>CM038141.1:58233662-59433662 GCA_021437245.1 Aegilops speltoides | reverse complement strand
TCTGGGCTATACGCCCACCACATATGCGTCACTTCTCCATATGTGCCTTTTTTCACCACTATATGCATCGATATGACTTAAGTTTTGGACAAGCTGGGTTGCCTGGCTCTTGTGTTTATGCCCTACATTCCCGTTAATTCGGCTAGGGCATAAGGGGAGCACCTATGCGATTGTTACTGCCAGGTCAGCCGGATGTGTACCTCAGACTGGGTGAAGCCGAAAGCTAGCGTTCTTAAGGGAATATTCGGTCGGTGAACAAAAGATGTCTTTTACCTATTACAAAACATGCCCCCAGATGTTTATATCCTGCATAGTTTTTCACAGTTCGGACATGCACATTAACGCATGCACACCCAGGGAAAGTAACCCCTAACGGAACTATTCTCCCTAGAAGATGTTTCTTACTACCCATGTAATATAACATAGGTACTTGTATGTTCAAGCAATTATGACCCCTACGCCTGGTTTCCACGCGTGCCCCGGTTCTCACATAAACGAGCGGGTATTCGGATACACTACGGACTGTCGGGTCCAGAGGTTGAAGCAAAAAGGTCCGCCAAGACAAATGATTTACAATCCGGCTAGGGACAAAATGTGTCCTTCGAAGTACAAAGTCACTTAGACTGACTAAACTCTTCTTCTATACCAGCCAATAGGCTGTCTAGCCTACAGTCCTGTTAGGAATACTTAGCGGTTAATGCTACCTGGTCATACACCAGATTTACAGGGATCTCTTTCCCATCTAACCCTACAGGTCCGACCTCAGCCATGTGGTTCGGGTCAGCCTTGGTGTATCGCGTCTTCACCATGGCCCAGGCTTCCCTTGCGCCTTGTCGGCAGGCCGATATCTTCCACAATCGGAAGCGCTGCCGCGCTCCCTTGAGCATCTCCACAAGCTCCACCATGCCCCCTGGCAGGGAGGCGGATGGCCATAAGGCCTGGGCAATGCGCTGCATCACCTGCCAAACTTGTTCGTGCAGTTGTGAGAGCTCCTTCAGAAGATCGCCGGCAGATCCGGGCATCTCTTCTTCGGGACGACCTGTCACCATACCTACAGACATAATTCTGTTAGCACGATTCTTCTCCGAACTTTGTCGTGGTTCGTTAGAGCACTTACTAAATATGCCGCGTCGAAGCCTCTTATTCTCCTTCACGGAGACAGCAAGCTGGGCCCGAACATCCTTTAATTCGATGTCCAGTCGGGTGTTCGTGTCCTGGAGATTATTTTTCTCCTGTATAACCTTCGTAAGCACGCGCTCGCCAGCCTTCAGCTGCCGTTGAGCATATTGCTCATCCTCTGGTGCAATCTCCAGATTGCCTCCGGGATTGCCTGCAGAATCTATTGTTAGATTACATTCATGCCGAATACTAACTGGTACATGCTTTTACATTATTCTCGATCAAAACAAGCATTAACAGATGGGGCCTTCGTGGACTCTTCCATACCGGCAATTGGGGCCCGCAGTTGGGCTTTGCATTCCTCCAGCTCTTTAGACAGCTGGGTATTCTTCTCTGTCAGAACCTATACACCCGAGGATACTTAAAACAATTGTGCCAACTGTTTCAAGTATCAGGGGCTACTGATATACATACACATCAAATTTTCATACCCGTATATCCTTTATGTACTGGTCCATGGCTCTGGCAAGGCCATCTTGAGCAGCCCGGGTGTACGCTTCCCCTGAGTTGAAGGCATTGAACGCCTCTTCAGAAAAATTAGGGTCGCGTAGTGTGGCCCTTCGGCGCCTATGATTCATGGCACTCTGCACTTCAGAGTTTGTAGCGGAGAACCTATCTGCATCCTCTGTAGGAGGATTGTCCGGCGGTGTCCCCGCGGTGACCTCTGCCCTTGAGTCCATCCTAGGAGTCCGGCTGGTGGAGGCATGGCCGGCAGGCTCTCCGGATATAGTCCGGTGAGAGATTTTCCTGCCAGGAGACAACGGACATTTTATATTTTAACAATGATAATTACGTGACAGGGTTTTAAACATACCTTTGCAATGGCGTCTCAGTCCTGATCGCCTTCATTTTAAGCCTACCCGGCTTCGGTGCACCTTGTTGATTAGTCACCGTGGGTTCGGCATGGCGTCCGGATGGCCTTCCCTGTAAGACACAATACATGTGCGGTGGGTAAGGCATAAAGAGGGAATCCTTTTTGGAAGTTGGGACTCTGGCTTTACTTACATGTGATATAGGGAGTAGGCGAGGATAATCAGCTATGATGGCCACCAACGCACCATCGCAGCTCAACTGATAAAATGTCCTGTCGACGAGCTCCACAAATGTGTGCGGATCTTCTTTGAGTCCGGGGTCGGGGGCCCGGTTGGGGTCCTCTGGCTGTGGAGGCGGGCTGTGAACCTCCCTCATAGCTTTTCGCAGTTCCTGCTATGAATTGACAAGGTAAATATTTGTGCTAAAAAATAAGGGAAAGACTGGAATAAAAGATAATAGCTCACCCACCTTGGGGGGTTGTACATGGAGAATCCATCCCGTGGTTTTATACGGATGAACTCCTCTTCTTCTCCTTTGTACAAATCGGACAGTATCTTCACCAGAGCAGCGGCGGAGTCTGGACCTTTACGGCCGCAGCAGGTGGCATCGTCTTCTCCATTGAAGTGCCACATAGGTTTCCCCCGATATTGAAGTGGCTGCACTCCCCGAATTATACATATGGACATAACCTCAATTATTGTCAGCCCTGATTTGGCCAGCGTCTCTATCCTGTTCATCAGGAAAAGGATCTCTCTGTTATCATCCTCCTGGGGGCTCCGGGGTCGCCAGCTGTGGCGTTTCTTCAACGGGGCATTTACAAACTCAGGAAGGCCCTTCGGAATAGGGTCCGGAAGAGGGACGTCCTCTATGTAGAACCACTCCGAAGCCCGTCTTCGGATGTCTTCTTCGGGGTACCGGACAGGTATCCGGTCCCGGCGATGCGCCATATTTCGGCTCCGCCCACTTGATATACCAACCCCTCCTGAGTGCGGGGTACGAGGCAAAATAGCCTCTTCCACAGCTCGAAATGAGCTTCGCAACCCAGAAATAGCTCGCAGAAAGCGACATAGCTTGCGGTATGCAGTATGGAGGCTGGGGGTAAAATTATGCAGCTGGAGGCCGTAGAACTCCAGGAGCCCGCGGAGGAAAGGATGGATTGGAAATCCGAGTCCCCTCAGCAAATAGGGGACAAAGCATACTCGCTCCCCCTTGGATGGGTTTGGAGAACTCTCCTCTTGCTCCCCGCCATTATAAGTGGCTAGTCCAGCTCGGACGGGGACCATGTACGCAGGCGGGAGAAACCCCTTGGTCTGCAACTCTACTAATCGGCTGTGGGGGACAGAACATTTCTCCCAATCGCCTGGCCTAGTGCTACGGGAGCGAGGGGAGGAGCTGCGACGGTCGGCCATGATGGGATGGTTTCTTCCGGTCCCGCTCTGATGAAAACTCGCTGGGAGAGGATGGTGTAATTTGGATCTGAGGATCCTCAACTCTTTAAATAGGCGATTTACTTGTATGGTTAGGGTGGCAAATGAAAAAATGCCCCGACTTCTCACATTCGCCCGACAGGTGGAGATAGCCATTATTGAAGCACAGAAGCCGAGGAGTGCGACATTGATGAGGAGCCGGACACTTCTCGCTACAACAAATACTGTAGAGAATTTGGAGAAGAACCTGCCTTGCAATGCCGAAAACAATCTGCGCGCCGGACTCATCGTCATTGATGCCTGGTTCGGGGGCTACTAAGGGAGTCCTAGATTAAGGGGTCCTCGGACAGCCAGACTATATACTTTGACCGGACTATTGGACTATGAAGATACAAGATTGAACACTTCATCTCGTGTCCGGATGGGACTCTCCTTTGCGTGGAAGGCAAGCTTGGCAATTCGGACATGTAGATCTCCTTCTGTGTAACCGACTCTGTGTAACCCTAGCCCCCTCCGGTGTCTATATAAACCGGAGGGTTTAGTCCTTAGGACAACAACAATCATAATCAAAGGCTAGCTTCTAGGGTTTAGCCTCTACGATCTCGTGGTAGATCAACTCTTGTAATACTCATATCATCAAGATCAATCAAGAAGGAAGTAGGGTATTACCTCCATCGAGAGGGCCCGAACCTAGGTAAAACATCGTGTCCCCAGCCTCCTGTTACCATTAGCCTTAGACACACAGTTCGGGACCCCTACCCGAGATTCGCCGGTTTTGACACCGACACCTATATTCCATATTGCACTTGTATCACCATCTCTTCGCCGAACTAGTGCACCAATACAATTTACCATTGTATTGGGTGTGTTGGGGACACAAGAGACTCTTTATTATTTGGTTGCAGGGTTGTTTGAGAGAGACCATCTTCATCCTACGCCTCCCACGGATTGATAAACCTTAGGTCATCCACTTGAGGGAAATTTGCTACTGTCCTACAAACCTCTGCACTTGGAGGCCCGACAACGTCTACAAGAATAAGGTTGCATAGTAGACATCAAGCTCTTTCTGGTGTCGTTGCCAGGGAGGTGAGTGCTTGAAGGTATATCTTTAGATCTCGCAATCGAATCTTTTTGTTTCTTGTTTTATCACTAGTTTAGTCTATAAAAGAAAATTACAAAAAAATGGAATTGAGGGTGCCTCATATGCTTCATCTTTTTAATATCTTTCATGAAAATAAGGATTCCCATGATTGTGCAAAATTGTTAGAACAAGAATGCATTAGAATGTTTGGCACTAAATCTTTGAATGTTGAGCATGATTGCAATGTTCTTAGTATGAATTCTTTGAATACCCATGATGCTAATGATGTGCAAAGCTACAAGCTTGGGGAAGCTATGCTTGATAAAGATGATATTTTTTGTCCCCAAAGTTTTGATGAGCAAATTTATTATGATGAAAGCATGGCTCCTATTTATGATTATTATTGTGATGACACATATGCTATAAAGAATAAAGATAACCATGAAACTTGTCATCTTGATTTTAATTTTCAATTGGATTATGCTTCACATGATAGTTATTTTGTTGAGTTTGCTCCCACTACTATTGATGAGAATAAATTTGCTTATGTGTAGAGTTAAAATTTCTATGCAAGTAGATCATGAAAAGAATGCTTTATTTGCTGGTTATATTGTTGAATTCATTCATTATGCTACTGAAAATTATTATGAGGGAGTAATATATGCTTGTAGGAATTGCAATAATATCAAGTTTCCTCTCTATGTGTTGAAAATTTTGAAGCTATGCTTGTTTTCCCTTCCTATGCTAGTTGATTATTGTTCGAATAAGTTGTTTTCTCACAAAATCCCTATGCATAGGAAGTGGGTTAGACTTAAAAGTGCTATTCATATGCTTCATTATGCTCCCGTTATGTTTCAATTCTTATCTTTTATGTGAGCATCATTGTCATCATCATGCCTAGCTAAAAGGCATTAAAGAAAAGCGCTTGTTCGGAGACAAACCAATATTTACCCTTACTTTTTATTTGTTTCCACATGATTATGCTACTGTATTAATCATGATTTATAGCTTTTGTTTCAATAAAGTGCCATGTAAGACCTTTAGGATAGCTTACGGTGATAGTTGTGTTGATCCTGCTGAAAATAAGAAACTTTTGCACCCAGTAAATTAGTTTTGCTGATTCACAGAAACGTGATTTTGATCTGATTCTTTATGCTTTAGATTGGTACACAACTTTCCCAGGTTTTCCTAATTTGGTAGGATTTTTGGAGTTACATAAGTATTCGAATGACACAGATTACTACAGACTGTTCTGTTTTTGACAGATTCTGTTTCCATTCTGCTGTTTGCTTATTTTGATGAATCTATGAGTAGTATCGGAGGGTATGAACCATAGAGAAGTTGGAATACAGTACATATTACACAAATATGAACTTATAATGAGTTCACAATAGTACCTAATTGGTGATTTATTTTCATATACTAACGGAGCTTACGAGTTTTCTCTTGAGTTTTGTGTTGTGAAGTTTTCAAGTTTTGGGTAAAGATTCGATGGACTATGGAATAAGGAGTGGCAAGAGGCTAAGCTTGGGGATGCCCAAGGCACCCCAAAGTAATATTCAAGGACAACCAAGAGCCTAAGCTTGGGGATGCCCCAGATGGCATCCCCTCTTTCGTCTTCGTTCATCGGTAACTTTACTTGGAGCTATATTTTTATTCGCCACATGATATGTGATTTGCTTGGAGCGTCATTTTCTTCTGTTTTTGTTTTGCTTGCTGTTTGGATAAAATAAATCTGAAATTCTTAAATGTTAGAGAATCTTCACATAGTTGCATAATTATTCGACTACTCATTGATCTTCAATTATATCTTTCGGACTAGTTTGTCATTTGCTCTAGTACTTCACTTATATCTTTTTAGAGCACGGCGGTGGTTTTATTTTGAAGAAATAGATGATCTATCATGCTTCACTTATATTATTTTGAGAGACTTTTAGAACAGCATGGTATTTGCTATGGTTATAAAATTGGTCCTAGAATGATGGGCATCCAAGTTGGGTATAATAAAAACTGTCCTAGAAGTGAATTGGATGGTATGATCAATATGATGCTTGATAATGGTTTTGAGATATGAGGATGGTGATATTATAGTAATGCTACTGGAGTAATTATGAATTTTAGGAATACTTGTGTTGAAGTTTGTGATTCCCGTAGCATGCACGTATGAAACCGCTTTGTGATGAAGTTGGAACATGATTTATTTATTGATTGTCTTCCTTATGAGTGGCGGTCGGGGATGAGGGATGGTCTTTTCCTACCAATCTATCCCACTAGGAGCATGCGTGTAGTACTTTGTTCAATGACTTGTAGATTTTTGCAATAAGTATATGCGTTCTTTATGACTAATGTCGAGTCCGTGGATTATACGCACTCTCACCCTTCCACCTTTGCTAGCCTCTCTTGTGTCGCGCAACTTTCGCCGGTACCATACACCCACCATATACCTTCCTCAAAACAGCCACCATACCTACCTTTTGTGGCATTTCCATAGTCATTCTGAGATATATTGCCATGCAACTTTCCACCGTTCCGTTTATTATGACACGCATCATCATTGTCATATTGCTTTTGCATGATCATGTAGTTGACATCGTATTTGTGGCAAAGCCACCTTCATAATTCTTCCATACATGTCACTCTTGGTTCATTACATATCCCGGTACACCGCCGGAGGCATTCATATAGAGTCATATCTTGTTCTAAGTATTGAGTTGTAAGTAAATAAAAGTGTGATGATCTTCATTATTAGATCATTGTCCCAGGTGAGGAAAGGATGATGGAGACTATGATTCCCCGACAAGTCGGGATGAGACTTCGGACTTAAAAAAGGCCATAAAAAGGAGAAAGGCCATAAAAAAGAGAAAGGCTATAATAAAAAAAGGCCCAAAAAATTGAGAGAAAAAGAGAGAAGGGACAATGCTACTATCCTCTTTCCATACTTGTGCTTCAGAGTAGCACCATGGTCTTCATGATAGAGAGTCTCCTATGTTGTCACTTTCTTATACTAGTGGGAATTTTCATTATAGAACTTGGCTTGTATATTCCAATGATGGGCTTCCTCAAAATGCCCTAGGTCTTTGTGAGCAAGCAAGTTGGATGCACACCCACTTAGTTTCTTTTTGATCTTTCATACACTTATAGCTCTAGTGCATCCGTTGCATGGCAATCCCTACTCATTCACATCGATATCTATTAATGGCCATCTCCATAGCCCGTTGATACGCCTAGTTGATGTGAGACTATCTTCTTCCTTTTTGTCTTCTCCACAACCACCATTCTATTCCACATATAGTGCTATGTCCATGGCTCACGCTCATGTATTGCGTGAAAGTTGAAAAGGTTTGAGAATACTAAAGTATGAAACAATTTCCTGGCTTGTCATCGGGGTTGTGCATGATTAAATACTTTGTGTGATGAAGATAGAGCATAGCCAGACTATATGATTCTGTAGGGATAGCTTTCTTTAGCCATGTTATTTTGAGAAGACATGATTGTTGTGTTAGTATGCTTGAAGTATTACTATTTTTATGTCAATATGAACTTTTGTCTTGAATCATTTGGATCTGAACATTCATGCCACAATAAAGAAAATTATATTGAGAAATATGCTAGGTAGCATTCCACATCAAAAATTCTGTTTTTATCATTTACCTACTCGAGGACGAGCAGGAATTAAGCTTGGGGATGCTTGATACGTCTCCAACGTATCTATAATTTGTGATTGTTCCATGCTATTATATTACCTGTTTTGGATGTTTATGGGCTTTACTATACACTTTTATATCATATTTGGGACGAACCTATTAACCTAGAGCCCAGTGCCAGTTTCTGTTTTTTCCTTGTTTTTGAGTTTTACAGAAAATGAATACCAAACGGAGTCCAATTGACGTGCCAATTTTTCAGGATTTTTTGTGGACCAAAAGAAGCCCCTGGAGTGAAAGAGTTGGGCCAGGAGAGTCCCGGGCTCCCCACGAGGGTGGCCCGCACGCCCACTCCCCCTGGGCGCGCCCCCTGCCTAGTGGACAGCCCGGAAACCCCCCTGACGTGAGACCTACGCCAAAAATAGCTATAAATACTAAAACCTCCAGAAAATAACCTAGATTGGGAGTTCCGCCGCCGCAAGCCTCTGTAGCCACCAAAAACCAATCGGGACCCTGTTCCGGCACCCTGCCAGAGGGGGGATCCCTCACCGGTGGCCATCTTCATCATCCCGGCGCTCTCCATGACGAGGAGGGAGTAGTTCACCCTCGGGGATGAGGGTATGTACCAGTAGCTATGTGTTTGATCTCTCTCTCTCTCTCGTGTTCTTGATTTGGCATGATCTTCATGTATCGCGAGCTTTGCTATTATAGTTGGATCTTATGATGTTTCTCCCCCCTACTCTCTTGTAATGGATTGAGTTTTCCTTTGAAGTTATCTTATCGGATTGAGTCTTTAAGGATTTGAGAACACTTGATGTATGTCTTGTCGTGCTTATCTGTGGTGACAATGGGATATTCACATGATCTACTTGATGTATGTTTTGGTGATCAACTTGCGGGTTCAATGAACTTATGCAAAGGGTTGGCACACGTTTTCGTCTTGACTCTCCGGTAGAAACTTTGGGCCACTCTTTGAAGTACTTTGTGTTGGTTTTAATAGATGAATTTGAGATTGTGTGATGCATATCGTATAATCGTACCCATGGATACTTGAGCTGACATTGGAGTATCTAGGTGACATTAGTGTTTTGGTTGATTTGTGTCTTAAGGTGTTATTCTACTACAGACTCTTGAATAGATCGATCAGAAAGGATAACTTTAAGGTGGTTTCGTACCCTACAATAATCTGTTCGTTTGTTCTCCGTTATTAGTGACTGATACGTCTCCAACGTATCTATACTTTTTGATTGCTCCATGCTACTTTATCTACTGTTTTGGACTATATTGGGCTTTATTTTCCACTTTTATATTACTTTTGGGACAAACCTATTAACCGGAGGCCCAGCCCAGAATTGCTGTTTTTTTGCCTTTTTCAGTATTTCGAAGAAATAGAATATCGAACGGAGTCCAAACGGAATGAAACCTTCGGGATCGTGATTTTCCAACCGAACGTGACCCAAGAGACTTGGACCCTACTCCAAGAAGCCTCCGAGGAGGTCACGAGGGTGGAGGGCGCCCCCCTGGGCGCACCCCCTACCTCGTGGGCCCCTCTGAGCTCCACCGACGTACTCCTTGCTCCTATATGTACCTACGTATCCCCGAACGATCAGAATAGGAGCCAAAAACCTAATTCCACCACCGCAACCTTCTGTATCCACGAGATCCCATCTTGGGGCCTGTTTCGGAGCTCCGCCGGAGGGGGCATCCACCACGGAGGGCTTCTACATCAACACCATAGCCCCTTCGATGAAGTGTGAGTACTTTACTTCATACCTTCGGGACCATAGCTAGTAGCTAGATGGCTTCTTCTCTCTTTTTGGATCGCAATACAATGTTCTCCCCCTCTCTCATGGAGATCTATTCGATGTAATCTTCTTTTTGCGGTGTGTGTCTGTTGAGACCGATGAATTGTGGGTTTATGATCTAGTATTAACTATGGAAAATATTTGATTCTTCTCTGAATTCTTTTATGTATGATTGAGTTATCTTTGCAAGTCTCTTCGAATTATCCTTTTTGGTTTGGCCCACTAGATTGGTAGTTCTTGCAATGGGAGAAGTGCTTAGCTTTGGGTTCAATCTTGCGGTGTCCTTACTCAGTGACAGAAAGAGTTGCAAGGCACGTATTGTATTGTTGCCATCGAGGATAACAAGATGGGGTTTTTATCACATTGCATGAATTTATCCCTCTACACCATGTCATCTTGCTTACGACATTACTCTGTTTTTACTTAATACTCTAGATGCATACTGGATAGCGGTCGATGAGTGGATAATAGTAGTAGGTGCAGAATCGTTTCGATCTACTTGTTTTGGACATGATGCCTATATACATGATCATTGCCTAGATATACTCATAACTATGCTCAATTCTGTCAATTGCTCAACAGTAATTTGTTCACCCACCGTAGAATACTTATGCTCTTGAGAGAAGCCACTAGTGAAACCTATGGGCCCCGGTTCTATTCTCATCATATCAATCTATATCACTTTATTTACTTGCTTTTTTACTTTGCTTTTATTTTTACTTTGCATCTATCTATCAAAAATACCAAAAATATTATCTCTATCAGATCTCACTCTCGTAAGTGACCGTGAAGGGACTTGTGTAGGTACAAGGGACTTGTGCGTGGTCTCCTACTAGATTGATACCTTGGTTCTCAAAAACCGAGGAAAATACTTACGCTACTTTACTGCATCATCCTCTCCTCTTCGGCGAAATCCAACGCAGTGCTCAAGAGGTAGCAAGAAGAGTTTCTGGCGCCGTTGCTGGGGAGGCTCACGCAAGCAAGTCAACCATACCAAGTACCCATCGCAATCCCTATCTCCCGCATTACATTATTTGCCATTTGCCTCTCGTTTTCCTCTCCCCCACTTCACCCTTGCCATTTCATTTGCCCTGTCTTTCCCAATCTCCACCGCTATTTCCCGTTTGCCTTTTTTCCCGTTGCCTTTCTGTTTGCTTGTGTGTTTGATTACTTGTTGCCATGGCACAAGATAATACCAAATTATGTGATTTCTCGAATACCAATAATAATGATTTCCTTAGTACTCCGATTGCTCCTCTTAATAATGATGAGTCTTGTGAAATCAATACCGCTTTGTTGAATCTTGTTATGAAAGATCAATTCGCCGACCTTCCTAGTGAAGATGCCGCTACTCATCTAAACAATTTTGTTGATTTGTGTGAGATGCAAAAGAAGAAAGATATGGATAACAATATTGTCAAATTGAAGTTATTTCCGTTTTCACTTAGATTTCGTGCTAAAGTTTGGTTTTCATCTTTGCCTAAAAATAGTATTGATTCTTGGAACAAGTGCAAAGATGCTTTTATCTCTAAGTATTTTCCTCCCGCTAAGATTATCACTCTTAGGAACGATATCATGAATTTTAAACAACTTGATCATGAGCATGTTGCCCAATCTTGGGAAAGAATGAAATTAATGCTTCGCAATTGCCCTACTCATGGTTTGAATTTATGGATGATCATACAAAATTCTTATGCCGGATTGAATTTTGCGTCTAGAAATCTTTTAGATTCGGGCGCGGGAGGCACGTTTATGGAAATTACATTAGGAGATGCTACCAAATTGCTTGATAATATTATGGCTAATTATTCTCAATGGCACACCGAAAGATCTTCTAGTAAAAAAGTGCATGCTATAGAAGAAATCAATGTTTTGAGTGAAAAGATGGATGAACTTATGAAGATGTTTGCTCCTAAAAATACTCCTCTTGATCCCAATGATATGCCTTTATCTACCTTGATTGATAATAATAATGAATCTGTGGATGTGAATTTTGTTGGTAGGAATAGTTTTGGAAACAAGGCTTATAGAGGGAATTTTAATCCTAGGCCGTATCCTAGTAATCATTCTAATAAATATGGAAACTCCTACAATAACTCTTATGGAAATTTTAATAAGATGCCCTCTGGATTTGAGAGTAGTGTTAAAGAGTTTATGAATTCACAAAATAATTTTAATGCTTTGCTTGAAGAGAAATTGCTTAAAGTTGATGATTTGGCTAGGAACATTGATAGAATTTCTCTTGAAATTTATTCTTTAAAGCTTAGATCTATTCCGCCTAAGCATGATATCAATGAGTCTCTCAAAGCCATGAGAATTTCTATTGATGAGTGCAAGGAAAGAACCGCTAGGATGCGTGCTTCCAAAGATGCCTTTATTAAAGCGTGTTCTTCCAATCCCTATGAAAATCAAGATGAAGATCTAAAAGTTATTGATGTGTCCCACATTAAATCTTTGTTTTGCAATATGAATCTGAAGATTATCTTCCTTTACCTAGAAGGCGTTCTAAGAATTCAAAGTTTCTATATCTTGATGATGAAATTGATGAAAGTGGGATTGAAATAAATAAAAACCGTGATGTTGCTAAACCCACTATTTTGGATCTCAAGGAATTTAATTATGAAAATTGCTCTTTGATTGGTTGTATTTCCTTGTTGCAATCCGTGCTAGAATCTCCTCATGCTTATAGTCAAAATAAGGCCTTTACCGAACACATTGTTGACGCCTTGATGCAATCTTATGAAGAAAAACTCGAGTTGAAAGTTTTTACCCCTAGGAAACTCTATGATGAGTGGGAACCTACTATTAAAATTAAAATTAAAGATTTTGAGTTTCATGCTTTGTGTGATTTGGGTGCTAGTGTCTCTACTATCCCCAAAACTTTATGTGATTTGCTAGATTTCCGTGATTTTGATGATTGCTCTCTAAACTTGCATCTTGCGGACTCCACTATTAAAAAACCTATGGGAATAATTAATGATGTTCTTATTGTTGCAAATAGGAATTATGTGCCCGTAGATTTTATCATTCTTGATATAGATTGCAATCCTTCATGTCCTATTATTCTTGGTAGACCTTTCCTTAGAATGATTGGTGCAATTATTGATATGAAGGAAGGGAATATTAGATTCCAATTTCCCCTAAAGAAGGGTGTGGAACACTTCCCTAGAAAGAAAATAAAATTACCATATGAATCTATCATCAGAGCCACCTATGGATTGCCTACCAAAGATGGCAATACCTAGATCTATCATTGCTTTTATGCCTAGCTAGGGGCGTTAAACGATAGCGCTTGTTGGGAGGCAACCCAATTTTATTTTGTGTTTTTTGTTTTTGCTTCTGTTTAGGAATAAATAATGCATCTACCTTCTGTTTGGATGTGGTTTTATGTTTTAATTACTATTTGTGCCAAGTAGGACCTATAGGATAACCTACGATGATAGTTGATTTGATTCTGCTGAAAAACAGAAACTTTGCACGCACGAATTTAGTTATGATAAATCACAGGAACGTGCTTTTGTGTTGATTCTTTTTTCTGATAATCAATAAACAAAATTTCCAGGACTTCCTATTTTGGTAGAATTTGTAGAGTTCCAGAAGTTTGCGTTAGTTACAGATTACTACAGACTATTCTGTTTTTGACAGATTCTGTTTTTCGTGTGTTGTTTGCTTATTTTGATGAATCTATGGCCAAGTAAATTAGTTTATAAACCATAGGGAAGTTGGAATACAGTAGGTTTAACACCAATATAAATAAAGAATGAGTTCATTACAGTATCTTGAAGTAGTCTTTTGTTTTCTTTCTCTAACGGAGCTTACGAGATTTCTGTTGAGTTTTGTGTTGTGAAGTTTTCAAGTTTTGGGTGAATTCTTTTGATGGATTATGGAACAAGGAGTGGCAAGATCCTAAGCTTGGGGATGCCCATGGCACCCCCAAGATAATCCAAGGACACCAAAAAGTCAAAGCTTTGGGATGCCCCGGAAGGCATTCCCTCTTTTGTCCACTTCCATCGGTTATTTATTTGGAGCTATATTTTTATTCACCAACATGATATGTGTTTTGCTTGGAGCGTCTTGTATTATTTGTGTCTTTGCTTGTTAGACTACCACAATCATCCTTGCTGTACACATATTTTGAGAGAGCCATACATTAATTGGAACTTGTTAGAATACTCTATGTGCTTCACTTATATCTTTTGAGCTTGATAGTTTTGCTCATAGTGCTTCACTTATATCTTTTGAGCGTGATAATTTTTTCTCTAGTACTTCACTTAGATCTTTTAGAGCACGGTGGTGGATTTGTTTTAAAAGAAACTATTTGATCTCTCATGCTTCACTTAGATTATTTTGAGAGTCTTTAATAGCATGGTAATTTGCTTAATGTTAATATACTTGGTGTTCAAGATATGTGAAACATTCTTTTGAGTGAATTGAATACTAAGATAAGTTTGATGCTTGATAATTGTTTTGAGATATGGAGGTGATAATATCAAAGTCGTGCTAGTTGGGTGATTATGAATTTGAGAAATACTTGTGTTGAAGTTTGCAAGTCCCATAGCATGCACGTATGGTTAAAGTTGTGTAACAAATTTGAAACATGAAGTGTACCTAGCTTGTGCATCCTTATGAGTGGCGATCGGGGACGAGCGATGGTATTTTCCTACTAATCTATCCCCCTAGGAGCATGCGCGTAGTACTTGAATTTTTGATGACTTCTAAATTTTTGCAATAAGATATGAGTTCTTTTGACTAATGTTGAGTCAATGGATTATACGCACTCCCACCTTTCCACCTTTGCTAGCCTCTTTGGTACCGTGCATTGCCCTTTCTCACCCTGAGAGTTGGCGCAAACTTCGCCGGTGCATCCAAACCCTGTGATACGATATACTCTATCACACATAAACCTACTTATATCTTCCTCAAAACAGCCACCATACCTACCTATCATGGCATTTCCATAGCCATTCCGAGATATATTGCCATGCAACTTCCACCATCATCGTGACATGCATTACTTTTGTCATATTGCCATTGCATGATCTTGTAGTTGACATCGTATTTGTGGCAAAGCCACCATGCATTATTTTCCACACATGTCACTCTTGATTCATGGCACCATCCCGGTACACCGCCGGAGGCATTCATATAGAGTCGTATCTTGTTCTAAGTTTCGAGTTGTAATCCTTGTGTTGTAATCAATAGAAGTGTGATGATCATCATTATTAGAGCATTGCCCAAATAAAAAAAGGCCCAAAAAAAAGAAAATAAAAAGGGCAATGCTACTATCTCTTTTTCCACACTTGTGCTTCAAAGTAGCACATTGTTCTTCTTGTAGTGAGTCTCATATATTGTGCTTCAAAGTAGCACCTTGTTCCTCATGTAGTGAGTCGCATAAGTTGTCTTTTTCATACTAGTGGGAATTTTTCATTATAGAACATGGCTTGTATATTCCTAAGATGGGCTTCCTCAAATGCCCTAGGTCTTCGTGAGCAAGCAAGTTGGATACACACCCACTAGTTTTCTTTTGTTGAGCATTCATAGCTCTAGTGCATCTGTTGCATGACAATCCCTACTCACTCACATCGATATCTATTGATGGGAATCTCCATAGCCCATTGATACGCCTAGTTGATGTGAGACTTTCTCCTTTTTTGTCTTCTCCACATAATCCCCATCATCATATTCTATTCCACCCATAGTGCTATATCCATGGCTCACGCTCATGTATTGCATGAAGGTTGAAAAAGTTTGAGATTATTTAAGTATGAAACAATTGCTCGGCTTGTCATCAGGGGTATAGAATTTGGGAACATCTTTGTGTGACGAAAATGAAGCTTAGCCTAACTATATGATTTTGTAGGGATGAACTTTCTTTTGCCATGTTATTTTGAGAAGACATGATTGCTTTGATTAGTATGCTTGAAGTATTATTATTTTTGTGTCAATATGAACTCTTATCTTGAATCTTTCGGATCTGAATATTCATATCACAATTAAGAAGATTTACATTGAAATTATGCCAAAGTATCACTCTGCATCAAAAATTCTTTTTTATCATTTACCTACTCGAGGACGAGCAGGAATTAAGCTTGGGGATGCTTGATACGTCTCCAACGTATCTATAATTTTTGATTGCTCCATGCTACTTTATCTACTGTTTTGGACTATATTGGGCTTTATTTTCCACTTTTATATTACTTTTGGGACTAACCTATTAATCGGAGGCCCAGCCCAGAATTGTTGTTTTTTGCCTTTTTCAGTATTTCGAAGAAACAGAATATCGAACGGAGTCCAAACGGAATGAAACCTTCGGGATCGTGATTTTCCAACCGAACGTGACCCAAGAGACTTGGACCCTACTCCAAGAAGCCTCCGAGGAGGTCACGGCGGTGGAGGGTGCGCCCCCTACCTCATGGGCTCCTTAGAGCTCCACTGACGTACTCCTTCCTCCCGAACGATTAGAACAGGAGCCAAAAACCTAATTCCATCACCGCAACCTTCTGTATCCATGAGATCCCATCTTGGGGCCTGTTCCGGAGCTCCGCCGGAGGGGGTATCCACCACGGAGGGCATCTACATCAACACCATAGCCCCTCCGCTGAAGTGTGAGTAGTTTACTTTAGACCTTCGGGTCCATAGCTAGTAGCTAGATGGCTTCTTCTCTCTCTTTGGATCTCAATACAATGTTCTCCCCGTCTCTCGTGGAGATCTATTCGATGTAATCTTCTTTTTGCAGTGTGTTTGTTGAGACCGATGAATTGTGGGTTTATGATCCAGTATTATCTATGGAAAGTATTTGATTCTTCTCTGAATTCTTTTATGTATGATTGAGTTATCTTTGCAAGTCTCTTCGAATTATCCTTTTTGGTTTGGCCAACTAGATAGGTAGTGCTTGCAATGGGAGAAGTGCTTAGCTTTGGGTTCAATCTTGCGGTGTCCTTACTCAGTGACAGAAAGAGTTGCAAGGTACATATTGTATTGTTGCCATCGAGGATAACAAGATGGGGTTTTTATCATATTGCATGAATTTATCCCTCTACATCATGTCATCTTGCTTACGGCGTTTCTCTGTTTTTACTTAATACTCTAGATGCATGCTGGATAGCGGTCGATGAGTGGAGTAATAGTAGTAGATGCAGAATTGTTTCGATCTACTTGTTTTGGACATGATGCCTATATACTTGATCATTGCCTAGATATACTCATAACTATGCTCAATTCTGTCAATTGCTCAACAGTAATTTGTTCACCCACCGTAGAATACTTATGCTCTTGAGAGAAGCCACTAGTGACCCCTATGGCCCCCGGGTCTATTCTCATCATATCAATCTATATCACTTTATTTACTTGCTTTGTTTTTACTTTGCTTTTATTTTTATTTTGCATCTATCTATTAAAAATACCAAAAATATTATCTCTATCAGATCTCACTCTCGTAAGTGACCGTGAAGGGATTGACAACCCCTAAGCGTTGGTTACGAGTTTCTATCGTTTTGTGTAGGTACGAGGGACTTGTGCGTGGTCTCCTATTGGATTGATACCTTGGTTCTCAAAAACTGAGGGAAATACTTACGCTACTTTACTGCATCATCCTCTCCTCTTCGGGGAAATCCAACGCAGTGCTCAAGAGGTAGCAGTGACTTTGGAGTGACTCTTTGTTGCATGTTGAGGGATAGTTATATGATCTAGTTATGTTATTATTCTTCAGAGAACTTGCACTAGTGAAAGTAGGAACCCTAGGCCTTGTTTCCTAGAATTGCAATACCATTTGTGCTCGCTTTTATTATTAGTTACCTTGCTATTTCAATATTTTCATATTACAAAGACCTATATCTACCATCCATATTGCACTTGTATCACCATCTCTTCGCCGAACTAGTGCACTGCTACCTCTTGAGCACTGTGTTGGATTTCCCTGAAGAGGAGAGGATGATGCAGCAAAGTGGCGTAAGTATTTCCCTCAGTTTTTGAGAACCAAGGTATCAATCCAGTAGGAGACGACGCACAAGTCCCTCGTACCTACACAAAACGATAGCTCCTCGCAACCAACACGATTAGGGGTTGTCAATCCCTTCACGGTCACTTACAAGAGTGAGATCTGATAGAGATGATAAATAATATTTTTGGTATTTTTGGTATATAGATGCAAAGTGAAAAGTAAAAGGCAAAGTAAAAACAAAGCAAGTAATAAATTAATGGAGATTGATATGATGAGAATAGACCAAATATAGGTTTCATTAGTGGTTTCTCTCAAGAGCATAGATATTCTACGGTGGGTGAACAAATTATCGTTGAGCAATTGATGTAATTGAGCATAGTTATGAGTATATCTAGGTATGATCATGTATATAGGCTTCACGCCCAAGACAAGTAGATCGAAATGATTCTCAAGATCTACTACTATTACTCCACTCATCGACCGCTATCCAGCATGCATCTAGAGTATTAAGTTAAAAACAGAGTAACGCCTCAAGCAAGATGACATGATGTAGAGCGATAAATTCATGCAATATGATAAAAACCCCATCTTGTTATCATCGATGGCAACAATAAAATATGTGCCTTGCTGCCCCTTCTGTCACTGGGAAAGGACACCGCAAGATTGAACCCAAAGCTAAACACTTCTCCCATTGCAAGAACTACCAATCTAGTTGGCCAAACCAAACGGATAATTCGAAGAGACTTGCAAAGATAACTCAATCATACATAAAAGAATTCAGAGAAGATTCAAATATTATTCATAGATAACCTGGATCATAAACCCATAATTCATCGGTCTCAACAAACACACCGCAAAAAGAAGATTACATCGAATAGATCTCCACGAGAGAGGGGGAGAACATTGTATTGAGATCCAAAAAGAGAGAAGAAGCCATCTAGCTACTAGCTAAGGACCCGAAGGTCTGAAGTAAACTACTCACACTTCATCGGAGGGGCTATGGTGTTGATGTAGAAGCCCTCCATGGTGGATCCCCCTCCGGTGGAGCTCCGGAACGCGCCCCAAGATGGGATCTCGTGGATACAAAAGGTTGCGGCGGTGGAATTAGGTTTTTGGTTCGTGCTCTGATCGTTTGGGGATACGTAGGTATATATAGGAGGAAGGAGTACGTCGGTGGAGCAACAGGGGGGCCACGAGGCAGGGGGCGCGACCTAGGGGGGGCGCCTCCCACCCTCGTGACCGCCTCTTTTGTTCCTTGGAGTAGGGTCCAAGTCTCCTGGATCACGTTCGGTGAGAAAATCACGTTCCCGAAGGTTTCATTCTGTTTGGACTGCTTGATATTCCATTTCTTGAAACACTAAAATAGGCAAAAATAGCACTGCAGGCTGGGCCTCCGTTAATAGGTTAGTCCCAAAAATAATATTAAAGTGGAAAATAAAACCCAATATAGTCCAAAACAGTAGATAAAGTAGCATGGAGCAATCAAAAATTATAGATACGTTGGAGACATATCATGCACCTATACAATTTAACATTGTATTGGGTGTGTTGGGGACACAAGAGACTCTTCGTTATTTGGTTGAAGGGTTGTTTGAGAGAGACCATCTTCATCCTACACCTCCCACGAATTGATAAAACTTAGGTCATCCACTTGAGGGAAATTTGCTACTGTCCTACAAACCTCTGCACTTGGAGGCCAAACAACGTCTACAAGAATAAGGTTGCATAGTAGACATCAGGCCTTAATATCCTTTAGTTTCCTTATGGATCCCGTTGCCACGGGAGGGTAGGACAAAAGATGGCATGCAAGTTCTTTTCAATAAGCATGTATGACTATATACGGAATACATGCCTACATTAGCATTGATGAATTGGAGCTAGTTCTGTGTCGCTCTAGGTTATAACTGCTACATCATGATGTTGGAAATATGGCCTAGAGTCAATAATAAAATGGTTATTATCATATTCCCCGTTCATGATAAAAATTTATTAGTCATGCTAGAATTGTATTGATTGGAAACTTAAATACATGTGTGAATACATAAAGTACACCGTGTCCCTAGTATGCCTCTATAGACTAGCTCGTTGATCAAAGATGGTTAAGGTTTCCTAACCATAAACATGAGTTTTCATTTAATAATGGGATCACATCATTAGGAGAATGATGTGATGGACTAGACACAATAGTAAACTTAGCATTAGATCGTTTAATTTATTTTCTATAACTTTCTTCATGTCAAGTATCTGTTCTTTCGACCATGAGATCATGCAACTCCCGGATACCGGAGGAATACCTTGTGTGATATCATACATCATTTCGTAATTGGGTCATCATAAAGGTGCTCTACAGGTATCTTCGATGGTGTATGTTTGGTTGGCATGGATCGAGACTGGGATTTGTCACTCCGTTTGACAGAGAGGTATCTCTGGGCTCTCTCAATAATACAACATCGCTTGAAGCTTGCAAGCAATGTGACAAAAGAGTTAGTAATGGGATCTTGTATTACAGAAAGAGTAAAGTGACTTGTCGGTAATGATATTGAACAAGGTATGAGATACCGGTGATCGAACCTCGGGCAAGTAACATACCGATGGACAAAGGGAACTGCATATGGGATTAACCGAATCCTTGACATCGTGGTTCAATCGATAAAATATCTTCGTGAAATATGTGGGAACCAATATGAGCATCCAAGTACCGCCATTGGTTAGTGACCGGAGAGGTGTCTTGGTCATGACTACATGATTCCTGAACCCACAGGGTCGCACGCTTAACGTTCGTTGATGATAGAGTAGTATTGGGATATTTGATCATTGATAACCGAATGTTGTTCAGAATCCCAGATGAGATCCTGGACATCATGAGGAGTCTCGGAATGGTCGGGAGGTAATGATTTATATATGGAAAGTTGTTTTCAGGGTTCCAGAATAAGTTTCAGTATTTTCGGTATTGTACCGGGAAGCTTCCAGAAGGTTCTTGAAACTTCCCGAAGAGTCCGGAAGTCCACCAAGTGTTCCACCACGTCCCAAGGGTCAACATGGGTGGAGTGGAGGCGCCCTGGCCCACACCCAAGTCACTCAAAGTCCCATGTAGTTGGGAAAGGTGGAAAGTCCACTTTTGTATGGAAGGGAAGGAGGAGGACTAGGATTCCACCTCCTCCCCCTTGGCTACGCCCTAGGGTTTGGAGGGGCTGTTCCGCGCGCCTCTCCACCTATATATAGAGGGGAGGGGGCGAACCAAGAGGATACACAAATCCCTTGGCACCTCCCTCTCTCTCGTTACTCTGTATTTCCACCGCCTCCGCCCGGCGATGCTTAGCAAACCGTTGTCGGTGCTCCACCACCACACTGTCGTGTTGGTTGTGATCCCATCTACTTCTCCTCCCCATCTCACTGGATCAAGAAGGAGCTTCAACGAGTCGCACGTGTGCTAAACTTGGAGGTGTCGTCCGTTCGGCACTAGATCGGTTGGATCGTGATCGGATCGCGAAGAGTACGACTACATCAACCACCTTATATACGCTTCTGCTTAGTGATCTACAAGGGTATGTAGATGCTCTCCCCCTCTCGTAGCTATGCATCTCCATGGATAGATCTTGCGTGTGCATAGAATTTTTTTTGTTTTCCGTGCAACTTTGCCCAACAGTGGCATCATGAGCCAGGTCTATGCATAGATGATATGCACGAATAGAACACAAAGGAGTTGTGGGTGGTGATGTTCATATTGCTTACCTCCAATGTATTATTTTGATTCGACGGTATTGTGGGGTGAAGCGGTCTAGACCAACCTTACATGTCCACGTACACGAGACCGGTTCCACTGACTAATATGCAACTTGATTTGCATAAGGTGGCTGGCAGGTGTTTGTGTCGCCCACTTTACTTGAATCTGATTTGACTACGGCGGTCCTTGCAGAAGGTCAAATAACAACTTGATAATCACCGTCTTGGTTTTGCGTAGGTAGGAACGTTTCTTGCTAGTTGCCCGTAGCAGCCACATAAAACTTGCAACAACAAAGTAGAGGACGTCTAACTTATTTTTGCAGGGTATGTTGTGATGTGATACGGTCAAGACGTTGATGTCAATTGAACCACGTTCGTATTTCCCCAAAGAGAAAGGGATGATGCAGTACAACTCTGGTAGGTATTTCCCGCAGTTATGAGACCAAGGTATCAATCCAGTAGGAGAACCAAGCAACACTATGTAAATGGTACCTGCACACAAAGAACAAATACTTGCAACCCGACACGTAACAGGGGTTGTCAATCGCTCTCGGGTAAGCGGTTGGTAAATAGATAGATTGATAGATGCAAATAGAATAACGGAAAATAAAATTCAGCAAGGTAATTTTGGTTTTTGATAATATAGATCTGAAAATAAAAGATGCAGATAAATAAAAAGGCAAATAGCAATGTAGGTCTAAAAGTATATGATGGAAAAATAGTCCCGGGGGCTGTAGATTTCACTAGTGGCTTCTCTCAAAAAATAGCACACGGTGGGTAATTTTTTTACTATTGGGCAGTTGATAGAAGATCAAATAATCATGATGATATCCAAGGCAATGCATGATCATTATATAAGCATCACGTCCATGATTAGTAGACTGACCTGCCTGCATCTACTACTATTACTTCACACATCGACCACTATCGAGCATGCATCTGGTGTATTAAGTTCACGGAGAAATGGAGTAATGAAATATGAACGATGACATGATGTAGACGAGATCTATTCATGTAGGAATAGCCCCCATCTTGTTATCCTTAATAGCAACGATACATGTGTGTCTTGCTGCCCCTTCTGTCACTGGGAAAGAACACCGCAAGATCGAACCCATTACAAAGCACGTCTTCCCATGGTAAGAAAAATCGATGTAGTTGGCCTAACTAAACCAAACATTCCGAGAAGAAATACGAGGCTATAAGTAATCATGCATATAAGAGATCAAAAGAAGACTCAATAATATTCATGTATAGAAACTGATCATAAACTCAATCTTCATCGGATCCCAACAAACACACTACAAAAGAGTTACATCAAATAGATCTCCAAGAGACCATTGTATTAAGAATCAAAAAGAGAGAAGAAGCCATCTAGCTACTAACTACAGACCCGTAGGTCTATAATGAACTACTCACAAATCTTCAGAGAGGCACCAATGAGGATGGTGAACCCCTCTGTGATGGTGTCTAGATTGGATCTCGTGGTTCTAGAACTTGCAGCGACTGGAATTGTGTTTCATCGACTCCCCTAAGGTTTTTGAAATATTTGAGAATTTATAGGGCGAAGAGGCAGTGTGGGAGGTCATCGAGGTGGGCACAACCCACTTGAGGGTGGCTGGCCTTCTGGCGCGCCCAGGTGTACGTCTTGTGCTCACCTCGGGCCTCCCCTCTGGTCCTTCTTTGGCCCACTAGGTGTCTTCTGGTCCAGAAAAAATCTCCAAAATGTTTTGCTGCGTTTGAACTCCATTTGGTACTGATATTCCGCGTAGTAAAAAACAAGCAACTGCCACTGGGCACTATGTCAATAGGTTAGTCCCAAAAATGATATAAAGTTGCTATAAAATGATTGTAAAACATCCAAGAATGATAATATAACAGCATGGGACAGTCAAAAATTATAGATGCGTTGGAGACGTATCAGCATCCCCAAGCTTAACTCCTGCTCGTCCTCGAGTAGGCAAATGATAAATACAGAATTTTTTATGTGGAATGCTGCCCAACATGTTCATCACATATTCTTTTCTTCTGTAGCATGGACATTTGGACTTTTATAAGGTTCGAAGCAATAGTCTAGTTTTGACATGAAGATTTCAATACTCAAGCATATCAACAAGCAACAATGTCTTTCAAAATATCAACACTAAAGAAAGTTATCCGTAGCCCATCATGCCCAATCATTCATCCATTCATGAAACACACTCGCATATTAGCTATATCCAATGGTCAAGTACGAGCATAGTGCCCCCTAGTTGGTGATTTATAAGAGAAGATGGAGACTCAAATAAAAATAAAAATTGCATAAAGTAAATAGACATGCCCTTCACAGAGGGAAGTAGGGATTTGTAGAGGTGCCAGAGATCAAAACTTAAATTGAGAGATAAAATATTTTGAGAGGCATACTTTTCCCATCAACAAAAACGACCAATTCATTCCCTACACTTTTAATGCTAGATATATCATATGCGATTCCCAACCTCATGCTGCTTCGGCGGCACGGCGGGACCCCTGTGCTGCTACGGCCGTGCGGCGGGACATGTCGGCTCCTTTCACGGCGAGGCGGGACATCTTTCGTGCTTCTGCTTCCATGCTCACCTCTCCCTGATGGCAATCTCTTGAGCCAGAACTCACGCTGGCCATGGTAGATGCAAGGGAACAATGATGAATGACTTGTTTGTTTTGTGGATGAGGAGTTGAGGAGGAATGTGATGTCATCTTGGAGTAGTACTATTTATAACCGAGCACTAATACACTCCTAAGTGGGAAACCGTTGAGGTTTTGATCGGTGTGAATAGGTTTGCAATTAAATATAGCGTGGTAGTAATTTGCAATGTGACGGGACACATACTCAAAATTTATTGATGGTTCTATCATTTCTAAGTGCGACACTATTACCGGACGGCGTAACGTGGGCACACTTTCTCAGCTGCGTACGTGGTGTTTGCACCATAGGGTGCACCGCTTTAAGTGCATCTAGTGACACCCCTTGTTGGTTTTGGAGTATCGACAACAAACGTGGTTGAGGGACTAATGTGTTTGTGAGAATTGCAGGATAACACAGGTAGTAGTCCCTCATTGATTCGGTTTACCTACCAGAGATGACCCCTAAAAATGTGTGAAGACATTAAAGACAATGGTGGTTCGTGAAGACATTCACGACGAAGATTATGACATGTGAAGATATTCACTTGAAGACTATGGAGTGCAAAGAAATAGTTGTTTTGTAGTTTCCTTTCTTCTTTATTGAGTCATAGTAACCACCATACTGTTAAGTGGGGTCCAAGTGAACAAAGTCAGAGTGACTGAAGTGATGCTCAACCAAATCCTATGTCTTCGAGCGAAGACCATGAGAGCAAACTTATCCAGAGCTGGATGAGTCAGCTTTGCTTGTAGCCCAACCCAAGCTGCAGCGTGTGTTTGCACTACAAAAAAACTACACTTCCGTGATGATACGTGTTTGTCACAGTAGGTCGCGTATTTTGTCATGAATGTACATCCATGACGATTTTATGACAGAATCAAGATACTCATACCTGTGCTATCGTAGAAGTGTTCCATGACATTACCAAAATTATCATCACGGAAGTGTCCACTTCCATGACGATAAATCGTGCGTCACAGAAGTGCTTTCGTCAAGGGTGACCGACACATGGCATCCACCGTAACGGAACGCCGTTAAGCTATCGGGTCAAGTTTTAGATCCAATAACACGTTAACAGCCCCGACCAATGGGGATTTTCCACGTGTAAAATCATCATTGGCTGGAGGAAACACGTGTCGGCTCATTGTTGGGACAGATGTCATCCAATCACTAGACAGAAGGCGCCTATGATACGTCAACACGTGGCACGGCCCAACAGAGGCCCATTCCTATGAAAAGGCCGACCCATTTGACTTGGTCAAAAGGTGGCGGGCCGGCCCATGGAAAGCCTGTTAACGGCATGTTCGCATATAGCCCATTTACAGCTCGCTAACCCAAGGCCCATTACGCCCTATCCGAATTAGGCCCAGTAGCGTCATCTGGGCCATCCAATATGATTCCAGCCTGTTTTCACTTCTGGCCCATGACGTCTTTCGGCCCATATGAGGCCCTTTTTAACTCTTGGCCCATTAACGGCCCGTGGTGAAACTGGCCCGTAATGAACAGTGTATCACTTTACACCCATTAACGGCCCGTGGTGAAACTGGCCCGTAATGAATAGTGTATCACTTTATACCCATTAACGGCCCGTTATTCCGTTGGGCCGTTTCCAGCCCATGTTATCTTTCAGCCTTCTCAGAGCCTATTAATTCTTGGGCTCATTTCCAGCATTGGTTTACTTACGGCCAGTTACTGTCATTTTCTGCTTGTGCGCCAAATTCAGCCCGTGGTTACAGTCGGCCCGTTTGTGGTCCGTTAATACGTTGGGTCATTTTCATAGCGTCATCAAATACGGCCTATTAACGATGGCCAATTATGGTCGGCCCATGAACGGACGATTCCAACTCTAGCCCGTTTACGGCCATAATGCGATCTGTTATTGGCCCATGTTTGGCCAATCGATCATACGGCCCATATAAGGCCCATTGATGATACGGCCCGTAGAAGGCCCATTGTTTCTACGGCCCGTAGAAGGCCCATTGTTTCTATGGCCCATAGAAGGCCCACTGTTTCTACGGCCCGTAGGACGCCCAGTGTCACTACAGTAAATATTACCCCATGGTTATTGTGGCCTAGTTTTAGAAAATAGGTTATTGCAGCCACTAGCAAACCGCAGAAAAAGAACTGCAATGACTCCAAGCAAACAAATAAACAAGACAACAAGGAAATAAATAAGCAAGCAACTTATGCTAGGCTATCACGGCTATCACACATATTACATCCACTGGGCATCAAAGTTCGCCACCAGTGCAAATAAACGCGCCGACGAAAGAATATACAAAACTGAGAGCACTTCAGAAGGCACTAGGCCTGGCTAGGTCGGGGCCCCCAAACAGCCAAAGAAGCTGAGTAGACCTCCTTTTTGTCAACGATAGATGCATCAACAGTAGATGTATGGCATGATGGTGTGCACGGCAATCCTCTGACATCTTCATTGCATCTTTGACTTCAAGTCGGAGCTGAGCTGAAGCAGGCCTTTCCGCTTTAAGTTGAGACTGACGAAGTAGAACTGATTGACGCAGCGACTGCATAAAGGTTGTCTCACACCTGCTGGTGAGTAGCTTCAACTCACTGTCTTCATCAAGACAGGACCTTGGGGTCATCTTGCTATCCTCAAGATGGTTTGGCTCACTATCTTCCCTAAAGTTCTGCCTGGCGTAAGAGATACGACCCTGAAAGAGAAACAAGGAGACTCGTAACAGGTTTCACAATTATATAAGCAAATAAATGGATCTATTCTGCATAAGGAACATGTTTTTACAACTACAATTTGAAACTGGTAGTTGTTGCAAACATCCAATTAGATGTAAACAACAAAGCCAACAGCAGTGGAGGAAATGATGCCTATCCAAATCTATACTAGAACAAAGTTTGAAGGCTTGATAAGGATGAACTTACATTACATGTTAACACGGGCTGGACAAAGCCCTTCTCCATGTTGATGGAAGGATAATTCAGTAAATTCCCCAAAGAAAATTCTTTATAAGTGTTGCCATTATTCTACATTTTGCAAAGAGTAAATATAGATCAAATAATCTTGGAAGAAAAAGAGGATAATGAAGCTCAGGTGCAGACTAATGATACATAATCAAATAGCAATTAATTAAGTACAGCGTTACAAGGCAAAAGGGAGAGAGGTGCTGACAAGAGCAATGCAGAAGCCAGTATTGTTATGAGATCGTATGATCCTTTGAGCAAAGAGAGTCATCTGAAATTAGTTTTCATACAAGAGAGAAGGTAAGGCACATGCAGAAATTTAGGAGTTCAAATTTTGAATTGATATCATAGACAGTACCTGACGTTGGTCTCTCAGCAGTTCTAATAGGGGTTTGGCCACTGGAGTAGGGGTAAAGTGTGGTACAGTTGGGCCTTTGTTTTCTGTGGCTGCTGATCTACCTGATTTAATAGGTATCACTACCTTTTCCAAATACCTAGTTTGTACTCCTTGAGGATCTGCACTCACCCTCTTCCTTTTGGACATCTATTACGAAAGAACAACATTTGACTGGAAAAACATAGTGTGATGACACATGGAATAGGTACAGAAAATGGATAGGTATGGAATATACTCATATATGATGCTTAAACTAAGCAGATGGTGTAACAAAGTAGAAGTAATGCAAGAGATCAGATGCAAAATATGTGCGACCAATACAACTTTGAAAAGTTAGAGCAAGCACCTTGATGGGTGAATAAGATAGGCCATCCTACACTATGCCAAGTTTGTCAAGTTTGTTAGCCAGTGGATTGTTCCGCCATATTCCTCTCGTGCCCATTCTCATATTCATGTGGATAATGTTCAATATGTGACATGCATGAAAACATAAAAACAAGTGAGATTTTCTTTGTAGTGTAGAAGTGATTCTAATCCAATACTGCCTCCCTGTAAACCCTTTGTGCTATCTCCACAATTCTTTTAAGAGATGCCATGCATGCTGTAATTTGGTGTGTGCATTAATATAATGTGGCCAACTACTCCAAATATGAGAGCTCCAGAAGTGATGACACTTCGCAGATGACAGCTTCAACATATAGTAAAGAAGAACAAGTCGACCTGACCTGACAGATTCAAAATATACTATGGGAGAACAACTCCACGTGACCAGTCGACCGCAAGAGAAGAGGATCATCTAAAGAAGAGCAGAAGAGCAAGCAGATTGAAGATATTACAAGTCTTTCAATACAATGTCAATTGGCCATCCATGATGAACCAGAGTGCACAGAGAAATACTATTCTTTCCGGTCTCTCCATATGTGGCTCACATGCATTTCGAAACTAAACTAGGAACATTTATGTCGGGGGAGATCCGCCACGGACACCTATGGGGCCGGGGCCCCTTGTCTGTGTGGTACGAGGGCGGAGGAGGCACAGAGAGCAGATCGAGGCGAGGCACGCGGGCGGGTTTTTACCCAGCTTCGGAGCTCTCCGGAGAGATAAAACTCCTACTGCTGCTTTGTGTTTGTATTGAGCTCGGGAGCTTGAAGAGCTACAGTACCGAGCGAGGGTGGCAATGGCTTCCGAGCTGAAGGAATCGAACCCCCTCTACGTTGTGCATGGGCCTCCTTTTATAGTGCAAAGGGGTCACCAACAGGTGTCAATGTAAGAGAAAGGGGTAAAAACGTAAAAGGGGTGGTAGTTGGAACAGTGCGGGAACAGTGCAGCTACAGTGTATGAACAGTGGTTTCTACCTACTTTGACAGTGGGGGACAACGGCATTTAATGCGCGTCGCCGTCGACCCCAAAAGCTCCCGCCCTTGCGTCTCCGTCTGCCATGGCGATGGATTCACCACCGTGAAGTGCCACCGTGTACCCCAAGCTGCGCAGCCATCCGCCACGCGTCCCTGGAAAGGCCCCAGGGCGACGCGTGGGCCGATGAGCTGGAGCGCAGGCACACAGCGCATCCTTCCCGGCAAGCGCCTTGCCGGGGTCTTGACCTTGCCGGGCCCGGGAACTTGCCGGGCTCTTGTAACTTGTCGCTCCCCGGGCCCTCGCCGGGGCGCGTATAGCGTCGAAGCGTGTCTTCTATGGTGCACTCTTCTGGTCTCCCTGGCGAGCTCCTCTCGCCAGGGCCTCGCGTGGTTGATGTTTCCTTGAGCCTGGGACGGCCTTCCCGGCAAGCTCTGCTTGCCGGGGTCTCGATCTTTTGTCTTGTACACTTTGTTCTTGAATGGCTTGAATAAAGCACAGGGGAGGGTCTTGGCGGACGCCCGGCAAGCCCTGCCGCGGGGAGTGCTGCGTCTGCCCGTGCACAAGTTCGGGGTATTAAGGTACCCCTACTTTAGTACACCGACAATTTAGCTAACCAATTAAACATCTCTTAGTTTTCCTAATATCAGCAATAATATCATATATGAATTTGTACAACTAAGCTTCTTTAGCTCGATGGGTGGAGTAGTGCTATTACGACACAAACCACATAGGCTGATTGTGGCCATCATAAAATGGGGAAACCATAAGCATGATGAGTACAGTGTTGACCGTGGCAGTGGGATGGCAGATCTGAAGCTGCAAACCGCGCAAAGGGTAGTTAGCAACCGATGTTTGCTTTGAAATAATAACTAAGATTTGGTATGGACAAGAAAGTACGGTCAACAAGTGACAAAGAAATGCAATTATGTTGTCTCTCTATATGTTGCGACATGCATTTGGAAACTCAAGTGGGACCTTTAGCTAACCAATTAAATGTGTCACTTAACTAATATCAGTATCATATCACAGTCATATTTTAACAACTAAGCTTTCGAATTCTGAGTGTTGTGTAATTTGGCATGAAGGGTGGAGTAATGCTAGTACGACAGAAAGCGCCTACGCAGATCATAGTAGAGTAGAAAAAGGGGGAAACCCTAAGCATCAAGAGAAAAATCAGGAAAGTGGAACTAGCTGGACAAGTGGGTGGCGCACATTCTTTTCGAAACGAATATAGGAACATTAGGTGACCAATTAAACATTCTCTGTTTTAGTGATATGAGCATCATATCAGATTCTTATTTCAACACGTAAGCTTTGGGTCGAGGTCTTGAGGAGCAGTGCTAGCACGACATGAAGCACCTACGATGATGGTAATGAATATAAAGGGGGGAAACCATAAGCTTTACGTGTATAGTCCCCGTGCCATGGCGTATCTGAAGGTGCAAACCGGACAAAGCTACTTCGCAACCAATGTTTGCTTTCAACTAGCCACTACGATTTGGTACGGACAAGAAAAGTACAATAAACAAATTACGATCTATTTTCCAGGTGAGATCAATAACTTAAGCACATATGGAAGAGTACCACCTCTCTTGCGACGCCGTGTAGGCCTATGCTGATACGTTGAGGGTGTTGCGGGTGTGATGGCTGTCGGCGGCAGGGAAGAAGACTTTAGACGGCAGACGGCCGGGTCGGGGGTTAAATCATGTTGCTGTGGACGAGGCGGTTGTAGGAGCAGCAACGGTAAGGTGGACGACGGAGCTGATGAAGCAAGAGGCGGCTATGAAAGGATCCTGGTCCCGCGCCCTGGATGAGAGACATCCATCTCTTGCAGTGGACGACATGGTAGGGGTAGTGGGTCCGACAAGGTGGAGGATGGGGTGGTGGGCGGAGGAGGCTGGCCGCAGTGTGGAGGTTGTCGTGCTGCCGACGGTGTATGAATGGGGAAATGGAGGGGAGGGGGGATCACAAACTTTGGGACGCGCTTGTCTGAAATGTGGGAAAGTTACGAACTTATCCCCCGTTTAAAATTTCGGACATCGCGTCGGTTGGGGATAGGACCGTAATCTCGCATCTCCCAAATATTTGCCGGTAACTATTTCAGGCGAGGAGAGGGTGTTTGGCCGCCCACGGTTGGCGCCCACAGTGTATGAATGGGGCTGACAGGTAGGGTGGTTGTGTCATGTCTGAGGGAAGTTACACATCTGCCCCTATTTAAAATATTAGCCTGCATCGATTTTGGACGAGGAGAGTTTGTTTTGCCGCCCACCGTGTATGAATGGGGAAATGGAGGAGGAGACACTTGTCTGTCAGACGAGCTTGAATCAAATGTGTTTTGCCGCCCACGTTTGGCGCCCACCGTGTCTGAATGGGCTCAGAGGCCGTAGTGTCACGTCTGATTAAAGTTACTAGTCTACCCCTATCGACAACAGTGTAAATCCGGTCGATAAGGATGTCAAGGGTCAGGGGTAGACAGTATTTTCCATCTCGCAAACACTTGCTTCGGGCAGCCCACAAATTATAGTGGGTGTTTAGCCGCTTCGTTCAATACTTGGGAGAATTAGCATTCACATTTGCCCTGGGCCCTGGCAAACTAAATTCAAATCCAATTTGTATTCGATTTCGAATATCCACAGATAATTCTATGTTTTGTTATTTATTTCTTCAAAACTAGAACAAAGACTTATTCCGCCTTTATATATGATTATGATTTAGAAATGTCATGATCTTCGAATTGAGTAGGTTGGATACACTCTGAGTCAAACAGTTATTTCATCCAATACAATATGCTCACACGAAAAACAGTTCACCTTATGTCAATCATACAAGTACTGAGGATTACCTCGCCTAAAAAATTCGGATCATTACAACACATGGACAACATAGGGGGTCTTGCAACATAATCCATTCAGAGACATGACACAACATGCAAGTACAATAATCTAATGACAATTTCAACTGGTATCTAAAGAAGAACCGGGATTACCCTGGGCTTCAGATAGTAGAAACAGCAGGACCTCCTCCATCTTCAAATGCAACATTATTACTTCCTCCAATTCTTGGGTTGCTTGCATAATGCGTGCCGCTAATTCCGTAATTTCCAGCCTCAAGATAAATGTTACCTCATTCATGGCAGCCACACCATCTCTTTCTGTCTCTAGTAGAGCCTCAAGCACTATAATATCTGTGCTCAGACTGCTCTCCGGCATTGTTGCCTCTGAACTGCTACCATCTGGTAACATCGATGGCGCACTACTTCCACAAATAGATCCTGGGGTTGAACATTGTGTCCTAGTGTGAACATCATCCTGAAAGGTTTCCGCTAGACATAAGTAAGAGATAGTTATCGTATGATCCAAGCAGTAAGCTTACATGGTAAACGACAGACAAATTATTGCCGAGCATGGCAAGCTATATTTAAATGGTTCGAAGCAGCATCAGCTGAAAATAAATTAAAATGGTAACATGAAACTAGGGATGTAAGTGGCAAATAAACGACATCCGCTAGTCCCATCTAGTTAGTTTTTGCTATCTCCCTAGTTCATTTTCCTCAAAAAACAAAAACTCTTTTGGACTATCATACCACTAGTGGACTTTAATCGGGATTAAACGGGGCCCAGTTGACATCCCTAGTTGAAAGGGAGTGTACCACCGCTATATTTAAGTTGCCAAGGCATCTAAGCAGTTGAAATAATCTGAGAAAGCACTTAACAGTGTGGCCTCATACAAACTACGAAGACAGTCTTGTGATGAAGTTGAGAGGAAAAGTTAAGGACTCAAATGAAATAGGCATGCATTTCTTTACGATAGTACAGCAGCAGCCTAGCGACATATTGGCCAACTCGGTATAGCGTAACAACAAACAAGCATTGAATCAAGCAATACAAAGAAAGCGCATAACTGAACTATTTGTAATTCGGTAGGATTACAGGTTGAGGGCACAAGCCAAGAAAGCAGCCCACTCGCATTACATTTCACATGTACTAAAACACACTGGCTTGCCATATGTTGCTGCGAAGCCTAGCTGCTGTTGCAATGTTCTTTGAAGATATCGTCAGCATGTTGTGGTTGCAAATCTAGTTGTTGTAGTTTATTCTGCAGCCTCTATTGCGGTAAAATTAATTTTAATCGCATGCACTGGTCCGACTTGATCATCAATGGTTCATCTAAACTAATGAAAGAAGGGTGTGTGCATACACGACAATATATCTGCTTCCCTCTATTTTTATGCTTGTTCGAGGTGCCAGCCCCAAAAGAACAAATATTTTGCTTGATGGGGTTGGCAGATCCATAATTAATAGAAGCATCAAATTATTCATGCAACTTGGGAAGATCAAGAACACACAAACAAGTATTGAACAGAGGTTTGGAGCAGTGATGTAATAGCTAGCATCAGAAATTGTAGGGTAAAACGAAAAAAAAGGAGCGGAACCACATGTTGGTTTGCTGATGTGTAATTAAGCATAGAGAACATTAAGCAGTCTGAGAACCAACAGGTGGCATCAGAACAACACCATTATAATAAATATAGCATTCAAGAAGTAAAATAATAGGCAATGATATCTAGGAAGTAGAGTAATAGTATTAGGACAAAACTAAAGCATATTAACTATATGTGCACTAGTATGTAATTTAGCACATGTAACATGTTCACTGCCAGAAGTATGGCCCTATAGGTGCAAGAAGAATAACGCGTCTCATAAAAACTGAATGATGCCCTGAAGAAATTCAAAGGTGCGGTGCTTATGCTAGTAAAGTGAACGTAGGCGCCGGCCGTTGGATAATAGTACCTCATTCTCGGCGGCGTATGGGTATCGTTGTCATACTTGATAGCTAAGGATCGCCGATGGTGCCCGTGTTGCGGTTGAGTTTGGGCCGGTTGTCGCCATTGTTAAAGCGGCTCCGGTGCTACGGTTGCGGCACCTATCGACATACAAGAAAGCTCATCTGTGGTAAGTGAATTGATGCACGATAAAGAGAAAAACCGAAGGAATACAAATCGAAATAACCTGATGAGTCCGCGGCATCGGTAAAGCAGGGCCGGTGGAGTTGAATATGGCATCCGTGGAGCGAGTCCGGTGAAGTGGACGAAGGCTTCGGCGGGCGCGTTGTACAGTGCTTTCGGTGAGGCGGATCTGTTGCGGCGGACGAGAGCTTGTATGAAGGGACAGTGAAGGGGCGGACGAGGGAATCAATGAAGGGCCTAGACTATGTTGGACGAGGGCGCCCATTAAGCAGATCTGGTGCGGTGGACCATGATGGCGGTTAAGGAGATCTGGAGCGGTGGACAAGCCAGTCGCTAAAGCGGCTCCGGTGAAGTGGTGAGTTGGCAGTTGGGAGTTCCAAGGTGCGGAAGGTAGATCCGATGGGGTGTGAGGTCCACCGCTATAGTGGAGGACTAGATTCGGCGGCTTGCCGTGGTTGGGGGTCAGGGAGGGGAAGGGGAGGGGCTCTGGGGAAGAATGTTGGGGGCAAAGAGTGGAAAACAATGGAGTTACAAAAGCAACCCTTTTCCATTCATGTGGCAGGGGCAAAACAGGAATATCGCAGGGCTAAACCTTCGGGCGCGTGATATTTTGATATGAGCGGGAAGTTTGAAAGCTTTTGGCGCCTAAAATTATAAGTGTTCTGCTCTTGTACGGCCGACTATGATGTCATGGCCGGCAATTTGTTTGTTTTGCACACAAAAAAAGTGCAAGTTTTGCAAATCAATGTCTCCAACTCGAAACTTAGATTGTCCATTCAATTCAAATATGGATCATTGAGCTACTACAAGAAAATACCATCATACGGACCAATTCAAATGAAATGACAAATGTGTTTATCCTAAATATGATGACAAAAGCAAAAATGTGTTGTGTATGAATAAAGTGGATGATTATAAAGTTTGAACACGCCCGTATGTGTATATCTCTAGGTTTGATATATGAATTTGAAATCACGAGATCCCGGCTTAAAAAATGTACCTCTATTTAAATGAATTACAAAAGCTAATGATGGAGTCGAATTCCAAAATTCCAATCTTAGGTTTGTAATTCTAGTACATCAAGGTATATCACGCATGCTCAAAAGTATCGTTATCTCATAGTCCAAACTATGAAACAAATTGATCAACCATCAGTGCACACTATCTCAATTACAGTAAAGTCCCTCAAATATAGACACCTCACTCTTTATCTGAAGCCACCGCCCCCCCCCACACACATAGAGAAGTCGTTCTCTCCCCCAAACACCAACACACGAGCACATTAACACCCATCTCTCTTCTAAAGTCCGGACCCCAATATAGGTCTATATCACTTTGTCTCTCGGGCATGCACACATCTCTTCCTTCACTCTCTAGTTCTCCCTCTATCTCTCTTTCCCAAGCACACGCACTATGTAGAGCGTATATTTCCCATACACACAAAACGTAGCCCCCAAACATCTATCTCCCTAGTTTTGTGGTTCTCGCGCACTCACCTCACACACCGACCCCACTGCAAACAAGCACACTTTTTCTCCTTGTGCACCACTCACCTCTTTCCATCTCTCCCACATGCGGACCCGCCCCAGCTCCTTCCCTGTATACATATATGTCGTGACTCTTTCCACAACTCCCTAATGTATCATCGTTCTCGATTTTGCACATTGTTCTCTACACCATCTATTCTAGATCTCTCATGAAGTCCCTATCATACAAACGATGACTTGCTTCCCTTGTATCTCCGTACATAGGCCAATTTCGAACAACATCAACACTGTCTCCCTATCTATATGCCATTTATGGACAACAAACGACCCCTCTCTCCCCTCTCTTCCTCTCTCTCTCTCTCTCCGTTGCTAGCTCTCTCTCTCTCTCTCTCTCTCTCTCTCTCTCGCGCGCGCGCTCTCACACCCCTCTCCCACACACACACTCCATGTCTCTTCCAAATAGTCTGCTCCCCCCGTCCGCACCCATGCTATCCCGCTACTACACATGTCACACCATTCCCCCTTCCCTTATACTAGGTTTACATCATTAGTGGTCTCTCTACTCCACATACACACACTCCCTCTCACACACAAACGCGTGCACAAACACACACAGACACGCACAAACACCCATTTATCTGGATCCTCATCTCTCCCCATGTCCACCTGTGTATCTCACACACTCACTCTCTAATTACATATATGTGTCTCCATGTTACACAACACAAGGCCCCATGTACATGTCTCTCTCTATCCTCCACACACATAGACACAAAGTATCTATTATCATTGCCTCAGTCTCTAACATATCACACATGCACACTGTCTCTCTCTCTCTTGCAAACACGCTCAACAAGGGTTTCCCCGTGAATAACTTACCGTCTATTCATCAACAGTCAAGGCAGTACGGCGAACACGAGACGTGAAAAAGAATAAATCTACACGTGCTTAGACCACCTAGTATGACTACTAGGACTAGAGCAAGCCAAAAAGCACGCAGCCGTCACCCCCTCCTTATCAGAGACGGGAAAATCTTTGTTTTACACAGTCAAGAAGTCATTGTGCTAAGGCCCCACATGCCGAGGCGTTGAATAGAATGTAGATGCTAGTTTACAGAAGCAAGTATCAGTAATACGTTTGTATCTGCATACTTATATTTCTTCTCTTATAAAAAACTAAGTTAAAGATGATGGTACGTGTGCCATCTTGCAATATAGACCGTCCGATCTATATCTGACGGCTGGAAATTAAACTAAAAGATACCCGCACCCCTCTCCACATTTCCAGACAAGGCCTTCCCTCGTTCATCCTTATCTCCAACAAACCTCATTGTTGAGCAATTAAGAAAGGAAGCCTCTAGAACAAATTGGCCTGGTGGTCGCTGCTGGCGTCGTCAATCCCCATGCCTCCGCTCAGTCCGACCACAAATCACCACCACACCCCACTCCTCTTCACCTTATCTCATATTTCTCGAGATATCATTAGTTTTTACACATGGGATTACTCCCGCAAGGGTCAATCACAACAAGTGTTTTATAAAAAAAGGCATCTTGATGTTCCGTGCAATGCACAAATCTTGCTAGTACTCCTACAGAAGACTAAGTTGGTGATGATGGTGTGTCTGCCATCCGTCGTTTCTGACCATTAGATCTACATCTAACGACTGTGAGGTAAGTTTGTTGCCTTTTCTCACCAACATCCCACTTGTCTACCAATTTGCAGAAAAAAACCCATAATTAGTATCTTAAACCCAACCACATCCCTCCCTGACCTCACCAAAACAGCCCAAGGAATATATTCTAATTGAAACATAATATATCTCTAGTGACATATGTATATCAAAATTAGAGTGTTTTGTATCAAGTTTTTGAATAAGTATTATTCTAATTATGATTCATTGCAACACACATGAACATTGCTAGTATTTCCAACCATGCATTTTTTTCCTAGTGTTCCATGTTTTGAGTTTTCCATCAAGATAGCAGTTACTCATGGTTGATATTTACTTTCAATCATGTACACATATGCACTATGTAACTAGCCTTGCTTACTGGCTTCAAAAGCTTAACTTCCACTCCTACTTACAATATGTAGAGTATTTAACAAAAAACTACCACTTTCAACCAGCCCTAGGAAGAATCTATTGTACAAAAAATAGCAAAAACATACCCAAAATTTCTTAATCCACGCCAAAAACTACTACCTAGTACTCCTACCGATTAGGTTCGTTTAAACCCATTTATGATAGGGTTGGCCCACACGTCCGTGCTGACGAGGCAGATTCAACCAAGACATTTTGTTTGACCGTTAACATGAGGGACCCACTTCTGACCTTCTATCCTGTTATTCCCCCTCAAATCATTATTTTTCCTGAACATTACTTCAAATAGTACTGATGCGTGTTCATCGGTGGCGCCGATGATGAGCGAGTTGGCCGCCGCTCCACCGGACGGGCCGGACGCCATGCTGGCCTCCGCATGGGTTGGCAGGCTGGCCTGAGCGTGACTCACAAGCGAGCAAGCCGCCGTGCTGGCCTTCGCTCGAGCCATATGGCTGGCCTTAGCGCGGTGCGCGCGAGCAAGCCGCCGCACTGCCGTGCCAATCTAGCTAGCAAACCTTGTAGACAAGCAGCTGGACGGAGCTGGCATCCGGGCTGCCACAACTTGGGCTCCGCACTGCCGGCGGTTTTGACCTCGCCTTCTGCCGGCGGCGGTAGCTGCGTCCCATGGCCAAGGATGACTAGGTGGACGGGCCGGAGGTAGGAGGTCACTCGGGGATTTTTGTGCAGACTAACATGTAGGTCCCACAAGTCATAACGCCCGGTCAAATAGAAGGCATTGACTTAATGGGCGACATTGGCCCTGTCAGAGGTTAGAGTTAGATTCTAACCCTGAACTAACTTTAACCAAAGTGGTGTTTGGATGGCAGGGTTAGATTGACAACAAATGTATCCAAATAGGTCCATGGGTTAAAACGTGCCTATAACGGCACTTTGTAGAGTAGTCGTTTCTTGGTAGGGCTGGTTGGTAAGAGCATGTACAATGGTTGATAAGGTAGTCTTATCTTAAGTCTGCCACGTCTGCAAGTGGTAGTAGTTTCTTGGCATTTTAGTGGTTTCTTGCATTATTGGGGGTTTCTTGTAAGGAACAATATACGTACTACTAGCGACAGAAGGCGATTCTAGGTTGCGTTGTACTCCAACGAGTACTACTAGTGGTCGCAGGAGTGTATACCTTGTTTTGTGGGTTCAATCCTGGCCGAACGCACGGCGGCCTTTTTTTAAATAGTAACTTCGCTGCAAGCCAATATTTTACATGGGTAGTTTGAGTTTTGAAGTCAAACAGACGTGCGGCACCACAATCTGGGTGCACTGGATAGCCTAGCCACGTGAACGGGTTTTCCTTCCCAACATCCTGTGGCTCGCGTGCTTGTCCTAGCCACACCTCGCTTGCAGCTTCCTCATCAGCTAGCAACATATTTAATTTTAAACTAGCGCCTCCCAATTAAGCCTGAGGAGCCGGAAAAGCCTGGCGGGGCATTGGGAACTATGCAATATGGCTCTGTATGTAAAGTGCTCTACTACTACTCTGTAGCTTGTGGCGTTGCATGCATGGACTTCACTCCATTATCGGCTCTACTATAAAAGAAATTCATCTTGACGTGTTTTTTGAAGCAGAGGCAAAATCTTTGCTTCATCTCATTCATAAAGAAGGAACTACTAACAAAGTTCGACGAGATCCATTAAACCTCCACAAATGGAAGCGAAAAGCCTAGTCTCGTTGTATCAAATAACTCAAATGTTCTGCCCCTGCAGTAACCGTCGCTGATAAACAGGCTGCTGTGTGTGCGTGAGAAGAGCGGCTAAGTAGGCTAGCTACGTGAGAGGAGCGGCTGAATAGAACACCGAGAGTACCCACTAGGCCACTACGCAGGTGTACTTTCACTGCATTGATAGTACAGCGATGGTTCAAGAGAACAGTAGTACCCTCCACTTCCAACTGTAGCTCCTTGGCCCTGAGATTCAAGAGTTCAAAACTGGTGCACTATACTGGACTAGACTAGAAGTACAGTACATCGCACTACTAGTTGAGAAAAGGTAGTACTAGTACTGCTACAGTACGAGTACATACTCCTCCGTCACATAATGTAAGACGTTTTTTGACACTAGTTGGCATGTACAAAAAATAGCAAAAACAGACCCAAAATTTCTTAATCCACACAAAAAACTACTACCTAGTGAAAAAATTCTTACTAGTGCTATTATTTACAGTATAATGGAATCCCATAACGTTCCATAATGCTAGTACTAGTAGTAAATAGTAGCCTCACCCCTTCTCTAAGGAACGATCTATAGTTGGAAGGGACGAGACCCTGCGGTTGCTACGCTCTTTTCTCCTCCTCGCCAGTTCCCCTCCCCACGAAGAGAAGGCAGTTCATCGCTGCTCCCATGGATTCGCCAGGCGGTTCTCTTCCTCGTCGGGGCTGGGAGACCTTGGACGACGATCCTCTGGGAGAAATCGCACGCCGCTCCGACGTCCTCACCACCGCAAGACTCGGTGCTTCATGCACCAACTTTTTCAAGACGGTGCTTAAATAGGCTCGGGAAAAGGCCATGCTTGTTGGTCGTCCATGCGTTCTCGAGGAGAAGGTTTTTCTATGGGAGAATCCTTCGAACAGTCCACCGCTCCCTGGCCATGGTTGCACGTTGACTCCGCTAGAGTTGCCGATGTTGAGAGGTAGTCGGATTTTGTCCGATGAGCAGGTCAGTAATGGAGTTTGATCATGTAGTACTTAGTTATTCCATTTCCATCCCGTAATTTCTCTGCTACCCACCGTCTTATATATAGGTCTGGGTCGGTGCCAACGAAGATTGTCTAGCATACCTCCGGCCGGATACCATCATCATTTTGCACAACATCCACAGCAGTGCGGCCGTTCCCGTAGACCCCTTCTCCACCATTGGGATCGGCCTTCTAGACTGGCTGGGCTTGAATACGTATTATGATGCCTACATGAGATTGAAGAAGGTATCAATTGCGGACCCGCCGACAAAGTGACGCGGCTACAACGATTACTATCTCATCGCGGTGTTCTACATATGGATTGCCATCAATGCAAGAGGCAGTAACGGCAGAGGCTGGCGCATGTTGGCGGCGGCAGATTTGTACCCCTACACGTTCGAAGACGCCGTGCGCCATCTAGGCCGCATCTTCGCGGTGACAAGCCAGGGGACTTGTTTCATCTGGTTGCCATTCTACGATACGGGAGATTACAAACGGAATGCACAAACTATCATTTGCATCCCTAACGATACTCCATTATTTTGCAGGGACCAGTCATCCACCAATCAAAATAAGATCGCCGAACCTGGATGTGCATTTGCATCCGCGATTCGGTCTAACCTGGAACCTTGTAGCTGACTTTGTCATATTGGGATCAACTATATTAGCAGTCGTTACCCATGGTACCACTGATGTGCAACATGGTCACACAATCTACCACGATCGGACCGCCACCATCTACCCGGTATTCCATTTTTAACCCTCTCGTATACATTTCATTGTTGTACTAGTAGTATACTTAGTAGTACTAGTAGGAGTACTTTTTACCTTGGAGGACGCGTATAGCTAGCTAGGCCATTGAAGACTTGAACTCACTAGCTACCACCATATTTGTTTTTCCATGTCTTACTATCTCATCCATGTAGCCAAAAGTGGCTATATATAGTAAGCCAGTTATTTTACTTCCTCTATACCGGAGTAGTACTATTTGTTGCACAGTATTAGTGATCGCCATATTTGAGCACAACATTATTATGCATGGACCTTGACTATGTACGTCACCATGTGTCTAGATCTGAGATGCCGCGTGTACCAGATGAACGGCGCCGAGTTCGACCCCCGTGATGCTACGTGGGTGCCGGGGAACACTCCTGGAGAGTACTCACTTTTCATCGGGGACAGCTACCCCATTGTGAAGCGGATGTCACCTTCCGTGCATGACACGGAAGGCCTGCCGTTCATGAAGCATGGTTGTGTCTTCAGTGCGCACCGCCAAATGAATGACATGCTGGGACACACTATCCCTAATTTATGCCACTTCAGCTTGGATGAGTCTTCATCATGTGGAACCGGACTAGCAAGCTACGACAATGATTCCCATTGCCCACCACTATGGATCGTGTCATCCATGAAGAACACCTGGGACTAGAACCTGGAGGAGGACATGTAGCCCATCTATAACGTGTAAGTGGAGTATGGTAATTGTGAACGGTAGCGCTGTGAATATATGTAGACTAGTCGTGCACAAATTTATCACATGAATTGGAGATGAACTTGTGTGGCATATTGGCATTTGTCATTTAGAATTTATTACTAGTAAATGTGTTATGTGTACGTGCAACTTGTGTGGTTGTTGCACGGGCTCCAACACGCTCTTTGAGAAAAAAAGGTGGCACAGCTTTGGATATACGTGATGTGGCGGCATCATACAGTAGCATCGTTCGCTATAGTTGTAGTACACTCCTACTAGGACGACAACTCCTATAAAACCTTGCGCTTGGCTCTTTGCCTCTTCGGGAGGTTCAACAGTTTGTCCTCGTGTGAACCTTGCACTTGGCTCTTCGCCTCTTCGGAAGGTCCAACAATGATGATACTATAGTACAATATGCTTCTGGCAATCTGACACCGATTGAACTGCTGCACGTTCACCGCGAGAGCGAGGGCGAGGGCGAGGGAGAGGGAGAGGGAGAGGGATAGGGCGTTGTAGTCAAAACCCTCTCCTCGTCCTGCGAACCACCGCGCGTGGGCGAGGGAGAGGCGTGGTAAGCAAGCTTCTCCTTGTTCGGCGAGTTCACGAGACACATCAAAGCAGTACTAGTACTAGTAGTCCATATTGCATCCTTTTCGATTAATATGGCTTAATTTGAAACGAGAAAAATACATTGGAGGTCAACGTATGTAACAATACGCTCTTTACGGTCAATATATATAGTTTTGAGGTGATTATACGATCACTAGCTCATCGTAGAGCACCGTATTGCACCCTATTGACCGGCCACATAGTCGACGTGACACTTTGTTGACTAGTTAAATTGTCACCTGGTTTCTGGGTCCCACCTGTCAGTTGGTAGAGGAAAGAAATCAGTTAAACAAAACTTTACGCAGGCACAACACGAGTCCAACCCTTGCGCGTGAACCACCCTGGCTGTGTATGTGAGCGCATGCACGTGTACTCCCTCAGTCTTCTAACAAAGAGTGTACATCGGCTATAAAACAAAGATTTTAGTACATGATGTACATCTACACTTCCAATGCATTTAGCCTTTAATCTAAATCGATATTGATTAACTAATGCACCAACTTGTGCTCTAGGTATAGGCTACATGTCCATCCTTAATTACAGCATGCAGTGGCCTTCATTAACTACTAGGGAAAAGCCTAGCAGCAGCGCGGGTTTGGGCCCTCTCAGTAGCGCGGGTACCGGCGCTACTAATAAGGCGCTACAGCTAACGTATAGCAGTAGCGCGTGTTGACACACGCTACTGCTACACATGAATAGCTACAGCGCTCTTTAGAAAATGACGCTACTGGTATTATCTGCAGCGCCGTTTGGAGGTAAGCGCTACTGGTAAGTCGGCGCTACTGCTAAATCCCCCCCCCCTCGCTACTACTAGTTTTATTAGTTTTTTTCCTGCAGATTTGTTTTTTATTTGTTTTGCATTTGAATAGGCTTTATACAATAATCTTTAGCATATCATCCACATACAAATGTAATCATAGCATATACATACAATTAGTCTCATTAAATCATGTCATCATCATAATCATCATCCAACACAAAGTGGTCTCTCGTCATCAATCTCGAAAATAGCGATACAAGTCTTGATTACTTGCAAATACATCGTCATCCATCTAAACAATGATATACATGAGAATAGCTATCACTTTGAGTACATGAGTTCGTATCCCTCTCTCGCATTAGCTTGAACCTAAACTAAGTACTGCGTGTCGCTCGGAAACCGAAAACCGGTACACCTAGGCCTGACACTCCGACCACTTGTCATATATATACTCCTGGCGTAGCACTTCTTCGCCATTTATGATCTATGCACCTGCATCGTCACATGAGTCGATGATATGCAACATATATACTTGAGCAACACAAAGAGACAGACTTGGCAAAAATAGAAACAACATATCATAAGCATAAATAACAAAGTTCATCGTACCCAAATGACCTAACTAGAGTGATTTTCGCTAGTCGAGGAGAACGGTTTAATTACATCACAAATAAAGTTTCACCGTGCATAACTCAAAGTTTTGTCATAAAAGAAAGTATGGACTAAACGGACACACATTGTCATATATCAACAATCACTCCATCATGTCATGCCATCCATCCAAGTCAGGGAGATAGTCATCGAGCTTTGTGAAAGGCTTCATGTCGAGACGCTGAGAGGCTATCCATGTTCGGACGTCTTCCCGCGACATTTGTCCTTCTGCATGGAACATCCCTGTTTTTACGACGACCTCATTCATGATGATTTGGGCAAGTTCGCGCTGGATGTTATAGAACTCAGCTCGAAGTCGATGATCCTCGATATCTCCTATGTCCTTTGCCCATTGCAGAATATGGGCATCTTTAGATCTAGGTGCCATGTGAAGGTTCTGGTGATCCCGTCGGTAATCCAGCATGTGGTGTAGGACATAGAATCCATCATTAAGAGAATCGTTCTGTTGCTGGATGCAGCAGAAATCGGTCTTATGGCTGAAGGCGTGCCTGCCGCCCCTTTTCTTCATGTCCCTAACCTCTCCACCCCTTGCTTGGTAGTAAAACATAGCACTGTCGAGAACATCTTTGATGTGGGTGTAATCCTTTTGTGAATGTTCTTCGACGAGTCCAAGTAAAGAGCGTGGGAGAATCGGGGTAGAGGATGATGAGGACGGCGTGCCCCGCCGCCATGCATAAAATAAGTACACCTCAAATTAATTAGCCTCCACCGTGCAAATGAATTATTGAAATCGAAGGAAGGATAGCAGCGGATGACTTACATGGGATGATAAGGCACGAGAATCGCCTCCTTGTCCTTATTGGCGAGCATGAAACCGACGATGTAATCCTCGCGATTCACGATGCTGTGCACAGACTCCCAAGAAGGCCTCGTGCATGTAGTACGGGTCAGTGACACAGATATGAGCTATCTGCTCAACCCCAATGATGTAGCTCATGTGCAAGGCATAAAGGCGGACAAAAGTAAAATCCAGCTTCTTCACGTGAAACATGTCGAATATGTAATCGAATCGGAGGAAGAACTTATCCGCGGGGAAGCCATTGACGTACGACATTTGCTGCGGAACGTTAACCACATAGAGTGGGTGAGGGAGTCCTGGACTAGGGGGTGTCCGGACAGCCGGACTATCAATATCCGCCGGACTCCCAGACTACGAAGATAGAAGATTGAAGACTCCGGCTCGTGTCCGGAAGGTACTTTACTTGGCATGGAAGGCAAGCTTGGCAATACGGATATGTAGATCTCCTAGCATTGTAACCGACTCTGTGTAACCCTAGCCTCTCCGGTGTCTATATAAACCGGAGGGCTTTAGTCCGTAGGACACAACATTACATCTCAACAATCATACCATAGGCTAGCTTCTAGGGTTTAGCCTCATTGATCTCGTGGTAGATCTACTCTTGTACTACCCATATCATCAATATTAATCAAGCGGGACGAGGGTATTACCTCCATCGAGAGGGCTGAACACAGGTAAAAACATTGTGTCCTCGCCTCCTGTTACCATCCGCGTAGACGCACAGTTCGGGACCCCCTACCGAGATCCGCCGGTTTTGACACCGACATTGGTGCTTTCATTGAGAGTTCCTCCGTCGCCACCGATAGGCCGATGGCATCTTCAACCTTCAACGCTGTCGTGGTGAGACTTTTCTCCCGGACAAATCTTCAGATTCGGGCGGCTTTGCATCTGCGGGCAACCCTCTTGGCCATCCGAGCAGATCGAAGCTACGCCCTGGCCGTCAGTCGATTCGAAGCCTAAATTTCACGGCCGATGACCGCGGAGACTTGATCTTCGACGGACTCGAGCCACAGATAAGCGCGTCGACCGCGGCGATGGGCATGATCGACTCGCCACGGACGGTGCTTTGGTGGCGACTGAATCCACCCGGCTACTTGCCCGGAGCCGATTGCCCATGACGAGGGTCGGTGGATAGACGCCACCCGGGGGCTTCAACATCTACGGCGATGGAGCCGAATACCGATTTTGTCCCTTGCGAAACTCGTGATCCCGAGACGCCGGACTCCTCGCCGGACTCCGAGCCTCCCGCGCCCCCGCCAATTAAGCCAGATTGGGCGCCGGTTATGGAATTCACCGCCGCGGACATCTTTCAACACTCGCCTTTTGGCGATATCCTGAATTCCCTGAAGCATCTCTCGCTATCAGGAGAATCCTGGCCGGACTATGGCCAGGACGGTTGGAGTACGGACGATGAAGAAATTCAGAGCCCACCCACCACCCACTTTGTAGCCACTGTCGAAGATTTAACCGACATGCTAGACTACGACTCCGAGGACATCGACGCTATGGACGATGATGCCGGAGACGATCAGGACCCAGCGCCCACGGGGCACTGGAAGGCCACCTCGTCGTACGACGTCTACATGGTGGATACCCCAAAAGAAGGGGATGGCGAGAAAGCAGCGGAGGAAGATTCTCTAAAGAAGCAACCCAAACGCCGGCGTCAGCGGCGCCGCTCTAAATCCCGCCACAACAAGAATGAAGAATCCGGCACGGGAGATAATAACACCCCGGAGAGTGCCGAAGACAAACCCCTTCAGCAAGACTCAGCAAAGGAGGATGTAGAAGCAAGCCCTCACAAAAGGGCGGCAGAAGAAAAGGTTGAGGATCACAACTATGTACCTCCCTCCGAAGACGAAACAAGCCCCAATGACGACGAACTCGAGGAGCCCGTCGAACAAGATCTTTGCAAACGCAGGCTCATCGCTACAGAAGAAGCTCAAGAAGGAAAACGGAAGCTCAACACAGCGGAAGACGCGCTCCGATAAGATGGAGCAAAGTGCTCAAAACCGCAGACAAGCACGGCAACAACCACCAATCGAAGAGCTACCTGAAGCGCAAGCTGCTCCCAGAATTCGACGAAGAGGCCATAAAGCCCCCACCGTCAAATGACCCAGCCAGGTCCATCTACGGACCCAAAAGGAAAGCCCCAATAAGCAAAGGAACACGTCAAGTGTCCGACGATAGCGACACGTACAAGTACAGGGGCGCCGCACACCAACTATGCTTCACAGACGAGGTGCTGGAACATGAATTCCCAGCAGGGTTTAAACACATAAACATAGAAGCCTACGATGGAACAACAGACCCTGGAGTCTAGATAGAAGACTATATACTGCATATACATATGGCCGGAGGAGACGATCTCCACGCCATAAAATATCTACCCCTCAAGCTCAAAGGGCCAGCCCGTCATTGGCTCAAAAGCCTCCCAGAAAACACTGTTGGAAGTTGGGAAGAGCTCGAGGAAGCGTTTAGAGCAAAATTTCAAGGGACTTATGTCCGGCCTCCGGATGTAGATGACCTAAGTCACATAACTCAACAGCCCGGAGAGTCAGCATGAAATTTCGAACAGGTTCCTTACCAAAAGAACCAAATAGTCGATTGTCCGGACGCTTGAAGCCTTTGCAGCTTTTAAGCACAATGTCCGAGACGAATGGCTCGCCAGACACCTCGGTCAAGAGAAACCGAGGACAATGACCGCATTAACAAGCCTCATGACCCGCTTTTGCGCAGGAGAGGACAGCTGGTTGGCAAGAAGCAGCACCACCGACCCAAGTACATCCGAGATAAGAGATGGAAACGGAAAATCACGGCGCAGAAAAGAACAGCGCCGGAATAAAGAGAAAAGCCCAAAGAGCACGGCAGTCAACGCCGGATTCAAAAGCTCACAGCCGAACAATAAAGCTCAACCCATCAAGGACGACAGCGACGAACTGTCTAACCTACACAAAATTCTGGGTCGGATTTGTCAAATCCACAGTACCCCCGGAAGGACTGCAAATCACACCCACAGGGATTGTTGGGTTTTCAAACACTCCGGCCGACTAAACGCCGAACGCAAGGGGCTCGACGCGTCAAGCGAAGAAGATAAACCCCGCCATCAGGGCACCGGAAAACAAAAGACTTTCCCACAAGGGGTCAAAGAAGTAAACTCACTTCATGTGAGGACACGAAAACACAGTGCGGCACTTTCTAAAAAGAGCTTCGCACGGTCCGGCCCCGCAAACCATAGAGATTGGATATTAAAACCAATCACTTTCGACCACCGGGATTATTCCAAAAGTGTTCGAACCGCGGGACGGACTCCCCTGATATTGAATCCAATAATAGACGGACTACAATTCTCAAACGTCCTAATGGACGGAGGCAGTGACTTAAACCTGCTATATTCAAACACAATCCGTCGGATGGGGATAGACCCTACCAAAATTCGACACAGCCGCACTTCCTTTAAAGGAGTTACGCCAAGTGCACAGGCTCGATATTACTCGAAGTCGTGTTCGGATCACCGAACAATTTTCGACGAGAAAAGTTAATTTTCCATATCGTCCCATTTAAAAGTGAACATCAAGCACTATTGGGACGAAAGGCTTTTGTCCGCTTCAACGCCATACCGCATTACGCGTCTCTTACACTTAAGATGCCCGGTCCACATGGCACCATTTCAGTGCGAGGGTCACTTAAAGACCCCGGATTCGGATAGACGAATCCGGACTCAGCAGGCTAGGGGCTCCCTAGCCGCATACCCTTTCATAAGGGGCTGCGCGCACAACTAACCATGGTTTCATATAAACCTAGCTTTAATTATTTGCACTTATTTATTTTGCATTATTTTCGCATGAACTGTTTCTAAAACTAAAATGTTCCTCTTTTTCTACAGATGAACAAACGTGCGTACCCGTCCAGGATAACGGCACAACGGAGACACAGGCGCAGACGTGCAGTAGGGACCCGTTGCAAGGATTCTTTTCAGATTAAGACCCTACGTAGACCTTTTTATTACTGTCTCTTGTTGTTAATCTCCCTTGGCTTCCTCCTATAGCCAAAGCGGAGCCCGACGCTTTGGCATTGGCCGCGTCGGAAGACAATGCCCGTACCTGGACACAAGGGGTTTAGGGCATAATTCTGCCCGTTATCATAAAGTCCAAACACCTTCGGGAGTGTTCGGCGTCTCAAGTTGGGCATTATATGCATCAGCTCGAATCATGTCTTTGGTCAAATGTTGGGTTTGCCGGCTCCGTGTTTTGCTGCCTTACGTTCAGATCACCCGCTAACGCGCACCGGAGAACTACTGCGATTGTGCCCAGTTAATTTGGCGGCGCCTCGTCTGAAAGCCGAAAACTGATTGTCATGATATAGCGAGAGTCCGTCACCACTTGTTCGACCACCGGAATGTTTAGAATTCCCCGCTTTGATGAAGGGCCGCTTCCCGGTCAGACACATACGCACCCCGAATCCGGAGATGTGCGGTGTCATTAGGGGCTATATCGTAGCCCCACCCTCGAGCTCCATTGGTTAAGTGAAAGAGATAAAGCACTATAGTCCGGATTTCCTCGTTCGCTACGCTACCACCTCCTTATAACAGGACCGAGACGTCGGATTAAAGTGTGAAAAAGCGCTATTTTGCGAACACCCGGCACCTTGTGCAAGGGGCTGAAGTCAAGATCGTGCATCTTTCGGGTTATACATAAGTATACATAAGCGACCGCACAGAGAAGTTTTACTACTTGGAAGCACAAGTATAAAAAGCATTCATACTATAATCAGCGATATACAAGTTAATGCGCTCAATTGAACGTTACATTCTTTGAGCATCGCGACTCTATTATCTGGCGCCGCATAACTTCCCGAAATAATGCTCGGCGGGAAGCTGGTTCCCATCCGAACCTGGCAGCAACAGCGGTGGCATCCATCTCCGGACACTACGCCTTTACCCGGGCCAGAGCCATCCGCGCGCCCTCGATGCAAGCCGACCGCTTCATCTCCTTGATATGCGGCACCGCCCCAAGGAACTGCTGCAGGAGGCCGAAATAGCTCGTCGCCTTGGACCTCTCTGGCCACACATGGGCCACGATGTCAGTCATAGCCAGCCCGGACAGTCTATTCAGTTCGGCCCATTCGGCCAACCTGTCCGACAGAGGAAGAGCGCGATCCGGACTGTGGAATTGAGTCCAATATAACTCTTCCACCTCGTGATCCCCCTGGCTCCGGAAGTGCTTAACGGCGTCAGCCGCACTCGCAGCCAAGTCCATATAAGGTCCTCCAAACTCCACTGCCGCTCAAATTTAGCGTACTTGGCATCCATAAACCGGCGACGCATAAGAAACGGCTTGCCAGCCGTGATTTCTCCGACTTGGCGCAGCTCCTCCTTCATAGCCCGCATTGCAGAACGGGCATCCTTGGCTTCGGCGTTGGCCTTCTTCAGGTTTTCCCGCTCCGATAGGCGCTCCTTTTCAAGAGCCTCGCTACGGTCGGTAGCATCCTTTAAATTCTTGGCCAATTCGGCCACCTCCGCCCTGCTTAGGCAGTGCGCAGCCTTTTCGGCGTTCAACTCCTCGGCCGCCCTCGCGGCAGCCGCATCACTCCTTCGGGCTTGCTCCTTAGCTTGTGCAAGCTCGGCCCGAAGTCTCTCCACAGCAGCAGCACTGTATGCATAAACATCATATAACTTATCAGAGGAGGGCTTTAACCCACTCAATAAAGCGGCTACGGAGAATTTATTTACCTTGCGACTCGTCGAGTCGCTGATTGACAAGTGCGATGTCAGCATCTTCCATGTCCAGTTGCCGACTCAGTTCGGCAAACTGATCAGTCCAGCTGGCCCCCGGACTATCCGCCACCTGTGCCAGAACGGCGGTATTCATTACCTGAGACATTTAGATTTTCGATCCTCGGTACGCTGTCGTCTTTGACAACCTACCGAGTCTCAGCGGCTACTATCTATACAGGGCGCATTTTTCATATGCATAACTGTTAAAAAAACAAAGGGGTACGCCATTTTCGCATACCTCAAATCCCGCCAGCAAGCTCATGGCGGCCTCACGCAATCCGCTTTCAGCGGACGAAATCCTTCCAATCACCATACGCATTAACGCACGGTGATCTTCTGAAATGGACGCCCTCTCAAGCAAACTCTTCAGTTCTCCCGGCCGGACTCTGGTGGGTGTTGAACTCCTTGGCCCCTCCGGACTCAGGGACGCCCTCCGTGACGACACTTCGGGCTCGCCTGCCTCATCTGGCGGCGCGGCAGATGGAGGCGTATCGCTCTCCATCATCTCCGGAAGAAGATCCCCCGAGGACGAACTCATCTGAGACGGCTGCAGATCCGAACTGCAATATAAATATTTCGGTTACCTACAGAAGCATAAACGAAGGTACTTCCTCATTAAACTTTCTCTTTCATACTCATGGCTCGTTGGAGGGCTGGTCCTTGGGTGATGATTGCGCGTCCGGATTCTCTCCAGACGCCGGACCCCCCGGTGGGGATTTCTTCCCACGCTTAGGGGCTGGGACCTCCGGATCTTCGGAGGCGGTCCTCTTCTCCTTCTGAAGGGAGGAATCCTTGGTTCCCTCCTCCTCAGTCGCCCCTTTGGACGAAGTATTAGCTCCTTTATCTCCCGTCGCCCCCTCTCGTGGGTGCAACCTCCAACATTCTGACCAGCACGGGCTCCAGTGCGGTCTCTGGGAGGGGGGCCGGACACCTTATCAGCCTTGATCGCCCCACCCATTCCTGTAGAGAATAAAAAAGGGGTCAGGAGATGATCTTTTTAAAGGCATACAGATAGAACGTCCGAGCTTTGAGCTACTTACCTGAGTATCCGAGCGATCGCGGCTTAAGCCTGCGTCCTCGGCCGAATCCGGACAAGCTACCTGCGGTCCGAAGAACAGCTTGTACATCTCCATGGGTGTTGCGCCCATAAAATGCTGGAGAATACGAGGTCCCTCCGAATTGTACTCCAATAGCCGGAGAGGACGACGTTTGCAGGGTAGGAGGTGCCTGACTAGCATGACTTGCATCACCTTGACCAGGCCGACCTCCCTCGCTTGGAGGTCTCGAATCCGGCCCTGCAGTGCGGGCACGTCCTCGGACGGCCCCCAGTTGAGCCCTTGGTTGACCCACGACATCAGTTGTTGTGGAGGTCCCGGGCGGAAGGAGGGCGGCGGCTTCGCTTGCGCCCTTGGAGCGATGATGTAGAACCACTCCTGCTGCCACAATCCTGTTCCTCTTGAAGGAACCTTCGAGCCACGGGCATCGACCTTCTTGCTTATGGTCGCCCGCCACACTCCGCTTGATGCCCCGATCATCTTGGCTCCACCTTGAATGTTTTCAGCCACAGCCGCGTGGGGATGACGCGGAGGAAGGCTTCGCAGACGATGATAAATGCGGAGATATGGAGGATGGACTCGGAGCCAAGTCGTGGAAGTCCAGCCCGTAGAAGAACAGAGCCCCTCACGAAAGGATCCGTCTGGAAGCCCAGTCCCGACGGAGGTGAGATGAAAGCGACGATTCGCCGGGCTCGGGCGGGCACGGCCTGCCCAGGCAGGCAACCTGTGCGAAACCAGAGGCTGTGCTTGGCCTCACGCAACTTCAATATGTCCTCCTCCGTGACGGAGGAGGGCACCCATCGCCCCGGAGGTCGGAGCGGACATTGTCAGAGAACCGGCGCCGAGTCTGAAGCTCTTGGTGTTAGAACTGGGAGCAGAGTAAAGATTCGATACGAGGTTGAGAGACAAGGACATGCCTTGGTCCTCTTATAAAGGGGAAATAATACCAAGGGCCGTCTCCGTGACCGTTTGAGATTCCCCTTCGATAGAGGAGGCGTGGCGACGGGAACGGTTGGGTTACCCACACACGTATTGATGAGGATCCCGGAATAAAAGGGAACACGATCTCTACTTCGATAGGACGTGCCAAGGAAACCGCTTCGCTAAACGTGCTGAGGCGGAATAATAAAAACGATTCAAACGAGGGCTTGGCTACGTTGTGATATCACGCTGCGTAATACGTCAGCAGATTGAACTAAGTGTGTATTTTATTCTCTCTACGTTGGAATGTGGAAATTATTTTGCAGAGCCGGACATTATCCTGGTGTTCATTATCTTCTCCGGATTATTCAAGAGAGGAACCCGCCTTGCAATGCCGAACATTATGCACACCGGACTTATCGCCATTGAAGACTGGTTCAGGGGCTACTGAGGGAGTCCTGGACTAGGGGGTGTCCGGACAGCCGGACTATCAATATCCATGAGACTCCTGCATCACGAAGATAGAAGATTGAAGACTCCGGCTCGTGTCCGGAAGGTACTTGGCGTGGAAGGCAAGCTTGGCAATACGGATATGTAGATCTCCTACCATTGTAACCGACTCTATATAAACCGGAGGGCTTTAGTCCGTAGGACACAACATTACATCTCAACAATCATACCATAGACTAGCTTCTAGGGTTTAGCCTCATTGATCTCGTGGTAGATCTACTCTTGTACTACCCATATCATCAATATTAATCAAGCAGGACGTAGGGTATTACCTCCATCGAGAGGGCTGAACACAGGTAAAAACATTGTGTCCTCGTCTCCTGTTACCATCCGCCTAGACGCGATTCGGGACCCCTACCGAGATCCGCCGGTTTTGACACCGGCGGTGGGTATCTGGATCTTCGGCGATGAGGCCTTTCTCTACCCGCAGCACATCGGCATGAAGTCTCCTAAGATCGCGAATCTGGCCCGTAGCGCTGTTTGGTAGGATTGGTTTACCAGGATATGCCATTTATTCGCATCGGGATATCTACACGGTCCCGGCCGAGGCTGCCGAGGCGGCTGGATCATAGAATCAGCTTTTTGCCTTTCCTCGCTCTCTTCCTAGGCTTATTTACCACGGATGGTCGTCAATAACACGTTGAGATGGTAATTCAGGCACCGACTCATGATGCTCAAACCACGAGGAGGCGCCAGATAGACATCTTGTTCAGCGCCATCGTCATCCTCATCCTCATCCATGGCGACGTCATCAGCCTCTAATGGAGCCACCTGCTTACCCCGTCCGCTATCACCCAACCCGACACCCGACGCTAATTGGGTAGGTGGGGTGTTGATGTTCATACCTTGCTGAGGCTGCGTGCTCGTGGGTGTGCTCCCGGCCGCCTCCAGACAAAGCAGACTCTTTGGCCACAACAGGACCCACCCATTGCAACAATCACCAAGCCACCGAGGGGTCTCGTCGTCATCCCGCACTAGTATTAGAGGAGGCAAATTCTCATGGCCTGGTTTGACACTGGCCACGGAAACCTTGAAGACGTTCAGGGGGATCGATCGGCTGTGGAACAATGGTTCCTTCGGCTCCATTATCGTCCCCTTCCCCACGTCCACCTTCTGTTCGCCGATGGTGTACAATATGGTGCACGGGGTTTCGTCGGCCTGCAAATAAAAGTCTGCGACGTGAGACATCCGAAAGGCAACGAAACGGAGATTATACATTTGTATTGAAGGGGCGGTGTGGAAGATACCGTGAGGGCGTCGAGCTCAGCTAAAGAGGAGGCACCACCGAGCACGTCCGGTCGCGGGGAGCCGGTGCGGGGCAGTGCGGGAGCAGCAAAGGGAGGGAGCGGGGGCAGTCAAAGGGAGCAGTCTTGGGGAGCAAAGTCACGGGAGCAGTGTGGGAGCAAAAGGGAGCAGTCGCAGGGAGCATGTGCTGCCAAGAAGTCGGCAAGGGAAAGTCCTCTGCATTTTTTTGGATTTTCCCTTGTCCAAGTGTGAACGCCCGTCACCAAGGAAGTAGATATATCTGCAATCGCCTGTTTTGCGGCAGCTACCGCTGTTGCGACTATCTGAGATGATTTCTTCTCAACCGCAATCTCAACCTTCTTGTCGATGCTTTCTGTAGTTGACCTCCGTCTTTCCTTTTTCTCCTCCGTGGTCTCACGGTAGTACTTCTTCCACGTGGCGCCGTCTCCGACACCGTGCACGCGTCCATACGACGGTCGAGTATCCACGGTTGTCGTTTCAATATGTTCAACGCCGGTTGAATGGAGTGTCCCACTAGGCCTCGCCAATGCCTCGACGGCGAAGTCGCTTTCGCCGCAATCCGGTGTTGCTCTCTCGCAAAAGGCACAAGGATCGTTTACAAATATGACTAACGTGTGCAATCGAATTGATCGAAACTAAAATTACCAGCAGTCTCATGAACTCCGTAATGACCGGTGTTGTCTCATAAACCTTCTTCAGTGGGTCCCAACGGTGGCGGGCCCTCAGGACGTCACGCTCCTGCGGGACGGTGAAATCCGCCAAGGGGTCTGGGATGCCCAGACTCGCGGCTTCCGTGTCCTCCTTGGCCCATTTGGATCTCTTTCCGCCATAACCACGGCTTCCGAGGTGGTGGGTCCCAATGTTCCTCTTTTGAAGCCCCTTCATGTACTTAGACTTTTCTTTGGCAGCTTCGGCCTCGCAAGCCTCCTTGAATATTTGAAACTGCTCTTCCGTGATTGTCGGACTTTCCTTTACAATCTCGGAGTAGGGTTCCCGTCGTTGATCTTTGCTTTCACTCGATTTTTCCAGCGCCAACGTTGCTAAACTTGGTCATGGCGTGTTTGTATATCTTCTTCATTGCGGGTCATTGTGCGGATCTTCATAATCCTTCTCATTTCGGCCGGAACAAGAATATCTGGTGAAACTTCTTTAGGAGGAGCTCCTCATATTTTCTATCTTCTTTAGATTCTCATCGTTGATGGTGGCGGTTGTCCGTATGATGCAGCCTATTTGATTGCCGTAGCACGCGCTGCTTCCTCGGCGCCTTTGGCTCAAAATTGCCGTTGTCCACCTCCGTGACCACCAGTCTAGTAGTCCTGAGTTTGTTAGGAACCCGTTGCCTCTTCGCTTCGGTGCTACACGGATCCGCTCCCGAGGCAGCACCGGTCTCGGCCGGTCTCGATGCCGGTCTGAATCTCAGCGCGGTGTCGGTCAAGACCGGTCTGCGTGTCGGTCTCAAAGACCGTCCGCGTGTCGATCTTAGTCCCGATGCGGGCCCAGCAACAACATTTGTTGATCGTCGGTAAAGCTAAAAATTAGTCTACCGCCCGGTAGACGCCGTCATAATCACCGTAACCCTGTCCTTCATCGTTGCTAGCCATGTTTCCTATGATTAAATCTAGTCAATTAATTCTAGACCTAATAAAATGAATAATGACATAAAAGGACTATTGTTTTGTAGGAATGTTGACTCCTTCTTGGTGCGGCAAATCTGGGCACTCGATATGTCCTAGTTTGTAGCACAAGTCATGCCGAAATTCACGGAAATTTCGGCATGAACTTTGCTAAAAGTGGACAAATCGAGAAACTGAAATTTGCGGAATGAAATGAATCAACATTCCGCAAAACATAGGCCACTCAACATCATTCACGGAAACAACAAAGCCACCACTTGGGCACAATCGAACAACTTCAATGAAAAGATATAACATGACCACTTCAATGAAAAATAAAATTTGCCTAAATTTTTTCCTTGAAAAATAGTGGTCTTTTGAAAATCAAAACCTTTGCCAATCTACTTAACCTAGCTCCTTAATCCAACGAACCTAATTAACCTACCTATTTAACCTAGTTAGTTAATCTAGTTTACCTAGATAATTAACCCTAATTAAACTAGTTAACGCAGCTAGTTTTACGTCAAAGCCTAAAATAAATTTTTGCACTAATTAACATGGATAATTAACCTAATTAAACTAGTTAACCTGACTAGTTCTCTGTCAAAGCCCTAACTAAGTTTTTGCACTAACCTAGATAATTAACCTAATTAAACTAGTTAACCTAACTACTTCTCTGTCAACGCCCTAACTAAATTTTTGCCCTAACCTAGATAATTAACCTAATTAAACTGGCTAACCTATGCATGAGAGAGAGAGGAGGGGTGGGGGCTTACAGATATTGGCTCTGGTGGTGGCGACGGAGGCAGTGTGGTGGCGAGGAAGGAGGGGTCTCCGTGACGGCGAGGAGGCAGGGCGCCTCTCCGGTGGCGAGGAAGGTGGCGTCGACAGCGGCTCGGTGGCGTTGACGAGGCAGCGGCTCCGTGGCGTTAGGCGGCTCGGTGTCGTCGGCGGCAAGACGGCTCTGATGGCGTCGTCTCATGCGGCTAAGTGTGGGGTGAGAATCGGGAGACGGCGGCGCTGGGGTGGGTTTGAGGGATTTGGGGGAAGTGGTGGCCGGGGGGGAAACGGTTTTTTGGCTAAGTCAAACTTAGCGGTAGCGCGTTTCGCAAAACGCGCTATAGCTAAGTTAGCTATAGCGCTTTCCTCAAAACGCGCTACTGCTATAGCTAATTTCCTATTATGTTTCTATAGCGGGGGTCTAGGGCACGCGCTGCAGCTACGTTAGCTATAGCGCATCTTACAAACAAATGTTGCTGCTATGCCTTCCTCCGATTTTTCACTTTTTCGTTTATTTTGCTTTACATTTTATTTTTTCCTTTCTCCTTTTTCTATTTCTTTCATTTTCATTTAAATTTCTATTTGTTTATCATCTTATTTTATTTCCGTTAGTAGTAGCGCTCTTTGCTGGAAACGCGCTGCTAACTGTGCTCTAGCAGTAGCGCGTTTCTGTTAAGATCGCTACTGCTATGCGTAGCCTAGCATTCTGCCAATGGGAATATTAGTAGTAGCGCTTTTTCTACAACAGGCGCTACTGCTAAGTTTGTGTCTGTAGCGCGGTTTTTAAAAGCTCGCTACTGCTATATAGCACTAGCGCAGTTTTTTGAACCGCGTTGCTGCTAAGATTCTGTATATAGCCTTTTCCCTAGTAGTGATTTAATCTTCTTCTCTCAATTGTCGCATGCACACATAAGTCGCTACTTTTGGGCGTTAAATTATGCCCTGGTCAATGTGTAAATCTCTAAATATACAGTCTTTCACGAACATAGGGAGTAGGTTGAGCACTTGAGCGTGAGCGTGTGTGTTGTGTTGTGTGCTGTGTGCCGCATGGGTGCGTGAGTGTTGCGTGCGTCCATGTGTACGTGTGAGTGTTGCATGTTGCATGCATGCATGCATGCATGGGGCTTACTCCCTCCCATTGACATGTTCATATTTCAAGCTTCCACTGTTCCCTCCATATGGTGATACTCCCTCTGTTCCCAAATACGGAGTAAAAGCCTCCCTCTGTTCCCAAATACGGAGTATTTGTCTTTCTACAGATTTCAGCAAGTGACTAGGTACAGAGCAAAATGAGTGAAGGGAGCGTAGATGCATAGGGATACTGTAGAAAGGAAGTCTTCGCGATCCATTATTCCCCATCTCGGTCAGAGAGAACTATTCAACTAGTCTTCACAGTGATATGACAACACACGCTGCAGCAGATGGGACACGTAATTAATAAGCTGAACCAACGTGTTGGTGTTACTAAATCAGCCTTACCCAGTACTGCCATCATGTTTGCCAGTAGAGCACGCTTCCGCAAATACGCCTACGCACCTCTGTCCTCCGTTAACTGACATATGGGCCCTCTTGTGGTAGACCCACATGTCATCGGTGTAACTATTTACACTCCAAAGGACGGTATATCCTGGTAGTAGTACTCGTAGAATTGAGATTTAATGCACTTTCTTCCCCGTCTTCCACTCTTCTTCCTCCTTTCTTCTTCTTCCTCCTCTTCCCCATCGTCGGCCGCACACCATTTACTCCCGCTCACTGCTCGCCCACCCATGCCATCTTACTTCGTAGCTCGCGCGTACCATATCCCCCCGCTGCTCGGCCACACGAGGAGAGGCTTCTTCGCCCGCTCGCCCGAATCCACTTCCCTGCTGGCTCGCAGGCATCAAAAACCCTAATGGTAGAACCGACTGACACGCAGAGCCGCGATTGGAATTCCATCCCCGATGTTCTCTTGGAGCAGATCTGTAATCGTATGTGAAGGAAATATGCCCTAGAGGCAATAATAAAGTTATTATTTATTTCCTTATTTCATGATAAATGTTTATTATTCATGCTAGAATTGTATTAACCGGAAACATAATACATGTGTGAATACATAGACAAACATAGTGTCACTAGTATGCCTCTACTTGACTAGCTCGTTTATCAGAGATGGTTATGTTTCCTAGCCATGGACAAAAGAGTTGTCATCTATTATCTATTATATATAAAAAGTATTTGACGGGCAACCAGAAAAATAGAAATTATCTAGAAAATCTCACAAAAAATAGAAACATCTAGCCATTAATTAAATTTAATGTTCAATCTCAGCCAATGGATCTCCAAAAAAACTGTTCGCATTAAAAATCTAAGTAATTACCCACCTATGCCATTGAATAGTTTTTCTCACAACCCATTGGCTCCCATTGTCAAATAGGAAAAAATACCAAAGAAAACCTAACGCTGACCTAATAAAAGGCTGCCGGCTTAATGGTGAAAAAAAACAAAAAGGGTCACCCTTATGTTTGCCTCGCTACCATGATCTCCAATCTTTGCTTCTTCCTTCAGCTTGAACACATGATGATCCAATCCAGCAGACTCATGAATCTGTGCTGCCAGGCTATACAAACTGCTCGGGATCTCACGTCCGATCGAAAAACATCCCCCTCTATCTCTCTTATCATTTTTTGCGGGGACTATTTCTTCAATCTAATCAATCTCTCCTTCCTCCTAACCTAATCTCTCTCTTGCACGGGCTTGCAGGTAGGGAGATATATATACGATCATGGCTGAAAAGATAAATCCATTAGTCAGCTCTTCTATTGAGGAGGGTCACGAGCACGTGAAGGTCGAGATGCAGCGGGCGGCACGTCCAGTGCCCCAACGACAACGAGCGCTGGCGCCAGGTCGTAGCTGACGTCTCGCGGCAACTCGACATGGCCGGACGCAGGACGACGCAGCCGGCTGTACATCGCTGAGTTGAAGGTCAAGCTTGAAGATCTTAAGGCACATATGGACCCCACGCTGCCACAATGCAGAACCTCACGCAGTCACCCGTAGACTCGCTACACATACAAAGCCCCACGAGCCGTGGCCCAAGCCTGTAGAGCTTGCTAGACTATTACTGCAGTTTAGCGTTCCTGGAGCGTTACGGCACAGAGGGCAATGGCCACACTGTGGACCTGGCGAGCTGGCCGGTGGGAGATGTCCATGCATGGCACGCACAAGAAAGAAGACGTGCTGATGCATTGAGCCTAGCTGAGCTACTCTCCTGTTATGTTCATTCATCTCCATCCTTAATCACTTGGAATTTGGTAATCAACGAATCAGCAGATTACATATAGAGAGATGAGACACGAGAGATATAGACTCTCAGCAAAATAAAAAGGAACATGTCGTTACATGTATGAAACAATTGTGGAAACGTATCTTGCTATGTACATGTTAATCTAAATGAGGAAAATCATTAAACATGCTACTGAACCACGAATAGAGCTAAAGTTTACCACTAATTAGTGCTAAAATGAAGCATGCCTACAAAATTTTAGCCTTTTAGAATCACCTCGCGCAGGACCACTTGCAGACTAAAATCGCTACTCTGGACCAGGAGGAAGACAGGGGCAAGCACCCACCTTCAACTTCTTAGATGCTGCAACCACCATGAGGAAGGAGTAAGGCGATAAGTGGCCTCTTCAGGTGCGAATATGTTGTATTATGACAGTTGATCTGTGGCTGTAGAAGCAGCACTCAACAAGTGGACAATCATGGCAGAGGGCATGACGACAACCACCGCGTCAAGGGGCATACATAAGTTCACTCTGACCAAATTTCTCCACCTTTTCTACTTCTCTATGATAAATTATTAATATGATGTCCAGTTACTTGGTTGTCTGCATGTATATATGTGATAAAAAAGATGATACCCTTTTTGCAAAAAGAAGAGATGATGCCCGATTGTTGATTACTGTTTCTCATGATTCTGGCACAACCGCTCTAACTTGTCATACTTGCTGGAGCAGGCCACACTAAACAACTTAGCCTGCCCTTTTAAACTTTCGTCGGGGTACGCAGTAGATTGTTTTTGTGAGAGCGTGCATAACTAATTATTCTACCAGTCTATATAGATCGCCTTCATGCCCCGCTGATGTTCGTGTTTTGCTAAGATATTTCTTGACCACCTCTTCTTCATCCCAACATAAATCCTTCATGTATAGTTTTGCACTAATTTAATTTTTTTAGATGACTCAACCACATAGTTTTGGGAAGTCTTTATAACTTATAGCCATGTAACCTACAAACCACTGATCAGTTGAAAATTGTGCTAGTCTATTATCACGCACAATCAAGCTTATAGTGCAAACAATGGAATAAGTTTCACCCAATATACTTCTATACTTCTAAATGTGTAGTGTTTCTTATGATTCTTGATGTATGAATGACCCACTAGCTAAATGACATGCAGAAGCACCATATCTAAGTATAAGATGACATTCGTACACAACGTACATACAATTCTTTTTGTTGATTAATTAGCTTGAATTCTATTAAAGAGGTCCCTTGTGCTGTACACCGGCTGAGATGAAATAAAAAAAGAGAAGCACACTACATATTCTCCCAAAATAGCAAAGGATTTCATCTCTGATCCAGCGGGCCCTCATCACACACTATATGCTTACACCATTGCAGAGGGAAAAGGGAACAGAATAATTTAAAATTTATATAAAATAACATGCAATCCCTGAACTGGTGGGCTATTAAGCCAATGTAGTAGAATCTGTTAGATTTTTAATATAATACGCAATCCATCCAATTTACTTAGCACATAGTCAAGTCAGAAGCACTTGTAATTATACAATCTCTCAATTAGTGTACTCGCATGTATTACTCTAACACGTCACATTCCGCAATCTCAGTTGCTACCTGTGAAGCCCAAAGGGAAGTTGACCAATCGAATCGGTATATGCTTCATTATCAAAAAGAAGCTATTGAAAAAAATGAGCAGTAGGATTAACAAACTGCCTTTCATCTCATCCTCTCACACATAGCTGCTGTTGGTGCCAGGGCTATGCGATGACCTGCCATGCCCCTCCCAAGATGCAACTTGACGTGCCGTTGTAGACCCGTGTCATTAGAAAATGCCATTTGAAGCCTCCAGGTTGGATCGATTTCAGAACAATGGTGTACTGTGTTACTATTTGACTTACACGATTCAATAGAAGATGGGACAAAAGAGAAAGTAAGAGAGCGATAAAATGACATGAAAATAGTGGCATGGGTCCTCCAACTATTACAGTAAACAATCATAAAAAATTGAACAGCTTGTTTTATAAAAGATACAACAATAAAGCCCAGATAATGAAAAATGTTGCCCACATTTTTTGATAAATGATTAATTCCATAAATATTGCACATCTTGTAATATATGTAATATTGATTGATAATAAATTTTAAAACAGACAATTGATCCTTAGGATGTTGTCCGCGCAAAGTTCTAGCCCGCGCATTGAGCGGGCCACTCAGCTAGTTTGATTAACGGGATCACATCATTAGGAGAATGATGTGATTGACTTGACCCATTCCGTTAGCTTAGCGCTTGATCGTTTAGTATGTTGCTATTGCTTTCTTCATAACTTATACATGTTCCTGTAACTATGAGATTATGCAACTCCCGTTTACCGGAGGAACACTTTGGGTACTACCAAACGTCACAACGTAACTAGGTGATTATAAAGGAGTACTACAGGTATCTCCGAAGGTACATGTTGAGTTGGCGTATTTCGAGATTAGGTTTTGTCACTCCGATTGTCGGAGAGGTATCTCTGGGCCCTCTCGGTAATGCACATCATTATAAGCCTTGCAAGCAATGTGACCAATGAGTTGGTTACGGGATGATGCATTACAGAATGAGTAAAGAGACTTGCCGGTGACGAGATTGAACTAGGTATTGGATACCGACGATCGAAACTCGGGCAAGTAACATACCGATGACAAAGGGAACAACGTATGTTGTTATGCGGTTTGACCGATAAAGATCTTCGTAGAATATGTAGGAGCCAATATGGGCATCCAGGTCTCGCTATTGGTTATTGACCGAGAATAGTTCTAGGTCATGTCTACATAGTTCTCGAACCCGTAGGGTCCGCACGCTTAAGGTTTCGATGACAGTTATATTATGAGTTTATGAGTTTTGATGTACCGAAGGAGTTCGGAGTCCCATATGAGATCGGGGACATGAAGAGGAGTCTCGAAATGGTCGAGACGTAAAGATCGATATATTGGACGACTATATTCGGAGTTCGGAAAGGTTCCGAGTGATTCGGTATTTTTGAGTCTGGGAGAGTTACGGAATTCGCGGGAGAAGTATTGGGCCTTATTGGGCCTCAAGGGAAAGAGAGAGGGCTGCCTAGGGCAGGCCTCGCGCCCCCAAGGCCTAGTGAGGTGGACTAGGGGAGGGCGCACCCCTCTTTCCTTCCTTCTCTCTTCCCTTCCTAGTCTCCTACTCCTACTACATGGAAGGACCCCTAGTTGGACTAGGAAGGGGAATCCTACTCGGTGGGAGTAGGACTCCCCATGGCGCGCCCTCCTAGGGCCGGCCTCCTCCTCCCTCCCTCCTTTATATACGGGGCAGGGGCACCCCATAGACACACAAGTTGATCTACGGATCGTTCCTTAGCCGTGTGCGGTGCCCCCTCCACCATATTCCACCTCGGTCATATCGTCGGAGTTTTGGCGAAGCCTGCGCCGTAGAACATCATCATCGTCATCACGCCGTCGTCTTGTGAGAACTCATCCCCGACGCTTTGCTGGATCGGAGCCCGGGATCGCCATCGAGCTGAACGTGTCTTGAACTCGGAGGTGTCGACGCTCGGTACTTGGATCGGTCGGATCGTGAAGACGTACGACTACATCAACCGCGTTGTCATAACGCTTCGCTTCACGGGTCACGAGGGTACGTGGACATACACTCTCCCCTCTTGTTGCTATATCATCACCATGATCTTGCATGTGCGTAGGAAATTTTGAAATTACTACGTTTCCCAACAGTGGCATCAGAGCCTAGGTTTTATGCGTTGATGTTATATGCACGAGTAGAACACAAGTGAGTTGTGGACGATATAAGTCATACTGCCTACCAGCATGTCATACTTTGGTTCGGCGGTATTGTTGGATGAAGCGGCCGGACCGACATTACGCCAGACGCTTACGAGACTGGTTCTACCGACGTGCTTTGCACACAGGTGGCTGGCGGGTGTCAGTTTCTCCAACTTTAGTTGAACTGAGTGTGACTACGCCCGGTCCTTGCGAAGGTTAAAACGGAGTCTATTTGACAAACTATCGTTGTGGTTTTGATGCGTAGGTGAGAACGGTTCTTGCTAAGCCCGTAGCAGCCACGTAAAACTTGCAACAACAAAGTAGAGGACATCTAACTTGTTTTTGCAGGGCATGTTGTGATGTGATATGGTCAAAACATGATGAGATATAAGTTGTTGTATGAGATGATCATGTTTTGTTGAAGTTATCGGCGACTGGCAGAAGCTCTATGGTTGTCTCTTTCTTGCATAAGATGCAAGTGCCAAATAATTGCTTTACTTTATTGCTATGCGATAGAAAGACGACCATGTGATGACACATTGATATAGATCAAGATGATGAAGATCATGGTGTCGTGCCGGTGACGATAAAGATCATGACAGTACTTTGGAGATGGAGATCAAAGGCGCAAGATGATCATGGCCATATCATGTCACATATTTTGATTGCATATGATGTTTATTTGTTATACATCTTATTCTTGCTTTGATTGACGGTAGCATTTTAAGATGATCTCTCACTAATTATCAAGAAGTGTTCTCCCGAGTATGCACCGCTGCGAAAGTTCTTCGTCTTTGAGACACCACGTGATGATCGGGTGTGATAGGCTCTACGTTCAAATACAACGGGTGCAAAACAGTTGCACACGCGAATACTCAAAGTTAAACTTGAGGAGCCTAGCATATCTGAGATATGGCCTCGGAACACGGAGACCGAAGGTCGAGCATGAATCATATAGTAGATATGATCAACATAGTGATGTTCACCATTGAAAACTACTCCATCTCACGTGATGATCGGACATGGTTTAGTTGATTTGGATCACGTGATCACTTAGATGACTAGAGAGATGTCTGTCTAAGTGGGACTTCTTAAGTAATATGATTGATTGAACTTAAATTTATCATGAACTTAGTCCTGGTAGTATTTTGCAAATTATCTTATAGATCAATAGCTCGCGTTGTTTCATTCATATGTTTATTTTGATATGTTCCTAGAGAAAACTATGTTGAAAGATGTTAGTAGCAATGATGCGGATTGGATCCGTGATCAGAGGTTTATCCTCATTGCTGCACAGAAGAATTATGTCCTTAATGCACCGCTAGGTGACACACCTATTGCAGGAGTAGATGCAGACGTTATGAACATTTGGCTAGCTCAACATGATGACTACTTGATAGTTTAGTGCACCATGCTTAACGGCTTAGAATCGGGACTTCAAAGATGTTTTGAATATCATGGACCATATGAGATGTTCCAGTAATTGAAGTTAATATTTCAAGCAAATACCCGAGTTGAGAGATATGAAGTCTCCAACAAGTTCTATAGCTAAAAGATGGAGGAGAATCGCTCAACTAATGAGCATGTGCTCAGATTGTCTGGGTACTTCAATCGCTTGAATCAAGTGGGAGTTAATCTTCCAGATAAGATAGTGATTGACAGAATTCTCTAGTCACCATCACTAAGTTACTGAACTTCGTGATGAACTATAGTATGCAAGGGATGACGAAAACGTTTCCCGAGCTCTTCGTGATATTGAAATCGATGAAGGTAGAAATCAAGAAAGAGCATCAAGTGTTGATGATTGACAAGACCACTAGTTTCAAGAAAAGGGCAAAGGGAAAGAAAGGGAACTTCAAGTGGAAATACAAGCAAGTTGTCACTCCTGCGAAGAAGCCCAAAGCTGGACCATAGCCTGAAACTGAGTGCTTACACTGCAAAGGAAATGGTCGCTGGAAGCGGAAATGCCCTGAATATTTGGTAGATAAGAAGGATGGCAAAGTGAACAAGGGTATATTTGATATACAGGTTATTAATGTGTGCCTTGCTAGTGTTTATAGTAGCCCCTGGATATTTGATACTTGTTCGGTTGCTAAGATTAGTAACTCGAAACTAGAGTTACAGAATAAACAGAGACTAGTTGAAGGGGAAGTGACGATGAGTGTTGGAAGTAGTTCCAAGATTGATATGATCATCATCACACACTCCCTATACTTTCGGGATTAGTGTTAAACCTAAATAAATGTTATTTGGCGTTTACGTTGAGCATGAATATGATTTGATCATGTTATTGCAATACGGTTATTCATTTAAAATCAGAGAATAATTGTTGTTCTGTTTACATGAATAAAACCTTCAATGGTCATACACCCAATGAAAATAGTTTGTTGGATCTCGATCGTGATGATACACATATTCATAATATTGATGCCAAAAGATGCAAAGTTAATAATGATAGTGCAACTTATTTGTGGCACTGCTGTTTGGGTCATATCGGTGTAAAGCGCATGAAGAAACTCCATAAAGATGGATTTTTGGAATCACTTGGTTATGAATCATTTGATGCTTGCGAACCATGCCTTTTTTGGCAAGATGACTAAAACTCCGTTCTCCGGAACAATAGAACGAGCTACTAACTTGTTGGAAATAATACATACAGATGTATGCGATCCAATGAGTATTGATGCTCGTGGCAAGTATCGTTATTTTTTGACCTTCACAAGATGATTTGAGCAGATATGGGTATATCTACTTGATGAAACATAAGTCTGAAATAGTTGAAAGGTTCAAAGAATTTCAGAGTGAAGTGGAAAAATCATCGTAACAAGAAAATAAAGTTTCTACGATCTGATCGCGGAGATGAATATTTGAGTTACGAGTTTGGTCTTCAATTAAAACAATGTGAAATAGTTTCACAGCTCACGCCACCTGGAACACCACAACGTTATGGTGTGTCCGAACGTCGTAACCGCACTTTATTGGATATGGTGCGATCTATGATCTCTCTTACTGATTTACCAATATTGTTTTGGGGTTATGCATTAGAGACAGCTGCATTCACGTTAAAAGGGCACCATCTAAATCCGTTGAGACGACAGCATATGAACTGTGGTTTAGCAAGAAACCCAAGTTGTCATTTCTTAAAGTTTGGGGCTACAATGCTTATGTGAAAAAGTTTCATCCTGATAAGCTCGAACCCAAATCGGAGAAGTGCGTCTTCATAAAATACCCAGAGGAAATAGTTGGGTACACCTTCTATCACAGATCCGAAGGCAAAATATTCGTTGCTAAAAATGGATCCTTTCTAGAGAAGGAGTTTCTCTCAAAAGAACTGAGTGGGAGGAAAGTAGAGCTTGATAAGGTAACTTGTACCTTCTCCCGAATTGGAAAGTAGTTCATCACAGAAATCAGTTCCAGTGATTCCTACACCAATTAGTGAGGAAGCTAATGATGATGATCATGAAACTTCATATCAAGTTACTACAGAACCTCGTAGGTCTTCCAAAGTACAGTCCGCACTGTGAGTGGTACGGTAATCCATTCGGAATTCATGTTACTAGACCATGATGAACCTACGAACTATGAGGAAGCGATGATGAGCCCAGATTCCACGAAATGGCTTGAGGCCATAAAATCTGAGATATGATCCATGTATGAGAACAAAGTATGGACTTTGATTGACTTGCTCGATGATCAGCAAGCCATGTTAAATAAATGGATCTTCAAGAGGAAGACGGACACTGATAGTAGTATTACTATCTACCAAGCTCGACTTGTTGCGAAAGGTTTTCATAAAGTTCAAGGTGTTGAATACGATGAGATTTTCTCACTCGTATCGATGCTTAAGTCTGTCTGAATCATGTTAGCAATTGCCACATTTTATGAAATCTGGCAAATGGATAAACAAAACTGCATTCCTTAATGGAGTTATTAAAGAAGAGTTGTATGTGATGCAACCAAGAGGTTTTGTCGATCCTAAAGGTGTTAACAAAATGTGCATCTATGGACTTTGATAAGTTGATCAAAGCATATAGTTTTATACAGACTTACGGTGAAGCCTGTATTTACAAGAAAGTGAGTGGGAGCACTACAACATTTCTGATAAGTATATGTGAATGACATATTGTTGATCGGAAGTAATGTAGAATTATTCGCAAAGCATAAAGGAGTATTTGAAAGGAGTTTTTCGAAGAAAGACCTCAGTAAAGCTACTTACATATTGAGCATCAAGATCTATTGAGATAGATCAAGACGCTTGATAAGATTTTCAATGATTACATACCTTGACAAGATTTTGAAGTAGTTCAAAATGGAGCATCAAAGAAAGAGTTCTTGCTGTGTTGCAAAGGTATGAAATTGAGTAAGACTCAAATCTCGACCACAGCAGAAAATAGAAAGAGAATGAAAAGTCATTCCCTATGCCTCACCATAGGTTCTATAAAGTATGCTATGCTATGTACCGGACCTATTGTATACCTTGCTCTGTTTTTGACAAGGAGTACAATAGTGATCTAGGAGTAGATCATGGACATTGGTCAAGAATATCCTTAGTGAGGACTAAGGAAATATTTCTCGATTATGGAGGTGATAAAAAGCCCGTCGTAAAAGTTACCTCGGTGCAAGTTTTCACACCGATCCAGATGACTCTAAGTCTCAATCTGGATACATATTGAAAGTGGGAGCGATTAGCTAGAGTAGCTCCGCAAGAGCATTCAAGACATAGAATATTTGCAAAATACATACGGCTCAATGTGGCGGACCGTTGACTAAGATTCTCTCACGAGCAAAACATGATCACACCTTAGTACTCTTTGGGTGTTAATCACATAGCAATGTGAACTAGATTATTGACTCTAGTAAACCCTTTGGGTGTTGGTCACATGATGATGTGAACTATGGGTGTTAATCATATACAGATATGAATATTGGTGTTAAATCACATGGCGATGTGAACTAGATTATTGACTCTAGTGCAAGTGGGAGACTGAAGGAAATATGCCCTAGAGGCAATAATAAAGTTATTATTTATTTCCTTATTTCATGATAAATGTTTATTATTCATGCTAGAATTGTATTAACCGGAAACATAATACATGTGTGAATACATAGACAAACATAGTGTCACTAGTATGCCTCTACTTGACTAGCTCGTTTATCAGAGATGGTTATGTTTCCTAGCCATGGACAAAAGAGTTGTCATTTGATTAATGAGATCACATCATTAGGAGAATGATGTGATTGACTTGACCCATTCCGTTAGCTTGGCACTTGATCGTTTAGTATGTTGCTATTGCTTTCTTCATAACTTATACATGTTCCTGTAACTATGAGATTATGCAACTCCCGTTTACCGGAGGAACACTTTGGGTACTACCAAACGTCAGAACGTAACTGGGTGATTATAAAGGAGTACTATAGGTGTTCCCGAAGGTACATGTTGAGTCGGCGTATTTCGAGATTAGGTTTTGTCACTCCGATTGTCGGAGAGGTATCTCTGGGCCCTCTCGGTAATGCACATCATTATAAGCCTTGCAAGCAATGTGACCAATGAGTTGGTTACGGATGATGCATTACGAGCGAGTAAAGAGACTTGCGGTGACGAGATTGAACTAGGTATTGGATACCGACGATCGAATCTCGGGCAAGTAACATACTGAGATGACAAAGGAACAACGATGTTGTTATGCGGTTTGACCGATAAAGATCTTCGAGAATATGTAGGAGCCAATATGGGCATCCAGGTCCCGCTATTGGTTATTGACCGAGAATAGTTCTAGGTCATGTCTACATAGTTCTCGAACCCGTAGGGTCCCACGCTTAAGGTTTCGATGATAGTTATATTATGAGTTTATGAGTTTTGATGTACCAAGGAGTTCGGAGTCTCGGATGAGATCGGGACATGACGAGGAGTCTCTAAATGGTCGAGACGTAAAGATCGATATATTGGACGACTATATTCGGAGTTCGGAAAGGTTCCGAGTGATTCGGTATTTTTGAGTACCGGAGAGTTACGGAATTCGCCGGGAGAAGTATTGGGCCTTATTGGGCCCTGCGGGAAAAGAGAGAGGGCTGCCTAGGGCAGGCCTCGCGCTCCCCAAGGCCTAGTCCGAATTGACTAGGGAGGCCGCACCCCTCCTTCCTTCCTTCTCTCTTCCCTTCCTAGTCTCCTACTCCTACTACATGGAAGGACCCCTAGTTGGACTAGGAAAGGGGAATCCTACTCCCGGTGGTAGTAGGACTCCCCATGGCGCGCCTCCTAGGGCCGGCCTCCTCCTCCCTCCCTCCTTTATATACGGGGCAGGGGCACCCCATAGACACACAAGTTGATCTACGGATCGTTCCTTAGCCGTGTGCGGTGCCCCCTCCACCATATTCCACCTCGGTCATATCGTCATGAGTTTAGGCGAAGCCTGCGCCGATAGAACATCATCATCGTCATCACGCCGTCAGGTTGACGGAACTCATCCCGACGCTTTGCTGGATCGGAGCCCGGGATCGCCATCGAGCTGAACGTGTGCTGAACTCGGAGGTGTCGACGCTCGGTACTTGGATCGGTCGGATCGTGAAGACGTACGACTACATCAACCGCGTTGTCATAACGCTTCCGCTTACGGTCTACGAGGGTACGTGGACATACACTCGCCCCTCTCGTTGCTATATCATCACCATGATCTTGCATGTGCGTAGGAAATTTTGAAATTACTACGTTTCCCAACAGTATGTACCTACTCAGCACCGTCCGTCTGGCCACATGCTCGGTGTCTTTGTACCGTCTACTCGTCTGCAACTGGCCGGCTCTATTGAAGACACCCTGCTTGTTGATGCCCGATCCTCGCAGGTGGCTGATACGTCTCCAACGTATCTATAATTTTTGATTGTTCCATGCTGTTATATTACCCCTTTTGGATGTTTATGGGCATTATTTTACACATTTATATCATTTTTGGGACTAACCTACTAACCGGAGGCCCAGCCCATATTGCTGTTTTTTTGCCTATTTCAGTATTTCGAAGAAAAGGAATATCAAACGGAGTCCAAATGGAATGAAACCTTCGGGAGCATTATTTTTGGAACAAATCCGATCCGGAGAGCCTGGAGTGCAAATCAAGAAAGCTCCGAGGGCCCCACGAGATAGGAGGGCGCGCCCCCTGTATTGCGTGCCCTCCTGTCTCGTGGGCCTCTCGGGCGGCCACCGACGTACTTCTTCCTCCTATATATACCTATGTAACCCGAAAACATCCAGGAGCACCACAAAACACAATTTCCACCGCTGTAACCTTCTGTATCCGCGAGATCCCATCTTGGAGCGCTTGCCGGCACTCTGCCGGAGGGGGAAGCAACCACGGAGGGCCTCTACATCAACATCCTTGCCCCTCCGATGAGTTGTGAGTAGTTTACCACAGGCCTACAGGTCCATAGTTATTAGCTAGATGGCTTCTTATCTCTTTTTGGATCTCAATACAATGTTCTCCCCCTCTCTTATGGAGATCTATTCGATGTAATCTCTTTTTGCGGTGTGTTTGTCGAGATCCGATGAATTGTGGGTTTATGATCAAGTTTATCTATGAGTAATATTTGAATCTTCTCTGAATTCTTTTATCTATGATTGAGTTATCTTTGCAAGTCTCTTCGAATTATCAGTTTGGTTTGGCCTACTAGATTGATCTTTCTTGCAATGGGAGAAGTGCTTAGCTTTGGGTTCGATCTTGCGGTGTTCTTACCAAAGGATGTAAAGGGTTGCAAGACACGTATTGTATTGTTACCATCGAGGATAACAAGATGGGGTTTATATCATATTGCATGTGTTTATCCCTCTACATCATGTCTTCTTGCTTAATGCGTCACTCTGTTCTTATGAACTTAATACTCTAGATGCATGCTGGATAGCGGTCGATATGTGGAGTAATAGTAGTAGATGCAGGCAGGAGTCGGTTTACTTGTTTTGGACGTGATACCTATATACATGATCATGCCTAGATAATCTCATAACTATGCGCTTTTCTATCAATTGCTCGACAGTAATTTGTTCACCCACCGTAATACTTATGCTATCTTGAGAGAAGCCTCTAGTGAAACCTATGGCCCACGGGTCTATCTCTTATCATATTTGCTTTCCATCTACTTTATTTGCATCTTTACTTTTTGCATCTATATCATAAAATACCAAAAATATATTTATATTATCATACTATCTTTATTAGATCTCACTTTCGCAAGTGGCCGTGAAGGGATTGACAACCCCTTTATTGCGTTGGTTGCAAGTTCTCAATTTGTTTGTGTAGGTGCGTGGGACTTTTGAGGAGCCTCCTACTGGATTGATACCTTGGTTCTCAAAACTGAGGGAAATACTTACGCTACACTTTGCTGCATCACCCTCTCCTCTTCGAGGAAAACCAATGCAAGCTCAAGACGTAGCAGTGGCCCAGACACCGACTTGACGATCCTACGGAGGTTTCCGTGGTGCCCCTGGACATGCTACCACTACCCGTCCACCTGTCCTTCATGCGCGGCCACTACTGGGCGAGCATGAAGGCCAGCTGGATCCTCCTCATCCACCAATCCGGTAGTCCGTGGCATCTCGTGGATATCTACACCCAGCGAGAGATCACCCTTCCATCGTTGGATACTGCCACTATCGAGCCTCGCGGCCCGCCGGACACTCCTGCCTACTACGCACGAGACGCGTCAAGCTTTTGGCTCGACCTCTGTTTGCTAAAAGTTGTAATCTGTGAAGTTACCACACCATCAGAAGACTACATGGATTAAAAGGACATTGCCTTGTTCAACATGGGATTAGTGTATCTGGAATCCGGTCGCCATACGTGGTTATGGCTCATCATCAATCCATTTGAGGCAACATTTCTGTCTGATGCTATAGTGCACGATGGCATCGTTTACGCGGTCGACACACAGATTGGCTGCCTATACTGGTAGAATCTATCATCGTGTAATTGTTCTATCTCATCTCATATTTACCTTATGAATACGACTGCCTGTTCATTGTTACAAATTTAGAATAGATAGTATGTCTATAACTACATCATTGCTACTCCCTCCGTCCCAAAATAAGTGTCTCAAATTTGTACTAGCTCTAGTACAAAGTTGTACTAAGCTTAAGACAATTATTTTTGGACGGAGGGAGTATATGTTCCTCTCATTTCCTAGATTTTTAAAACCACACATGTTATTCTTAGAGTTGATATGAGAACAATTGGCATCTAATGATTGTTAAAATACATATTATGAACATGACAACATGATTGCTATATGTTACTCTCGTTTCCAAGATTTTTATAACAACGCATGTTATTGCTTAGAGTTGATATGAGAATAGTAGTAGTAAGTGCTATGGTACAATATGAGTAGGCTCTGTCATAGCTATTTTCCTCTCATTGTTACAGGATGTTTGAATCATGACATATTGCTAGAATATGAAAGCCATTGACATATTTTTTTAACTTGCGGTATGATTATGACCACGGCATTGCAATTCTCTATATATGATATGTGTCACTTTTATAATAATCTTAATTCCACACATACTCTGAACATGATGGTTTGTTTTTGTCCTTTTGGTCTCCAATTTGAAATGTTGCAGCAGACGCAAATGCGCTGGCCTTCATGATTCAAGGACCTGGAATCATACTAGCCGATTGGTGGTGGTTTATCGCTCGTTCAGCTGACGGCGGTCACTTGATGCTTATTTGCACGTACCAAATTGACCAACCCATTACATCAAACCACATGTAGTACAATGCGTGGGCCGTTTGTGACATTGATGGCTATGGCTGCTTCGTATTCGAGAAAGATCCCAACTCCGTTGGGCCAGGCGTATTCAACTGGAGGCGGGTATACAGCCTCGGCAACCACTCCTTGTTCCACGGGCTCAATTATCCGATCATCCAACCAATCATGGATCATATCACCAGCGATGATTACCGTGCTATGCCACTTCCATACGCCAGGGGGGACTATGTTTACACATCATACCATGGATTTCATGAAACACCGTATCTAGAGATTCGTCGACACATCTTGTTGCCAGATAATCTTCAGTGTGTGAAAGGCATCAAGCTTCCATGTGATGGATGGCTTTTGCAAACCCGACATGCGGTGATGTGGTTCATGCCAACAGCAAATATGCACAACTTGATTCGTGCTGATATCTAGATTGAGCCATGTATTCTGCTTCTATAGCACGACCCTCTTTTGTTGGATATTATGTATTGTTGTTAGTTTGAAGCACTCCTCTAGTTTGAAGGATAGATTCCTTCCTGGGATCAAGTGCATCCTAACTCACTTGCGTAGGGTGTACTGATAATAATGATGGAGATGCTGTGTAGAAGCCATATATATATATATATATATATATATATATATATATATATATATATATATATATATATATATATATATATACAATCGATGATAGAATAATATTCTGCAATAATCTTGTACTGCCTGGAATAAAAATCTAGTACTACTTCTGCATAACACTACCATACTTCTTTTTCGTAAAGTCGGTACTGCTCTTGTGTACTTGCGTAGTAATTCACTAATAGATTCTAAACCGTTAATCTGAATTGCACAAATGATATACCGTTGAAAAGCTACATAAAATCCTCATCTTTTTTATATTGTAACTTGCTTCATTTTTTTATTTTTTTATTATGAATTTTCAAAAAACAGAAATCATCACAAGCTGATTGAAAAGTGTTTTGAACGAAATTCTTAAACCACTTATCGGAGTATAGCAAATGATATACCGTTGAAAAGCTACTGAAATTTATAGACATCTTCATGTTGTAAGTTTTTTCAAATTTTGCACGGTTTTGGAACATGTTTGAAAATACTAAAAATATGTTTTATTAAAAGATGATCCTGGATCATTTTTGGATATCGAAATGATGCAAATGATATGGCATTGGAAAGGTACTGAAATCCCATCTTTTTGGTCTATTAATGTTTTTCAAATTTTACATAGTTTTTGAGCGGTTTTGAAAATACCAAGATTCATTCAAAATAGACAAACAGTAATTATATATATTAATTTTTTAACCACTTCTCAGAATAGCACAAATGATATACCGTTGGAAAGCTTCTGAAATTTACAAACGTTTTTTAGATTTTCTCAAATTATGCATAGTTTTGAAATAGTTTTGAAAATACTAAATTTTACATCTATTAAAATATGATCATTGATGTTCTTTGAACCTCGGAATGATGCAAATAATATGGCGTTGGAAAGGTATTGAAATTTAGCAAATTTTTGTGTTTTAACATTTTTCTAATTCTTCACGGTTTTTGAAGAATATTCAAAATACCAAGATTTTTCCTGTTACAAGGAAACATAGTATTGTACTTCTATGGAATATGAGTTTCAGACGCCTTAATAAAAAGAAGTTTCTGTACTTCTCAAAGTGATTAAATTGTACTGCCCAAAATATTTTTCGAGAGAACTCAAATTCCCTCCACATGTACCTTGTACTTCTGTGGAATATGAGTTTCGTACTGCACGATAATAATAATAATACTTGCACTGTTCGAAATGAATAAATTGTGTTGCTCGGATTTATTTTAAAAGAACACAAAAAATTTGCCTTGTACTTCTGTGGAATACGGGTTTCATACTGCCCGGCAATAAAGAAGTTTTTGTACTGCTCAAGATGATTCAATTATACTGCCCATAATTTTTCCAGAGAACTCAAATTCCCTTCAGATGTACCTTGTACTTCCGTGGAATATGAGTTTCATACTGCCCGATAATAATAATAATAATAAATGTACTGCTCAAAATTAATACATTGTACTGCCCATAAATTATTTCCACAGAACTAAACTCCCCTTGACATGTATTTTGTACTTTTGTGAAATATAAGTTTCGTACTGCCTGGTAATAAAATGTTTTTGCACTGCTTAAAATACATGAATTGTATTGATCAGAGTGATTCAATAGTACCACCACAAATAAAAATGTTTTGTATTGCTCAAGTTATATAAAAAGTACTGCTCATAATGAATCAGTGGTACTTCTCATAGTTGTTTTATGGCACTGCCCGATAATAAAAATAAACATGTTATTTAATCGCTTCTTTTAACCCTGGGATAATTGTTGATAAATGTTGATACTTCAATGGGTCGGGCCCAAAATGAATAAATTGTAATACTGCATCTTTTTTTAAATATGTAGTTTGTACTAGTTTATATATATGTTATGCACTATTGATGGCAATATATTTAGTATTTCTTTCTATGAGGTTCTTGTACTGCTTATGATTTATTTATAACAAGTATAAAAGAATATAAGAGACTTTAGATAACGAGCTCAGATACAGTATACAAGTCTATATTGCAATATATAATACAGTATAGCAATATTTGTAGCTTGAAATGGTTACTGATATCAAGTACAACATCATTTTAATTTGCAACCACAGGTTTCTCATCATAAATCAACTGAACAACGTCTAATATGAGCAGCCCTATTCCACTTATCCCGGAGCAGTGCACGGCGCCAATTTGCGTGCAATCTCTGTGTCGGGATGGAGTCGTGCACTGCCTCGTGGGGGGGCCATGGCGGGTCGCCAGCTCGTGGTAGGGGAGCCGGGCTGGTGGCGCACCGGTGCGGGGGGAGGGAGGGCGGGCGGCGCCACGATGTGAGGAAGGGAAGACGGTCGCGCGGCACCGGGGAGGTAGGCAGGCGGCGGTGCGGGAGAAGGGAGGATGGGCGGTGGTGCCTGGTGTGGTAGGTAAGCGGGGCGCCGTGTGGGGAGGGAGGGCGGACGACGGCGCCATGGAGGCAAAGGCGGGCGGGTTGCAAGCCGTCATGGGGAAGGAGGGCGAGCGAGGCCCGCCGATGGGGGAGGGAGGGCGGGCGGGCGCCGCCCGGGAGGGAGACCTGAGGAAGGCCGGGCGGGTGGAGGGTCGCCGTGGCAACTGCACGGGAGGTGAGCGAGAGGTGGGGTAGGAGATGGGGACCTTGGGAGGGTTTTGTTTTTGGTTTAGGTTTTTTTCCTGAAAATTGCCCTATATTGGGGAGCCTATTGTAGAATATTATTCTACAATCAATTGTAGAATAGACCCACCCTATATATATATATATATATATATATATATATATATATATATATATATATATATATATCAATTAGGCTTCAAGTGCGTACTTGTTAGTTAAACCTATGTATAAATTGTGACACTAAATACGACTAGTAAATAGTACAGTAGCAGTACTAGTATACGTCGGTCAGATTATTCATCATGTCCAGTTTCAAAAAAAATTATTCATCATGTCCACACATTGAATTGACGACACAACACCCTGCGCGTGAGGTGACACAAGAATCCCGGAGGCGTTTTCGGGTATTCTGGACTTCAGATTTGGAGTATCACTTATCTGTCGAAATCATTCATCATTCACTTAAAATAGTCGACTGATCATACATTGAGTACCATATAACTGGAATTACCGATGCAAGTTGAAGAAGGATTGGCCGGTGCTGCCGGCTGGCGTCAAGTTCGATCCCACGGATCAGGAGTTGATTGAGCACCTTGAGGCCAAAGCGAGTGCTGACAGCGCGATATCTCACCCTCTCATCGATTTGTTCATACCAACCATCGACGGCGAGCACGGGATATGCTACACCCAACCTGAGAAACATCCAAGTAAGACACTGATCGGCCGTCTACTTGCATAAACATATTCCTTTGTTTATAGCTCTATTTTTCTTTTTAGACGCAGACCTGGTGAATCAATTACAATTTGACAGTTAATAAAAAGTGAAACAAGTGACTGCAACATGCCAAAGATGTTATGAAAATGCCAACTACGTACACTAAAACCTGTATTCGATAATACTGCAGGTATCACACTGAGTGGCCTAAGGAAGCATTTCTTCCAGCACAATTCCAGGGCGTTCAAAAGGGGCACGTGGACGCGTTGCAAGATACAGTCGGAGTGCGGCATACACGCGATGTGGCACAAGACCGGCAATACCATGCCGGTGATGGTCAACGGCCGGCAGACAGGTAGCAAAAAGGTTCTGGTGCTGCACACCAACAAGAAATTCGACCAGTAGAGGACCAACTGGGTGATGCACCAGTACCACCTCGAGGACCTGGAGCAAGAGAAGGAGCGGGAGCTGGTCCTCTGCAAGATTTTATACCAGACGAACACTAGGGCCAGGAGTAAAAAGATTATAAGTTAGTTTGGTATTGGTGGTTGTACTACCTTGTCGTCCGCAAGTTGGTATTGTTGTTAACGATCTTTTGGTATGAACTTGCATTTGCTTCCAACCATCATGTCGATGGTCGACGTGGATATAAAGCTGAACCATTTGTTTCGAAATGAGTTTTCAGGCACCTGATTTTTATTTGATGGGTAGCATAAGCACCTGCCATTCGAATTCCCAGTTCTCCAATTTTTTCGAAACAAGTGCATGCACTTATTATCACCATGAAAAAACAATATCCCTGTTGCATCCCAGTTGTCACTTTGTACTTGCAGGAAACTCTCGTTTATTGAGCAAGTATATTGTTTTTTCAGGTCGAGCAAGTTTCAACTGGGTTGTAGACTGCCCAGGCTTGGTTTTGTCCTTAACAGGCTCAACCAATGTCGACAACGGGGCACAAAGATCCAGCAGGTATCAACTGGCCTCTGGCCCACCACCGTTAGTTATATTTTGTCTTACAATATCCGCAAGCAGTTTTTTTACTAAATCAAACACACACCCCAGTTCTATTTACCTCTTGAAACGCATATCCTACATCCGTTTTCTAATCTCTACCTATAGTTTTACTAGTTCATATACACGTATCATTATATTGAAAACACATAAAATTCCCTGTTCATATTTACATCCTTATTTTTGTTGTTTTCCCCACCCAGGGCTGATTTTTTTACCACTGGTTTTCCCTTAAACAAACTCAATTGTCCCACGTCTTATTTGCTTACAAAAACAAAACTATTTTTTTGGCAAATCAATAAGTTCTTAAATTTTTTTTTTATCATTTCGGGATTACAACAGTTCGGACTCCACCGAAATATGCAAAATAAGGTTGAACTTTTTGACCGTGGTCCTGGGCAGAAAATGGCCTGTAATAAATTACTTAAGAATTCACAAATGGGCTGCAAAATATAAAAAATAGCAAATGGGCTTTATGTTGTCTTCCACATATTTGGAGGCTGACTTGTGGGCCTACTAAGTTCATGCGTACACAAGGTTTCTCAAAAAAGAAACTTAGTCAACAATCAATTCTACCAGCGTCAGACCGTTAGATGCCAATCTAACGGCAATCGTGCTTTCTTCAGTCTCTGATCTTCTTGCCCCAGCCGCCCAAACCAGTGCCATCGGAACCGCCTGCTCCCTCCTCCCGTGACCGGCTGTGCTGCCGGGCAGGCCTCACGGCCCCATCATACTCCATCCCTGGCATGTCTATCCCTCTACTCACCCACACCTCCTGTTATTTTTCGGTGACGCCAGCCGAACCAGTAAACCCTCGTACTCTTCACCGTGTGGGCAGCCACTACCGTGTCTTCCCCAGCTCCGTGTCATTCCCTTCGTTGGCCTCGCCGTCGTCCACCGCCCTGGTGCTCTCGGCATGGCGTGGTCAACTTGGTCAACGAACGACATCCATAGGAAGTGGACTGTATGTGGAGAGGCTGATAGCTGGGTCCACGGCCGCACACAAGGAAATGCCTCCTTATTATGCACAAAATAATGATTCCTCCACCTGACATCCGGTACCCGCCGGAAGGGCCTCTGTATTTCGCGAAAAAAAGTTCCCTCCGCTGACAGGTCGGACCCACCAACGATATCTTCGCACACAAGGAAGTGCCTTCTTATTGCGCACAAAAAAATGAATACCCCCTGCCAGCTAGGACCCACCATAGTGGGAGGCTGACTTGTGGGCCTACTAAGTTGACGGGGACGGAGGGCTTTGTCAACTTAGTCAATATATGAACGATTCTAGCTCCACTGACCGTACGATGTCCATCCAACGGCCGTAGTGCTTCTTCAACCTCTGGTCTTCTTGCTCCAGCCGCCCAAAGCAGCGCCGATCGTGTCGCATGCTCCTGCCTCTCGTGGTCGGCTATGCTGCCGCGGAGGCCTCAACGCCCCCATACTACTCCCACCGCTGGCCAGGCCATCCCTCCACTCACCCACTCCCCCTATTCTGCGGCGACGGCAGTCTCACACCGCAGTCGAACCAATGAACCCTCGTACTCCTCTCCGTATGGGCATCCACTGCCGCGTCTTCCCCGGCTGCGTGTCGTCCCCTTCCTAGGCCTTGCCGTCATCCACCGCCATGGTGCTCTCGGCGCGGCGTGGTCAATGTGGTCAATGACCGACTTCCATTGGAAGAGTATTGTACGTGGAGAGGCTGACAGCTAGGTCCACGACAGCCGCAAGGAAGTGCCTCCTTATTACGCGCAAAATAATGATTCCTCCACCTGATAGCAGGGACCCACCGGACGGACCACCGTATTTCGTGAAAAATATCGTTTCCCCCATGACTACTGGGACCCATCGAACGGGCCACCGTATTTTGCAAAAAAAACGTTCCACCCGCTGTCAGCTCGGACCCACCAGAAGTGCCTCCTTATTACGCACAAAAAAATGAATACTCCCCTTGTTAGCTAGGACCCACCTTCGTGGGAGGCTGACTTGTGGGCCTACCAAGTTGACGGGGACGGAGGGCTTTGTCAACTTAGTCAATATGAACGATTCTAGCTCAAGTGACCGTACAATGTCCATCCAATGGCCGTAGTGCTTCTTCAACCTCTGGTCTTCTTGCTCCTGCCGCCCAAAGCAGGGCCGGTCGTGCCGCATGCTCCTGCCTCATATGGCCGGCTGTGATGCTGCAGAGGCCTCACCGCCCCCTACTACTCCCACCGCTGGCTAGGCCATCCCTCTACTTACCCACACCCCCTGTTATTCTGCGGCGACGGCAGCCTCACACTGCAGCCGAACCAGTGAACCCTCATACTCCTCTACGCGTGGGCATCCACTGCCGCGTCTTCCCCGGCTCTGCATTGTCCCCTTCCTATGCCTCGCCTGAAGGAAATATGCCCTAGAGGCAATAATAAAGTTATTATTTATTTCCTTATTTCGTGATAAATGTTTATTGTTCATGCTAGAATTGTATTAACCGGAAACTTGATACATGTGTGAATACATAGACAAACAGATTGTCACTAGTATGCCTCTACTTGACTAGCTCATTGAATCAAAGATGGTTAAGTTTCCTAGACATAGACATGAGCTGTCATTTGATTAACAGGATCACATCATTAGGAGAATGATGTGATTGACTTGACCCATTCTGTTAGCTTAGCACTTGATCGTTTAGTATGTTGCTATTGCTTTCTTCATGACTTATACATGTTCCTATGACTATGAGATTATGCAACTCCCGTTTACCGGAGGAACACTTTGTGTTCTACCAAACGTCACAACGTAACTGGGTTATTATAAAGGAGCTCTATAGGTGTCTCCGAAGGTACATGTTGAGTTGGCGTATTTCGAGATTAGGATTTGTCACTCCGATTGTCGGAGAGGTATCTCTGGGCCCTCTTGGTAATGCACATCACTATAAGCCTTGCAAGCAATGTAGCTAATGAGTTAGTTGCGGGATGATGCATTACATAACGAGTAAAGAGACTTGCCGGTAACGAAATTGAACTAGGTATTGAGATACCGACGATCGAATCTCGGGCAAGTAACAAACCAATGACAAAGGGAACAACGTATGTTGTTATGCGGTTTGACCGATAAGGATCTTCGTAGAATATGTGGGAGCCAATATGAGCATCTTGGTTCCGCTATTGGTTATTGACCGGAGACGTGTCTCGGTCATGTCTACATAGTTCTCAAACCCGTAGGGTCCGCACGCTTAAAGTTCGGTGACGATCGGTATTATGAGCTTATGTGCTTTGATGTACCGAATGTATTTCGGAGTCCCGGATGAGATAGGGGACATGACGACGAGTCTCGAAATGGTCGAGACGTAAAGATCGATATATTGGACGACTATATTCGGACTTCGTAAAAGGTTCCGAGTGATTCGGGTATTTTTCGGAGTATCGGAGAGTAACGGGAATTCACCACAGAGTATATGGGCCTTATTGGGCCATATGATAATAGAGGAGAGAGGCCAATAGAAAGGAGGCGCGCGCCCCTCCTCTGGTCCGAATTGGACAAGGGGTGCAACCCCCTTTTCCTTCCCCCTCTCCCCCTCGTTCCTTCTCTCCTACTCCAGAAAGGAAAGGGGAATCCTACTAGGACTTGGGAGTCCTAGTAGGACTCCCCACACTTGGCGCCCCCCCTCTAGGGCTAGCCTCTCCCTCCCTCCTTTATATACGGGGGCAGGGGCACCTCTAGACACAACAATTGATCATTGATCTCTTAACCATGTGCGGTGCCCCCTCCACCATATTCCACCTCGATAATATCATAGCAGTGCTTAGGTGAAGTCCTGCGTCTGTAGCATCATCAACACCATCATGATGTTGTCGTACTGACGGAACTCTCCCGCAAAGCTCTGCTAGATCGGAGTTCGTGGCACGTCATCGAGCTGAATGTGTGCTGAAGTCGGAGGTGTCGTATGTTCGGTACTTGATCGGTCGGATCGTGAAGACGTACGACTACATCAACCGCGTTGTGCTAATCTTCCGCTTTCAATCTACGAGGGTATGTGGACAACACTCTCCCCTCTTGTTGCTTTGCATCACCATGATCTTGCGTGTGCGTAGGAAATTTTATGTTCCCCAACATCGTCATCGTCCACCGCCCTGGTGCTCTCGGCGTGGCGTGGTCAACGTGGTCAAGGAACGACTTCCATCGGACGTGGACTATACGTGGAGAGGCTGACAGCTGGATCCACAGCCGCAGCAAGGAAGTGCCTCCTTATTACGCGCAAAATAATGATTCCTCCACCTGACAGTAGGGAACCACCGGATGGGCCACCGTATTTCGCGAAAAAAATGTTTCCCCTGACTGCTAGGACCCACCAGCTACATCTTCGCACGCAAGGAAAAGCGCCCGGGCAAAACAAAAACGATTCGCCCCCCTGACTGCTGGACCCACCAGCTACATCTTCGCACGCAAGGAAGTGCCTGATATTCAGGACCCACCTGGTCGAAGCGTACGTAGCATTGTCATTCTGGTCGCGAACGTGTACGTACATACTGGTGGATGTAGAGGCGTGCATGTGTCATAGTAGAAGCGCGCACGTAGCATGTACACGTACGCAAGAAAGAAAGAAAATACGGCCTCGTATGTGTACATACGGGCGGGGTCTCAAACGCCTACTCGCGCATATGTACGGCTAGGGCTCGTGTACATGGCTGGGTCAGAACGGAGAAACAACGTCGTCGTCGTGTTCATGGGGAGCCAACCGGCTGGGTCGGAACGGAATACGTCATCGTGTTCATCGGGAGGTCTTGGACGGAACAGGCGATGGAAACGCGGCCTGGCGTACCGCGGAACGGAGGAAACGGCCTTGTGTTCGACGGGCCACGTTTGAAACGGGACCCTGTTCATCGTGAGGGGTCTGGCGTACCGCAAAGCGGAGGAGACGGACCTCCTACGGTCAAAACGGGGGTCCTGTTGATCGGGAGGGGTGTGGCGTACTGCAAAACGGATGAAAGGAACTTGTGTTGGAGCGATACAGTCGAAACAGGTGTCCTGTTCATCGGGAGGGGTGTGGCGTACCGCAAAGCGGGGCTCCACCGGATATTGTTCATCTCCACTATCGACCCCCTCCAGCCTCCACGGGCTACTGTTCATCCACCGTCGACCTCCTCCAGCCTCCACCTGCGACTGTTCATCCACGGACTCCTGTTCATCCAGCCTCCACCGCGCGCTACTCCACGGGCTCCTGTTCAACCATCCCTCTCCACGGGCTCCTGTTCAACCACCCCTCCACGGGCTACCGTTCATCCACCCCTTCACCTGTTGGGGAACGTAGTAATTTCAAAAAATTTCCTACGCACACACAAGATCATGGTGATGCATAGCAACGAGAGGGGAGAGTGTTGTCTACATACCCTTGTAGACCGAAGCGGAAGCGATCACAACGTAGAGGAAGTAGTCTTACATTCTCCTCACGATCCAACCGATCCCAGCGCCGTTACTCGGCGCCCGAAGTTCTTGACACACGACAGCTCGGTGACGCCTCGGCTCCGATCCAGCAAAGCTCGGAGAGAGAGTTCCACAAGACGACGGCGTGGGACGATCTTGATGTTCTATCGACGCAGGCTTCGCCTAAGCACCGCCACTGATATGACCGAGGAGGAATATAGTGGAGGGGGCACCGACACGGCTATGGAACGATCTCAAGGATCAACTTGTGTGTCTTAGGGTGCCCCCCGCCTCAGATATAAAGGAGCAAGGGGAAGGAAGGAGAGGAGAGGAAGAGGGAAAGGGGGCCCCCTCCTTGTCCAATTCGGACTCCTCATGGGGGCGCGCCACCTCTGGCGCAGCCCTCTCTCTCCCTCGTGGCCCATTAAGGCCCATTACTTTCGGGGTTCCGTAACCCTCCGCACTCCGGTATTATCCAAACCACTCGGAACCTTTCCGATGTCCGAACATAGCTGTCCAATATATCAATCTTTACGTCTCGACCATTCCGAGACTCCTCGTCGTGTCCGTGATTACATCCGGGACTCCGAACTCCTTCGGTACATCAAAATACACAAACTCATAATATAACCGTCATTGAAACCTTAAGCGTGCGGACCCTACGGTTCGAGAACAATGTAGACATGACCGAGATATGTCTCCGGCCAATAACCAATAGCGGGACCTGGATGCCAATATTGGTTCCTACATATTCTACGAAGATCTTTATCGGTCAGACCGCATAACAACATACGTTGTTCCCTTTGTCATCGGTATGTTACTTGCCCGAGATTCGATCGTCGGTATCCAATACCTAGTTCAATCTCGTTACCGACAAGCCTCTTTACTCGTTCCGTAATACATCATCTCGCAACTAACTCATTAGTTTTAATGCTTGCAAGGCTTAAGTGATGTGCATTACCGAGAGGGCCCAGAGATACCTCTCCGACGATCGGAGTGACAAATCCTAATCTCGAAATACGTCAACCCAACATCTGCCTTTGGAGACACCTATAGTACTCCTTTATAATCACCCAGTTACGTTGTGACGTTTGGTAGTACCCAAAGTGTTCCTTCGGTAAACGGGAGTTGCATAATCTCATAGTTATAGGAACATGTATAAGTCATGGATAAAAGCAGTAGCAACATACTAAACGATCGTGTGCTAAACTAACGGAATGGGTCATGTCAATTAGATCATTCAACTAATGATGTGACCTTGTTAATCAAATGACAACTCCTTTGTCTATGGTTAGGAAACTTAACCATCTTTGATTAACAAGCTAGTCAAGTAGAGGCATACTAGTGACACTCTGTTTGTCTATATATTCACACATGTATTATGTTTCCGGTTAATACAATTCTAGCATGAATAATAAACATTTATCATGAAATAAGGAAATAAATAATAACTTTATTATTGCCTCTAGGGCATATTTCCTTCAGTCTCCAACTTGCACTAGAGTCAATAATCTAGATCACATCACCATGTGATTAACATCGATAGTTCACATCATCATGTGATTAACACCCATAGTTCACATCGCCATGTGACCAACACCCAAAGGGTTTACTAGATTCAGTAATCTAGTTCACATCGCTATGTGATTAACACCCAAAGAGTACTAAGGTGTGATCATGTTTTGTTTGTGAGAGAATCTTAGTCAACGGGTCTTTCACATTCAGATCGGTCATGTATTTTGCAATTTTCTATGTCTACAATGCTCTGCACGGAGCTACTCTAGCTAATTGCTCCCAGTTTCAATATGTATCTAGATCGAGACTTAGAGTCATCCAGATTGGTGTCAAAACTTGCATCGACGTAACCCTTTACGCATTTAACCTTTTGTCACTTCCATAATCGAGAAACATATCCTTATTCCACTAAGGATAATTTTGACCGCTGTCGATGATCTACTCCTAGATCACTATTGTACTCCTTGCCAAACTCGGTGTAGGGTATACAATAGATCTGGTACACAGCATGGCATACTTAATAGAACCTATGGCCAAGGCATAGGGAATGACTTTCATTCTCTTTCTATCTTCCGCCGTGGTCGGGTTTTGAGTCTTACTCAATTTCACACCTTGTAACACAGTGCAAGAACTCTTTCTTTGACTGTTCCATTTTGAACTACTTCAAAATCTTGTCAAGGTATGTACTCATTGAAAAACTTATCAAGCATCTTGATCTATCTCTATAGATCTTGATGCTCAATATGTAAGCAGCTTCACCAAGGTCTTTCTTTGAAAAACTTCTTTCAAACACTCCTTTATGCTTTGAGAATAATTCTACATTATTTCCAATCTACAATATGTCATTCACATATACTTATCGAAATGCTGTAGTGCTCCCACTCACTTTCTAGTAAATACAGGCTTCACCATAAGTGCATATAAAACTATATGCTTTGATCAACTCATCAAAGCGTATATTCCAACTCCGAGATGCTTGCACCAGTCCATAGATGGATCGCTGGAGCTTGCACACTTTGTTAGCTCCTTTGGATCGAAAAACCTTCGGTTGCATCATATACAACTCTTCCTCCGTAAACCCATTCAGGAATGCAGTTTTTACATCCATTTGCCAAATTTCATAAATTGTGGCAATTGCTAACATGATTCGGACAGACTTAAGCATCGCTACAGTTGAGAAAATCAGATTGTAGTCAACATCTTGAACTTTGTCGAAAACCTTTTTGCAACAAGTCGAGCTTTGTATATAGTAACCCTACTATCAACGTCCGTCTTCCTCTTGAAGATCCATTTATTTTCTATGTTTTGCCGATCATCGGGCAAATCCATCAAAGTCCATACTTTGTTCTCATACATGGATCATATCTTAGATTTCATGGCCTCAAACCATTTTGCGGAATCTGGGCTCATCATCGCTTCCTCATAGTTCGTAGGTTTGTCATGGTCAAGTAACACGACCTCCGTAACAGGATTACCGCACCACTCAGTGCGGATCTCACTGCTTTTACCTACGAGGTTCGGTAGTAACTTGATCTGAAGTTTTATGATCATCATCATTAACTTCCTCACTAATTGGTGTAGGTGTCACAGGAACCAATTTCTGTGATGAACTACTTTCCAATAAGGGAGAAGGTACAGTTACCTCATCAAGTTCTACTTTCCTCCCACTCACTTCTTTCGAGAGAAACTCCTTCTCTAGAAAGGATCCATTTTTAGCAACCAATATCTTGTCTTCGGATCTGTGATAGAAGGTGTACCCAACTTTCTCCTTTGGGTATTCTATGAAGACGCACTTCTCCGATTTGGGTTTGAGCTTATCATGATGAATCTTTTTCACATAAGCATCGCAGCCCCAAACTTTAAGAAACGACAACTTTGGTTTCTTGCCAAACCACAGTTCATATAGTGTCATCTCAACGGACTTAGATGGTGCCCCTTTTTTAACGTGAATGCAGCTGTCTTTAATGCATGACCCCAAAATGATAGTGGTAAATCGGTAAGAAACATCATAGATTGTACAATATCCAATAAAGTACGGTTATGACGTTCGGACACACCATTATGCTGTGGTGTTCCAGGTGGCACGAATTTGTGAAACTATTCCACATTGTTTTAATTGAAGACCAAACTCGTAACTCAAATATTTGTCTCTGTGATCAGATCGTAGAAACCTTATTTTCTTGTCACGATGATTTTCCACTTCACTCTGAAATTGTTTGAACTTTTCAAATGTTTCAGACTTATGTTTCATCAAGTAGATATTCCCATATCTGCTCAAATCATCTGTGAAGGTCAGAAAATAATGATACCCGCCGCGAGCCTCAACACTCATCGGACTATATACATCAGTATGTATGATTTCCAACAAATCTGTTGCTCACTCCATTGTTCCGGAGAACGGCGTTTTAGTCATCTTGCCCATGAGGCATGGTTCGCAAGCATCAAGTGATTCATAATCAAGTGATTCCAAAATCCCATCAGCATGGAGTTTCTTCATGCACTTTACACCAATATGACCTAAACGGCAGTGCCACAAATAAGTTGCACTATCATTATTAACTTTGCATCTTTTGGTTTCAATATTATGAATATTTATATCACTACGATCGAGATCCAATGAACCATTCTCATTGGGTGTGTAACCATGTAAGGTTTTATTCATGTAAACAGAACAACAGTTTATTCTCTTACTTAAATGAATAACCATATTGCAATAAACACGATCAAATCATATTCATGCTCAACGTAAACACCAAATAACATTTATTTAGGTTCAACACTAATCTCGAAAGTATAGGGAGTGTGCGATGATATCAATCTTGAAACTACTTTCAACACACATCGTCACTTCACCCTTAACTAGTTTTCGCTTATTACGCAACTCCGTTTCGAGTTACTACTCTTAGCAACTGAACCAGTACCAAATACTGTGGGGTTGCTATAAACACTAGTAAAGTACACATCAATAACATGTATATCAAATATACCTTTGTTCACTTTGCCATCCTTCTTATCCGCCAAATACTTGGGGTAGTTACGCTCCAAAGGACCAGTCCTTTGCAAGTAGAAGCACTTAGTCTCGTGCTTAGGTCCAGACTTGGGCTTCTTCACTTGAGCACAACTTGCTTGCCGTTCTTCTTGAAGTTCCCTTCTATCCCTTTGCCCTTTTCTTGAAACTAGTGGTTTTGTTAACCATCAACACTTGATGTTCTTTCTTGATTTCTACCTTCATCGTTTTCATCATCATGAAAACTGGGGAATCATTTTCATCATCCCTTGCATACTATAGTTCATCATGAAGTTCTACTAACTTGGTGATGGTAACTAGAGAATTCTGTCAATCACTATCTTATCTGGAAGATTAACTCCCACTTGATTCAAGTGATTGAAGTACCTGCACAATCTGAGCACATGCTCACTAGTTGAGCGATTCTCCTCCATCTTTTAGCTATAGAACTTGTTGAAGACTTCATATCTCTCAACTCGGTATTTGCTTGAAATATTAACTTCAATTCTGGAACATCTCATATGGTCCATGATGTTCAAAATATCTTTGAAGTCCCGATTATAAGCCGTTAAGCATGGTGCACTTAAACTATCAAGTAGTCATCATATTGAGCTCGCCAAACGCTCATAACGCCGCGATCCGCTCTGCAATAGGTCCGTCACCTAGCGGTGCATTAAGGACATAATACTTCAGGCAGCAATGAGGATAAACCTCGGATCGTGGATCCAATCCGCATCATTGCTACTAACATTTTTCAACACAATTTTCTCTAGGAACATATCAAAATAAACATATGGAAGCAACAACGCGAGCTATTGATCTATAACATAATTTGCAAAATACTACCGGGACTAAGTTCATGATAAATTTAAGTTCAATTAATCATATTACTTAAGAACTCCCACTTAGGCAGACATCTCTCTAGTCATCTAAGTGATCACGTGATCCAAATCAACTAAACCATAACCGATCATCACGTGAGATGGAGTAGTTTTCAATGGTGAACATCTTATGTTGATCATATCTACTATATGATTCACGCCGACCTTTTGGTCTCCGTGTTCCGAGGCCATATCTCGCATATGCTAGGCTCGTCAAGTATAACTCGAGTATTCTGCGTGTGCAAAACTGGCTTGCACCCGTTGTAGATGAACGAGAGCTTATCACACCCGATCATCACGTGGTGTCTCGGCACGATTTAACTTTGGCAACGGTGCATACTCGGGAGAACACTACTTGATAATTTTAGTGAGAGATCATCTTAAAATGCTACCGTCAATCAAAGCAAGATAAGATGCATAAAGGATAAACATCACATGCAATCAATATAAGTGATATGATATGGCCATCATCATCTTGTGCTTGTGATCTCCATCTCCAAGCACCATTGTGATCACCATCGTCACCGGCGCGACACCTTGATCTCCATCGTAGCATCGTTGTCGTTACGCCATCTATTGCTTCTCGACTATCGCTACCGCTTAGTGATAAAGTAAAGCAATTACAGTGGCATTTGCATTTCATACAATAAAGCGACAACCATATGGCTCCCGCCGATTGCCGATAACTTTTACAAAACATGATCATCTCATACAATAAAATATAGCATCACGTCTTGACCATATCACATCACAACATGCCCTGCAAAAACAAGTTAGACGTCCTCTACTTTGTTGTTGCAAATTTTACGTGGCTGCTACGGGCTTAGCAAGAGCCGTTCTTACCTACGCATCAAAACCACAACGATAGTTTGTCAAATAGACTCCATTTTAACCTTCACAAGGACGGGCGTAGCTACACTCAGTTCAACTAATGTGAGAGAGCAGACACCCGCCGGTCACCTTTAAGCACGAGTGCTCGTAACGGTGAAACCAGTCTCGCGTAAGCGCACGGCGTAATGTCGGTCCGGCCGCTTCATCTCACAATACCGCTGAACCAAAGTATGACATGCTGGTAGGCAAGTATGACTTATATCGCCCACAACTCACTTGTGTTCTACTCGTGCAAAACATCAAACCATAAAAACCTAGGCTCGGATGCCCTTTGTTGGGGAACGAGTAATTTCAAAAATTTCCTACGCACACGCAAGATCATGGTGATGCATAGCAACGAGAGGGGAGAGTGTTGTCTACATACCCTTGTAGACCAGGCGAAGCGATCACAACGTAGAGGAAGTAGTCGACATTCTCCTCACGATCCAACCGATCCCAGCGCCGTTACTCGGCGCCCCGAAGTTCTTGACACACGTACAGCTCGGTGACGCTCCTCGGCTCCGATCCAAAGAAAGCTCCGGGGAGAGAGTTCCACAAGACGACGGCGTGGTGACGATCTTGATGTTCTATCGACGAGGGCTTCGCCTAAGCACCGCCACGATATGACCGAGGTGGAATATAGTGGAGGGGGCACCGACATGGCTATGGAACGATCTCAAGGATCAACTTGTGTGTCTTAGGGTGCCCCCCTGCCCCCGTATATAAAGGAGCAAGGGGGAAGGAAGGAGAGGGAGAGGGAGAGGGAAAGGGGGGCCACGCCCCCCCTCCTTGTCCAATTCGGACTCCTCATGGGGGGGGGGGCCGCGCCACCTCCTGGCGCAGCCCTCTCTCTCCCCTCGTGGCCCATTAAGGCCCATTATTTCCCGGGGTTCCGTAACCCTCCGGCACTCCGGTATTATCCGAAACCACTCGGAACCTTTCCGATGTCCGAACATAGCTGTCCAATATATCAATCTTTACGTCTCGACCATTCCGAGACTCCTCGTCGTGTCCGTGATTACATCCGGGACTCCGAACTCCTTCGGTACATCAAAACACACAAACTCATAATATAACCGTCATCGAAACCTTAAGCGTGCGGACCCTACGGTTCGAGAACAATGTAGACATGACCGAGACATGTCTCCGGTCAATAACCAATAGCGGGACCTGGATGCCCATATTGGTTCCTACATATTCTACGAAGATCTTTATTGGTCAGACCGCATAACAACATACGTTGTTCCCTTTGTCATCGGTATGTTACTTGCCCGAGATTCGATCGTCGGTATCCAATACCTAGTTCAATCTCGTTACCGACAAGTCTCTTTACTCGTTCTGTAATAAATCATCTCGCAACTAACTCATTAGTTGTAATGCTTGCAAGGCTTAAGTGATGTGCATTACCGAGAGGGCCCAGAGATACCTCTCCGACGATCGGAGTGACAAATCCTAATCTCGAAATACGTCAACCCAAGATCTGCCTTTGGAGACACCTGTAGTACTCCTTTATAATCACCCAGTTATGTTGTGACGTTTGGTAGTACCCAAAGTGTTCCTCCGGTAAACGGGAGTTGCATAATCTCATAGTTATAGGAACATGTATAAGTCATGGATAAAAGCACTAGCAACATACTAAACGATCGTGTGCTAAGCTAACGGAATGGGTCATGTCAATCAGATCATTCAACTAATGATGTGACCTTGTTAATCAAATGACAACTCCTTTGTCTATGGTTAGGAAACTTAACCATCTTCGATTAACAAGCTAGTCAAGTAGAGGCATACTAGTGACACTCTGTTTGTCTATATATTCACACATGTATTATGTTTCCGGTTAATACAATTCTAGCATGAATAATAAACATTTATCATGAAATAAGGAAATAAATAATAACTTTATTATTGCCTCTAGGGCATATTTCCTTCATCACCATCTACTGTTCATCCAGCCCTCCACGGGTCGTCCTGTTCATCTAGTCCTCCACGGGGTCATGTTCATCCAGCCCCAACCGGCTCGACCGATCGGGGTCCTGTTCAACTAGAGGCAACGCCACGGGGTCCTGTTCATCCACCCCCACCGCTCACTGTTCATCCACCACCACCCCCCCCCCCCGCAATGCTCACTGTTCATCCAAACCTCCCCTGCAACACTCACTGTTCATCCAGAGGCAGCATCGATCTGCCTCAGTTAGCAGCAGTAGTGAAGGAATCGCTCGATCGCTCGGGTTCAGTAACGCGTAGCCTGCAGTGTGTTGGGGAACGTAGTAATTTCAAAAAAATTTCCTACGCACACGCAAGATCATGGTGATGTATAGCAACGAGAGGGGAGAGTGCCGTCTACGCCTCGTGAGACCGGCGAAGCGATCACAACGTAGAGGAAGTAGTCGACGTTCTCCTCGCGATCCGACCGATCCCGACGCGTTACATTCGGCGCCCGAAGTTCTTGACACACGTACAGCTCGATGACGTCCCTCGAACTCCGATCCAGCCGAGTGTCGAGGGAGAGTTCCGTCAGCACGACGACGTGGTGACGATCTTGATGTTCTACCGGCGCAGAGCTTCGCCTAAGCTTCGCGACGATATGACCGAGGTGGAATATGGTGGAAGGGGGCACCGCACACGGCTAAGGAACGATCCGTAGATCAAACTTGTGTGTTCTAGGGTGCCCCCCTGCCCCCGTATATAAAGGAGCAAGGGGGGGTGCGGCCGGTGTCGGGGATATACCCCGCGGTGTAAACCGGCCGGAAGGATAAACCGGCCGGACTTGGCGATTCACCGGCGGCCTGCACAGACCAGGCGGTTTACAACTCATTGGTAATCCGGCAGGCGGGCCAGAGGAGCAACAAGACCCGGTGGCCTGTCTGGCGGTTCATGAAGGCCGGTTCAACTATGGTGGGCCGGTTTAAGAGGAAAGGAATATTTACCTTACAAGGAGTTGAGACCAGGACTTGTATCCGGTTTGTATTAGAGATAGACTAGTCCTAATCCTAATAGGACTCCACATGTAAACCGCCCCTTCAACATATATAAGGAGGGGCAGGGCTCCCCAAAGAGGGAGGAGTTAGAAGCAATAATCTCTAGGGCTAGACACAAAGAGGAGAGCCGGTTTACGGCGACTCCCTCGTGATGATAATGAGATCTAGCCTCAAACAGCATGTAGGGTTTTACCGGATGATGTTTCCCGGGGCCCGAAGCTGTCTAAATCCTTGTCTTGTGCTGCGTCTCTCGATTCCGCTCAACCCCTCTCAAGCTACCACATAGGTGCGTTGGCCTCGCGACTAAGTCCTGACACTAAGGACATCTGCCGTGACAAATCCGCGACAGTTGGCGCCCACCGTGGGGCTCGCGCACGGTGGTGTTGAGATCTTGGAGGGATCTTTTTAGGGATTGAGAAGTTCGTGGTTTGGTGGATGGAAAAGAACCGGCGCAGAAGTTTACATCGTCGACGAACAGTCAAACGGTATATTCGAGATTCAAAATCAAAAGAACATTTGGGCTGGATCGTTGCTACCGCCATAACTCGCCGAGATCAAGAGAAGGAATTATTCTCGTCAAAACCAAAACTACTGCTACAAGAGCTGTCAGCGGAGAATCGGCGAGCGGGTCCGATGACTACGGTGTCGGGCGGCTGTCCGATCGGCCACGTACGAGTGGTTGCCGTCCACGAAGATTTCAATATCCCAAGAAAGTCCGACATGGTTCGTGGAATACGATTGAAAGTGGCCAAAGATTGCAGCGTTTTCCTTAATTAGTATGGAGGGAAGCCAGTCTAGGAAAGCTGCCACTCACGTAGGCATCAAATCCCATCAGTCAGAAATTACCAAGGCAACGTTTTCACCGGCGGGTCAACCCTGGTTGAACGGCCGCACCAAGCCACCGTCGCTTCACTGCAGTTTCGGCCGAATCGCCGGTCTGTTCCGAGTCAACTTCGCGTTTTTAAACCGGATCAACTCTGAATCGCTGCTGCTCTACATCCACAAATCCCAGGCCGTAGCAATCAACCGTGTACTGCTGCCTTTTCTTCTGCCACGAAGGCACTACAGATCGCAGAAAAAGACAGTCTATGGATCAAACCAACATGACACAGATGTTGTTACTAGTACGCAAGGAGTCAAAGGGCAAAATACTATGGATCAGCGGCAGTCATCTACATTAAAAAAGAAAAATGGCACAATCTCCAAGAAGGACCATCATCCATCACGTGGAAGACAAGACTAGTCAAATCCAAGTACTACTAGTACTCGGTCACGTGATTACGTGAAGCTGCAATCAATTTCAGGCAAATACCACTGGATGAAGGCGTTAAAAAAAAGGGGCGTCAAGGCTAGCCACAAGAAAAATCGAGCCAAAGTACAATTGCCAAAATTAGGCGTGCATCAGTGAGGCTATTTTTTTTCATCTGATTGCGTCCAACTTTATCCAATACTAGTGTCCTGTTCATCCAGGCGCAAACCACCAGGACTATTATTCATTATAAAGGTGTCGCAAAGGGATGTGCGTCAGTATTATTTTTTGCACTAGCGCGGATGAGAGAGTCGTCACCCCCGCTACATCAATGCACGCGGTTGACTCGTCATCCGCGCCCGCGGCCGATTCGCACGCGTCTGCGCCGCTTCCAACGCGGCGGCCGACTCGCTCATCAGCACCGGTTTACAACGCGGAGGACAACTTGCTCGTCCGCACCGGTTTACAAAACCACGGCCGGAACATCCGTCTGCTCATATGGCCGACTTGTCCATGATTGATTTCAGCTTCACCGCGGTGATCATCAACTCCGCGGTGGATAATTCCGACCTAACATATCAGGTGATATCTATTTTAAATATATTTCACGGGCACATATTATTTTTGTCAAAGAGCAGTTTATCTTTGCCTTGGTCTGCAATATTGTTGATGCAGGACAATTGTTCTTTTCACTACATCAAAACGACGTGGTTGACTCGCCTGCGCCGGTTTACAGTACCGTGGCCGGTTCATCTGTTTGAGCCGCATATGATGCTGAGGTCATCTTTTCCGTCCAGTTCTCACGGCCTGGTCTACATCAACATACCGGGCCGCACCTATCTGCATGGGCTGTTTATTGAAGTATGAGCAAGTCACAGCTTGGGTAGCCCGGCTTTCTTTCAAATTGAAGGCAAATTATTATCAACCGCCGTTTGCACTGGATGGTTCAATGGGCAGGCGCACCAGTGGCCGCTACTACATTTTGGTTAACTTCAAACAGCCAATTGGAAGGAACCATTGGCCGAGTTGCTGACACGGCTCATACGGGATCATTTATAACCCGCCGCAGTCACCTCAACCTTTTGTGGATTCACATCATGCTATCAACACCAATGATATACAGGTTATGCCGGTTTATATGACGGTCAAATATGGAGAATCTCAAGCCAACTCTTCGAGTCATCTTAAGACTCGGGGGCTACGATGATATGACGCAACAAGTCTTGCCAGTTTCAGCAAATTTAAGAACCCCGGGATGATGAAGGGAAAGATAACCCGGTCCAGGAGGCTACTGTTATTTGAAGGCCGTCAGAAAATTTCCGGCTTAGAAAGTATATGACAGTTACAAAATCCCGGCTCAATGAAGAAGATCCGGGTCATCAGAAAGTATTCCGGTTTAAAATCCGGCTCAAAGGAAGTCAGTCTCATTGAAGCTCTCAAATATCTGGTTTACAAGCCGGTTCAAGGGAAATCTGTTCTCCCACAAAGCTCTGAAGCGCCCAAATCCGGTTTAACAATGTCCGGTTCAAAAAGGAATTAACTTCTCGCAAGTTCGAGTTTAAAGGCCGTCAAAAAATTTCCGGCTGAAAATGAAGATTCCGGTTTACAATCCGGTTCAAGGGAAAGATGTCTCCCACAAAGCTTTGAAGCTCTCCATATCCGGTTCAAGATCCCGGTTCAAGAAGAATTTATCTCTTGCAAAAAGGTTAAAAATTACAGAAGAGGACCTGCTGCCATGATACGCGGTTCAAACATGGGTATCATGCCTTATTGGTTTATCATATTATTGATCACTTGGGGGCTTGGTCGTATCCGAACCATAGTCACACCTCTTGATCGGCGCAATGCCACAATATCACTTGGGGGCTTGGTCGTATCCGAACCAACGCAACACCTCTTAACAGGCATAAGCCACCAGATCATTTGGGGACACGGTCACGTCTGAACCGGTCACGCCTCTTGGTCGGCCAATAGGGCCAGCGTCACTTGGAGGCTTGGTCGAACCCGAACCAATGTCATGCCACTTGGCGGCGCGATTTCGCCACGAGTCTTTTGGGGACCTGGCCGACTAGCACCATCGCTACGCCTTCGGGGGGCTTGGTTGCGTCTGACCATGGTAATGCCATCTGACCAGCTCCATGAAGCTTTCCTTTTACAAAGAGTTATTGCCTTTGCTTCCATATTTTTTTTTCATAATTGTTATTCGATTTTTGTTGCGTTTTTTAAACCGACAACGTTTTAATCCGGTTCAACTGTCAATTACAAATTGACGGAACACGGTTAAATCTTAATCCGGAGGTTATCTGCCCGGTTTTATTTTCTGTTACCATCTTATTATGGACTAGACCGGTGTTTATCAACCCGGCTTGGCTTTCAACTACAAGTTGTCAGTACACGATCAAGTTATAATCCGGAGACTATCGGCCCGGTCTGGTTTCGACTATAAGTCGCCAAAGATATATTTGGATTGCGCCATTGGAATCATGCGCTTATAAATGATTGGGTTATATTATTCAAAATAGCCAAACTTGGCTGGATTTTCATGATGATATTGAATGATTGAGGTTTCATACCGGATTATATTATCTTGAATAGCCAACATGGCTGGATTTTTATTGTGGTTATTAATATTATGATTGAGATTTTCAAAGTCGCTTTAGCGCAATGGATATTATGTTATCAATGGATATATTCTACAATTGAAGGAATAGTCCCGAGTTGCCGCAGGCTTACAACCCGCACTTGGGGGCTACATTATTGAAGTTGAGATTACATCAAATATGCAAGTCTCATGTCGCTGCAAGCGTGCACCATGACACTTTGGGGCTAATGCAAAGTCATTCTTTGTTCATCTTATTGAAGACCCGACTCATCACATTATAATGAGCCGCCCTTGGGGGCTACCAATTGCTCTGTTAAACAATTCAAGGTACAAAGCTTTTTATTCATTATATTGAAGGGTCCATCGCTTTCAGTTGGTAAAGTACAAAGATCTTAACCTTGTGGACGTGAATTCAAGCCCCATGATGGGGTTACATCATATGATGTTATTTTCGTTGAAGTATATATCAAAGTCCCTGCTCATTATTGCATAATGACCCGCCCTTGGGGGCTACACTGTTGAAGTTTTTATGAGCATCAGAATTATAAGTCCCGTGTTGTCGCAAGCATAACAACCCGCACTTGGGGGCTATATAATATGGAGTATTCAGTTTTACTAAATGGTGGGATGAACAACATGGATTTCTTCGATAGTGGCAGATTTATATTGAAGCAAGTCTTAAGCCATTACTTTGTTCTCGCTCAAGACTTGGGGGCTACTCTGGCGTTAGCAACAATCATGAACCGTGTATCGCAATAATCATGATTCGAAGTATCAGCTTTTATAACCCGACAATGGTGGTAATCATAAACCGCAAGTTCTATATCTTCAAACTGGTTAAATATCAGATGAGTATTTCAAGATCAATATTTCTTAAGCCGGCGCTTTGGAAGCCGACTCAAGTGGATTATTCTTCGCAATATTTTTTCTATAAGAAGCCAACATCAGCAATTTGAGTATGAAGCTGGTTATTGACCCGGATTTTCTAGGAGGAAGAAATGACAAGGACTTAAAGACGATCAGATGCCGGTCTACAAGAATTCTTAACCCGGAGCACAACCTGTCAAATTTGTTTTGGTGTTTATTTGCAGCATAAGTTTACCATGGATAAATCCAAGCTAAACTTGGGGCTAATGTCGATATACCCATGGTGTAAACCGCCGGAAGGATAAACCGCCGGACTTGGCGATTCACCGCGGCTGCATGCAGATCAGGCGGTTTACAACTCATTGGTAATCCCAAAGCGGGCAGAGGAGCAACAAGACCCGTGGCCTGTCTGGCGGTTCATGAAGGCCGGTTCAACTATGGTGGGCGGTTTAAGAGGAAAGGAATATTTACCTTACAAGGAGTTGAGACCAGGACTTGTATCCGGTTTGTATTAGAGATAGACTAGTCCTAATCCTAATAGGACTCCACATGTAAACCGCCCCTTCAACATATATAAGGAGGGGCAGGGCTCCCCAAAGAGGGAGGAGTTAGAAGCAATAATCTCTAGGGCTAGACACAAAGAGGAGAGCCGGTTTACGGCGACTCCCTCGTGATGATAATGAGATCTAGCCTCAAACAGCATGTAGGGTTTTACCGGATGATGTTTCCCGGGGCCCGAAGCTGTCTAAATCCTTGTCTTGTGCTGCGTCTCTCGATTCCGCTCAACCCCTCTCAAGCTACCACATAGGTGTGTTGGCCTCGCGACTAAGTCCTGACACTAAGGACATCTGCCGTGACAAATCCGCGACAGCCGGCCTAGAGGAGGCGCGCCGGAGGAGTCCTACTCCCATCGGGAGTAGGACTCCCCCCCCCTTTTCCTAGTTGGAGTAGGATTTGGGGGAGGGAAGAGGAAAGGGGGGCGCCGCCCCCCCTCCTTGTCCTATTCGGACTAGGGGGGGAGGGGGCGCGCGGCCTGCCCTGGCCGGCCCCTCCTCTTCTCCCTCATGGCCCACTAAGGCCCATTAACCCCCGGGAGGGTTCCGGTAACCCCCCGGTGTTCCGGTAAAATCCCGATTTCACCCGGAACCATTCCGAACTCCAAATATAGGCTTCCAATATATCAATCTTTATGTCTCGACCATTTCGAGACTCCTCGTCATGTCCGTGATCACATCCGGACTCGAACTCCTTGGTACATCAAAATACATAAACTCATAATATAACCGTCATCAAAACCTTAAGCGTGCGGACCCTACGGTTCGAGAACAATGTAGACATGACCGAGACACGTCTCCAGTCAATAACCAACAGCGGGACCTGGATGCCCATATTGGCTCCTACATATTCTACGAAGATCTTTATCGGTCAGACCGCATAACAACATACGTTGTTCCCTTTGTCATCGGTATGTTACTTGCCCGAGATTCGATCGTCGGTATCCAATACCTAGTTCAATCTCGTTACCGGCAAGTCTCTTTACTCGTTCCGTAATACATCATCTCACAGCTAACTCATTAGTTGTAATGCTTGCAAGGCTTAAGTGATGTGTATTACCGAGAGGGCCCAGAGATACCTCTCCGACAATCGGAGTGACAAAACCTAATCTCGAAATACGCCAACCCAACATCGCCTTTGGAGACACCGTAGTACTCCTTTATAATCACCCGATACGTTGTGACGTTTGGTAGCACCAAAGTGTTCCTCCGTAAACGGAGTTGCATAATCTCATAGTTACAGGAACATGTATAAGTCATGGATAAAAGCAGTAGCAACATACTAAACGATCGTGTGCTAAGCTAATGGAATGGGTCATGTCAATCGATCATTCTACTAATGATGTGACCTTGTTAATCAAATAACAACTCTTTGTTCATGGTTAGGAAACATAACCATCTTTGATTAACAAGCTAGTCTAGTAGAGGCACACTAGTGACATATTGTTTTGTCTATGCATTCACACATGTATCAGGTTTCCGGTTAATACAATTCTAGCATGAATGATAAACATTTATCATGAAATAAGGAAATAAATAATAACTTTATTATTGCCTCTAGGGCATATTTCCTTCAGTCTTCCACTTGCACTAGAGTCAATAATCTAGATTACATAGTAATGATTCTAACACCCATGGAGTCTTGGTGTTGATCATGTTTTGCTCCTGGAAGAGGCTTAGTCAACGGGTCTGCTACATTCAGATCCGTGTGTATCTTGCAAATCTCTATGTCTCCCACCTGGACTAAATCCCAGATGGAATTGAAGCGTCTCTTGATGTGCTTGGTCCTCTTGTGAAATCTGGATTCCTTTGCCAAGGCAATTGCTCCGAGATTGTCACGAAGATTTTCATTGGACCCGATGCACTAGGTATGACACCTAGATCGGATATGAACTCCTTCATCCGCACTCCTTCATTAGCTGCTTCCGAAGCTGCTATGTACTCCGCTTCACATGTAGATCCCGCCACGACGCTTTGTTTAGAACTGCACCAACCGACAGCTCCTCCGCTTAGTGTAAATACGATCCGGTTTGCGATTTAGAATCGTCGGATCGTGTCAAAGCTTGCATCAACGTAACTGCCACGATGAGCTCTTTGTCACCTCCATATACGAGAAACATATCCTTAGTCCTTTTCAAGTATTTCAGATGTTCTTGACCGCTGTCGATGATCCACTCTGGATTACTTTGGTACCTCCCTGCTAAACTTATAGCAAGGCACACATCAGGTCGGTACACAGCATTGCATACATGATAGAGCCTATGGTGAAGCATAGGAACATCTTTCATTTCTCTCTATCTTCTGCAGTGGTCGGGCATTGAGTCTTACTCAACTTCACACCTTGTAACACAAGCAAGAACCCTTTCTTTGCTTGATCCATTTTGAACTTCTTCAAAATTTTGTCAAGGTATGTGCTTTGTGAAAGTCCAATTAAGCGCCTTGATCTATCTCTATAGATTTTGATGCCCAATATGTAAGCAGCTTCACCGAGGTCTTTCATTGAAAAACTCTTATTCAAGTATCCCTTTATGCTATCCAGAATTCTATATCATTTCCGATCAGTAATATGTCATCTACATATAATATCAGAAATGCTACAGGCTCCCACTCACTTTCTTGTAAATACAGGCTTCTCCAAAAGTCTAGATGAACCCAAATGCTTTGATCACACTATCAAAGCATTTATTCCAACTCCGAGATGCTTGCACCAGTCCATAAATGGATCGCTGGAGCTTGCATACTTTGTTAGCTCCCTTTGGATCGATAAAACTTTCTGGTTGCATCATATACAACTCTTCTTCCGTAAATCCATTCAGAATGCAGTCTTTACATCCATTTGCCAAATTTCATAATCATAAAATGCGGCAATTGCTAACATGATTCGGACAGACTTAAGCATCGCTACGGGTGAGAAGGTCTCATCGTAGTCAATCCCTTGAACTTGTCGAAAACCCTTTGCGACAAGTCGAGCTTTGTAGACAAGAATATTACCGTCGGCGTCGGTCTTCTTCTTGAAGATCCACTTGTTTTCTATTGCTTGCCTAACCTCGCAAGTCAACCAAAGTCCATACTTTGTTTTCATACATGGATCCCATCTCGATTTCATGGCCTCAAGCCATTTTGTGGAATCTGGGCTCACCATCGCTTCTTCATAGTTCGTAGGTTCATCATGATCTAGTAGCATGATTTCCGAACAGGATTACCGTACCACTCAGTGCGGATCTTACTCTGGTTGATCTACGAGGTTCAGAGTAACTTGATCTCAAGTTTCATGATCAACATCATCAACTTCCTCGCTACTTGGTGTAGATGTCTCGTAAACCGGTTTCGCGACAAACTACTTTCAAGTAAGGGAGAAGGTACAATTACCTCATCAAGTTCTACTTTCCTCCCACTCACTTCTTTCGAGAGAAACTCCTTCTCTAGAAAGGATCCATTCTTGGCAACAAATGTCTTTCCTTCAGATCTGTGATAGAAGGTGTACCCAACTGTCTCCTTTGGGTATCCTATGAAGACACATTTCTCCGATTTGGGTTCGAGCTTATCAGGTTGAAGCTTTTTCACATAAGCATCGCATCCCCAAACTTTAAGAAACGACAACTTTGGTTTCTTGCTAAACCATAGTTCATAAGGTGTCGTCTCAACGGATTTTGACGGTGTTCTATTCAGTGTGAATGCGGCCGTCTCTAGAGCATAACCCCAAAACGATAGCGGTAAATCTGTAAGAGAAATCATAGATCGCACCATATCTAGTAAAGTACGATTCGACGCTCGACACACCATTACGCTGTGGTGTTCGGGTGGCGTGAGTTGCTAAACTATTCCGCATTGTTTCAAATGTAGACCAAACTCGAACTCAAATATTCACCTCCACGATCGATCGTAGAAATTTAATTTTCTTATTACGATGATTTTCAACTTCACTCTGAAATTCTTTGAACTTTTCAAATGTTTTAGACTTATGTTTCATTAAGTAGATATACCCATATCTGCTTAAATCATCTGTGAAGGTGAGAAAATAACGATATCCGCCACGAGCCTCAACATTCATCGGACCACATACATCTGTATGTATGATTTCCAACAAATCTGTTGCTCTCTCCATAGTACCGAGAACGGGTTCTAGTCATCTTGCCCATGAGGCACGGTTCATAAGTGCCAAGTGATTCATAATCAAGTGACTCCAAAAGTCCATCAAGATGGAGTTTCTTCATGCGCTTTACACCGATATGACCTAAACGGCAGTGCCACAAATAAGTTGCACTATCATTATCAACTCTGCATCTTTTGGTTTCAACATTGTGTATCACTACTATCGAGTTTCATCAAAAATAGACCACTCTTCAAGGGTGCATGACCATAAAAGATATTACTCATATAAATAGAACAACCATTATTCTCTGATTTAAATGAATAACCGTCTCGCATCAAACAAGATCCAGATATAATGTTCATGCTCAACGCAGCACCAAATAACAATTATTTAGGTCTAAAACTAATCCGAAGGTAGATGTAGAGGTAGCGTGTCGACCGCGATCACATCGACTTTGGAACCATTTCCCACGCAAGATCGTCACCTCGCCCTTTGCGGTGTTCGCAATCCGTAGTCCCTGCTTCAAGTTGCAAATATTAGCAATGTAACCAAGATCAAATACCAGTGCTATCTGCGAGCTCTAGTAAGGTACACATCAATAACATGTATATCACATATACCTTTGTTCACCTTGCCATCCTTCTTATCCGCCAAATACTTGGGGCAGTTCCGCTTCAAATGACTACCGCTTAAGAGAAGCACTCGATTTCAGGTTTAGGGCCAGACTTGGGTTTCTTCTCCGAGCAGCAACTTGCTTGTTGTTCTTCTTGAAGTTCCCTTCTTCTTCGCTTTGCCTTTCTTCTTGAAACTAGTGGTCTTATTGACCATCAACACTTGATGCTCCTTCTTGATTTCTACCTCCGCAGCCTTTAGCATTGCGAAGAGCTCTGTATAGTCTTTACTAACCCTTGCATATTATAGTTCATCACGAAGCCTTTGTAGCTTGGTGGCGGTGATTGAAGAATTGTCAATGACACAATCATCCGGAAGATTAACTCCCGGTTGAGTCAAGTGATTGTAATACCTGCACATTTTGAGTATGTGCTCACCGACGTAACTATTCTCCTCCATCTTGCAGCTATAGAACTTATTGGAGACTTCATATCTCTCAATCCGGCATTCTGTTGAATATCAACTTCAACTCTGGAACATCTCATATGCTCCATGACGCTCAAAACGCCGTTGAAGTCCCGGTTCTCGCCGTAAAGCATGGCACATCGAACTATAGAGTAGTCATCACTTTTGCTCGCCAGACGCTCATAACATCTGGTGTTGCTCTCAAGAAGAGTCTGCACCTAGCGGTGCATCCAGACGTAACTCTTACGGTAGCAATGAGGATAATCCTCGTTACGGACCCGATCCGTGTAGTTGCTACCATCATCTTTCAACTTTGCTTTCTCAAGGAACGCATTAAAATTCAATGGGAACAACAAAGACGAGCCATCTATCTACAATCAAACATAAACAAGCAAGATACTATCAGTACTAAGTTCATGATAAATTTAAGTTCAATTAATCATATTACTTAAGAACTCCCACTTAGACAGACATCCTCTAGTCATCTAAGTGATCACGTGATCCAAATCAACTAAACCATAACCGATCATCACGTGAAATGGAGTAGTTTTCAATGGTGAACATCTTATGTTGATCATATCTACTATATGATTCACGCCGACCTTTCGGTCTCCGTGTTCCGAGGCCATATCTCGCATATGCTAGGCTCGTCAAGTATAACCTGAGTATTCTCCGTGTGCAAAACTGGCTTGCACCCGTTGTAGATGGACGAGAGCTTATCACACCCGATCATCACGTGGTGTCCGGGCACGATTTAACTTTGGCAACGGTGCATACTCGGGAGAACACTTCTTGATAATTTAGTGAGAGATCATCTTATAATGCTACCGTCAATCAAAGCAAGATAAGATGCATAAAAGATAAACATCACATGCAAATCAATATAAGTGATATGATATGGTCATCATCGTCTTGTGCTTCGTGATCTCCATCTCCGCAGCACCATCATGATCACCATCGTCACCGCGCGACACCTTGATCTCCATCGTAGCATCGTTGTCGCCTCGCCAATCTTATGCTTCTACGACTATCGCTACCGCTTAGTGATAAAGTAAAGCATTACGTAGCATTGCATTTCATACAATAAAGCGACAACCATATGGCGATTGTCGATAACTTCGTTACAAAACATGATCATCTCATACAATAAAATATAGCATCACGCCTTGACCATATCACATCACAACATGCCCTGCAAAAACAAGTTAGACGTCCTCTACTTTGTTGTTGCAAATTTTACGTGGCTGCTACGGGCTTGAGCAAGAACCAATCTCACCCACGCATAAAAACCACAACGATATTCGTCAAATAGACTGCTTTAACCTTCTCAAGGACCGGCGTAGCCACACTCGGTTTAACTAAAGTGAGAGAGACAGACACCCACCAGTCACCTTTAAGCAACGAGTGCTCGAGCGGTGAAACCAGTCTCGCGAAGCGCACGCTGTAATGTCGGTCAGGCCGCTTCATCTCACAATACCGCTGAACCAAAGTATGACATGCTGGTAGGTAGTATGACTTGTATCGCCCACAACTCGCTTGTGTTCTACTCGTGCAAAACATCAAACCATAAAAACCTAGGCTCGGATGCCTTTGTTGGGGAACGAGTAATTTCAAAAATTTCCTACGCACACGCAAGATAATGGTGATGTATAGCAACGAGGGGAGAGTGCTGTCTACGCCCTCGTAGACCGGCGAAGCGATCACAACGTAGAGGAAGTAGTCGACGTTCTCCTCGCGATCCGACCGATCCCGACGTTACTCGGCGCCCGAGTTCTTGACACACGACAGCTCGATGACGCCCCTCGAACTCCGATCCAGCCGAGTGTCGAGGATAGTTCCACAAGACGACGGCGTGGTGACGATCTTGATGTTCTACCGCGCAGAGCCGCCTAAGCTTCCCGACGATATGACCGAGGTGGAATATGGTGGAAGGGGCACCGACACGGCTAAGGAACGATCCGTAGATCAAACTTGTGTGTTCTAGGGTGCCCCCTGCCCCGTGATATAAAGGAGCAAGGGGTGGGTGCGGCCGGCCTAGAGGAGGCGCTGGGAGGAGTCCTACTCCCACCGAGTAGGACTCCCCCTTCCTAGTTGGAGTAGGATTGGGGGAGGGAAGAGGGAAGGCGCGCCCCCTCCTTGTCCTATTCGGACTAGGGGGGAGGCGCTGCCTGCCCCTGGCCGCCCCTCCTCTTCTCCCTCATGGCCCACTAAGGCCCATTAACCCCGGGAGGGTTCAGTAACCTCGGTGTTCCCAGAAAATCCCGATTTCACCGGAACCATTCAACTCCAAATATAGGCTTCCAATATATCAATCTTTATGTCTCGACCATTTCGAGACTCCTCGTCATGTCCGTGATCACATCCGGACTCGAACTCCTTCGTACATCAAAATACATAAACTCATAATATAACCGCCATCGAAACCTTAAGCGTGCGGACCCTACGGTTCGAGAACAATGTAGACATGACCGAGACACGTCTCCGGTCAATAACCAACAGCGGACCTGGATGCCCATATTGGCTCCTACATATTCTACTGAAGATCTTTATCGGTCGACCGCATAACAACATACGTTGTTCCTTTGTCATCGGTATGTTACTTGCCCGAGATTCGATCGTCGGTATCCAATACCTAGTTCAATCTCGCATTGGCAAGTCTCTTTACTCGTTCCGTAATACATCATCTCACAGCTAACTCATTAGTTGTAATGCTTGCAAGGCTTAAGTGATGTGTATTACCGAGAGGGCCCAGAGATACCTCTCCGACAATCGGAGTGACAAAACCTAATCTCGAATACGCCAACCCAACATCGCCTTTGGAGACACTGTAGTACTCCTTTATAATCACCCGATTACGTTGTGACGTTTGGTAGCACCCAAAGTGTTCCTCCAGTAAACGGGAGTTGCATAATCTCATAGTTACAGGAACATGTATAAGTCATGGATAAAAGCAGTAGCAACATACTAAACAATCGTGTGCTAAGCTAATGGAATGGGTCATGTCAATCAGATCATTCTACTAATGATGTGACCTTGTTAATCAAATAACAACTCTTTGTTCATGGTTAGGAAACATAACCATCTTTGATTAACAAGCTAGTCTGGTAGAGGCACACTAGTGACATATTGTTTTGTCTATGCATTCACACATGTATCAGGTTTCCGGTTAATACAATTCTAGCATGAAAGATAAACATTTATCATGAAATAAGGAAATAAATAATAACTTTATTATTGCCTCTAGGGCATATTTCCTTCACAGTGCAATCTCTCGGGTTCAGTTAGGCGGCGCCTCACTCGGGTTCAGTTAGAGCCCAACGCCTCGCACACACGCGCGTATGTTTACGAGAGAAACGCACATCACTCGGCCCCTGACGACCCACCGTAAACGGGAACTTGCCGAAATTTTCCTCGCCCTCGCTTCTACCACGGATTTTCGGTCATGGACGGCCCAAAGAATGTCATGCAGCTGCGTCTCCGGCCCGCCCAGGATGAAAAGCCCATTCTGTCATTATTTTTTGTCATAGAAGTAGGAGCCTACCACATCTATGATGATACCGGGTTTTTGTCACAATTATCATCATAGAAGTGTCATAAGTATGACAGAAAAAAATTTCGTTCAGCCAAAAATGTCACAGATGTGTCCTTTTTTGTAGTGTTGAAATCTGACGTTTGGACAACGTTTTCAAGGGCTTGTGCACATTAATCTTGACCCAAAACCGATAAAAGTTCCCAACAAAATCTCGTGTCATGTTTTCTATGAACAAAACCTCTCCAACCTTTGCTGCTAAAGGTGTCACAACATGTGCATATAAGTCTGGAACATCGTGGATCTGTATCCAGATATCTAGAGTATCAAGGTTCACCTTTGTTGGCTTGGTGATCCCGCCATAGGGGGTGATGATAACAGTGTTCCCTCTAAAATACCACGGCCCTCTTGCATCACACGTTCCTAGTCCCCAATGAAGAATAACTTCAAAGTGTAGAGGTTATCCTCCAGAGAGCGAAACTTGACTTTTATGTGCCAGATCCCACGCTGCCCGCATGTTCTTGAAAAACCAGAATAGGCTATAGGGTTTATCAATATGTATCCCTAGCCATAGCCGTCCATCTGGTCGTGTCCGGTGGTGCCGCCTTCTCATCAAAGACGACATCGTTGAGGTCCTCTTCGTGGAGCCCCAACTCAGCCATCATGTTCTCCAATTTCGATGCGGAGCTGGAACCCGGCGCCTCCTTGGCCTTCGATCCCATCGCCACTAAAACTTGAACCCTAGCCCGAGGAAACTGTTAGATCGGGCTTTCGAAGCGGACCCTAACTCTCCATGACTCCTCCAGAGGGTAAGCCAAGGTAGGGCAGCGATGCCACACACAACTGAGTGTGCGCTAAACGGCAGTCCTAAATCGCCATATATGAAGTCTGCGAGGTCGGATATGGAGGACTCATGTCTGCGAACACGTCTGCAAACATAGAAACATTGTAGTTGGCTGGGCAGATGTTGATTGTGTACAAGGAAAAATGAGTGACTGTGTAATAAATGTTTAAATGGATTGATATAGTCCCTTGAGTCCTAGCTTGCAAATTAAGAAAAGCGCCTCTGCCTTCCGTCCGCGCCGCCGTCGGTTCGCCCCGTCGCCGGTGGCCTTAGGGCCATGGCGGCGCGGTGGATCCTAGCCCTTGCCGGTGGGAGGGCTCTATTTTTAGATTTTCTTTCGAGTTTTGTTAGGTTTTGTGTCCTGCTCGGGAAGACGAGGACGGTAGGCTCCCTGAAGATGGAATAAGGTTCTCATAGTCTAGCCCCCGTCCCGGTGGTGTGTCTATCGGTGGGCGTGTGAAGGTTTGTCTCCGACGGATCTATCCATGGTGGATTTGCTCGGATCTAGTCGTAGTCCGTCTATGTTGGTGTGTCTTCAGGTTTGATTCTTCCGATCTACGCTACTCTTCATCGGCGGCGATTGCTTTTTTGTTGCGCTGGTCCTACAGGGCCTTACGACGACGACTTCCTGACTGACGAAATGCAACATGTTTTGCCCGACTCCGGCGAGGGAAGGGGATGATGGCGGCGCGCTTTCGACTCGCTTCAGTGCTTGTAGTCATCGTTAGGTGGTCTACGGATCCGTATGTAATTTTTATTATTTCTGGTGTTCGTTGTACTGTCAAGATTGAAGATGAATATAATGAAAGTTTTTCTCGCAAAAAAAAAGGATTGATATATATTTTACGATGTCGTACTACAGTTTATATTAACCTAGAAAGTAGTCACTCTAACCTCGGAAAACCGTCCTCACAGAGGACCGTCCAGCAAATATTTTAATAACATGGAACTCCAAAACAACTGAGGCGCTAACGGTTGCGACGTGGGCGGAGATGACCAGCAGCAGCACCGCCCCCGGATGAGCATGTTCCCGAGTCCCGACCCCTTCCGCTCGCCTGGACTGATCCGCTCCGGTGGGCGCCTCCTCCTCTCTATATACAACACGCGTACGCAGTCTCCAAGATCCACGACTCCATCGCGCAGACAACCAAACAACCTCGTACAGCCAGCACAGGCGATCGGCGCGGCCATGGAGAAGCCGCCCATCCCGAGCATCATCTCCACCGTCACCTACTGGTCCGTTGGTCTCCCTCCCTCTCTCGCCGCCGCCGCCGCCGCGACCGCGATTTAGTTTTCTCTCTGGTTGACTGACCGGTGCCCGTGCATGCATGCAGCTGCGGGGCGTGCGGGTACGACCTGAGGCTGAGCTCGCTGGCGCGGGACACGGCGGGCGGCGCGAGGCGGCGGTGCGTGGGCGCGGCGGAGGTGGTGTTCGACGCCATCGACGACGCGCGATTCGGCCACCTAGAGGAGTTCCGGTGGCTGGACGTGCGCGCCTGCCTCCCCTTCTCGCGACGCACGCGCCTGCTCTGCCGCAAGTGCGGCGCCCGCCTCGGCTACGGCTACGACGATACCGCCGCCGCCGAGCGCCCGCCGCGCTACCACATCAAGATCCGGGCCCTCCAGCCCGCTCCCGATCCCTCCCCGGACGCCACGGCACCGTCCGATCCGTGATCTGAGGGTCTCGGCGTCTCCCTCGCTCTGCCTGCTGTATTCTTTGATTGCCTTGTGCAGCCAGCCGCCTCCGTCTCTTTCTCCTTTCCCTCGAATCTCCTCCAAAGTCGCTCGCTTGGACCCGAAGGAAGGAATGAAACAGACTGGTTGATTCAACTTGATTGGGATCCAGATTTGCTTTGTGATATTTTTTAAGCGGAATTATTGGTCTTGACTTGGTTGCGTTGTTTTCAGTGTTGGTTGCGACACTGACCGTGCGCGCGGGGATCGCCAGCAACACCTATCAAGCCTGCATCAATCATACTTTAAGTTATTTGTACCCATGCATTCACCAAGTTGTTACCCACGCTGAAGCTTATAATTTCACTGCAGCACACGCGTACGCAGTGAGCTCATTCATACGAGGTTTACAACTGAAGACATTAGGTCATGAGTCGTGACTATATCACCAGCCACTAAATCGACGAAGAATCTCTTAGAAATCCGCTTTTTTAAAAAAAAACTAGGCAAAAGATTTGCCATTTTCATTGAATAAGAGAGGAGTTGAGAGTTGATGGCCAAGGGCCCGATTACAGGCCATACTCTTGCGGCATAATATTTCACAAATGCTTTGCGCCCGTAAGGATCCAAAGCGAGCATTCATCTTTAATCTTGGCGACTAACACTCCTACCGGGACCGCGGTATTACCGAAAACCCGCGCGTTTTGCTCCTTCCAAATCTCCCAAGAGACAAGCAACATCAACGAAACCAGAGGGCGACACGATTGGGTCATATGCGTGGCGTTGTGTCTCCACCAAGCCTTAACAGACTCGAAAGGCGCCCAATCCGCAAGTTGAATGTCATGCAGCCCCAACCAACTTTTAAGCATGCCCCACACCCTGGCGGTGAACCTGCACTGGAAAAGGAGGTGTGCCGCCGATTCCTGAACTTGCTTGCACAACGGGCATAAGAGACAATTTGGCCACCCACGGCGTTGTAGCCTGTCAGCTGTCCAAATCATGTTGTTGATGACCAACCAAGCAAAGAACTTGCACTTGGGAGGAGCCCAGTTCTTCCAGACAATTTGGTTCTTGTCCGTGTCCATCAGACCAAGGAATTGGCCACTGTAGGCCGTGGCCGCGGAGTACTAGCCGTCTTTGGAGAAGTTCCACGAGATCGAATCCTCCATACCGTGGTTTAGCAGAATGTTGGAAAGCCTTTCCCAAAGGACAACAAACTGGGAGATGTGGTCAATAGAGATACCCGAAGAAATTTCCAGCTGGGAGATCCAATAACCATTATGCAAGGCCTTTCGAACCGAACACATCTTCTTTCTGGAAATATCATAAAGTTTTGGGGCCACATCCTTCGGCCTCAAACCATCAAGCCAGGTCGATTCCTAGAAGGATGCCCGAAGGCCATTGCCCACCATGACCTTGGTTGCCGCAGCGAAGATGTTCCGGTCGTTCTTATCACATGGGGTTCCCAAACCCACCCAAAGCTTGGCCGGGACTTGCCATTCAAACGACAGCCACCGCAGCCGGAGAGCAGAGGCAAACTTTGCGAGGTGAAGCACACCTTACCCACCAAGCAGCTTTGATCTACACACCTGCTCCGAGTTTATCTTACATTTGCCACCCATGACCTAGTCACATCTAGCCCAAAGAAAGGCCCTCTGGAGAGCGTCAATCTTCTCCATAACTTCAACCGGGAGATTTAGGGTTGTCATGTAGTAGATGGCAATTGCCGTGATAACCGACTTGACTAGCACCATCCGCCCCGGAGCAGTAATGTGCTTCCCTACCCACGGAGTAAGCTGAGTCACGATCTTGTCCTGGAGAGGTTGAAAATGAATTCTTTTCAGACGCTTGACCAACAAAGGTAAACTAAGATACTTCATCGAGAAGGTGGACTGTCGCGCCGGGAAGGAGTGGAGAATGTCCATCAAGTCCAAGCTATCACACCGAATCGGGGCAACCAAGCTTTTGGCACAGTTTGTGATCAAACTAGAGATCTTGCCAAATTGAGCAAGGGTGTCGGCGAAATATTTGACATCCTCCTTGATTGGAGCTAGAAAAATTGTAGCGTCATCCGCATATAATGAGGCCCGGATGGCCAAAGTCTATCACCCAATAGGGTGGAGATGCCCCTGCGTGGCAGCCTTCTCGAGGATGTGGTGGAGCGGATCAATGGCCAACACGAACAACAGCGGGGAAAGGGGATCTCCCAGCCGCAGACCGCGGCCAAGCTTGAAGGGGATGCCGGGTACACCATTAAGTAGGACACACGAGGAGTCCGTTGATAGCAGGGTGGAAACCCAGCCTCCGAACCTAGGTGGGAATCCAAGATGATTGAGCAAGTCTAGAAGGAAATCCCATCGCACAGAGTCAAAGGCTTTTTTGATCTCGAGTTTAAAGAGAAGGGCCTGCATCTTGTTACGTTGGAAGCGTCTTGCGAGGTTGCGCACATAAGTGAAGTTGTCATGGATACATCTTTTTTAATGAATGCACTTTGGGCTTGTGAAACAAGATCATTCTTGTGGGGAGCTAGCCGGTTGGACATCATCTTCGCAATGAACTTAGCAATGGGACTGATGGGGCGGAAGTCAGCAATGTCTTCAACGCCATCCTTCTTAGGGATAAGGGCAATATCAGCATAATTCAACCAGTAGAAGTGAGTGGCATGTAAGTCAGAGAAGTGGTTGATGGCCATCATGATATCCGCTTTGATGGTGTCCCAACATGCCTTGAAGAAAGCCCCTATGAAACCATCTGGGGCCCGGCGCCTTATCGCCCGACATTGCAAAACTGCCGTCTTTGCTTCCTCTTTGGTGAATTCATCATCCAGCTCATGTAAGTCACAGGTGGGGTTAGGGAGGATTGGCGAGTTTATATCAATCAAATGTGGGGGGTTTTTTGGCAAAGTTCTTGAAGTGGTTGTGGGCAATACGTTCCTTTTCATCATGCGCGGTGACCCAACCAAGGTTGTGCTTGAGACGGTGAATGAAGTTTTTCCGCCGACGGTGATTGACGTGCAGGTGGAAATAGCGGGTGTTGGCATCTCCTTCCTTGAGGTTTGTGATTTGCGGGTTTTGGCGTTTTCTAGTCTTCTTGAGCACCGCCAATCCAATGATCCTTCTTTTCAGCCTTTTACGGAGATCTCCTTCCTAGAGGTTTGTGAAGTTGAACCTTGTTGTTTGCAAACAAATTCTTGCTCCAAGCGCGGAGCTTCAGGCTTGTTCTTTTTAGTTTGTGGAATAGCCTCTGGAAAGGTTCAGCATGAGGTGAATTCTCAGCCCAAGCATCACCTACATCTTTCTGGAAATCCGACATCTTAATCCAAAAAATTTCAAAGCGGAAGGATTTGTATTTTCTTGGTCCAGGGTGACTAGCCAGGGGGCAGTGGTCCGAGAGCAACGAGGAGAGGGCATGGAGGATGTGGGAGCCAAATTCCAGATCCCAATCCTCATTGCAAAAGAAACTATCAAGTTTGCTCATTGTCGAATTCTGTTGCTCGTTGCTCCATGTGAACTTCCGGTTTTGCATATGAATCTCCTTAAGCTCACATTTGTTCAAGGTGTTGCAGAAACGCACAAGGCGACTACGGTCAACGTTGGCGCGGTTCTTATCTCTGGCTCAATAAATTTGGTTAAAATCACGATTGACAAGCCATTTGGTGCCAGGGGAGGCTTCTGGGAATTTAGCTCCAGGAAAAAAGCATCTTGTGAATGCTTCTAGTATGGCCATAAACAGTGGTCAATTTGAACGTTGTTTCAGCGCCCCAGCCTTTGATGCTAACAATTGTGGAAAGGAAGTAAACACCAGTTTGGACATTAGCAACCGAGACAGCGTTGTCGTCCCAGAGGAGTAAAATACCTCCCCTCGTACCATCCGTGGGTCTTTGAGCGAAGTTCTTGAGCCTCTGTCCACCAAGATAAGCAGCAATGAAGGGGTCGACGGACTGGAGCTTTGTTTCTTGGAAGCACACAAGTTGACAGGAAGAAGCAACAATGGTTTCATGAATGGTAGCTCGACGATCTGGACAGTTGAGTCCGCGCACATTCTAGCATAAAATAGACAGATTTTTGTCTAACATGATTGTACATGACATACATCAGGGAATACATGACTCAAATAGGACACAAGTGGTCTCGCCATGACCAGCAAAGGTTGTGCACAAACAGAACAGCAAACAGGCATACATAACACTAGTGGTGGTGAGGATGTTGTAGCTATCATTGGAAACTAGGAAACATCGGAGATTGAATCCGAGCGATCAGACATCGCTCACAGCCGCATCGCCCGCAGCGCTACCTCCCAGTTCTGGCCCTCCTTCTCCTCTTTTGATCACTGATTCACCAGCCACTACATTCTTGGAAGCCACCTCAAAGATTATAAACACAAATTAAATGTAAATTAATCTGTCATCTACTGGTGATCCAAGGGTTTGAGTAAAAAACGGCTTTGCTTGGGGTTCGTCCGAAGTTGGACTCAAGTAAACAAAGTGCTACTACTACATGTCCTGGTTTAATAGTCCCCTTCGTATTTTCGTCAAATTTTGATCATAGAGTTAACTAGCAAAATGTTAATGCATTTCACTAAAAATTATATTGTTGGATTCATATTTGAACATAGTTTTCAATGATATAATTTTTGGTGATATGCATTAATATTTTTTAGTTAAATCTATGGTCAAAATCTGACACTAAATACGAAGAGGACCAATAAACCATGACGGAGATAGTACAAGGGAATGACCTGTATTTCATCTTTTTTTTGAGAATCTCCTGTATTTCATCTAATCATGATCAACAATCACCGTGCTTTCTGTCTTCATTCTTACGTTGTGCGTTTATCTTCTCTCGAGCATCTGCACACTGTAGAGCACAGAAGCAACGGTTGGACTTAGCTTTGTTTTTAGAAATGGATGCCACCAACCAACACCCAGACCCCTAAGAAACAGTGGTGGTCTGGTGGAGGCCTGGAGGGTCAGAGGAGAGGCAAAGAGGGGACAACCATAAGCATTGGTTATACGTTAGTTACTGTATCTTTTTTGGAAATGATAAATCCAGAAGGTTCATATTTTGACTATGGCAAACGAGACGTTTTTTATGGCAATTTTAGTTCACATGAGGATGGCAATTTTTGTTTACAAGCACGGCAATTATCTGGCAAAAAAATAAACCGAGGGCAAATTTTGCCATGCTTGCCAACTAAACTTGCCATGGTCGCCACAAAAACGTTCGTTTTGCCCTGGCCAAATCTCGAACATTCAGAACTTATCGGTGTCCTTTTTCTTTTCTTTTTTTAAGGGGAGGGGGGTTACTGTGCAACACAGAAACACAGAACATGTGCTGAATTCTGTAGTCACAATGTTGTTGCAGCTTGATAGTTTTTTCCAGAAAACCACAATGCAAGTCTGGAAAACAATGTTGGACCAAATCTCCCACGTCAGTCTTGAAACCTGCGTGAAATCAGATTGAATTGATAAGGAACTAAACGCTCAATTGCATAGTGGTCAGTAGTGAGGAAATAAGTACACAGACAGTAACAACTGTTTTAGTCTTTCAATTCAGAAAGTATACAACCCCCAATTTCATGCAAGGAAACTAAGAAAGTACAGAGGTCCAATGCCAATAAAATACTAATGCACAGACTGGTTGATTGGGATCCGATCTTCATTTCTGATACTTTTAAGTAGAATTTTTGGCCTTGACTTGGTTGTGTTGTGGAACTAAAAGTCAAAGTTGCCTACTGTTCCAGTCTTCTGAACTTACAATGCTGGTGGTGACACTGAGGCTATGTTTGGTTGCGAGTGAGAGAACTTCCCGGGTACAAAAAGCACGGGTGCAATTTCCTTGACACATTGGAATCCATGAGGTATAATCCCATCACCATTTGGTGCCTCAGGTCTTAGCGTCCCTGACGAGCAGGACCCACTAGACAGCCACCACACCAACACAACAGCTGCCCAACGGCCCACACAAGACAAGCGGCCCAGCCAACGCACCCATGGGCCGGAGTGGGTCAACTGAACCCATCCGCACGGCTAGTTCTAAGAGGGGCGCACCAGACCACAGGCATCCAGTGGATCAAGGACGAACCGGTGGCTACCTACTTTCCCCTTCCATGAACCCTAGTTCTTCCTCTGTTCTTCTTCCCATTCGAGAGTCATGCTCCTGTAATCGATCTTGTACTAGCTAGCACTTTAGAGAGCAATAATAGATCGATCTTCCTACTCTGTAGCTAACATCTGGTATCAGAGACCAACCACCACCCATCTCCGCTTCTGGCAAATCTCATCGTGACAAGAGGCTTGCGGCACGCGCGCGAAGCCATGGATCCGAGCGTCTCCGCCTTCTTCACCCATTTTGAAACAAAGATCGAGGCCGCCATCGACGGCCTGACCAAGGCCCAGCTGTCTACGGCGACGAAGATTGACGGTCTGCTCTCCAGGCGTCCCGATCTCGAGCGCCGAGTCGCGGATCTGGGTGACGCGGTCACTGCACTGCAACGTGCGCAAGCGCCTCCACTAGCACGACCTGACGCGGATCCGGTGCCGGAGGGCGCTGACGCGGGTGATTCATCCCCAACGGCCCGATGGCCACGGCGAATTCCAGATCAAACGGGGGCCATCGGCGGCATCCCTTACGCCGCTGCCGCCGCCGCTCCCGGCTAACGGTACGACCACGATTCCCATCTCTCCAGTTTTGTTGTCCCCGTTCTCGCATGCCAGTCAGATGCTAACTCGTCTTGGCCAAGCGCACCCCTCCATTTCCTTCCCACAGTTCTTGGGCGAGATCCTAACCTATGGAAAACCCTCTATGAGCAGTATTTTTCCATGTTTGGGATTGTGCCTTCATTTTGGGTTCCTATGGCATCTCTGAATTTCTCCGGGCCAGCAGCAATATGGTTGCAGTCCATCCAGCGCCGTCTAGGTGAGTTCGATTGGGACTCATTCACAGTGTTGCACTGCACGTGATTCGGCCGTGATCATCATCAAACTCTCATTTGCCAGTTCTATGTTGTTCGCCAAACCACCACTATGGCAGATTATATTGAGAGATTCGAGTCTATCATCAATCATTTGAATTCATACTCTGAAACAATTCATCCTTACTACTTTCTCACACATTCTATCGAGGGCCTAAGGACGGACATCAGGGCGGTCGTTATGGTGCAATGACCCCTGATCTGGACACGGTGTGCGCGCTCACGCAACTCCAGGAGGAGGTAACGGATGGAGCTCGGGGACACCCACCACGACCACCCGACGCACCTCCAAGGTGTTGGGGAACGTAGTAATTTCAAAAAAATTCCTACGCACACGCAAGACCATGGTGATGCATAGCAATGAGAGGGGAGAGTGTTGTCCATGTACCCTTGTAAATCGTATGCGGAAGCGTTATGACAACGCGGTTGATGTAGTCGTACATCTTCATGATCGACCGATCCAAGTACTAAACGTACGACACCTCCACGATCTGCACACGTTCAGCTCGGTGACGTCCCATGAACTCACGATCCAGTAGAGCTTCGAGGGAGAGTTCCATCAGCACGACGGCGTGATGATGGTGTTGATGAAGTTACTGACGCAGGGCTTCGCCTAAGCACTACTACGACATGATCGAGGTGGATTATGGTGGAGGGGGGCACCGCACACGGCTAAATATCAATGATCAACTTGTGTCTCTTAGGGCGCCCCTGCCCCCGTATGTAAAGGGGCTAGGGGGAAGGCGGCTGGCCAGGAGGAGGGCACGCTAAGGGGGGAGTCCTACTCCCACCAGGAGTAGGACTCCTCCTTTCCTATAGTTGGAGTAGGAGAAGGGGGAGGAGGAGAGAGGGGGGAAGGAAAGGGGGCGCCGCCCCCTCCTTGTCCAATTCGGACTAGAGGGGGAGGGGGTGCGCGGCCCTGCCTTGGCCGCCCCTCCTCTTCTCCACTAAGGCCCATAAGGCCCATTATACTCCCCGGGGGGTTTCGGTAACCCCCCGGTACTCTTGTATATGCTCGAACTTGCCCAGAACACTTCCGAAGTCCAAACATAGTCATCCAATATATCGATCTTTATGTCTCAGACATTTTGAGACTCCTCGTCATGTTCGTGATCATATCCGAGACTCCGAACTACGTTCGGTACATCAAAACACATAAACTCATAATACCGATTGTCACCGAACGTTGAGCGTGCGGACCCTACGGGTTCGAGAACTATGTAGACATGACTGAGACACGTCTCCGGTGAATAACCAATAGCGGAACCTGGATGCGCATATTGGCTCCTACATATTCTACGAAGATCTTTATCGGTCAAACCGCATAACAACATACGTTGTTCCCTTTGTCATTGGTATGTTACTTGCCCGAGATTCGATCGTCGGTATCTCAATACCTAGCTCAATCTCGTTACCGGAAAGTCTCTTTACTCGTTCCGTAATACATCATCCCGCAACTAAATCATTAGTCGCATTGCTTGCAAGGCTTATAGTGATGTGCATTACCGAGAGGACCCAGAGATACCTCTCCGACAATCGGAGTGACAAATCCTAATCTCGATCTATGCCAACTCAACAAGTACCATCGGAGACACCCGTAGAGCACCTTTATAATCTCCTAGTTACGTTGTGACGTTTGGTAGCTGATACATCTCGATCGTATCTATAATTTTTGATTGTTCCATGCCAATATTATTCAACTTTCATATACTTTTGGCAACTTTTTATATTATTTTTGGGACTAACATATTGATCCGATTGCCCGATGCAGTTCTGCTCATTGCATGTTTTATGTTTCGCAGAAACCCCATGTCAAACGGAGTCCAAATGGGATAAAAACGGACGGAGAATTATTTTGGAATATTTGTGATCTTCGGGAAGTAAAATCAATGCGAGACGATGCCCGAGGTGGCGACGAGACAGGGGCCCACGCCCACTCCTGGTGGGCGCGCCCCCACCCTCTTGGGCCCCTCGTAAGGCGGTTGATGCCCTTCTTTGGCCGCCAGAAAGCTAATTTTTGGAAAAAGATCTGGGCGAAGGTTTCAATCCAATCGGAGTTACGGATCTCCGGATATAAAAGAAACGATGCTAGGGCAGAATCCCGAAACGCAGAAACAGAGAGAGACAGAGAGACAGATCCAATCTCGGAGGGGCTCTCGCCCCTCCCACGCCATGGGATCCAAGGACCAGAGGGGAAACCCTTCTCAGGGAGGAGGTCAAGGAAGAAGAAGAAGAAGAAGGGGGCTCTCTCCCCCTTGCTTCCGGTGGCGCCGGAGCGCTGCCGGGGGCCATCATCATCACTGCGATCTTCACCAACACCTCCATCATCTTCACCAACATCTCCATCACCTTTCCCCTTCTATATTCAGTGGTCCACTCTACCGCAACCCGCTGTACCCTCTACTTGAACATGGTGCTTTATGCTTCATATTATTATCCAATGATGTGTTGCCATCCTATGATGTCTGAGTAGATTTTCATTGTTCTACCGGTGATTGATGAATTGCTATGATTGATTTGAGTCGCATGTTTTATTGTTGGTGATGTCCTATGGTTCCCTCCATGTCGCGCAAGCGTGAGGGATACCCGCTGTAGGGTTTGCAATATGTTCATGATTTGCTTATGGTGGGTGGCGTGAGTGACAGAAGCACAGACCCGAGTAAGTAGGTTGTTTGCGTATGGGATAAATGGGACTTGATGCTTTAATGCTATGGTTGGGTTTTACCTTAATGATCTTTAGTAGTTGCGGATGCTTGCTAGAGTTCCAATCATAAGTGCATATGATCCAAGAAAAGAAAGTATATTAGCTTATGCCTCTCCCTTAAATAGAATTGCAATAGTGATTACCGGTCTAGTAACTAGTCAATTGCGTAGGGACAATTCTGCAACTCCTACTACCACTTTTGCACACTCGCTATATTTACTTTATTGCTTCTTTATCTAAACAGCCCTTACTTTTTATTTACGCGTTCTTTATTATCTTGCAAACTTATCCTATCACACCTACAAAGTACTTCTAGTTTCATACTTGTTCTAGGTAAAGCGAACACTAAGCGTGCGTAGAGTCGTATCAGTGGCAGCTAGGACTTGAGAGAGTATTTGTTCTACCTTTAGCTCCTCATTGGGTTCGACAATCTTACTTATCAAAAGAGGCTACAATTATCCCCTACACTTGTGGGTAATCAAGACCTTTTTCTGGCGCCGTTGCCGGGGAGTCATAGCGTGGGGTGAATATTCTCGTGTGTGCTTGTTTGCTTTATGACTAAGTAATTTTTATTTGCTGTTGTAAGTTGTTCTTTATCTTTAGTTATGGATATGGAACACGAAATACCAAAAAAAATAGGTGTAGTTGCTACTCATGGAGCTGGGTGTAATATCCTAAATTTTCAATTTGGAATGTTATACATTAGATCATCATTGCATATCATATTTTATTGCATTTTGGCTTGATCTTAGAAATTCCATGCAACTCAAGGACCCACAAAGAGAGCTGGGAGTTTCGTTATTTCATATTTGAGTTTTTCTCAAATTTTGAAAAGAGGATCATTTGATTTTAATTATTTTATCTTCGAATATTTTTATTATAAAAATAAGAGAGAGGGAATAAAATGAATTTCCCAAAAATAAAGAAATATTGGGGATTTAATAAAAAATCAAATAAGATTTTATTTTGGAGTTTTAACGCTATCTTATTTGAATTAGGAAAAATACGTGTTTTTCAAAATTGCATTTTAGGCCTAAATAAATGTTCATCTTGTCCGCCTTATTTTTAGAGGACGGGGAAAATTTATTTCGGGTTTTTCGGATTTAGTTTAGTATCTATTTTCTTTTTTTTTTGCACGACGTAATTATTTAAAAAAAAGGAACCGAACTCGGGCCATACCGAGCGGGATTCCGCCCGGTGGGCTTTATAAGCCGCCACCCCGGCGCCCGAAGCCCACCCCGCCAGCCCAACCCGCCGCCACCATCGTAACCCTAGCCGCGCCGCCGCCGCTGCCGCCATCGCCGCGCCGCCGCCGGCAGAGCCGCCGGAACCCGCCACCGCCTCGCCGCCTCGTTGGAGATCTCGCCGGACCCGAGGTAGCCGCCGTCGTTTTTTTTCTAAAAACCGTTCGTTTTTTAAAACCCTAGATTGGTTTTTTAGATCGGTTCATCGATTTTTCTCCGTTTAGTTATTTAGCGGACGTTCGTCGGAACATTCGTTTTAACGAATGGTTTTCGTTGTTTAGCCGCAGACAGCGAACATTCGTTCGTTAGCCTGTTCGTCAGTTTTTCTTTTTCTCGGATTTTTCGCGATTATTTCCGATCGTGATTTCTGATCCGATTTTCGTTCTAGTATAACTTTTCGCTCGTTTATCGGAATCAGGCGATTCAAGCGCCTTGAGTTTCATCTCGAAACCCTCTTTCCGTTTAACCAACTCAAACAAGTTCTTAATACTGTAGAATTTGACTTAGGTCCAGATTAGTAAACGAAGCTTGTTTCTTTCGCTGTTTGAGTTTCGTTGCTTCTTTTGATTTGATTCTTTTTGCAAAGCGGAGTCCTTAAGTTGAACCTTATGGTTAGATCTCTTATTTGAGTTTTACCCATGCATTAGATGAGTACTTATTGTATGCTTGTTTGTTTGCGATAGAGTACCCGGAGTGAGCCGCTTGCTACTACGAGTCTCTAGGTTTCACAGATCATCAGTAAGGCAAGTAACACTTTGATCATACCTCTTTACTACCCAGTTTTATTGCATTAGATCAATCCTCAAACAATTACATGGTTATGATCTGATTAATATGTGGGTTTGGGGAAGTAGATGAGGTAGGACCTATTACCTGTTTATTATCAAACCTTTGGGAGTTACTTCTACGTTTGCTTATACTACTATGCTATGCTAGTAGACGTGGATTGGGTGAGTGTATCCATGACAGATGTGAGATTGTTAATTAATGGTTTCCTTAAGGTGGCAACTTGAATACACATCTGGGTGGATTGACGCACCTGGGGAATTCAGCGTTGCGTGTATTTTTTGGAAATCCCAGGGTACCGTGTGATTCTCCTATGGACCGCCACCTAGGCTCAAAGGGATAATGAGACTTTTCATGCTAGAAACTACCATGTGCAGCCGCAAGCTACTATGGGCTCTAGCATAGTTGAGTATGTTGTGTGACCTCTTTCAGTGGTAGACTAGCAAATGTAGGGGATGTAGGTTGGTACTGTCTGCCCAGAGTAAAGAGTTAATGCTTCTGAAAAACTGTGTCTCGGTCATCCGTTTCTCAAACACCATGTAGTGCGAGAAATCCAACGGAGCAGATCGAGTCTTGCGGGGAAAAGTGCGTAAACCTCTGTAGAATTTAAAACTAATCATGGTTAGCCATGTTCCCAGTTATGGACGTTTTGAGTATCTAGTACTTGGATTATCATGTGAAACTCATCATGTTACTTAATTTAATTTGATTGGGTTAATGATGATGCTTAATTGGGATTGAGTTGGAGGAACCTTCTCAATGTTTAACAACCACCATGATAGTTAAATAAAATTTATTACTTTGTTGTAGGGAAAAATTGGCTTTATGCAAAACTGTAACCATAGAGCTTTCCACCAGCCATATATGCATGTAGTGATAGCATTATTCTGTTCATTACTCTCTATGTGTTACATTGCCAACATTTTCCATGTGTTGACCCATTTTCGGGATGCAATGTTCATGTTGCACACTTTTCAGATGACGAGTAAGGTGCCTTAGGTCGTGATCTTTCACTCAGTGATGTCGTTGGAGTTGATGGACTCACTTTATTTTCCAAGCCTTCCGCTGTTATCGTTATTGGATGGCCTTAAGCCATATTTATTGTAATAAGTTCTCTCTGGAGACATTCGATGTAATAAGTGTGTGATTGCTACTCTGTTATAAATCCTTCAAGTATTATGCGTGTCAGCATTACCGATCCAAGGATGACACTGATGCACAGAGATCAGACTGTTTGAGGTCTGGTCACTACAAGATGGTATCAGAGCACACGCTGACTGTAGGACACGACCACTAAGCTAAAGCCCTAGATTACTACTCTCTTCTCATTTCTGACTCCTCACCTTTCTACCCTTTTAGGATGGCAGATGCAAGGAACAAGTTCGCGCAATCGGATGAAGATACACCCTTTGTACGTCACTTGACGGAAGTCACTAGATATCTGAACATCGGAGTACCAAGCTTCACCGGGACCTACATCGCCACTTTACCAGAAGAGGAGCATTAGATGATTCAAGTTCAAGTTCTAGGAAGGACGTTCATGCCCGTCACTAAGCCCATAGAGTTTTCCTTTGATGCACCAACCTGGAGTCTAGGAAAGAGCATGGCAGCCCACATCACCATGGGACGCATTGGAGAAGTTTACCATAAAGATCTCAAGGATACTATCTACCAGATTTGTGGCCGCCAAGATGAGCAATGGGAAATGATCAGCACCAGGAAGGATAGATCCATTGCAGCTTTCATCCAGGAGTTAAACCAGCACATTCGCCACCAGGAGAACCAGATGTGTGCAGGCATGATAGATCTGAAGAAGGCAATGACCAAGATCACAGCGCTAGAGGAAGAACTCAAGTCTACACGCAATGGATATGAGGAGGAAATGATGACACTCATGGAGAAGAATGATGATCTGAAGAATAAGCTAAAAGTATTCATGGGATTCCTCGCGCCAAGAGGAGATGACGATGATTGCACTTGCCCGGAGAACTACATCATCATCGACGACACCGACTTGGACCCAGACGATAGCGATGATGACTTTGTTGATGAAGCTGGAGCAGATATCATGGAGTCTTCGACCGATCAAATTTTCTAGATGACCACCATAACAGTAGTAGTATTTCCCCCATGTATATAGTATAGTCCGAGCACTTTTGTAACGATAGTTAGACTGTTGTATGCCCTTGTTTGAAATGATTGAAGTGATATGATTGTGTTTGTCTCATGTGCATATGGGTAGTGTCTTTTTCTCTCTAGACCTCATTCTATTCTGTATTCTCATCTTTTCTCAACCCTTAGATGCCTCCGAGACATGACAATGGATTTTCTTTCCCACCGGAGCTCACTCAGTTGATCCAGCAGTAGAATGCATTGATGCAGATGCTACTCCCGAATCAGAATCAGGGGAACAACAACAATGATGTCTACTACACAACCTTCTTCTTGTAGACGTTATTGGGCATGCAAGTGCACAGGTTTGTAGGACAGTAGCAAATTTCCCTCAAAAGGATGACCTAAGGTTTATCAATTAATGGGAGGTGTAGGGTGAAGATGGTCTCTCTCAAACAACCCTGCAACCAAATAACAAAGAGTCTCTTGTGTCCCCAACACACCCAATACAATGGTAAATTTTATAGGTGCACTAGTTCGGCGAAGAGGTGGTGATACAAGTGCAATATGGATAGTAGATATAGGTTTTTGTAATCTGAAATAATAAAAACAGCAAGGTAACTAATGATAAAAGTGAGCGTAAACGGTATTGCAATGATAGGAAACAAGGCATAGGGTTCATACTTTCACTAGTGCAAGTTCTCTCAACAATAATAACATAGATAGATCATATAACAATCCCTCAACATGCAACAAAGAGTCATTCCAAAGCCACTAATAGCGGAGAACAAACGTAGAGATTATGGTAGGGTACGAAACCACCTCAAAGTTATTCTTTCGGATCAATCTATTCAAGAGTTCGTACTAGAATAACACCTTATGACACAAATCAACCAAAACCCTAATGTCACCTAGATACTCCATTGTCACCTCAAGTATCCGTGGGCATGATTATACGATATGCATCACACAATCTCAGATTCATCCAACCAACACAAAGTAAGTCAAAGAGTGCCCCAAAGTTTCTACCGGAGAGTCAAGAAAACGTGTGCCAACCCCTATGCATAGGTTCATGGGCGGAACCCACAAGTTGGTCACCAAAACATACATCAAGTGGCACGTGATATCCCATTGTCACCACAGATGAACACGGCAAGACATACATCAAGTGTTCTCATCGTAAAGACCCAATCCAATAAGATAACTTCAAAGGGAAAACTCAATTCATCACAAGAGAGTAGAGGGGGAGAAACATCATAAGATCCAACTATAATAGCAAAGCTCGCGATACATCATGATCGTGCCATAGAGAGAACACGAGAGAGAGATAGAGAGATCAAACAGATAGCTACTGGTACATACCCTCAGCCCCGAGGGTGAACTACTCCCTCCTCGTCATGGATAGCGCTGGGATGACGAAGATGGCCACCGGTGATGGATTCCCCCTCGGGCAGGGTGCCGGAACGGGCTCCCGAGAGGTTTTTGGTGGCTACATAGGCTTGCGGCGGCGGAACTCCTGATCTATCTTCTCCATTGATGTTTTTAGGCTACGTGGGACTATATAGGCGAAAGAAGTCGGTCGGGGGATGCTCGAGGGGCCCATGAGACAGGGGGCGCGCCCAGTAGGGGGGGAGGGGGGAGCCCCCCTATCTCCTGGCCTCCTCGAGGATCTTCTGACGTGAACTCTAAGTCTCCAGGATCATATTCTTCCAAAAAATCACACTGCCGAAGGTTTCATTCCATTTGGACTCCATTTGATATTCCTTTTCTTCGAAATACTGAAACAGGCAATAAAACCGCAATTTGGGCTGGCTCCGGTTAATAGGTTAGTCCCAAAAGTAATATAAAAGTGTACAATAAAGCCCGCAATCATTCAAAATAGATAATAAAATAGCATGAATGCTTCATAAATTATAGATACTTTGGAGACGTATCAGCATCCCCAAGCTTAATTCCTGCTCGTCTTCGAGTAGGTAAATGATAAAAGAAAGAATTTATGAAGTGTGAATGCTAGTAGGTGCACAAGTTTGATCCATGATAATTTCAATCACCTTTTCTAGCATGATAATATGTCATAACAGTAGTTCATCTCATAAAACGTCTCACGATAAAGTAACAAGCAATTCACATGTCAAAGCATAGATCATAAACTTTCTTGAAAATTAGCAAACTTCATTCTCAGTCATCAAACAATTGCAATTCATCTTATTTTCAGGAATAACAAGCTCCACATACTCAACTATCATATAGTCTTCTACAACTGCTAACACTCATGCAATACTAATGGTTATGGAGTTTCAATCGGACACTGAGAAAGATAGGGGCTTATGGTGTTGCCTCCCAACGTATTCACCTTTGGGTGATGTCAACAACAATAGTTCATGCTAACTTACATCCAATTTGATATATATATACATATATATACATATATACATATATATATATATACATATATATACATATATATATACATATATATATATATATATATATATATATATATATATATATATATATATATATATATATATATATATATATCAGGATCTTCCCAACACGAGGTGCTTGCCAAAGGATAAAATGAAAAAGGGAAAGGTGGAGATCACCTTGACTCTTGCATAAAAGTAAAAGACGTAAAGTAAAAGATAGGCCCTTCGCAGAGGGAAGTAGAGGTTGTCATGCGCTTTTAGGGTTGGATGCACAAAATCTTAATGCGAATGAACGTCACTTTATATTGCCACTTGTATATGGACCTTTATTATGCAGTCCGGCGCTTTTATTGCTTCCATAACAAGATCGTATAAAGCTATTTTCTTCACACCAAAAGATCATACATATTTAGAGAGCAATTTTTATTGCTTGCACCGATGACAACTTACTTGAAGGATCTTACTCAATCCATAGGTAGGTATGGTGGACTCTCATGGCAAAACTGGGTTTAGGGATATTTGGAAGCACTACTAGTATCTCTACTTGGTGCAAGGAATTTTGGCTAGCATGATGGGGAAAGGCAAGCTCAACATGTTTGAATGATCCATGACAATATACTTTAACTGAGAGGTCAGAAAACATAACCCATTACATTGTCTTCCTTGTCCAACATCAACTCTTTAGCATGTCGTACTTAATGAGTGCTCCCAATTATAAAAGACTAGTCGTCAACCCGTGCCACTGCACGGGCTAGAATATGTCAAGATGGATCTATTTGATTTTGTAACAACATCTAGACAAACTGAAATCGAAAAAGGAACATATAAGCATGTGTCACATTCAATAGTTAAAGCAACATGATATGTGTGCAACAAAGTGGCCACTGCTCCTTCAGAGCCAAACGACATTCAAAGGTTACACTTATAGAAGAACTTTTGTGTTGACAAATAACTTGGAAGAAACCTAATTGCACCCAATGTCCATCGTAATTTCAAATTTGGTTTCCTAGTTTTTACTCCAATGTATCAACAACCTACAATATATAAGAGCAATCTTCCTATTCTGAAAGTAATCACACATGAACATCAACAATCATATTTATAAATGTAAATTCGTAGTTTTTTGTCCATTTGGGTTAAATGCATGTCAATGTACATAATTTGTGCTCGGATTCAACAGTTATTTTTTTAGAATAGGAGGATGACCCCCGGCCTCTGCATCTGGGCGATAATTCCACAATTATTTAGAGGAACATATATACCACTGATAAATGAGCTTTATCATTTATCTAGAGCATCATAAATTCCTTAGCTCATGTTTTTTTTTCTAAATCCAATCTCACAATTGTACATAGCATAGGTGCAATGTATACCTGAAAGGAATCTAAACCAAAAGTATAGAAAGGCATGGGAAATGCAAGCCTTTGAAAATCTCCTACCCTACAAATGTCGTCTTGAGACTTAAGGGAAATATGAAATTTAGGAATCTCACACTCAACTAAACTGCATATTTAAATGTGATACAACATTTCATAGGATTTATCTTTTGCAGAGTTATTAGTCATGAGGAAACTCCTTGGTGAAGAACAAAGATGAGAGTAAGCCTACAAAATAGACAATGAATACATGTTATTTCTAATTCTAGCGCACCGGTGACTGAAGTAAAATGTAACACAGGAAACGGGAACAAATAAATGAAACTCATGTAATGAAGATGTACAATCTGTAAGATGGTCATTCAGAGGTGTAAACTATGTTAATTAAAACTGCTGGAGTAACTAATATGGACGGAATCATTTGCAAGCATGATGACAGCACGCTGCTGATCAACCACAATAATGACTAAACATCGGAGAACACATGACTAATTCTTCAGTCAAATAAAGAACTGAGGTCATACTAAAATTTAATTTAAAGAAGCAATCGCATGCATTGCTCCAGAAATTCGTAGTGCAGCACAGTTTCAAGTGGTTTGTAAACCTGCATGTGAAATCTAAGCAATTGTTGGAATATAGTTTGAGCTGGAAAAAAGGCGACATCAAACTTGAAGACACAAAATTATATAAAAGAATATGTGGTTTCAGACCATTTAACTTTTGCCAACATAGTTATGAACAAAATTTCGGGATGACGAACTGAGTTGACAGTAGGCCTACAAAAATATAGTGAATAATTAATACTTCTAAGAATGTCTTACACACTAAAACAGTTCCAGCAGTATAAGTCGCACACGTACTGATGACCGTTGAAAGTTTACTGTTGTTCTTACCCACAGAATGTACCCATAACTGTGTGCAATACCTTGGCGCATCTATGGCTTAAGACAAAAAATGCAAACACTGGAAAAAGGGCACCCGTAGAAATAAGATTTTTGTAATAAAAATAATAGACCATCTGTAAGACAGATTTTTGGAGCGCAAACTATAGAAATTTAAAGGCTCCTTGAAATTACCAATTAAGAAGAAACATTGGTGAGCATGAGGTTGGAACCGTATTATCAGTCATGGTAATTACCCAACAGTTATATCGCATTACTAACTACCAAGAAATCAAGAGAGTGTGGAGTTAGACTGAAACTTTAAATATATATAAGAAAATAGTCATTTGCATTTGCTCAAGAAATTAGAAGCGCCACATGGTATGCAAGCCTGAATGTAAACTCGGAAACAAACATCCACTTTGGTTGGAGTAAACATGACGACGGTTTCACATTATATGTTGGAAACATACGTATAATACTTACAATGGTGCTTAAACTACTTATGTATGCATGCAGCTTCACGTAGGCCTCCTCACATCCTTCTCTATTTCTATCCTTCTCCATGCAGCCATTATTAGTCAATTTATTATTAAGAACAAAATTTCCCTCCTATTTAGAGATAAACTACCTGGAATCAAATACCTCTATTTGCAACAGAAGAGACGTTGGAGCTGAGCCTGCTTGTCAAGATAGGAACCACGGATGCCCGGAAGAACTCATCGGCCTGTTTTTCGTTCCCGGTACAATTCCCTGCCGGCACTGAGCGTGGCATCGAAGTACTGGCAAGCATGGCCATTGCTTTTCTGGCCCCGATTGTAAACATCAGCAGCAACGCCGTTGTTTCTCGCAGCACCACAACTGGCTTCTTCCTTGCCTTATGTGGCTGTTTGCCGAATAGACTTTTAAGCCTTGTGTTCTAGTAGGTCTTTATGTCTCCCAAAATTACAGAAAAACAAATCGTTTGAATTGTGAAGCGTAAGAAAATAGAGAGATTATATCCTAACAAATTGAGGGAATGAGGCTTTGATCAAAGAAAATATTTTAATTTTTCTTACGTGCATGAATTAACCGCCATCTGATTCCTGACATGATTTCGCCAGCCGGCATAAGGAGTGTCTTGAAACTTGTGATTGAATCATACTATATGGAGATCCATAGATGGGGCGCTGCTAATGGAATCACGCAACGGAAGCAACTCAGCAGGGATCGACATGGTGAGACGAACGTGGTCGCTGGATCAGAGGTCAATTCTGCGCATGAAACGCTGCTGACAGGATGAACATAGCCGCTAGATCGGAGGTGAGGACGTGAGGTTTGAGAGGATACGGCGGCGCTATGGTTTGGAGGAATTACTGGATATTTCCTTTTAGTACCTTTTCGTGGACAAATGCAACATGCTATTTTTTTCCCTGAAGGGAAACGTGGAGGAGATAGGCCAGAGTCCTTTTTCATCATTACGTGTGAAAGATAGGTGTGAGAGCAGGACTCTCGTACATGGAGCACGTCCCAAGCTTCATCCAACGGCTATTGAGAAAAGACTTATTAATCGTGTGGATGGATTTTCTTAACTTTTAGGATTAACGTGGTATCTCGTATGGTGCCTCCAATTAGTAAATATAAGATGTCTAAGATAGTGTATTTATATATGAAATCTCTCTTCCTTCAATATTCTTTCATGAATTGTTCAAATGACCAATACAACGCTTGCTAACCTTTAATAAATTTACAACCTCTACCTATTACATGGGAAGTCATAACTCCCCATGGGATAAGCAAATGAGACATATATAAATTCAGATTTATGACAATCAACTCATTCAACAATTTACTCATAGGATATAAGTGAAGCACACGAGTAAATGACAAACTACTCCAACAAGATATAAGTGAAGAACAATGAGTAGCTAAATAATTATGTAACTATGTGAAGATTCTCTCTCAATAAAGAATTTCAGATCTTAGTATTGTATTCAAACAGCAAGTAAAGCAAAATAAAATGACATTGCAAGGATAGCACGACTCATGTGAAGAAGCAAAACCTTACGTTCAACCGATACTAACCGAGTTGTTGAAGAAGAAAGGTGGGATGCCTACCGGGGCATCCCCAAGCTTAGATGATTGAGACTTCTTGGAATATTATCTTGGGATGCCTTGGGCATCCCCAATCTTGAACTTTTGTGTCTCCTTAATTCCTTTCATATCACGGTTTCTCTTTTTATCAAAAAGCTTCATCCACACCAAACTCAACAAGAACTCGTGAGATAGGTTAGTATAAACCAATGCAAAACCTTATCATTTTCTACTGTAACAAATCACTAAAATTATTATTCAACATTGAATACTAAATGCCTCTGCATATTTAATACTCCTATCCTCAAATAGAATCATTAAACAAGCAAACATATGCAAACAACGCAAACATAACAGCAATCTGTCAAAACAGTACAGTCTGTAAAGAATGCAAGATTCATCATACTTCCCTAACTCCAAAAGTTATGAAAGAAAATTCCCACTGTAATAAATTTATGAGAGCTTAAGACGCAAAAGGTTTCAACATTATATCATTCTCTGACTTTTCTAGAGAATTTTTGCAACAGCGGTAAACTTTCTGTTTTCAAACAGCAACATGTATACAAGCAAAATAAGCATGGCAAAGGCTATCATTGACTTTTTTATTGAAACTAAAGATGCAAAACACTATTCTAAATAACACCAAGCAAATACTAACAAAAGAAAATGACGCTCCAAGCAAAACACATATCATGTAGTGAATAAAAATGTAGCTCCAAGTAAAGTTACCGATGAACGAAGACGAAAGAGGGGATGCCTTCCGGGGCATCCCCAAGCTTAGGATTTTGGTTGTCATTGAATATTACCTTGGGGTGCATTGGGCATCCCCAAGCTTAGGCTCTTTCCACTCCTTATTCCATAGTCCATCGAATCCTTACCCAAAACTTGAAACTCCACAACACAAAACTCAACAGAAAACTCGTAAGCTCCGTTAGTATAAGAAAATAAAACCACCACTTAGGTACTGTAATGAACTCATTCTAAATTCATATTGGTGTAATATCTACTGTACTCCAACTTATCTATGGTCCATACCCTCCGATACTACTCATAGATTCATCAAAATAAGCAAACAACACATAGAAAACAGAATCTGTCAAAAACAGAACAGTCTGTAGTAATCTGTATCAAACGTGTACTTATGGAACCCCAAAATCATACCAAATTAGGAAGTTCTAAGAAATTCGTGTGCAAATATATAGCAAAAAGAATCAGATCAATAGCAGGTTTCTGTCAATTAACAAAACTAATTTACTGGGTGCAAAAGTTTTTGATTCTCAGCAGGATCAACACAACTATCACCGTAAGCTATCCTAAAGGTCTTACTTGACACTTTATTGAAACAAAAGCTATAAAACATGATTACTACAGTAGCATAATCATGTGGACACACAAAAACATTAAGGATAAATATTAGGTTGTCTCCTAACAAGTGCTTTTCTTTAATGCCTTTCTAGCTAGGCATAATGATGACAATGATGCTCACATAAAAGATAAGAATTGAAACATAACGGGAACATCATGAAGCATATGACTAGCACATTTAAGCCTAAACCACTTCCTATGCATAGGGATTTTGTGAGCAAACAACTTATGGGAACAATAATCAACTAGCATAGGAAGGCAAAACAAGCATAGCTTCAAGATTTTAAGCACATAGAGAGGAAACTTGGCATTTTTGCAATTCCTACAAGCATATATTTCTCCCTCATAATAATTTTCAGTAGCATCATGAATGAATTCAACAATATAACCAGCACCTAAAGCATTCTTTTCATGATCGACAAGAATAGAAAATGTACTACTCACCACATAAGCAAATTTCTTCTCATTAATAGTAGTCGGAGCAAACTCAACAAAATAACTATCATGTGAAGCATAATCCAATTGAAAACTAAAATCATTATGACAAGTTTCATGGTTATCATTATGCCTAATAGCATACAAGTCATCACAATAATCATCATAGATAGCAGCCTTGTTCTCATAATCAATTGGAACCTCTTCCGAAATAGTGGAATCAGCACTAAATAAAGTTGACACTCTTCCAAATCCACTTTCATGTTCATCACAATAAGATTCAACATCCTCCAAAATAGTGGGATCACTACTTCCTAAAGTTGAAACTCTTCCAAACCCACTTTCATCAATATAACCATCATAAATAGGAAGCATGCTATCATCCAAATAAATTTTCTCATCAAAGCTTGGGGGACAAAATATATCATATTCATCAAACATAGCTTCCCCATGCTTGTGGCTTTGCATATCATTAGCATCATGGATATTCAAGGAATTCATACTAACAACATTGCAATCATGCTCATCATACAAATATTTAGTATCAAACATTCTATAGATTTCTTCTTCTAACACTTGAGCACAATTTTCCTTTCCATCATTCTCACGAAAGATATTAAAAATATGAAGCGTATAAGACAAACTCAAATCCATTTTTTCGTAGATTTCTTTTATAAACTAAACTAGTGATAAAACAAGAAACAAAAAGATTCGATTGCAAGATCTAAAGATATACCTTCAAGCACTCACCTCCCCGGCAACGGCGCCAAAAAAGAGCTTGATGTCTACTACACAACCTTCTTCTTGTAGACGTTGTTGGGCCTGCAAGTGCACAGGTTTGTAGGACAGTAGCAAATTTCCCTCAAGTGGATGACCTAAGGTTTATGAATCCGTGGGAGGCGTAGGACGAAGATGGTCTCTCTCAAACAAGCCTGCAACCAAATAACAAAGAGTCTCTTGTGTCCCCAACACACCCAATACAATGGTAAATTGTATAGGTGCACTATTTCGGAAAGAGATGGTGATACAAGTGCAATATGGATAGTAGATATAGGTTTTTGTAATCTAAAATAATAAAAACAGCAAGGTAACTAATGATAAAAGTGAGCGTAAACGGTATTGCAATGAGAGGAAACAAGTCATAGGGTTCATACTTTCACTAGTGCAAGTTCTCTCAACAATAATAACATAGATAGATAATATAACAATCCCTCAACATGCAACAAAGAGTCACTCCAAAGCCACTAATAGCGGAGAACAAACGTAGAGATTATGGTAGGGTACGAAACCACCTCAAAGTTATTCTTTTGGATCAATCTATTCAAGAGTTCGCACTAGAATAACACCTTAAGACACAAATCAACCAAAACTATAATGTCACCTAGATACTCCATTGTCATCTCAAGTATCCGTGGGCATGCGTCTACGATATGCATCACACAATCTCAGATTCATCCAACCAACATAAAATTACTTCAAAGAGTGCCCCAAAGTTTCTATCGGAGAGTCAAGAATGTGTGCCAACCCCTATGCATACGTTCCCAATGTCACGAAACCCGCAAGTTGATCACCAAAACATACAACAAGTGGCACATGATATCCTATTGTCACCATAGATAATCACGGCAAGACATACATCAAGTGTTTTCATAAAAGACTCAATCCGATAAGATAACTTCAAAGGGGAAACTCAATTCATCACAAGAGAGTAGAGGGGGAGAAACATCATAAGATCCAACTACAATAGCAAAGCTCAGCATACATCAAGATCCTGCCATAGAGGTACACGAGAGAGAACACGAGAGAGAGAGAGATCAAACACATAGCTACTGGTACATACCCTCAGCCCCGAGGGTGAACTACTCCCTCCTCATCATGGATAGCGCCGGGATGATGAAGATGGCCACCGGTATTGGGATACCCCTCCGTCAGGGCGCCGGAACGGCCTCCCGAGAGGTTTTTGGTGGCTACAGAGGCTTGCGGCGGCGGAACTCCCGATCTTTCTTCTGTTCTGGAAGTTTTAGGGTACAAGAGTATATATGGGTGCAAGGGATACGTAGGAGGAGATACGGGGGCCCCACGAGGCAGGGCACACCGGGGGCACCTCGTGGGCAGCCCAGATCTCTCGACGCACTCCAAGTTCCTCGGGTTGCTTTCCTTCCAAAAATAACTTCTCCGCTTGATTTCGTCCGTTTGACTCCGTCGATATTCCTTTTCCTCGAAACACTAAAATAGGCATAAAACATTAAATCTGGGCTGGGCCTCCGGTTAATAGGTTAGTCCCAAAAATAATATAAAAGTGGATAATAAAGCCCAATATTGCCTAAAATAGTAGATAAAGTAGCATGGAGGAATCAAAAATCATAGATACATTGGAGACGTATCAAGCATCCCCAAGCTTAATTCTTGCTCGTCCTCGAGTAGGTAAATGATAAAAAATAATTTTTGATGCGGAGTGATACTTTGGCATAATTTCAATGTAAATCTTCTAAATTGTTGCATGAATATTCAGATCCGAAAGATTCAAGACAAAAGTTCATATTGATATAAAAAATAATAATACTTCGAGCATACTAACAAAGCAATTATGTCTTCTCAAAATAACATGGCAAAAGAAAGTTCATCCCTACAAACTCATATAGTTAGGCTATGCTTCATTTTCGTCACACAAAGATGTTCCCAACTTCTATACCCCGACGACAAGCCAAGCAATTGTTTCATACTCAAATAATCTCAAACTTTTTCAACCTTCACGCAATACATGAGCGCGAGCCATGGATATAGCACTATGGGTGGAATAGAATATGATGATGGGGATTGTGTGGAGAAGACAAAAAAGGAGAAAGTCTCACATTGACAAGGATAATCAACGGGCTATGGAGATTCCCAGTAATTGATGTCAACATGAGGAGTAGGGATTGCCATGCAACGGATGCACTAGAGCTATGAATGCTCAACAAAAGAAAACTAGTGGGTGTGCATCCAACTCGCTTGCTCATGAAGACCTAGGGCATTTGAGGAAGCCCATCGTAGGAATATACAAGCCAAGTTCTATAATTGAAAATTCCCACTAGTATAAAAAGGACAACTTTATGAGACTCACTACATGAAGAACAAGGTGCTACTTTGAAGCACAAGTGTGGAAAAAGAGATAGTAGCATTGCCCTTTTTTTTCTTTTTTTTCTTTTTTTTTTCTCTCTCTTTTTTGGGCCTTTCTTGTTTTTGGCCTTTCCTTTTTTTTCTTTTTTTTCTTTTTGGGCAATTCTCTAACAATGATGATCATCGCACTTCTATTGATTACAACATAAGGATTACAACTCGAAACTTAGAACAAGATATGACTCTATATGAATGCCTCCGGAGTGTACCGGGATGGTGCAATGAATCAAGAGTGACATGTATGAAGAATAATGCATGGTGGCTTTGCCACAAATACGATGTCAACTACATGATCATGCAATGGCAATATGACAAAAGTAATGTATGTCATGATGAAGATGATGGAAGTTGCATGGCAATATATCTCGGAATGGCTATGGAAATTCCATAATAGGTAGGTGTCGTTGTCAAAACCGGCGGATCTCGGGTAGGGGGTCCCGAACTGTGCGTCTAGACGGATGGTAACAGGAGACAAGGGACACGATGTTTTTACCTAGGTTTGGGCCCTCTCGATGGAGGTAAAACCCTACTCCTGCTTGATTGATATTGATGATATGGGTAGTACAAGAGTGGATCTACCACGAGATCAAGGAGGCTAAACCCTAGAAGATAGCCTATGGTATGATTGTTGTAATGGTTGTTCGTCCTTCGGACTAAAACCCTCCGGTTTATATAGACACCGGAGAGGGCTAGTGTTACACAGAGTCGGTTACAATGGTAGGAGATCTACATATCCGTATTGCCAAGCTTGCCTTCCACGCCAAGGAAAGTCCCATCCGGACATGGGATGAAGTCTTGAATCTAGTATCTTCATAGTCTTGGAGTCCGGCCGATGATGATAGTCCGGCTATCCGGACACCCCCTAGTCCAGACTCCTCAAGAGCCCTGAACCAGGCTTCAATGACGATGAGTCCGGCGCGCATATTGTTTGGCATTGCAAGGCGGGTTCCTCCTCCGAATTAATTCATAGAAGATTGTGAACACTAGGATAGTGTCCGGCTCTGCAAAATAAATTCCACATACTACCGTAGAGAGAATAATATGTACACGAGCTCAATCTGCTGACGTATTTTGTGGCGTGACGTCACACCACTGCCAAGCCTGTACTTGAATCGTTTTTACTATACCACCTCAGCGCGTTTAGCGAAGCGGTTTCCTTGGCAGGTCTTGTCGAAGCAGAGATTGTGTTCCCCTTATTCCGGGATTCCCATCAATACGGACGTGGGTAACCCAACCGTGCTCGTTGCCACGCCCCCTCTATCGAAGGCGAGTCCCAAACGGTAACGGTGACGGCTCTTGGTATTCTCCCTCTTTATAATGAGACCAAGGCTCGTTCCTTTTCTTCAACCCTCAATCGAATCTGCCCCTCGCCCCGAGTTCCAACACCAGAGCCTCAGATTCGAGCGCCTCGGACCTTCAACGATGTCCGGCTTCGACCAACAGGGCTGGTGGATGCCCTCCTCCGTTACGGAAGAGGATGTGCAAAAGATGAGAGAAGCCAAGTACCTGACTTACGAGATTTCGCATAGGTTGCCCGCCAAAGGGCAAGTCATTCCCGCTCCTGAGCCCGGCGAAAGCGTCGTGTTTGTGTCCCACCTCCGTCGGGGTTTAGGCTTCCCAATGGATCCTTTTGTGAGAGGGCTTATGTTTTACTATGGGTTGGAATTCCACAACTTGGCTCCGGAGTCCATCCTCCACATCTCATCATTCATTGTTGTCTGCGAGGGCTTCCTCCGCACTACCCCCGCTTCGGTTTGTGGCTCAAAACGTTCAACGTGGAGCCGAAGATGATGGAGGGGCGCCAAGCAGAGTGCAGCGGAGCGGTTGTAAGCAGGAGGGCCGATGCTCCATGGCCCGAGGGCTCTTTCCAGGAGGAGCTCGGCTTGTGGCAACAGGAGTGGTTCTATATAACCGCTCCCAGGGGCAGCAGGCAGAAGCCACCACCCATCTTTCGCTTGGGCCCTCCACAGCAGCTGATGTCATGGGTCAACCAAGGGCTCAACTGGGGGCCGTCAAAGGACGTACCCCTATTGCAGGGCCGGATTCGAGACCTCCAAGAGAGGGAGATCAATTTGGTCGTAGTGATGCAGTTCTGCTGATTCGGCGTCTCCTGCCCTGCAAGCGTCGCCCCCTCTGTCTGTGGGAGTTCAATCCAGAGGGGCCACGAGCTCTTCAACACTTTATGGGTACGACACCCATGGAGATGTATAAATCATTCTTCGGATCACAAGAAGTGTGTCCGGAATTGACCGAGGATGCCGGTCTAAGCTGCAATCGCCCGGATGCTCAGGTAAGTAGCCCTGTGTCTGGACACACCGTTTGTTTGCGCCTTCTCGAATTTGCTTTTAACCAATCGTCCCTTGAATAGGAGTGGATAGCACAAGCAAAACTGATACAGTGTCCGGCCCCCCTCCCGGAGATCGCGCCGGATCCCGTGCTGGTCAGGATGCTAGAGGTTGCGCCTTCAGAGGAAGGCGAAGGGGAAAACAGAGGAACTATCGCCTCTACCAAGGAGGCTTTTGAGAAACGGGGGATCGAGAATCCCTCCTTCTAAGGGGAGAAGAGGACCGCTTCCGAAAACCCGGTGGCCAAGGCCTCGAAGCGAGGGAAGAGATCTTCACCAGAGGGTCCTGCGTCTGGGGAGGCCCCGGCCGCACTATCTCCCCTAAGGAATCAGCCCTCCAGCGAGCCGTAAGTAGAAAAAGGGGAGTTTTGTAATAAGGGACATCCCTATTTGTGCTTCTGAGGATAACCTAAGTTTTTACCTTGTAGTTCGGATCTCCGCCCTTCTCAGATGAGCTCGTCTTCGGGGGACCTTCGTCCGGAGATGATGGAGAGTGAGACGCCTCCATCTGCCGCACCGTCAGGTGGACTGGACGACCCTGAGCTGTCATCACGGAGGGTATCCCCAAGTCCGGCCAGGGGAGCTGAAGGATCTGCTTGAGAGGGCATCTATCTCAGAAGGTCACCGTACATTGATGAGTATGGTGATTGGAAGAATTTCATCCGCTGAAGGCGGGTTGCGTGATGCCATCAGAAGTTTGCTGGCGGGGTTTGAGGTACGTAAAAATGACATACCTTTTGACAATTTTGCAGATAAAGCGCGCCCTGTATAGATAGTAGCCCCTGAGACTCGGTATGTTGTCAAAAGCGACAACGTGCCGAGGATCATAACCTCAGGTATTAATTCTCGCCTTTCCTAACAGGTGGCCGATAGTCCGGTAGCCAGCCGGACTGATGGAGTTGCTGAACTAAGGCGGCAACTCAACATTGCGGATGCGGACATCGCGCTGGTCAATAAGCGAGTTGACGAGTCGCAAGGTAGGATGTTTCTTAGTGGTCACCTAGTAAGGGAGCCGAAGCTCACTCCTTACAATATGTGTGTTTGATGCAGATGGTGCTGCTGCTGTGGAGGACCTTCGAGCAGAGCTTGCTCGAGCCAAGGAGCAGGCCAGGAGGAGTGATGCGGCTGCCTCGAAGGCGGCCGAAGAGCTAGAAGCAAAATGGGCTGCTCACTGCCGAAGCAGGGAGGAGATGGCCGAAATGGCCGTGAAGCTGAAAGATGTTACCGACCGCTATGAGGTTCTTGAAAAAGAACGCCGAGCGGAGCAAGAAAGCCTGAAGAAGGCCACCGCCGAAGCCAAGGATGCCCGTTCTGCAATGAGGGCTATAAAGGAGGAGCTGCACCAAGTCGGAGATATTGCGGCTGGCAAGCCTTTTCTGCTGCGCAGGAGGTTAACGGATCCGAAGTATGCTCAGCTTGGCCAGCTGTGGGGTCCGGAGGATCCTTATATGGATTTAGCAGTGAGTGCGGCAGATGCTGTTGTGCACTTCCGAAGTCAAAAGGATCATGAGAAGGAAGAGCTTTTTTGGTCTCAATTCCACAGTCCGGAGCGTTCACTTCCACTGACCGATCGGTTGGCTGAGCGGGCTGAGCTGAATAGATTGTCCGGACTTGCCATGACGGATATCGTGGCTCATGTCTGGCCGGATAGGCCCAAGCCGAAGAGTTATTTTGGCTTATTGCAGCAATTCCTTGGGGCGGTGCCGCATATCAAGGCGATGAAGCGGTCGGCCTGCATAGAGGGTGCACGGATGGCCCTCGTCCGTGTGAAGACATACTGGACGGAGATGGATGCCACCGATGTTGCAAGCCGGGGTTCGGACGAGAGCCGGTTAACCGCCGAGCACTATTTTGGGGAAGTTCTGCGTGGTGCTCGTGTAATTGAGTCGCTGTGCTCAAAAAATGTCATGTTCAAATGATCTTTATGGTTTGTAAAACGATATTCATAATATAAGCGCTTTTTATACTTGTGCATTCAAGTATTGGAATATCTCCTGTGCGGCTGTTAATGTATACTTGTGTATAACCTGAAAGATGGCAGTCTTCGGCTTCAGCCCCCATGCACATAGTGCGGGGGTGTTTGCAAAGTAGCGCATTTTCACACTTAATCCAATGTCTTGGTCCTGCGAAGGAGGTGGTAGCGTAGCAAACGAGGCAACCGGACTATAATGCTTTATCACTTTCACTTAGCCATAGGAGTTCGCAGGTGGGGCTACGACATAGCCCCTAGGGGCACCGCGCTCTTCGAATTTGGGGCGTGTATGTGCCTGACCGGGAAACGGTCCTTCATCAAAGCAGAGGAATTCTAAACATTCCGGTAGTCGATCGAGTGGTTGACTAGTCTCTCGCTATATCATGACGATCAGCAGCGGCTTTCATCGAGGTGCTCGCCCGCCGAACCGGGGCACAATCGCAGTAGTTCTCCTAGTGCCGCGTTAGACGATGATACGGAACGTAAGGCAGCAAAACACAGGAGCCGGGCAAACCCAACATTTGACCAAAGACATGATTCGGAGCTGATGCATATAAGGCCTAACTCAAGACGCCGAACACTCCCTAAGGTATTCGTTCTTTATGATAACGGGCAGATCAATGTCCTAAACCCCTAGTGTCCAGGTACAGGTGAATATTTCTGGCGCGGCCGATGCCAAAACGCCAGTCTCCTCGTCGGTTATGGTAAAAACCGGTGGATGTGAATCAACAAGAGACAGTAAGAAAGGTTTACGCGGGGTCTTAATCTGAAAAGAATCCGTGCCACGGGTCCCTGCTGCACGTCTGCGCCTGTGTCTCCGTTGTCCTGTATCCTGGACGGGTGTACACGCTGTTCATCTGTAAAAGAGAGGAACTTAGTTTGAAAAGAAATCATGCAAAAAATTTATTGAATACAAATTATGAATGAGTGAATAAAGTTGAGCTTTTATTGTTTGTAGCGCAGCCCCTTGTGAAGGGGTATGCGGCTAGGGAGCCCCTAGTTTATTTGTGCCGGACTCGTCTAGCCGTGTCCGGGGTCTTGAACGACCTTTTAAGGAGATGATGCCGCGTGGACCGGGCATTTTAAGTGTAAGAGACGCGTAGTGCAGTATTGCGTTAAAGCAGACGAAAGCTTCACGTCCCAATAATGCTTGATGGCTACCTTTGAATGGGGCGACAAGGAAGATTAGCTTTTCGCGACGGAAGTTGTCGGGTGATCCGAACACAACTTCTAGTAGTAAGGAGCCTGTGCACTTGGCGTAAGGGCCTGGCGTCACTCCTTTGAAGGAAGTGCGGCTATGGCGAATTTTAGTAGGGTCTATCCCCAACTTGTGGATTGTGTCCGGATATAGCAGGTTTAAATCGCTGCCACCGTCCATTAGGACTTGTGTAAATTGTAGTCCATCGATTATAGGATCCTATATCAGAGCAGTCCATCCTGCGTTTCGAATACTTCTGGAATAGTCCAGGTGGTCGAAAGTAATTGGTCTTGACATCCAATCTCGGGGTTCCGCTGGGGTGGACCGTGTGACACGTAATTTAGCGGGTGCCGCACTATTGTTCCGTATTATCACATGAAGTGAGTTTACTGTTTTGACTTCTTGGGCGAAAGTCTTTTGTTTGCCGGTGCTCTGCTGGTGGGGTTTGTCGTCATCCTCGCTGGCCACGTCGAGCCCCTTGTGTTCGGCGTTGAGTCGGCCAGACTGTTTGAAGACCCAACAATCTCGGTGGGTGTGGTTTGCAGGCTTCCCGGGGGTACTGTGGATTTGACATATCCGATCCAAAATTTTGTTTAAGTTGGATAGCTCGTCACTGTTGTCCTTAAGAGGCAATGTTTTGTTGTTCGGCCGCGAGCTTTTGAATCCGGCATTGACCACCGTATTCTTTGGGCTCTTTTCTTTATTTCGGCGTTGGTCCTTTCCGCGTCGTGATTTTCCGTTTCCATCTCTGATCTCAGATGTACTCGGGTCGCTGGTGCTGCATCTTGCTAGCCAGCTGTCTTCCCCCGCGCAAAAGCGGGTCATGAGGCTTGTTAGCGCGGCCATTGTTCTTGGCTTTTCCTGGCTGAGGTGTCTGGGGAGGCATTCATCTCGGACGTTATGTTTAAAAGCTGCTAAGGCTTTGGCGTCCGGACAGTCGACTATTAGGTTCTTTTTGGTGAGGAACCTGTTCCAGAATTTGCGCGCTGATTCTCCGGGCTGTTGGGTTATGTGACTTAAATCGTCTGCATCCGGAGGGCGGACATAAGTCCCCTGAAAATTTGATCTAAACGCGTCCTCGAGCTCTTCCCAACTTCCAATGGTATTTTCTGGGAGGCTTTTGAGCCAATGCCGAGCTGGCCCTTTGAGCTTGAGGGGCAGATATTTTATGGCATGGAGATCGTCTCCTCTAGCCATATGTATGTGCAGGATGTAATCCTCAATCCAGACTCCGGGGTCTGTTGTTCCGTCGTATGCCTCTATGTTTACGGGCTTGAACCCCCCTGGAAATTCATGATCCAGCACCTCATCGGTGAAACATAGTGGGTGTGCGGCGCCCATGTATTTGGGTGTGCCGTTGTCTTCGAACACTCGGCGTGTTGTGTTGCTTCCTGGGCCCCTCTTTTTTGGCCCATAAATGGACCTGACCAGGCCATCTGTTTTGCGAGGATCATGTGCCGGCTTATGTGCGGTGCCGCTTGTCGCTCTTGGCCTGTCATCTGGTCGTCTATCCGGCTAGGCGGCCTCTTTGCTTTTTGACTATGGGGGCTCTATGGCCTCCTCGTCGAATTCGGGCAGCAGCTTGCGCTTCGGGCAGCTCTTTGTTTGGTGGCTGTTGCCATATTTGTCCGCGGTCTTGAGTACTTTGCTCCACCTCATTCTGAGTATGTCTTCCGCTGTTTTGATCTTCCGTTTCTGCTTCTTCAAGCTTCTTGCAGTGGCGACAAGCCTTTTGTGAAAGTTTTTATGCTCCGCTGGTGTGTCTGGCGTGAAATCGTCTGGACTATTATTTTCGCCGGGGATGGGTTGATTATCCGATTCATCCTGTTTAGATGGTTGCTTGGTTGCATGTTTGTCGCCCACTGGTTTGCCCTGCTCTATGGCTGGGTCATTATGAGTCCTTCGCCGCCTCCCGTTGTTCCTCATTATCGCTCCCTTTTGGGGTGTCCACCATATATATATCATGAGTTGAGGTGGCTTTCTAGTGCCCCGTAGGCATTGGTTCTTTGTCGTCTCCAGCATCATCGTCCATGCCATCGATGTCTTCGGAGTCGTAGTCTAGCATGTCGGTTAGATCGTCGAAAGTGGCTACAAAGTGGGTAGTGGGTGGGTTTTGAATTTCTTCGTCATCCGCATCCCAACCGTCCTGACCGCAATCCGGCCAGGGCTCTCCTGATAACGAGAGATGCTTTAGCGAATTCAGGATGTCGCCAAAGGGCGAGTGCTGAAAGATGTCCGCGGCGGTGAACTCCATAATCGGCGCCCAATCGGATTTGATTGGCAGGGGCGCAGGAGGTTCGGAGTCCGGGACCTCGGAGTCACGGGCTTTATAAGGGACAACGTTAGTGTTCGGCTCCATCGCCGTAGAGGTTGCAGCCCCCGAGGCGGCGTCTAGCCATCCGTCCTCGATCTGCATGGTCGGCTCCGAATTAAGGGTCGGAGCGGACTCATGTGCGGCCTCCAGGGCACTGTCCGGCAGTAGAGCTAAATCAGGCTCATCATGACAGTGCGGCGCGCTCGACTGTGGCTCGAATCCGTCAAAGATCAAGTCTCCGCGGATGTCAGCCGTGAAGTTTAGGCTTCCAAATCTGACTGATGGCCAGGGCGTAGCTTCGATCTGCTCCGGATGGCTGCTTAATTGGCCCGCAGATGCAAAGCCGCCGAATACGAAGATCTGTCCGGGAGAAAAGTCTCACCACGGGACGGCGTGGTTGTTGATGATTGAAGGAGCCATCAAGCCTATCGGTGGCGACACGAGGAACTCTCAATGAAAGCACCAATGTCGGTGTCAAACCGCGGATCTCGGTAGGGGGTCCCGAACTGTGCGTCTAGGCGGATGGTAACAGGAGACAAGGGACATGATGTTTTACCTGTGTTCGGGCCCCTCGATGGAGGTAAAACCCTACTCCTGCTTGGTTGATATTGATGATATGGGTAGTACAAGAGTGGATCTACCACGAGATCAAGGAGGCTAAACCCTAGAAGCTAGCCTATGGTATGATTGTTGTAAATGTTGTGTGTCCTACGGACTAAAACCCTCCGGTTTATATAGACACCGGAGAGGGTTAGGGTTACATAGAGTCGGTTACAATGGTAGGAGATCTACATATCCGTATCGCCAAGCTTGTCTTCCACGCCAAGGAAAGTCCCATCCGGACATGGGACAAAGTCTTCAATCTTGTATCTTCATAGTCTTGGAGTCCGGCCGACGATGATAGTCTGGCTGTCCGGACACCCCCTAGTCCAGGACTCCCTCAATAGCCCCTGAACTAGGCTTCAATGACGATGAGTCTGGCGCGCATATTGCTCGGCATTGCAAGGCGGGTTCCTCCTCCGAATAATTCATAGAAGATTGTGAACACGAGGATAGTGTTTGGCTCTGCAAAATAAATTCCACATTCCACCGTAGAGAGAATAATATGTACACAAGTTCAATCTGCTGACGCATTCTGTGGCATGACGTCACGCCACTACAAGCTTTTACTTGAATCGTTTTTTATTATACCACCTCAGCGCGTTTAGCGAAGCGGTTTCCTTGGCACGTCTTGTCGAAGCAGAGATCGTGTTCCCCTTATTCCGGGATTCCCATCAATACAGACGTCGGTAACCCAACCGTGCCCGTTGCCACGCCCCCTCTATCGGAGGCGAGTCCCGAACGTTCACGGGGACGGCTCTTGGTATTCTCCCTCTTTATAATGGGACCAAGGCTTGTTTCTTTTCTTCAATCTTCAATCGAATCTACTCCTTGCCCCGAGTTCCAACACCCAGAGCCCCAGATTCCAGTGCTTCTGACCTTCAACAATGTCCGGCTCCGACCTACAGGGCCGGTGGATGCCCTCCTCCGTCACGGAAGAAGACGTGCTAAAGCTGCAAGAGGCCAAGTACCTGTCTTACGAGGTTTCGCACAGGTTGCCCGCCGAAGGGCAAGTCATCCCCACCCCCGAGCCCGGCGAGTATGTCGTGTTTGTATCCCACCTCCGTCGGGGTTTAGGTTTCCCGATGGATCCTTTTGTGAGAGTGCTCATGTTTTACTATGGGTTGCAATTCCACGACTTGGCTCCGGAGTCCATCCTCCATATTTCTTCATTCATTGTCCTCTACGAAGCCTTCCTCCGCGTTACCCCTCACTTCGGCTTGTGGCTTAAGACCTTCGACGTGGAGCCGAAGATGATCGAGGGGCGTCAAGCAGAGTGCGGCAGGGCGGTTGTACGCAGAAGGGCCAACGCTCCATGGCCCGAGGGCTATTTTCAGGAGGAGCTCGGCTTGTGGCAGCAGGAGTGGTTCTATATAACCGCTCCCAGGGGCAGCAGGCAGAAGTCGCCGCCCATCTTCCGCTCGGGCCCTCCACAACGGCTGATGTCATGGGTCAGCCAAGGGCTCAACTGGGGGCCGTCAAAGGACGTGCCCCAACTGCAGGGCCGTATTCAAGACCTCCAAGCGAGGGAGATTGATCTGGTCGTGGTGATGCAGGTCATGCTGATTAGGCGTCTCCTGCCCTGCAAACGCCGTCCTCTCCGGCTGTGGGAGTTTAATCCGGAGGGACCACGAATTCTCGAACACTTCATGGGTATGACGCCCGTGGAGATGTACAAACTGTTCTTTGGATCACGAGAGGCGTGTCCGGAATTGACCGAGGACGCCGGCCTAAGCTGCAATCGCCCGGATACACAAGTAAGTAGCTCCATGTCCGGACATACCGTTTGTTTGCTTTTCTATGATTCGCTTTTTGACCAATTGCCCTCTAAACAGGAGTGGATAGCGCAAGCAAAACTGATACGGTGTCCGGCCCCCTTCCCAGAGACCGCGCCCGATCCTGTGCTGGTCAGGATGCTGGAGGTTGCGCCTTTGGAGGAAGGCGAAGGGGAGAACAGAGGAACTACCGCCTCAACCAAGGAGGCTTTTGAGGAAGGGGGGATCGAGAATCCCTCCTTCCAGGTGGAGAAGAGGACCGCCTCCGAAAACCCGGAGGCCAAAGCCCCGAAGTGGGGGAAGAGATCTTCACCAGAGGGTCCTGCGTCCGAGAGGCTCCGCCGCACAGATCTCCCTAAAGAATCAGTCCTCCAACGAGCCGTAAGTAGAAAAAAGGGAGTTTTGTAATAAGGGACATCCCTATTTGTGCTTCTGAGGATAACTTAAGTTTTTACCTTGTAGTTCGGATCTCCATCCTTCTCAGATGAGCTCGTCTTTGGGGGAACTCCGTCCGGAGATGATGGAGAGCGAGACGCCTCCATCTGCCGCACCATCGGATAGGGCGGACGAGCCTGAAGTGTCATCACAGAGGGTATCCCCGAGTCCGGCAAGGCCGAATAGTTCGGCACCAACTGGTGTGCGGCCTGGGGAGCTGAAGGATCTGCTTGAGAGGGCGTCCATCTCAGAAGGTCACCATACACTGATGAGTACGGTGATTGAAAGAATTTTATCCGTCGAAGGTGGATTGCGTGATGCCGTCAGGAGTTTGCTGGCGGGATTTGAGGTATGTAAAAATGACATACCCTTTGACAGTTTTACACATAAAGTGCGCCCTATATAGATAGTAGCCCCTGAGACTCGGTAGGGTGTCGAGAACGACAGCGTGCCGAGGATCAAAATCCCAGGTATTGATTTTCGCCTTTCCTAAGCAGGTGGCGGATAGTTCGGTGGCTAGCCGGACTGATGGAGTTGCCGAACTAAAGAGGCAGCTCGATGTTGCGGATGCGGACATCGCACTGGTCAATAAACGACTTGACGAGTCGCAAGGTAGGTTTTTTCTCCGTGGTCACCTAGTAAGGGAGCCGAAGCCCACTCCTTACAACATGTGTGCTAAATGTAGATGGTGCCGCTGCTGTGGAGAGCCTTCGGGTAGAACTTGCTCAAGCCAAGGAGCAAGCCAGAAGGAGTGATGCGGCTGCCTCGAGGGCGGCCGAAGAGCTAGAAGCCGAAGTGGCTGCACACTGCCGAAGCAGGGAGGAGATGGCCGAAATGGCCGTGAAGTTAAAAGATGCTACCGACCGCAATGAGGTTCTTGAAAAGGAGCGCCTAGCGGAGCGAGGAGACCTGGGGAAGGCCACCGCCGAAGCCAATGATGCCCGTTCTGCAATGCGGGCTATAAAGGAGGATCTGTGCCAGGCCGGAGACATTGTGGCTGGCAAGCCCTTTGTGCTGCGCCGAAGGTTTACAGATCCAAAGTATGCTCAGCTTGGCCAGTTGTGGGGTCCAGAGGATCCTTATATGGACTTAGCGGCGAGTGCGGCGGATGCCATTGTGCACTTCCGAAGTCAGAAGGATCACAAGACGAAAGAGCTATTTTGGTCTCAATTCCATAGTCCGGAGCGTTCACTTCCGCTGACCGATCGGTTGGCCGATTGGGCTGAGCTAAATAGATTGTCCGGACTTGCCATGACGGATATCGTGACTCATGTCTGGCCGGATAGGCCCAAGCCAAAGAGTTATTTTGGCTTATTGCAGCAATTTCTTGGGGCGGTGCCGCATATCAAGGCGATGAAGCGGTCGGCCTGCATAGAGGATGCACGGATGGCCCTCGCCCGTGTGAAGACATACTAGACAGAGATGGATGCCATCGCTGTTGCAACCCAGGGTTCGGACGAGAGCCGGTTACCCGCCGAGCACTATTTTGGGGAAGTTCTGCGTGGTGCTCGTGAAATAGAGTCGCAGTGCTCAAAAAATGTCGTGTTCAAATGAACGTTGTAGTTTGTAAAACAATATTTATAATGTAAGCGCTTTTTGTACTTGTGCGTTCAAGTATTGAAATATCTCCTGTGCGGCCGTTTATGTATACGTGTGTATAACCTGAAAGATGGCAGTCGTCAGCTTCAGCCCCCACGCACAAGGTGCGGGGGTGTTTGCGAAAATAGCGCATTTGCACACTTAATCCGACGTCTCGGTCCTGTGAAGAAGATGGTAGCGTAGCAAACAAGGCAACCGGACTATAATGCTTTATCACTTTCACTTAGCCATAGGAGTTCGAGGGTGGGGCTACGATATAGCCCCTAGGGGCACTGCGCTCTACGTATTCGGGGCGCGTATGTGCCTGACCGGGAAACGGTCCTTCATCAAAGCGGAGGAATTCTAAACATTCCGGTAGTCGATCGAGTGGTTGACCAGTCTCTCGCTATATCATGATAGTCAGTTTTCGGCTTTCTCTGCTGAGGTGCTCGCCCGGCCAAACCGGGGAACAATCACAGCAGTTCTCCTGGTGCCGCGTTAGCGGATGATACGGAACTTAAGGCAGCAAAACACAGGAGCCGGGCAAACCCAACATTTGACCAAAGACATGATTCGGAGCTGATGCGTATAAGGCCTAACTCGAGACGCCGAACACTCCCTGAGGTGTTCGGTCTTGATGATGGCGGGCAGATCAATGCCCTAAGCCCCTAGTGTCTAGGTACACGCAAGGTCCTCTGACGTGGCCGATGCCAAAACGTCAGCCTCCTCTCTGGTTATAATGAGAAACCGGGGGATGTATAGCAACAAGAGACAGGAAAAAAGGTTTACGCAGGGTCTTAATCTGAAAAGAATCCTTGCAACGGGTCCCTGCTGCACGTCTACGCCTGTGTCTCCGTTGTGCTGTATCCTGGACGGGTGTAACACGCTGTTCATCTGTAAAAGAGAGGAACTTAGTTTGAAAAGTGATCGTGCAAAAAATGAATTAAAAATTGAAATATGAATGAATGAATAAAGCCGAGCTTATACTAGCTCATACACACAACCCCTTGTAGAGGGGTGTGCGGCTAGGGAGCCCCTAGTTTATTTTATGCCGGACTCGTCTAGCCATGTCCGGGGTCTTGAACGACCTTTTAATGAGATGATGCCGCGTGGACCGGGCATTTTAAGTGTAAGAGACGCCAGAGTGTGGTATTGCATTAAAGCGGACAAAAGCTTCACGTCCCAATAGTGCTTGATGGCTACTTTTGAATGGGGGGACATGAAAGATTAGCTTTTCGCGTCGGAAGTTGTCGGGTGACCCGAACACAACTTCTAGTAGTAATGATCCCGTGCACTTGGCGTAAGGGCCTGGCGTCACTCCTTTGAAGGAAGTGCGACTATGTCGAATTTTAGTAAGGTCTATCCCCAACTTGTGGATTGTGTCCGGATATAGCAGTTTTAAATCACTGCCGCCCGTTCATCAGGACTTGTGTAAATTGTATTCCGTCGATTATAGGATCCAATATCAGAGCAGTCCATCCTGCGTTTCGAATACTTTTGGAATAGTCCAGGTGGTTGAAAGTAATTGGTTCTGACATCCAACCTCGAGGTTCCGCTGGGGTGGACCGTGCGATACCTGCTTTGGCGGGTGCCACACTGTTGTTCCGTATCATCACGTGAAGTGAGTTTACTGTTTTGACTTCTTGTGGGAAAGTCTTTTGTTTTTCGCGCGCTCGCTGGTGGGGTTCGTCGTCATCTTCGCATGCTGCCGAGCCCCTTTTGTTCGGCGTTGAGTCGGCCGGACTATTTGAAGACCGAACAATCTCTGTGGGTGTGGTTTGCAGGCCTTCCGGAGGTGCTGTGGATTTGACATATCCGATCCAAAATTTTGTTTAAGTTGGATAGCTCTTCACTGTTGCCCTTAAGAGGCAGTGTTTTGTTGTTTGGCCGCGAGCTTTTGAATCCTGTGTTGACCGCCGTATTCTTTGGGCTTTTTCCTTTATTTCGGCGCTGGTCCTTTCTGCGCCGTGATTTTCCGTTTCCATCTCTGATCTTGGATGTATTCGGGTCGCTGGTGCTGCATCTTGCTAGCCAGTTGTCTTCTCCTGCGCAAAAGCGGGTCATGAGGCTTGTTAGCGCGGCCATAGTTCTCGGCTTCTCTTGGCCGAGGTGTCTGGCAAGCCATTCGTCTCGGACGTTATGTTTAAAAGCTGCTAAGGCTTCGGCGTCCAAACAGTCGACTATTTGGTTCATTTTGGTAAGGAACCTGTTCCAGAATTTGCACGCTGACTCTCCGGGCTGTTTAGTTTTGTGACTTAAATCGTCTGCATCCGGAGGTCGGACATAAGTCCCTTGAAAATTTGCTCTAAACGCGTCCTCGAGCTCTTCCCAACTTCCAACAGTATTTTCTGGGAGGCTTTTGAGCCAATGCCGAGCTGGCCCTTTGATCTTGAGGGGTAGATATTTTATGGCGTGGAGATCATCTCCTGTAGCCATGTGTACGTGTAGTATGTAATCCTCAACCCAGACTCCAGGGGTCTGTTGTTCCGTCGTACGCCTCTATGTTTACGGGTTTGAATCCCGCTGGAAATTCATGATCCAGCACCTCATCGGTGAAACATAGTGGGTGTGCGGCGCCCCTGTATTTAGGCGTGCCGTTATCTTCGAACATGCGGCGTGTTGTAATGCTTCTTGGGGCCCTCTTTTTTGGCCCGTAAATGGACCCGACCGGGCCATCTGTTTTATCAGGGTTGTGTGTCTTCTTGTGTGTGGCACCGGTTGTCGCTTTTGGCCTGTCATCTGGTCGTCTATCCGGCTAGGCGGCCTCTTTGCTTTTTGACTGTGGGGACTCTATGGCCTCCTCGTCGAATTCTGGTAGCAGCTTGCGCTTCGGGTAGCTCTTTGTTTGGTGGCTATTGCCATATTTGTCAGCGGTCTTGAGTACTTTGCTCCACCTCATTTTGAGTATGTCTTCTGCTGTTTTGAGCTTCCGTTTTTCCTTTTTCAGACTTCTTGCAGTGGCGACAAGTCTTTTGTGAAGGTTTTTATGCTCCGGTGGTGTGTCCGGCGTGAGATCGTCTGGACTGTTGTTTTCGCCGGGCTTGGATTGATTATCCGATTCGTCCTGTTCGGATGGTTGCTTGGTTACATGTTCGTCGTCCACTGGTTTGCCCTGCTCTATTGCTGGGTCATTAGGAGTGCTGTTTTTGTCGGGCGGGACTTAGGGCGGTGTCTGCGTCACCGTTTTGGTTGTTTGTTGGCGGAATTATCCTTTGCCGCGTCCTGCTGTTCCTCGTTATCGCTTCCTTTTGGGGTGTCCACCATATATACATCATGGGTTGGGTGGCATTCCAGTGCTCGGTAAGCGCTGGTTCTTGGTAGTCTCCGGCATCGTCGTCCATACCGTCGATGTCTTCGGAGTCGTAGTCTAGCATGTCCCTTGAGTCTGCAGAACCCAAGGGAAGGTGGTAGGTTGTTAGTGCAAATGGTAAAACCAATGTTGGGCATTGCTGGAGGAGCTTTACTTAAGGCGAACTGTCAAGGGGTTCCCATTATAGCCCAACCGTGTAAGGAACGCAAAATCCGGGAACATAACACCGATATGACGGAAACTAGGGCGGCAAGAGTGGAAAAAACACTGCATAAGGCCGAGCCTTCCACCCTTTACCAAGTATATAGATGCATTAATTAAATAAGATATATTGTGATATCCCAACCAGTAAACATGTTCCAACAAGGAACAACATCTCCATGTTCCAATTAGGAACAAACTTCAATCTTCACCTGCAACTAACAGCGCTATAAGAGGGGCTGAGCAAAGCGGTAACATAGCCAATCAACGGTTTGCTAGGACATGGTGGGTTAGAGGTTTGACATGGCAATTTGGGAGGCTGGCAAGCAAATGGTAGGCATCGTAGCATTGGCATAGCAAAAGAGCGAGCAAACTAGCATAGCAAAGATAGTAGTGATTTCGAGGGTATGATCATCTTGCCTGAGATCCCGCTAGGAAGAAGAACGAGTCCATGAAGAAGACAAACGGACGTAGTCGAATGAATCCTCACAACTCCGGAACAAAACCGAAGCTAACGAGAGAAGCAAACTGGAAAGAAGCAAACAATATGGTAAACACACAAGCATAAACATGTCATGATGCACAAACAAGTATGATGCATGTCCGGTTTAAAGAGGCATGGCATGGCAAAGTGCAACGAACAATACTACAAATTAAGTGGAGCTCAATATGCAACGAGTTGCGTATTGACGGAACACCACATCAGTTATTTAGTTTCTCTCTCGATTATGTACCCAACAATATTAAATATTGTTAAACATGGCAAGAGGGTGAAGCAAATGAAAACTACCTATCTAGGCAAGTTTAAATGAGGCCGGAACAACAAAACAACAATTCCGGAAAATCCCCATATGCATTTAGCAATTTAAAGGAAGAACAAGTTTAAACATTTTAGTTGTTATTATCATGATGCGGATGACATATGCAAATTTATGCAATTTTTATGAAAATGTTGACAAGAGCATGTTATGAAGCATTTGTCACCATGGCGAAAGGAAAAGGGTGCCACGGCGGCGAAACGGAAATGGTGCCACGGCAACATATCGGTTCCGGTAGCTCACGGAGATACCGGTGCAAAAGGAAGCGTGCGGATGTGCGCAACATGCTAGAGATGGTGGGGTGCTCCCGACTACCGGGTTCCCACGGGTTAGTGGCATGGAAACGAGTGACAATTCGGACACGGTGCAAACGGTGCATCTCATACATGCAAGGGCATCTCATCGCGGTCATCTCGGGTTATACCTTCGAAGCGTGCGTTTTCAGAGCGGTTCGGGTTCGGCGAAGGAAGTAGTCGTTCACGGCCGTAGTGGAGGTAGACGTTCACGTGGCGACGTAGAGGAAGTAGTTGTACACAGCGATGGTAGTTGTACTCGTTCGAAGCAGAACTTGGGGTATCCATGTAGTAGGCATTCCGGTCCTGTAGTCGTTCGAGCGTCCGTGTGGTCTTGCCGGTGGGGCACTTGGTGAATCCGAAGTAGAGGTACACTTGTTGAAGCGGGACTTGGCGCATCCACGGTATTCGGGCGTAGTGGTACTCATTCCGTAGACGAACTTGACGGGACATGGTTGTCGTGGTACTTGACGTACACGGGGTCTCGGTCTTGGCCACGTCAAAACGGGCAGCGGCATACCGCAGCCAAGGTGGAGCAACAAGGCACCGATGAAGGGGAGAACGGGTGCGGGGCGATGGAGTTGCTCTCGGCTTGCTGGGTGCTCGAGGACAGGGGCGCTCGGGGCAGCGGTGTGCAGGACGCAGGTGGAGGGGTTGATGGCGACGGGCGGCGAGGTCGGCTCCTTGCTGGAGGTGGGGAGCTGCAGCAATGACGAACTGCAGGAGGCCGGGCTTGGAGCGTCGGTGCTCGAGGCGAGGAGCAGGAGACGACGCAGTCGAAGTCGTGGGGCACGGGGACCTGTTCCGTTGAGGCAGGAGGGGGCCGGGGTGCACGGAGCAGCGACGGTCGCCGGAGGCGAGGACGCGGGGTCGAGGCAGAGGCGACCGGCGGGGCAGGAGCAGAGCAGCAACCGCGGCGGGACTTGCGCCTCGATGAAGAGCAGCAGCAGCGAGCGGCTCCAGGAGAGGGCGTAGAGGAAGGAGCTCCTCTCCTCGAGCGCTCAGGCGACGGGGCCTTGGCGAGGAGGAGGCGCACAGGCGCAGGCGACGCGCTCGGGCTCGGGATCACGGAGGAGGGAGGCTGAGGCCGCACTCGAGGGAGAGATGGACCAAGGGGGAGGGAGATTGAGCGCTGGCGGCGCTGCGGGAAGGAGATGGGGCTCGAGGGGCTTCGACCTTGCAGCGCGGGGAGCTCCTTTCCCTGGCGATGTAGTTGTGTGTGGTGGCGCGAGGGAAGGAGGAGAAGGGAGCGATCCAGAGGAGGGGGGTCGAGCAGAGCGAGGGGATCGAGCGCTGGCGGCGCGAGGGAGGAGATGAGGGAGATCGAGAGGATGAGGGAGTCGGGCTAGGGTTCGGTCGGTGGGGCGCGGCTGGGCCTAGCTGCGCGAATGGGCCGGCCTGGTTTGTGGGCTAATGGCAAACAGAGAAAAGAAATGAAAGAGAAGGAGAGTTGGTTGGACCGGGATAAAAAAAAGGAAAAGGGTTTGAATTTATTTGAAGGATCAAATAAATTCGAGTCGAGCTCAAACTTGGAATGTGGCTACTTGACATAATTTCAAAGCGCCACCACTTGATTTGGAATAAAAGGAGAAGGATCAGGGATTAGGATAGTTGGAAACGCGAGAGATTAAAATGCAAGTTTGTCTTTGGTGATTCCAAAACAATGGAACATTTTATTATAGCTCCTTAATAATATTTGGAGACTTTGATATGTTTTAAAGAGAATTTCACCATGTGAATTTCCCTCGATTTAAATGGACTGAAGATCCATACGGTTTATTTAGTTGAGTTTTAAAAGGGGGGTGCAAGATGACATGATTCAATACAAGAGATGGCATGATGCAATGCAAATGATGCAACAAACAAAAAAAATCACACGATGAAACTCGGAGTAGCTGGAAGTCTTCTGGAGCGTCAGTCTCGGGGCGTTACAACACTCCACCACTACAAGAGGATCTCGTCCCGAGATCTAGGATGGCACCGGAGAGAAACGGAAGAGGAAGAGAGGAGGTAAAACTAAGTTGCTTCTTTGACGAACGAGTGAAACCACGAACCTTGAGAGGTTGAGCAATTTAAAAGAAGGAGTACAACAGAGATGAACACAATTGAGAGCACTGCGGTAGAACAAATAGAAACAAGGAACACCATGTGAACCTTGGAGGTTGCAAAGCTATGAATGACGAGTACAATGAACAAGAAGGAATTGGAACCACTCTTGTTGAGATGAGATAAACAAGGAACAAGGAAGAACAAATTCGGACAGCACTCCGACTGTAAATGGAAGGAATTGAACATGAACTTGAGAAGATGGGAGGATACTTGATGAAATGAACAACACACTGCCTCCGGAACTATTGAAAGAATGGCACAAGGGGTAAGAAGGATTTCAGACAGCACTCGAGTTGAAAAGAGAGGCAAAACTTGATAAGATGAAAGAACTTGAATGAGAACACAACACTCCGGTTAAATGGATAAGCACGAAAAGAACACGATCCTAACAAAACAAGATGATGATTGAAGAGCACAACATCACAATGCCTCCGAAACAAAAGAATAGAAGATAGATAATTGAAATAGAAGAATGGAGAAGAAAATGCCAACATCTGCCACCAACGGAAACAAATGATTGGATTGATATCAACAAGGAGACGAGAAACTTATTTCACCGGAAGGACAAATGAAGAACTTGGGTCATTTATAAGCACCATAAATAGCAACAATCCTTAGGGAAAGCTTTAGGTGAAATATAACACAAGATAACTCCAACGAAGAAGTTGATTTGTCGAAAAGATCTCTTGAACGAAGAGGAAATGATGGATTTAAAATACCTCATTCTTGACAACATATGAATCATTTAACATGAAGGAAATTGTCAAAAATGATATAACACCATCTCAAAAGATAAGGTAGAAAGAATTGCACTTCGAAATGCAAGAAGAAGAATACTTGAACGCCTCAAAACAAAACATGTGTTGAGCACCATGTTTAATTTTGAGTATAGTTTGGCGGGTCATAACTTCGAGAGAAATCTTGAAGAACAGTTGAAGAGTGAAAAGAATCCTTGAGGAACCACCATGTAGAGCCTCCATGAAGAATTCCGATAAACAAAAGGAATGAAAAGAAAGAGAAATTGAAAACACAAGGTGAATCCTTGCAATGATTTAGATGGATCTCCGTGATAATTAGAGCTTGGAACTCCGGGAAAAAGAGAAGATGAAACAAATGAAACCGAGAATTTTAAGGGCCTCCGGAATAAAGAATTAATCACTTGGAAGAACAAGAATAAGAATTATGTTATGCGTATCCTTCACCGATTAAATTGATGACAATCAACGGATTTGGCATACTACTTATTCTCGTAGAAAGGATTAAAAGAGATATATCAAAACTTGAGAAGGTCTTCAACGAACCACCGGTAGGATTGGAACAACAAATGAATTGATATGATGAACAAGGAAGAGAGATCTTGAAAGAACCACTGTAAGAATTGAAAAAGAGAGTAGCAAGGGCACAATTCACCGGGAAGAATTCGAAAACGAATGAAGATACTTGAGGGGATTTAGATACATGAGAATGAAGAGATCATGAACTGATTAGAGGATATTTGAACGATGCACCGGTAAGATTTGGAGAACGAGAGCTGAAAGCTTGAATGAATAATACTGAGATGATGGGCTTCAAAGAATGAAACTGAAAAGACTCCTAAAATGCTCCGGATGGGTGAAAAAGATTCTCACAATCGAAAACTATTATGAGAGGATGGCAACAAGCTAGCATCATGAATCTTGAAGAGAATAGAGCAAGATTAAAGAGAAACTCTTCTTCGGTCTTCAAATGATGAGAATGAGAACGAGAAACACCACCAAGAATTATTGAGGCACACCGGAAGAATCAAAAGCGAAGAGGTTGAGCCAACTATGAAAAGAATTTGAAAGATCTTGGATAAAAGCATTTGACTGATGATAACTCATTCTTACGTCAAACTTGGAGAAGAATTTAGGATAGCTCTGGGAAAGTAGAAGAGTCAGGTAAGATCCTGGGAAAAGACCTGTGGGTTAGGGCCCACTCAAAAGAACACCGTTGAAAAGATTTAAAAGAGATGTTGCACTGGTTGAATTAAATGACTTGAATGAGATACCAATCTCGAAAGAGCTTGAACGAATGCAGAGTGAAAAACACAAATCTTCGAGATATCTTGAGCACTCCGGAATAACAAATAGCAAGAAGTAGAATGATAATGAGGTGCACCGGTATGAGAAGACATTGAAATGAGGAAAAAGGTATGATCAACAAAACTTGACTTGAATCCACCGGAGAAGAGAAAGGAATGAGGAATGACGAACTAGTAGAACATCTTCTTGAAAACCACCGGGTAAGAACATTGACGGAAAAGAATGGAGAAACTTCACAAAAAAAATAAAAGGATAGTTGGTAAGGAAATCTTAGTCCTTGAGGAAAAAGGGTGGGTGGGCGGGAAAAACAAAGGCAACTTGGAGACGGATGAAACAAACACCGTTGAGAAGAAATGATAATTGGTCTTGCTGATGTTGAAGTGATCGGATCCACTTGAAGAGAAACACGCCGGTTGAGAAGGATTGACATGACAATCTCGATTGTCGAGAAGGATTGGTATTCACATCGGAGTATGAGAACACCATTTAGGAAAGGTATGGAATCAACACTTGACATTGAAGCAACTCGAATAACACAACTCAAAACAAAAACAAAGGACTGGCTTGCAGAATAAGCCGGAACAAATACATATGATAGAGATTTACCCAATCCCATATCATGCATATGTCGGAAAGATATTCTAGTAGCTACTTGAATTCCCACCTATGAAACTCCCGAAATTTTCCGGTTATGCAATCAGGTATTGGGGATACAGGGGAAGCATAATATCTCACCCAAAACTAGCAAATCCTACATCCAGCTGTATCCATCCTTCAACACATAACGAAGAAACCTTCGGAAATCGTGTACCTCAACCTCAGTACTGGGTTATCGGGGTTATATCACCAACAATTGCATAAAAGAGATTTTCGATGTCGGCGTACTAAACTCAGGTATTCCAGAACAGCAACGATAAAATTATGACGACAACACCTCAGAGCTCAACTCCCCGGGACACTTCCACTAAACCCCTGATAGGAGGCACCAAGACAATGTTCTCATCATAAAACCATCGGAACGATTCCAAGATACCCGCGTGAACCTAAAAAAATTTTTAGTGAAATTTGAGAAAAGAAGAGTCAAAACTCTACATCAGGAGACCTCACCAGAGCGATGAAGAGACTGGGGAGTAAAAAGAATTCCTAACTCTCCGATATATATAATCCTAAATGACTCAAAACATTTTTCTAGACACAACTCGGCCGCTAAAAACGATCAAGCAATGGGGCTCCTAAGGTCGGGGAAGGCTCTGATTACCAACTTGTAACGCCCTCGATGCGGCTATATCTCCCACGTGTCGAAGCACGACTTAGAGGCATAACCGCATTGAAAGCAATGTCGCAAGTGAGGTAATCTTCACACAACCCATGTAATACATAAGGGAAAGAGATACATAGTTGGCTTACAATCGCCACTTCACACAATTACATGAATAAAGCATTACATCATCCAGATACAATCAAGGTCCGACTACGAAACCAAAATAAAAGAAGAACCCCAAATGTGACAAAGGTCCCCGATCGACCCAAACTGGGCTCCACTACTGATCAACTATAACGAAACAACACAAAGGGCAAGATCTTCATCGAGCTCCTCCTTGAGCTTGGTTGCGTCACCTGCTCGGTAACATAGGCACCTGCAAACTGGTTTTGGAAGTATCTGTGAGCCACGAGGACTCAGCAATCTCGCACCCACGAGATCAAGACTATTTAAGCTTATGGGTAAGGTAAAGGCATGAGGTGGAGCTGCAGCAAGCGACTAGAATATAGGGTGGCTAACATACGCAAATGAGAGCGAGAAGAGAAGGCAAAGCATGGTCGACAACTAGAAATGATCAAGAGGTGTTCCTGAACTCCTACTTACGTCAAACATAACTCCAACACCGTGTTCACTTCCCGGACTCCGCCGAGAAGAGACCATCATGGCTACACACGCGGTTGATGTATTTTAATTAAGGTCAACTTCAGGTTTTCTACAACCGGACGTTAACAAATTCCCATCTGCCACATAACCGCGGCACGACTCTCGAAAGTTTATAACCCTGCAGGGGTGTCCCAACTTAGCCCATGACAAGCTCTCATGGTCAACGAAGGAATAGACCTCCACCCGAGACACTCCGATCAGACTCGGTATCCCGGTACAACAAGACATTTCGACAGGGTAAAACTAAACCAGCAACACCGCCCGAATGTGCCGACAAATCCCGATAGGAGCTGCACATATCTCTTTCTCGTGGCACACCGGATGAGTCTAGCTACGAGTAAAACCAACCTCAAGTTTCCCGAGGTGGCCCCAGCAGTAGCTCGGTTCGGACCAACACTCGAGGAGCACCGCCCGGGGGGTTAGAATAAAGATGACCCTTGAGTCTGCAGAACCTAAGGGAAGGTGGTATGTTGTTAGTGCAAATGGTAAAACCAATGTTGGGCATTGCTGGAGGAGCTTTACTTAAGGCGAACTGTCAAGGGGTTCCCATTATAGCCCAACCGTGTAAGGAACGCAAAATCCGGGAACATAACACCGATATGATGGAAACTAGGGTGGCAAGAGTGGAACAAAACACCAGGCATAAGGCCGAGCCTTCCACCCTTTACCAAGTATATAGATGCATTAATTAAATAAGATATATTGTGATATCCCAACCAGTAAACATGTTCCAACAAGGAACAACATCTCCATGTTCCAATAAGGAACAAACTTCAATCTTCACCTGCAACTCACAACGCTATAAGAGGGGCTGAGCAAAGCGGTAACATAGCCAATCAACGGTTTGCTAGGACATGGTGGGTTAGAGGTTTGACATGGCAATTTGGGAGGCTGGCAAGCAAATGGTAGGCATCGTAGCATTGGCATAGCAAAAGAGCGAGCAAACTAGCATAGCAAAGATAGTAGTGATTTCGAGGGTATGATCATCTTGCCTGAGATCCCGCTAGGAAGAAGAACGAGTCCATGAAGAAGACAAATGGACGTAGTCAAATGAATCCTCACAACTCCGGAACAAAACCGAAGCTAACGAGAGAAGCAAACTGGAAAGAAGCAAACAATATGGTAAACACACAAGCATAAACTTGTCATGATGCACAAACAAGTATGATGCATGTCCGGTTTAAAGAGGCATGGCATGGCAAAGTGCAACGAACAATACTACAAATTAAGTGGAGCTCAATATGCAACGAGTTGCATATTGACGGAACACCACATCAGTTATTTAGTTTCTCTCTCGATTATGTACCCAACAATATTAAATATTGTTAAACATGGCAAGAGGGTGAAGCAAATGAAAACTACCTATCTAGGCAAGTTTAAATGAGGCCGGAACAACAAAACAACAATTCCGGAAAATCCCCATATGCATTTAGCAATTTAAAGCAACAATAAGTTTAAACATTTTAGTTGTTATTATCATGATGCGGATGACATATGCAAGTTTATGCAATTTTTATGAAAATGATGACAAGAGCATGTTATGAAGCATTTGTCACCGTGGCGGAAGGAAAAGGGTGCCACGGCGGGGAAACGGAAATGGTGCCACGGCAACATATCGGTTCCGGTAGCTCACGGAGATACCGGTGCAAAAGGAAGCGTGCGGATGTGCGCAACATGCTAGAGATGGTGGGGTGCTCCCGACTACCGGGTTCCCACGGGTTAGTGGCATGGAAACGAGTGACAATTCGGACACGGTGCAAACGGTGCATCTCATACATGCAAGGGCATCTCATCGCGGTCGTCTCGGGTTATACCTTCAAGCGCGGCGTTTTAGAGCGGTTCGGGTTCGGCGAAGGAAGTAGTCATTCACGGCCGTAGTGGAGGTAGACGTTCACGTGGCGACGTAGAGGAAGTAGTTGTACACGGCGACGGTAGTTGTACTCGTTCGAAGCAGAACTTGGGGTATCAATGTAGTACGCGTTCCGGTCCTGTAGTCGTTCGAGCGTCCGTGTGGTCTTGCCGGTGGGGCACTTGGTGAATCCGAAGTAGAGGTACACTTGTTGAAGCGGAACTTGGTGCATCCACGGTATTCGGGCATAGTGGTACTCATTCCGTAGACGAACTTGACGGGACATGGTTGTCGTGGTACTTGACGTACACGGGGTCTCGGTCTTGGCCACGTCAAAACGGGCAGCGGCATACCGCAGCCAAGGTGGAGCAACAAGGCACCGATGAAGGGGAGAACGGGCGCGGGGCGATGGAGTTGCTCCCGACTCGCTGGGTGCTCGAGGACAGGGGCGCTCGGGGCAGCGGTGTGCATGACGCAGGTGGAGGGGTTGATGGCGACGGGCGGCGAGGTCGGCTGCTTGCTGGAGGTGGGGAGCTGCAGCAACGACGAACTGCAGGAGGCCGGGCTTGGAGCGTCAGTGCTCGAGGCGAGGAGCAGGAGACGACGCAGTCGAAGTCGTGGGGTGCGGGGACATGTTCCGTTGAGGCAGGAGGGGGCCGGGGTGCACGGAGCAGCGACGGTCGCCGGAGGCAAGGACGCGGGGTCGAGGCAGAGGCGACCGGCGGGGCAGGAGTAGAGCAGCAACCGCGGCGGGACTTGCACCTCGATGAAGAGCAGCAGCAGCGAGCGGCTCCAGGAAAGGGCGTAGAGGAAGGAGCTCCTCTCCTCGAGCGCTCGGGCGACGGGGCCTTGGCGAGGAGGAGGCACACAGGCGCAGGCGACGCGCTCGGGCTCGGGATCAAGGAGGAGGGAGGCTGATGCCGCACTTGAGGGAGAGATGGACCAAGGGGGAGGGAGATTGACATTGGTGCAGCTGCATGTCGTCGAAGAGCTCCTCGACATGATCGGCCTCGACAACTTCATCGACACTCAAGTTCAGCAACACTACAAAAAAATACACTTCCGTGATGATAAGTGTTTGTCAAAGTAGGTCGCGTTTTTTGTCATGCATGTACATCCATGACGAATTTATGACAGAATCAAGATAGTCATACTGTGGTTGTCAGAGAAGTGTTCCATGACATTACCAAAATTATCATCACGGAAGTGTCCACTTCCATGATGATAAATCGCGCGTCACAGAAGTGCTTTCGTCAAGGGTGACCGACACGTGGCATCCACCGTAACGGAACACCGTTAAGCTATCGGGTCGGCTTTTGGATCCAATAACCCGTTAACAGCCCCGACCAATGGGGATTTTCCACGTGTAAAATCATCATTGGCTGGAGGAAACACGTGTCGGCTCACCGTTGGGACAGATGTCATCCACTCATTGGACGGAAGACGCCTATGGTACATCAACACGTGGCATGGCCCAACAGAGGCCCATTCCTGTGAAAAGGCCGGCCCAGTAAAAATTAGCAGGCTAGCCCATATAAGGCCTACTTGTGTCAGGTCCATTTAAGCCAACGGCCCATACGAGATGAGCCAATTCGGCCCGTCAACGGCCCGTTAAAGATTTGACACCATTGCAGCCCATCGTCAGTTCGAGCCTATTAACAGCCCGCTATATATCTGGGCTCAATATCGGCCCAATGAGATTTCGTCCTGTTAACGGCCCGTTTAATGGATGGGCCAATTTTCATGATGTACATCTTTCGGCCTTTTAGCAACCCATTTAAATGTTGGGCTAGTTTCCGGCCCGGTGTGTCTTTCAGCCTGTTGACGGCCCATAAATCTGATGGGCCATTTATTGTCGGACCTGAGTTTCGGCCTTTTAGCGGCCCATTTAAGTGTTGGGCCAATTTTTTGGCCCGATGTCACTTTCAGCCTGTTGACGGCTGTCGGTGTCAAAACCGGCAGATCTCGGGTAGGGGGTCCCGAACTGTGCGTCTAGGCGGATGGTAACAAGAGACAAGGGACACAATGTTTTTACCCAGGTTCGGGCCCTCTCGATGGAGGTAAAACCCTACTCCTGCTTGATTGATATTGATGATATGGGTAGTACAAGAGTGGATCTACCACGAGATCAAGGAGGCTAAACCCTAGAAGCTAGCCTATGGTATGATTGTTGTTCGTCCTATGGACTAAAACCCTCCGGTTTATATAGACACCGGAGAAGGCTAGGGTTGCACAGAGTCGGTTACAATGGTAGGAGATCTACATATCCAGATTGCCAAGCTTGCCTTCCACGCCAAGGAAAGTCCCATCCGGACACGGGACTAAGTCTTCAATCTTGTATCTTCATAGTCTTGGAGTCCGCCAATGATGATAGTTCCGCTTATCCGGACACCCCTAGTCTAGGACTCCTCAAGAGCTCCCGAACCAAGCTTCAATGACGACGAGTCCGGGCGCGCATATTGTCTTCGACATTGCAAGGCGGGTTCCTCCTCTGAATAATTCATAGAAGATTGTGAACACCAGGATAGTGTCCGGCTCTGCAAAATAAATTCCACATACCACCGTAGAGAGAATAATATTTACACAAGCTCAATCTGCTGACGTATTTTGTGGCGTGATGTCACACCATAACCAAGCCTTTACTCGAATCATTTTTATTATTCCACCTCAGCGCGTTTAGCGAAGCGGTTTCCTTGGCACTTCTTGTCGAAGCAGAGATCGTGTCCCCTTATTCTGGGATTCTCGTCAATACAGACGCAGTAACCCAACCGTGCGTCTGCCCGCCGCCTCCATCGGCGTAGTTCCAAACGGTCACGGGGACGGCTCTTGGTATTCTCCCCCTTTATAATGAGACCAAGGCCTGTCCCTTTCCTTTGATCCTCAATCGAATCCGCCCCTTGCCCTGAGTTCCAACACCCAAGGCTCCAGATTCGGGCGCTTCGGACCTTCGACAATGTCTGGCTCCGACCTACAGGGCCGGTGGATGGCCTCTTCCGTCACGGAAGAAGACATGCTAAAGCTGAGAGACGCCAGGTACCTAACCTATGAGATTTCACATAGGTTGCCCACCCAAGGGCAAGTCATTCCCACTCCCGAGCCTGGTGAGAGCGTCGTGTTCGTGTCTCACATCCGTCGGGGTTTAGGCTTCCCGATGGACAACTTCGTGAGGGGGCTCATGTTTTATTATGGGCTGGAATTCCATGACTTGGCTCCGGAGTCCATCCTCCACATCTCATTGTTCATTGTTGTCTGCGAAGCCTTCCTCCGCACTACCCCTCACTTTGGTTTGTGGCTCAAGACCTTCTACGTGGAGCCGAAGATGATCGAGGGGCGACAGGCAGAGTGCGGAGGGGCAGTTATAAGTAAGAGGGCCGATGCTCCATGGCCCGAGGGCTCTTTTCTAGAGGAGCTCGGCTTGTGGCAACAGGAGTGGTTCTGTATCGCCGCTCCCAGGGGCAGCAGCCAGGTGCCGCCACCCGCCTTTCGCTCGGGCCCTCCACAACGGCTGGGGTCATGGCTCCACAAAGGGCTTGACTGGGGGCCGTCCAAGGACATACCAATATTGCAGGGCCGGATTCGAGACCTCCAAGAGAGGGAGATCAATCTGGTCGTAGTGACGCAGGTTATGCTGATTCGGCGCTTCGCCTGCAAACATCGCCTCCGCCTGTGGGAATTCAACCGAGGGACCGTGAGCTCTTCAACACTTCATGGGTACGACACCCGTGGAGATGTATAAACTGTTCTTCGGATCACAAGAGATGTGTCCGGACTTGACCGAGGACGCCGGCCTAAGCTGCAATCGCCCGGATACTCAAGTAAGTAGTCCTGTGTCCAGACATATCGTACGTTTATTTATGATGGATTTTCCTTTTAACCAGCTATCCCTTGAACAGGAGTGGATAGCGTAAGCAAAACTGATACGGTGTCCGGCCCCCCTCCCGGAGACCACGCCGGATCCCGTGTTAGTCAAGATGCTGGAGGTTGCGCCTTCAGAAGAGGGCGAAGGGGAAAACAGGAAAACTAGCGCCTCTGCCAAGGAGGCTCTCAAGAAAGGGGGATCGAGAATCCTCCCTCCGTGGGGGAGAAGAGGACCGCTGAAGATCCAGAGGCCAAGGCCTCAAAGCGGGAAGAAATCTTCACCGGAGGGTCCACGCCAGAGAAGCCCCGCCGCACTATTTCCCAAGGAATCAGCCTCCAAAGGAGCCGTAAGTAGAAAAAGGGAGTTTCGTAATAAGGGACATCCCTATTTTTATTTCTGAGGATAACCGAAGTTCTTACCTTGCAGTTCGGATCTCAGCCCTTCTCAGCAGAGCTCATCTTCGGGGGATCTTCATCCGGAGATGATGGATAGTGAGACGCCCATCCGCCGCAGACCGTCAGCGGGGCGACGACCCCGAGGTGTCGCTGGAGGGTCTCTGAAACCGCGGGGTCAAGAGTTTGGCACCAACCGTGGACGGCCGGAGGGGCTAAATGATCTGCTCGAGAGGGCGTCTATCTCAGAAGATCACCGTACATTAATGAGTACGGTGATTGAAAGGATTTCATCAGCTGAGAGTGGGTTGCATGAGGCCGTCAGAAGTTTACTAACGGGGTTTGACGTACGTAAAAATGACATACCTTTTGACAGTTTTGCACATGGAGTGCGCCCTGTATAGATAGTAGCCCCTCAGACTCGGTATGTTGTCAAAAGTGGCGGCATGCCGAGGATCATAATCTCAGTGTTAAGATGTCGCCTTTCCTATTCAGGGGGCGGAGTGTTCAGTGGCCAGCCGGACTGATAGAGTTGCCGAACTGAAGTGGCAACTCGACGTTGCGGATGCGGACATCGCTCTGGTCAATAAACGACTTGACGAGTCACAAGGTAGGTGGTTTCTCCGCGGTCGCCTCGTAAGGGAGCTGATGCCCATGCCTTACAACATGTATGCTTGATGCAGATGGCGCCGCTGCTATGGAGGACCTTCGGGAGAGCTTGCTCGAGCCAAGGAGCAAGCCCGAAAGAGTGATGCGGCTGTCTCGAAGGCGGCCGAAGAGCTAAAAGCCGAAAAGGCTGCTCATTGCCGAAGCAGGGAGGAGATGGCCGGAATGGCCTTGAAGCTGAATGATGCTACCGACCGCTATGAGGTTCTTGAAAGAGAACGCCGAGCGGGGCAAGAGGACCTGAAGAAGGCCACCGCCGAAGCCAAGGATGCCCGCTCTGCGATGAGGGCTATGAAGGAGGAGCTGTCGTCGCCGAGACATTGCGGTCGAAAGCCCTTTCGCTGCGAGAGATTTACGGATCGAAGTATGCTGGTTGGGCCAGTTGTGGGGTGTGGAGGATGCTTATCTGGATTTGGCGGCGAGTGCGGCGGACGCAGTCGTGCACTTCCGCAGCCAAAAGGATCACGAGATGGAAGAGCTTTTTTGGTCTCAATTCCATAGTCCGGAGCGTCCACTTCCGTTAATCGATCGGTTGGCTGAGTGGGCTGAGCTGAATAGTAGGTTGTCCGGACTTGCCATGAAGGATGTGGTGGCTCATCTGTGGCCGGAAAGGTCCAAGCCGAAGAGTTATTTTGGCTTAGTGTAGCAATTCCTTGATGCGATGACGCATATCAAGGCGATGAAGCGGTCCGCATGCATAGAGGGTGCACGAATGGCTCTCGCCCGTGTCAAAACATACTGGGAAGAGATGGGTGCCACCGATGTTGCATCCCGAGATTCGGGCCGAAGCCGATTACCCGCCGAGCACTATTTTGAGGAAGTCCTGCAGGGCGCTCGTTTAATAGAGTCGCAGTGCTCGAAAAACGTTATGTTCAAATGACATGTATGATTTGTAAAACCATATTTATAACATAAGGGCTTTTTATACTTGTGTGTTCAAGTATTGAAATATCTCCTGTGCGGCCGTTAATGTATATGTATATATAACCTGAAAGATGGCAGTCTTCGGCTTCAGCCCCCACACACATGGTGCGGCGGTGTTTGCAAAAAAGCGTGTTTTCACACTTTAATCCAACGTCTTGGTCCTTTTGAAGGAGGTGATAGCGTAGCAAACTAGGCAACCGGACTATAATGCTTTATCACTTTCACTTAGCCATAGGAGTTCGATGGTGGGGCTACTATATAGCCTGTTGGGGATATTACTACTGGGCATGAACAGGCCTATTTGGGTCGGGTTAACTTCATTAGTAGTATAAAGGTGATTAAGCCAAGTTGGCAAATAAAGACCCAAGGTCGGGTTTGATATGTAAACTTGTATTGTAAGCTAGGAATAGAGAGAGACCAACCGGGATACGAGTATGAACCAGTGTTGGGACTCTATGGACCGACGGGCGTCACCCGTGTATATAAGGGGACGACCCGGCGGCGGTTCAGGGACAGAGAACAACAACTCGAGGCCTAGGCGAAGCTTATTTGCTCCCAAGTCATCGAAACCACATTAATCCCATCACAACTAGACGTAGGCTTTTACCTTCATTGAAGGGGCTGAACTAGTATAAACCCTTGTGTCTTTGTGTCCGCTTTAACCCCTTCAAGTTAACCCGCAGCGATGGCTCCACGACTAAGTCCTTTCACAAGGACATCTGCCGTAACAAAACCACGACAGTTGGCGCCCACCGTGGGGCTATTGCACGATGGTTTGATGATCTTGGAGGGCAAATTCGAAGGACTCGAAGGCTATGCTGTGGGCCAGATGACCAAGAGTCGTCGTGGCAAGCTCTACATCGACGTTGCAGGATGGGGTCCCGAAGCCGGCTCGATTGAGTACTGGTACCGGGTTCCCTTTGGTGGCATACACGTTTTTATCGGCAAGATTGGTGAGCCTGGACCTGAGCCGGACATCTGCACCGACCTTGTCGAAACGACTCAGCGTACGAGATCTACCCAGGTTAAACTGGCCGTGAAGCATGACTTCGTGGGAGTCATCAATAGAGGAGAACATGAGGACGAGTCAGAATACGGTAGCGAGACCGTCGTCTATTCTGGCGACGAGTCCTCAACCGGGGAGACCGAATCATTGTAATAGTTGCAAGACGACCAGATTAGGGGCTGTTCCGATGGCGACAGTATTCCGGACCCCCCTGATCAGATCAACCGGGTTGGAATATTCATGGCCGGCACGCAGGCGGCGAATCACTCCTTGACCGCAGCAGCAATGTTCTCCGGATCAGCAGCGGCAGCGGTAGCAGGGGCAGGAGGCCTTGTGCGCCCACCGGTTCAAGTTCTGTCTGACCTGTTTGATGCACTAGCTGTACTTATGGCAGAGGCCAATCCGGCGGATCAGGAGGCCCATGATGCAGAGGTTGCAAAGGTGAGAGAGCAGATCGTACAGGCCAAAGCCGACCTGGCAGCAGAGAAGGACCGGATGGCCGCAGAGCGGGCCGCTTTGGACGCCCAGGCCTATAGGCTCATGCTCGACCAGAACGCATCACATGAGGTCTTGAAGCGGAAGCACAGATCACGCCTGCCGTTAGGGTTCGACCCTAAAAATCTCTTTCACACTCCGGAAGCTGGACCCAGTAATCCGCCATGGCACCGGGAGGTAAACCGGTCGAGGCACCAGGGCCAGGAGGGCCGGTCCAACCCCGCCTGATGGAACCTCCTCGCGTAACGCCAGATTCTCCGCCGTCCGCACACCTCCGGACCATTATTCTAATCCTATGGACAATCTTGTCGCAGCTGCTTCGCGATTAGAAGCTATCCCGATCGAAGGAGATTCTCCGCAAGCAATAGAGACGCGCCGGGTTAAGGAACTTCTCCGAACCGCCCTGATTCAGCAGGAGGCATATTCATACAGCCGCGATCGGATTCATTCCACACCTCGTCCAAGCCGGAGCTACAGTAGGCGCATGGATGAACCGGCCGTATCAAGCAATGCACGGAGCCGTGAAGCGGCCCGTGGCAATAACCCGGCAGGCGGTGTTTGCGACGCTCAGGATGTAGTGGACCGGGCCCGCGCACGAAGGGAGGCCGAGTTAGCAGCACAGAACGAGGCGGGTCAGCTTACATCGGTTCGTCCCACCACCTCCGCCGGGCCAGTGGTCGCCTCTAGTTTGGGGGTGCCCTGTTTAGTCCCCGCTTTACTCAATGTATGCCTGCCCAAGGACTTCAAGGGTCCGCGCAAGGTGCCAAATTACACCGCTGATTTATCTCCGGAAGCATGGGTAGAGAGTTATGAGATGGCCATGGAGATGCTGGATGTAGATGAGGCCGCATGTGCAAAGTACTTCACCATGATGCTTGAAGGCATGGCCCATACTTGGTTGAAGGGCTTGCCGCCTAATTCTACCAGTTCATGGGCCCAGTTGCGGACCCAGTTTATCCAGAATTTCAAAGATACGTGTAAGCAGCCTATGTCCATAGTGGACTTGGCGGCTTGTGTTCAAGAGTACGGAGAGTCAATCACCCATTGGGTACGCCGCGTTTCGGAAATCTTGCACTCGTCTGACAGGATCAATGCTGACTCTGTGATTTTAACCCTGGAGGGCAACTGCCGGTTTAAGCCTCTAAAGTTGAAGTTGGGGCGTATGAAGTGGTTTTGTAATGACATGGGAACTCTTATGGGCACGTTAGTGAAGTATGCTGATTCTGATAGTACCAAGGACCCCGAGTCTGACGATGATGAAGCAGGGAAGGGAAATAAGAACAGCAACTCCAAAGGGCATCAACACAAACCGGCGGGCCATGGGAACGGAGGCAAGCGTAAAGCGGATGGCAGCATGGACTTTGTGGCTAACACTAATGCGCAGGACAAGGGTCAGCGGCGCAGAGGTAAAGCGGCGAATCGTAGTGGAGCTTCAATCCTAACCCGGATCGCTTAAACTATTTGTTGAATCAGCCTTGTCCAAAACACGGACGGGAAGCGCCGCTAACCACGCTTGGAAGGATTGTTACATTATGCAGGAATTTAAAAACTCTAATGCCTTTCGGTATAACCATGGGTCAGGTGGTGGCTCAGGATCCGGTTTCCATGGGCCGAGTGACGATGGAGCCTCCGGTTCAGGTTTCAACCAGGGCGGTCAGAACAACCAGAATAATCAGAGCAGTCAAGGAGGTTACAATCAGCAGCAGCAAAGCAAAGCAGTTAGCCGGGTTATCGAGCCATCCAAAGCGGTTGAACAATGGGCAGATCACGTTTTCACAACTAGCTTGGATAAGCGCCACAAAAACTTCACAAGCGAAGCGGTGAACTCGTTGAACCGCCGCACTCACGCTATTTACGCTGGTCGGAACAACCTATCGTGGTGGAGCAGGAGGATCACCCACCCCGGTTGACAATCCGGGCGGTTGGCATTAGTGGTAGACCCTCAGGTGGGAGGTTATAAATTCACCAGGGTGCTCATGGATGGAGGGAGCAGTATTAACATCCTGTACTACAAGACAACCAGACAAAAATCTCAGACTGTCTAATACGGTGTTCCATGGTGTGGTGCCTGGCAAATCAGCATATCCTGTTGGTAAGATAGCCGTGGAGGTGGCTTTTGGGGACGAGCATGATTCCCGATCTGAAACACTAACCTTTGAGGTGGTGAAAATCCGGAGCCCGTATCACGCCTTATTTGGGCGGCCGGCTTATGCCAAATTCATGGCACGGCCTTGTTATATCTATTTGCAGCTCGAGATGCTGGGTCAAAAAGGGACAATAACGGTTCATGGGAGCCGCAAGATTGCTTTGGAATGTGAGGAAGGTGATGCGGCCTATGCAGAGTCGGTTGTGCCACGGCGGAGTTGAAATATTATAAGGACAATGTTGATCTGGCAGACATGACCACTTTGAAGAAGCCGACTACGGAGCATGATTCGGATCTGAAGTTCAAATCAGCGGCTGAGACCAAGCTTGTTGACTTCGTGCCAGGTGATTCGTCCAAGAAGTTCACTATCACTGCCAACTTGGACACTAAATAGGAAAGCACGCTCATCGAGTTCATCCGTGAGAATCGGGACATTTTTGCATGGAAGCCTTCTGACATGCTAGGTGTACCGAGGGAACTCGCTGAGCACACTCTTAATATTGATCCCAAGTATAAACCGGTGAAACAGTTTCTCCGCCGGTTTAACGAAGAAAGGCGCAAAGCTATTGGAGAAGAAGTGGCCAGGCTCCTAGCAGCTGGTTTTATCATTGAAGTGTTCCATCCAGAGTGGCTTGCTAATCCGGTGCTGGTTCTTAAGAAAAACGGCACTTGGCGTATGTGTGTTGATTACACGGATCTTAACAAAGCTTGTCCAGTGGATCCTTTTGCCCTCCCCCGCATTGACCAGATTATTGATGCCACGGCGGGTTGTGAGCGTTTGAGTTTTTTGGATGCGTACTTTGGGTATCATCAGATCAAGATGGCGGTTAAAGACCAGGAGAAGACGGCGTTTATTACTCCCTTTGGAGCCTTCTATTATGTATCTATGCCTTTTGGGTTCAAGAGCGCCCAAGCAACTTATCAATGGTGTGTACAGAACTACCTGCATAAACAGATCGGCCGTAATGTGCACGCCTATGTGGATGACATTGTACTCAAGTCAAGGCAGAAGGAGACGCTAATTGATGATTTGAAGGAAACCTTCGACAACTTGCGGGTTTACAAGATGATGCTCAACCCGGCCAAATGTGTCTTTGGTGTTCCAGCAGGCAAGTTACTGGGCTTTCTTGTGTCCAACAGAGGAATTGAGGCTAATCCGGAGAAGATTACGACTATTACCTCCCTGGCTAAACCGAAGTGTATCAACGATGTTCAGCGTTTGGCAGGTCGGATTGCCGCGCTGAGCCAGTTTATCAGCCGCCTCGGAGAGAAGGCCATCCCTTTATACCAGATGCTGAAAAAGACAGATCAATTCATCCGAGTCCGCTGCTTGATGAAGCGTTGAGGACTTGAAGCGGCAATTAGCCAATCCGCCCGTTCTTGCAGCTCCGATCGACAAGGAGCCGTGACTGCTATACGTAGCGGCCAATGCTCGTGCAGTTAGCGTGGCTATTGTGGTAGAGCGCAAGGAGGAAGGCAAGGAGTATCCGGTTCAGCGGCCTGTTTACTATATCAATGAGGTGCTTATTGAATCCAAGCAACGGTATCCGCATTGGCAGAAGCTGGTATATGGAGTTTTTATGGCAAGCCGGAAGTTGAAGCAGTATTTCCAAGGGCACGCCATCACAGTGGTCAGTTCAGCTCCCTTGGGTGATATCATACAGAACCGGGAGGCGACTAGCCGGATTGCCAAGTGGGCTATAGAACTTGGGCTACACGGATCGAAGTACGTACCTCGGACGGCGGTGAAGTCTCAGGCACTTGTTGATTTCATCAATGATTGGACTGAGTTGCAAGCACCAGAGGAGAAGCCGGATCACACATATTGGACTATCCATTTTGATGGATCCAGCAGTTGAGGGCTCGGGGCTGAGTCGTATTAACTTCCCCACGAGGTGATTAGTTTTGTTATGTTCTCCGCTTAATGTTCCCTTGTACTAATAATGCAGATGAGTATGAAGCCTTGCTCCATGGTCTCCGGATGGCTAAAGAGATGAATCTAAGTCGGGTTAAGTGCTTCGGTGACTCGGACCTCGTGGCTCAATAGGTGTCTGGCACTTGGGATTCTAAAGACCCACTCATGGCTGCATATCATCGTGAGGTGGATATTGTTGCAGGTCACTTCAAGGGTTATCAGGTGGATCGTCGAAAAAATGAAGCGGTGGACGCTTTAAGCCGGTTGGGCTCTCAGCGTAAACCGGTCCCGCCTAATGTCTTTCTTGATGTGTTGCACAATCCGTCGGTCCAGCTCCTGGGTGAAGCGGATTTGGCTATTCCTGATCCGGAGGCTCAATTGGTGGCAGGCCTGCATGTTATACCGGATTGGACAGTTCCTTATCTTGCGTACATGAACCGGGTAGAGTTGCCAGAGGATGAGACCCTAGCCAGGCAGATAGTCCGGCGATCTAAGTCTATGACCATTGCCAATGGCGAATTGCATCATTGAAGTGTATCAGGGGCGTTTCAACGCTGCGTTTCTCCTGAGGAAGGCTGTGAAATTTTGCGCGAAATCCACGAAGGGGATTGTGGTCACCACGCCGGTTCAAAGTCTCTGGTGGCTAAGGTGTTTCGTCACGGGTTCTACTGGTTGACGGCTCATGCTGATGCGGAGGACTTGGTTAAACGGTGTGATGGCTGTCAAAAATTTTCACGGCGTGCTCATGTGCCGGCTCAAGAGTTGAGGATGATTCCAATTGCTTGGCCGTTTGCAACATGGGGCCTGGATATGGTCGGACCATTTAAAAGGTCCAAGGATAAGAAAACCCACCTCTTGGTGGCAGTTGACAAATTTACCAAGTGGGTTGAAGCGGAGCCCGTTATCAAGTGTGATGCAGCTATAGCGGTGAAGTTCATTAAAAAGGTGATTTTCCGGTTTGGCTTTCCACACAGTAATATTACTGACAATGGTACCAATTTGTCCAAGGGCGCTATGAAGGAATTCTGTGAGCGTGAGCACATCCGACTTGGCGTATCGTTACTGGCTCACCCCTAGTCCAATGGGCAAGCAGAACGAGCTAATCAAGAGATCTTGCGAGGCATCAAACCCCGGCTTATGGTTCCATTGCAAAGAACACCGGGTTGTTGGGTTGAAGAGCTACCGTCTGTATTATGGAGTATCAATACTACGCCCAACCGATCTACAGGATACACGCCGTTTTTCATGGTCTACGGAGCAAAGGCGGTTCTCCCTAGTGATATCCGGCATGATTCGCCTCGTGTGGCGGCTTATGTTGAAGCGGACAATGAGGCAGCACGGCAAGATGCTTTGGACCTATTGGATGAGAAGCGTGACATAGAGGCCGCCCGCTCGGCGATTTACCAACAGGATCTTCGTCGCTATCACAGTCGCCGGGTCAGAACCAGAGCTTTTCAAGAAGGAGATTTGGTGCTTCGACTCATCCAAGACCAGACGGATATGCACAAGTTATCCCCACCTTGGGAGGGACCTTTCGTGGTCAGCAAGAATCTACATAATGGGTCGTACTATCTGAATGATATTCGAGAGCATAAAGACTCACGCACATCAGAGGAGGAGACCAACAGGCCGTGGAACATAGCACATCTTCGGCCTTACTACACTTGAGCCATCGGCACTATCTATGTATATATCATGACAGTGTATATATTATCGTTGATATAATAAAATCGGAGCCTCAGCTAAAGCGGGGTCTCTGTTCTTTCATATCATGTGTGGTTACATGGAGTTGTGCTGTCTTAAAGCGGCCTCCAGTTTACCCCTTGAAATTTGCTTTTCAAAAAAAGCTTTGTGATATCACTTGGGGGCTTGGTCGTGTCCGAACCAATGCAACACCTCTTGATAGGCGAAAGCCACCAGATCACTTGGGGACATGGTCAAGTCTGAACTAGTGACGCCTTTTGATCGGCCTAAGGCCACAGAATCACTTGGGGGCTTGGTCGAACCCGAACCATTGACATGCCTTTTGATCGGCATAAATGCCACGGTTTCATTTGGGGACCTGGCTGACTTGAACCATCGCCACACCTATTGGGGGCTTGGTCCTGTCCGACCATGGTAACACCATCTGATCAGCTCAGTAAAGCATGTTTTTGCAAACGGTTTTATCATTGCCTTTGCTTCCATATTTCTTTTATGACTATTCTTCGATTTTTGTTGTGTTTCCTTTAAACCGACAACACTTTTTAACCGGTTCAGTCGACGGAATTCGGTTCATTTTTAATCCGGAGACATGTGCCCGGTTTAACTTTCCTGTTAACATCATGGAGTAGCCGGGGGCTTATAATGACCCAACACGGTTTACATGGTAATCCAGCATTTTAAAACACGGGAGTTGTTTTTTCCCCTCTAACGGTAATGGTTTATAAAACCTCCGTTTCAAGCCTGGCTAAGACAACTTCATGCCCAATGATGGCAGGTATTTTGTATCGAATATTTGATTACATTGACTATATAAAGGTCATAAACCGGTTGGCGGTATAACCACCATCGCAGTTCAAGATTTTATGATTGCAGGAAATATAAACTAAGGATTCCAAGCAGAAGCATCAGCTCTTATGCATGAAGGCAGATTTATAAAGCAAAAGTATTGGATATTCTATTACAAGGCAACACGGTGCCCAAATAAGATCATTGTTCGTCTGGTGGAACATAATAAAGTAGCTACTTAAACCGGCTTCCGGTTCAGGCCTGCTCATCTCCCCGGTCTGATGGTTGTGGGTCGTCCTGCGCCGCTTCAGTTTCCTCATCTCTGTCCATTGGCTGGAAATCAACAGTGGTCCAGTCGATTCCCATTAAAGCTTGAAAGACAGCCTCTTCATGGACCAGAGAAGACGGTTCAATATCAGGAGCGTAAGTATGCTTACGGATTGGAGGAATCAGATTCTCCACTTCGGGAATTTGTGCAGCCACTCGTTTGTTCTGATCATTGTACTGAGCTTGATAATGCGACAAGTCTGCCTCTTCAGCCAATTGACAAGCTAGAGGGTGCACTACATAGTTTATCGCCCTCAGATCATCTTCATTGAACTCTGAACCATCTTCCTTCAAACTGGGATAGCCTTGAGCTGCTTCAACAGGATCGAAATCCGGCAACCATGCTTTTGCTCGGATCAAGGCATTAATGGCTCCGGTTCGAGCAGCAGATTTTTTCAGTTCTTCAATCCAAGCAGGAAGCATTGACAACCTCTTCAGAGAATCTTGAATTAAAGTAGGTGCCGGATTGTTATGAGATGCAGTGGTGATGATCCGCTGCGCTCCAGTATACAGCTATTCAATTAAGGTGTAGGCAGCCTTCAACTTCTTCCAAACATCTGACCCTAAGTGACCAATGCGTGTACCTGCAACATTACAGGAAAGATCACAAACCAGATCTATTATAAGAAGGCCAAAGTTATCAAAGAACCCAAAAGTAACTTACCAAAGATAGCAGCGGTCATGGCATGCACTTGCCGTTTTACGGCGGTCAGCTCATCTACCACCGGTTTAAGGGCAGCTTCAGCATTTTCAGCTCTTTTTATTAAAGCGGCTTTCTCAGTGGCCCAATAAGCCCGCTCCTTCTTGAAGCCCTCCTTCAGCTGCTCCATGATGCTCAAAGCGCTGGTTAATTCTTCACTTGCTTTGACAGTTTTGGCTTGTTGGGTTTTCAAAGTTTCCTGTAGATCAATAATCCGGTTCTCTTTGGTCCTCACTTCAGCCTGCATAAAGACAGTATTTTGCTTTAAACAAACGGTACAAGAATTTGAAGTACCAACCACATAACAAGTTATGCGCATACTTGGGGACTAATGCATATTTGATCTTCATCTATTACTAAATCGCAAAGTCCCCAATTCAATGCAGGTATTCAACTTGGCACTTGGGGGCTAATGGCTATTTGCTCAATTATGTTCTGAAATTAGAATCTCTATTGGAGTCCGGGTTGAACTATGCTAAGTTGAACCGGCCCTTGGGGGCTACAATGATGGATTTCAAAGTATTGAGGACTATATTAAAGTCCCGGCTTGAAGAATGTTACAAACCGGCCCTTGGGGGCTAGGAGTATTAATAGAGTAGCAGTAATTAAAGAAAGAAGGAGCACAAGGAAGTTGCCTCAAGTTCTTCCTTCATCATCTTTACCAGACCAGCTTCATAATCACGACTAGTATATAGCCGGTTCAAGTAACCTGAATGAAGTTCCTGGGCGTTCAGAGTAGCATACGTCATCAGATCAACATCCCATTTGCCTTTGTTCATGGCAGAGAACTCTTCTTTGGCAGTATGCTTAGCTAAAGCGACAGGATTCCCTGGTTCAAAGCGACCCACACCGGTAATTACAACGTCATCATCCTTGGACTCGCCGGTTTGCACTGGCGCTATCGGTTTGTCGGCAGGTTTGGAAGGACTGTAGGATCTTTCAATCCGAATGGGGCTGGCAGTCCGGTCAACAGGGACTGAAGTATTAATAGGCATGCTCTCGGTAATAGCATCATCTTGCAAGGGAGGATCATTGGGAACATCCTCATGAACGAACGCTTCAAGATCTGGTGCTTTATCCTGTTCAGGGGCAGCATCCTCCTCAGCCGCTTTATACAGGCGGGCTTTCTTGCTCGGTTTAGGTTTAGCCCTGAAAGAGAAACAAAGAGTCAAGGAACAGCATAAGTTATAAAGCAATATACCAGAAGCATATGTTCAGCCTAGCTTACCCAAGAACCGTTTTTAGTGGTGGCAGCTGAGTGGCCGATGATTCACTAGAGGATGAATGAGAAGTAACCTGATAATCGGAGTCGGACGGATTAAGAGGTTGACGGATGAAACCCGCTTTAGGATGGAAATTAATAAGAAGGATGGAGACCTCTGAGGGGCGTTTCCGAACCGGACTATTCGGTAAACCGGCGGAGGTAACTACCTGGCCACTGTGCCGGATTGTGCGGCAAGCTTCATGTTGCTGAGTCTTCATAAGAAATTTGGGATCCAAGTAAGCAAGAGGATGAGAAAATTTAACTTTCCGGTTTGCCTGGCGAAGTTTTGGCAAAGGCAAAGGATCTGAATCAGAAGAGAGGATAGTTACCTTAGGGACATCAAGACATCGGCTTCAAAGATCGCCCCGACAAGTATCATCATCAATAAGGCGTGTAAAAGTAAGCCTAGTGAGTCGAGTTCTACCTCAAGGTCCGAGTTACCCACATCATCATCGCAGCGGATCGATGAAGCGGTGGTCTTCCTTTTTTGGCTGGCCTCTTGACAACTTTAGTCTTTGGCCGGGTTGATCTTTCCGTTTTCTCTGGTTTTTCTTGTGGAAGCTTCTTGCTCCAAAATGGATTATCACCCTGTTTAGGCAGCAATTGATGTTATATAGAAATAGCAAATGACAGGTTCAATAAAAAATACAATCAAGATCTTACAGCTGGCAGTTTGTTGGTAGTACAGAAGGGGAGCAGGCTGGTTCGAGCGCAGAGGTGTTCCGGTTCGTTCAACATTTTCTTCACAGCCTCTGTGACTTCATCGTCTGAGAGCTGGATGTTAGTGTGTCGGAGTGGGTCATCAACACTACCAGTATACTTGCACATTAAACCGGAGCGCCGGCTGAGAGGCAGTATGCTCCATGATATCCAACAGCGTGCGAGATCTATTCCTGTTAAACCGTTGGCCATGAAGGCTCGGAGTTTGGATAGTTGCGGAGTGTATTTACTTCTCTCCTTGGCACTTAACCTTTGTGGGAAGGGGTGTGTATTGCTGAGCCGCTCCGGACAAAAGCTAGGAAAAGGATTTTCATCATCAGGGGAGGTATCTTTGCAGTAAAACCATGTTGAATTCCACTCCTTGGGGTGACTGTGTAGTTTGGCGTGGGGATAAGTGATCTCTTTCCTTTTCTGAATTGCCATACCACCCAATTCGGTATTGGGACCATCAGTGAATTCTGTGCGGCGGTTTAGGTGGAAACAGTCTCTAAACAATTCAACTGAGGGTTCCTCTTGAAGTTATACCTCGCAGAGCACTTGGAAGTGACATAGGTTGGTAACAGAGTTGGGGCCAGTGTCTTGCGGGCGGAGTTGAAAATTGGCTAACACATCCTGGTAAAATTTAGAACCGGGTGGCTTGAAGCCCGGGGCTAAATGGTCTGCAAAGATCACAACCTCTCCCTCTTGAGGTGTGGGAGGACATTCATTACCAGGGACCCTCCAGTGGATAGTATCTTTGCTGTCTAAAGCACCGATCAAGACTAAATTATCCAATTGAGTTACTGTGATGCGAGAAGGAACCCAGTTACACTCATATACTTGTTTGGCCATGGTGAGATCTACAAAAAAATAAGTGATTCCGGTTCAAGAGTGTGTTGGATAAGAGAATGAGCTGGTATGAACAATGTTAAACCGGAGGCAGTACATCTAAATCGGATTTCTATGAGGTGGCATAATATGGCTAAAGAATTCTGGCGGTTCAACAAGGGGACTAATGGTATATACCGGATTACTGACTTTTTCTATATTAAGTTAAACCGCCTGATCTAAACATTGAAGGCAATTGAGGTTATGTAAGTGCGCAGAAACAGGTTTCACATAATCTCTCTATAATAATGGATATACAGCCAGTTCAGATAAAAATAAAAAAATGTCTACAACCTTGAAGCAGAACAGTATGGATTCAAGAAGTAGGAAGATTGATGAGATCTATGGATTTGAGTATGAATCTACAGACTGATGTTAAAAGGCCGCCGATAATCACAGTAGGGTTTCAAAGACCTATCCAGAATCTCGGTATGAGCATGAACAATACGCAAGAACAGCTGGAGGAACATGAAACCCTAGAACAGATCTAGATCTATAAAGGCAGAGATCTTACCGGAGCTCAGGGAGATGCGGAAGGGTGCCGCGGTTCTCTGGTGCGGTCAGGGTGATGCAGCGGCCCAAGATGGTGCAGAGGTCGATGACGGTGGCGGATCTTCGAGGTTGACGACGCGAGGAAGACGAAGAGAAAGAGACGAAGGGGAGAAAAGGAAATGACCCTTCGGTCCTATTTATAAAGCAAAAGACGTGTGCGGTAGCGAATCCGTGGAGCCACAAATTTCGGAAGTGGAGTTGTTGCCTTGGTTATTGCAGATCTATTAATAAAAGAAGGCGTCATAAATGTTAACCTCATGGTGACGTCATACCGGTTTACAGCAACCAGAGATGATGACGACATGGCGGTTCACCAATTACCAGAAGATGTTGAAGACAAAGTTTTTTTGTGAAGGATTGACATGAACCAGTTCAAATCAATCTGGGGCCTAATGTTGGGGATATTACTACTAGGTGTGAACCGGCCTATTTGGGCCGGGTTAACTTCATTAGTAGTATAAAGGTGATTAAGCCAAGTTGGCAAATAAAGGCCCAAGGCCTGTAGTCGGTTTAGAACCTGTAGCCGTAAACTGGTTTGATATGTAAACTTGTATTGTAAGTTAGTAATAGAGAGAGACCAACCGGGATACGAGTATGAACTGGTGTGGGGACACTATGGATCGACGGGCGTCACCCGTGTATATAAGGGGACGACCCGGCGGCGGTTCAGGGACAGAGAACAACAACTCGAGGCCTAGGCGAAGCTTATTTGCTCCCTAGTCATCGAAACCACATTAATCCCATCACAACTAGACGTAGGATTTTACCTTCATTGAAGGGGCCGAACTAGTATAAACCCTTGTGTCTTTGTGTCCGCTTTAACCCCTTCAAGTTAACCCGCAGCGATGGCTCCATGACTAAGTCCTTTCACAAGGACATCTGCCGTGACAAAACCACGACATAGCCCCTAGGGGCACCGCGCTCTCCGAACTCAGGGCGCGTGTGTGCCTGACCGGGAAACGGTCCTTCGTCAAAGCGGAGGAATTCTAAACATTCCGGTAGTCGATCGAGTGGTTGACCAGTCTCTCGTTGTATCATGACGATCCGCCGCTTTCATCGAGGTGCTCGCCCGGCCGAACTGGGGCACAATCGCAGTAGTTCTCCTGGTGCCGTGTTAGCAGATAGAGCAGAACGTAAGGCAGCAAAACACAGGAGCCGGGCAAACCTAACATTTGACCAAAGACATGATTCGGAGCTGATGCATATAAGGCTTAACTCGAGACGCCGAACACTCCCTGAGGTATTCGGTCTTTTTGATAACAGGCAGAACAATGCCCTAAGCCCCTAGTGTCCAGGTACGCGTGAAAACTTCTGATGCGGCCGATGCCAAAACGCCAGCCTCCTCCTCGGTTATGGTAAGAAACCGAGGGATGTGTATCAACAAGAGATAGTAAAAAAGGTTTACGCAGGGTCTTAATCTAAAAAGAATCCTTGTAACGGGTCCCTGCTGCACGTCTGCGCCTGTGTCTCCATTGTGCTATATCCTGGACGGGTGTAGCACGTTGTTCATCTGTAAAAAGAGAGGAACTTAGTTTGGAAAAATATCGTGCGAAAAATGTATTTAAAACAGAGTATGATTTAAAAGATGAATAAAATTGAGCTTTATTGGCTCTCATTGTTCATGCGTGCAGCCCCTTGTAAAGGGGTATGCGGCTAATAAGCCCCTTGTTTATTTATACCGGACTCGCTTAACCATGTCTGGGGCCTGAATGACCTGTTTTAGGAGCTTTGATCAGCAAAAGCCGTATTAGTGTGTGGCTGCCAAGGCAGTCTCACGTTCTTCCGCGATCGAGGAACACTCGAAGTTTCCCTTCAATGAGATGATACCGCGTGGACCGGGCATTTTAAGTGTAAGAGAAGCGTAATGCGGTATTGCGTTAAAGCGGGCGAAAGCTTCGCGTCCCAATAGTGCTTGATGGCTACTTTTGAATGGGGCGATATGGAAGATTAGCTATTCGCGACGAAAGTTGTCGGATGAACCGAACACAACCTCTAGTAGTAAAGAGCCCGTACAACTGGCATAAGGGCCTGGCGTCACTCCTTTAAAGGAAGTGCTGCTATGAAGAATTTTGGTAGGGTGTATGCCCATTCTGCGGCTGGTGTCCTGGTATAGCAGGTCTATATCACTACCGCCATCCATTAGGACTTGTGTAAATTGTAGTCCGTCGATTATAGGATCCAACATCAAAGCAGTCCATCCTGCGTTTCGAATACTTCTGGAGTAATCCTGATGGTCGAAAGTTATTGGTTTTGACATCCAATTTCGGGACTCCGCTGGGGTGGACCGTGCGATGCGTACTTTAGTAGGTGCCGCCCTATTTTTCCTTGTTATCACTTGAAGTGAATTTACTGTTTTGATTTCTTGTGGGAAATTCTTTTGTTTTCTGGCACTCTGCTTGTGGGGTTCGTCATCGTCCTCGCTTTGTGTGTCAAGCCCCTTGTGTTCGGCGTTGAGTCGGCCAGACTGCTTGAAGACCCAACAATCTCTGTGGGTATGGTTTGCAGGCTTCCCGGGGGTACTGTGGATTTGACATATCCTGTCCAAGATTTTTTTTAGGTTGGATAGTTCGTCACTGTTGTCCTTAAGAGGCAGTGTTTTGTTGTTCGGTCGAGAGCTTTTGAACACGGCGTTGACCGCCGTGCTCTTTGGGCCATTTTCTTTAGTCCGGCGCTGATCTTTTCTGCGTCGTGTTTTCCCATATCCAACCCTGACCTCGGATGTACTCGGGTCGCTGGTGCTGCATCTTGACAGCCAGCTCTCTTCCCCCGCGCAAAAGCGGGTCATGAGGCTTGTTAGCGCGGCCATTGTCCTTGGCTTTTCCTAGCCGAGGTATCTGTCGAGCCATTCATCTCGGAGGTTATGTTTGAAGGCTGCTAAGGCTTCGGTGTCCGGACAGTCGACTATTTGGTTCTTTTTGGTGAGGAACCTGTTCCAGAATTTGCGGGCTGACTCTCCGGGCTGTTGAGTTATGTGACTTAGATCGTCTGCATCCGGAGGGCGGACATAGGTCCCCTGGAAATTTGCCCGAAACGCATCCTCGAGCTCTTCCCAACTTCCAATAGTTTTTTATGGGAGGCTTTTGAGCCAATGCCGGGCTGGGCCGTTGAGCTTGAGGGGTAGGTATTTTATGGCATGGAGATCATCTCCTCTACCCATATGTATGTGTAGGATGTAACCTCAATCCAGACTCCGGGGTCTGTTGTTCCGTCGTATGCCTCTATGTTTACGGCCTTGAATCCCGCTAGAAATTCATGATCCAGTACCTCATCGGTGAAACATAGGGGGTGTGCGGCACCCCTGTATTTAGGTGTACCGTTGTTTTCGAACACTCGACGTGTTGTGTTGCTCCCTAGAGCCTTCTTCCTTGTCCCATAGATTGACCTGACCGGGCCATCCTTTTTGCGAGGATCGTGTGCCGGCTTGTGTGCGGCGCTTCTTGCCGCTCTTTGCTTGTCAAGTGGTCGTCTATCCGACCAGGCGGCCTCTTTGTTTTTGACTGTGGGGGCTCTACGTCCTTCTCGTCAAATTCAGGCAACAGCTTGCGCTTCGGGTAGCTCTTTGCATGGTGACTATCGCCGTATTTATCTGCGGTCTTGAGTACTTTGCTCCATCTCATTCTGAGTACGTCTTCCGCTGTTTTGAGCTTCCGCTTCTGCTTCTTCAAACTTCTTGCAGTGGCGACGGGCCTTTTGTGGAGGTTCATATGCTCCGGTGATGTGTCCGGCGTGAGATCATCTGGACTGTTGTTTTCGCTGGGGATGGGTTGCTTGTCCAATTCATCCTATTCGGACGGTTGCTTGGTGGCATGTTCGTTGTCCACTGGTTCGCCTTGCTCTACGGCTGGGTCTGTGTGCGTGCTGTTGTTATCGAGGCAGGACTTCGGGCGGCGCTTGCGTCGCTGTTTTGGCTGTTTTTCGGGGGAATTATCCTTCGCCGCGTCCCGTTGTTCCTCATTATCGCATCCTTTTGGTGTATCCACCATGTATACATCGTTTGTTGAGGTGGTTTTCCAGTGCCCTGTGGGCGCTGGTTCTTGGTCGTCTCCGGCATCGTCGTCCATATAGTCAATGTCTTCGGAGTCGAAGTCTAGCATGTCAGTTAGGTCGTCGACAGTGGCTACAAAGTGGGTGGTGGGTGAGCTTTGAATTTCTTCGTCGTCTGCATCCCAACCGTCCTGACCATAGTCCGGACAGGGCTCTCCTGATAACGAGAGATACTTTAGCGAATTCAGGATGTCGCCAAAAGGCGAGTGCTGAAAGATGTCCGCAGCGGTGAACTCCGTGATCGGCTCCCAATCGGATTCGATTGGCAGGGGCGCGGGAGGTTTGGGGTCCGGCGAGGAGTCCGGCACCTCGGAGTCACGAGCTTCACAAGGGACAAGGTCAGTATTCGGCTCCATCGCCGTAGAGGTAGCAGCCCCTGAGGCGGTGTCTAGCCACACATCCTCGATCTGCGCAATCGGCTCCGAATTAAGGGTCGGAGCGGACTCGTGTGCGGCCTCCAGGGCACTGTCCGGCAGCAGAGCTAAATCATGGCCATCGTGACAGTGCGGCGTGCTCGGCTGTGGCTCGAATCCATCGAAGATCAAGTCTCCACGGATGTCAGCCGTATAGTTCAAACTTCCAAATATGACCTGATGGCCAGGGGCGTAGCTTTCAATCTGCTCCAGATGGCCAAGCGAATTGGCCCGCAGTGCAAAGCCGCCGAATACAAAGGTCTGTCCGGGTAGAAAAATCTCACCCTGGACCGCGTCGTTGTTGATGATCGAAGGAGCCATTGGGCCTATAAGCGACGACACAGAGGAACTCTCAATGAAAGCACCAATGTCGGTCTCAAAACCGGCGGATCTCGGGTAGGGGGTCCCGAACTGTGCGTCTAGGCGGATGGTAATAGGAGACAAGGGACACGATGTTTTTACCCAGGTTCGGGCTCTCTCGATGGAGGTAAAACCCTACTCCTGCTTGATTGATATTGATGATATGGGTAGTACAAGAGTGGATCTACCACGAGATCAAGGAGGCTAAACCCTAGAAGCTATCCTATGGTATGATTGTTGTTCGTCCTATGGACTAAAACCCTCCGGTTTATATAGACACCGGAGAGGGCTAGGGTTACACAGAGTCGGTTACAATGGTAGGAGATCTACATATCCTTATTGCCAAGCTTGCCTTCCACGCCAAGGAAAGTCCCATCCGGACACGGGACGAAGTCTTCAATCTTGTATCTTCATAGTCTTGGAATCCATCCAATGATGATAGTTCGGCTATCCGGACACCCCCTAGTCCAGTACTCCCTCAACGGCCCATAAATCAGTTGGGCCATTTTTAGTCGGACCTGAGTTTTGGCCTTTTAGCGACCCATTTAAGTGTTGGGCCAATTCCCGGCCCTGTGTGACTTTCGGCCTGTTAACGAACCATAAATGAGTTGGGCCATTTGTAGTCGGACCTTAGTTTTGGCCCTTTAATGGCCCATGCCCTTCATGGTCCAATACCAGCCCGGTTTCTCTTTCGGCCTGCTATAGGCCCACAACATTGTTGGGCCATTTACAATACGACCTGACTTTCGGCCTCTTAGCAGCCCATGGTCTTCATGGTCCATTACTAGCCCGCTATCTCTTTCGGCCTGCTAAACGCCTACAGTATAGTTGGGCCATATGTAGCCCAAACTTAGTAACGGCCTGTTAACGGCCCGTGAAATAAACTGGTGCCACCTGTTGCCCGCTTCGATGTCGGCCTGTTAACGACCGGGAGGTAAGAGGGTCGACCATTAACTTCGGCCTAAGTAACGCCCATTAACTTAATGGGCCCACTAAAGTTCGTACATGTCTTTAGGCCAAATTAGATAATTTGAGCCCATTACGACGAGCAATTATGCACAGGAACAAAACCGATCACGCAAAGGTATGGCATACAGGGAATAACGTTGCACATCCAGCATATATTAAAGGGAATTACATCCACTGGGCAATCAAAGATTGATGACAGTGCAAATAAATGAGCAGAACATAACCATCTACAACGTCACAATCTGCAACCTCGGCACAGATGACGCCCATAAGCATGTGGGCAAGTTCTTTCTGCTTTGCCACACTGTCTCTGAAAACATTGATCAGTTGTGGTGTCGCACGACTCTGCACCTCTGATTCATCCACCATTTCCATCATTGCTTGAGCCATTAATTGGTTCACAAACATACATTTATTCTGTTGCATTCGAGGCGAGAGGATCTTGAACAGATTCAGATGGCGATTTTGGCAGCTTGTATTATTGATAGTGGAGAGTGTCTCGACCATCGCATCATAACATAAATTAGGACGGGAACCAAACAGATTAATCATGAGTTATTGCCATATTACCTGGCCTAGATTTATTGGAAAGAAACAATGGGGTTTCCTTGCTGTTTTCAGAGTTTTTCTTCTTATCTTCAGCAGCCTGCACAAAATTAACACACTAGCATTGCTATCATTGGCCAAGTCAGATAATAGGAAAGCAACATTGACACAACGAACGTTTGGGCAAGTAGCCTACACCAAATTAACACAATATGGCACAACTATCATCAACCAGGTAAGGTAGTACGAAAGCAACATTGACACAATGAATGAATGGGCAACCAGAGAAGCACTACAATTCAGTAATGTGCGTGATATGAGATAGTACATTCATGCAGCTCAGTATGCAAAACTACCAGTCAGTTTTCCTTACAAAAATCAACATTGGTGCCTTTAACATTTTGCTATAACTAATTCTAGATCAGATAAAGGATAGATTCACGTCGATTAACAAAATACATGTTGATGTAAAAATATAGTGATATACAACAGGTACTTACATCAGCATTGGACAACAGAGAATTCCTGCAATATATTTTCCTCGAATACGATCCCAATGGAGGAAGTCTTCTATCGTTTAACCTTATTTTCTAAAAGAGAGATGGGTAAGAAACATGTAGAAAATATGACCAGAATGATATAAAATTTCATGATGCGAGGATACGCACATGCTTCTTAGAATGGAGTTGACATTCTTTTGCTGGACTGGAGCGGACTAGTTCTTTGGCCACTGGAATCGCTTATTATCGATTGGGAGTTGGGTTTCTCTATCTTTGGAGCAGATCTATAAAAATGGAGTTGGTTTATTATCTCCTGGCGTTTGGATCTTTTGCAAAGACCTAGTTTGTAACCCTTTAGATTCTAACAGAGCCGTCATCCCCTTGCATGCGTTATGTAGAAGAATGGTGATTCAGTTATAAAACATGCTACAGCAGAGATGGAATAGGTACTGAAGAATAGAAAGGCATGACATATTGACATGTATTCCCTCCATCCGGAAATAAATGGACGGGTCTAGGCGTATTTCAGTTCTAGATACATCCAGTTTTATCCATTTCTGCGACATTTAATCCGGACGGAGGGAGTACGATGTAAGAGCTAGGGATACGACAGGACAACACATTAACAAAACACTGGAAAACCCACTGCAGAACCAAAGTATTCAAACCCACTAATATGAGATAGTACAGTCATGCAGCTCAGGATGCAAAACTACCAGGCAGTTTTCCTTACAAAAATCAACATTGTGGCCTTTAATCATACATTTTGCCACAACTAAATTTAGATCAGATAAAGGTTGGATTCACGCCGATTAACAAAATACATGCTGATGTAAACATATAGTGATATACAACAGGTACTTACATCTACATTGGAGCACAGAGAATTCCTGCAAGAATCTTTCCTCATAAACGATACCATTGCAGAAATTCTTCTATCTGTTAAGCTTATTTAATAAAAGAGAGATGGGTAAGAAACATGTAGAAAATATGGTCAGCATGCTATAAAATTTCATGATGCAAGGATACGCACACGCTTCTTAGAATTGAGTTGACATATTTTTGCTCGACTGGAGCGGACTAGTTCTTTGGCCACCGAATCGCTTATTATCGTGAGGAGTTGGGTTTCTCTGTGTTGGAGCAGTATCTATAAAAACTGGAGTTGGTTTATTATCTCCTGGCATTTGGATCTTTTGCAAAGGCCTTGTTTGTAACCCTTTAGATTCTAACATAGTCGTCTTCCCCTTGCATGCCTTGTATAGAAGAATGGTGCTTTAATTATAAAACATGCGACATCAGAGAGATGGAAGAGGTACTGAAGAATAGAAAGGAATGAAATATTGACATGTATTCCCTCCATCTGGAAAAAATGGATGGGTCTAGGCGTATTTCAGTTCTAGATACATCCTTTTTTATCCATTTCGGCAACATGTAATCCAGATGGAGGGAGTATGGTGTAAGAGCTAGGGATACGACAGGACAACATAGCAAAGAAAACTAGTTGAATGTAAAACTATATGCTAGCGGAATACGTACAAAAATAACCAAGGCAACATACACGTGTATGATTGGGAAAATAAGATGGCATTGCAACAGAGCACTAGAACAACACTTCAATGTAAAAAACATGGTATGGCAGACAGATGAAGTACATACTGATGAATAACAATGCATAAGATATTCAGAAGCATGATGTCCAAATTAAGCAGATGGCATTGTGGTAGAGTGGAATGACAATGCTTGAATTTGAAAACATGTTATCATGAATGGAATATGTACTGAAAAACGGAAGGCATGACATATTTACATGCATGATCAGCATGCTAAGCACATGGCATTGCAACAGAGTAGATACACTCCAGGACATTATATGCATGTTGTACCCATATCACAGGCCAAGTTAGAGCAAGGACCTTGTGGGGTGAAGAGGATTCATCATCTTTCTGCAAGTCTTCTGAAGAACTGCCTTTACATGTTCCATCATATTGGGTATCATTGACATCAAGTTTATTGGCCTTTACATTGCTCCATGAGGTTCTTGTGGATATATCGGTGTGTGCAATTATATCGATATGCATGGAAGACAACTAGTAGTTAGATTTATGTAAATGAGTGCCCTGTAGGAGACGACATAAATAGTAGGATGGGGTTAACTAGCAGCAACAGGTCTCATAAACTAAAGGAGAACACAGATGAAAGCTACAGAATATGTATCGTTTGTACTCGAGATTAACTAGATGGCACACAAAAGTATTAAAGAACAACATAAGTAATACTAGAAGTGGTATAATACTATAATCACCAGCCTGTGGGATAGCATTGGCTGATGGATGATAACTATGGAACAACGTTACCTAAAGAACAAGTATTTTAGATGAACTATGGAATAGCGTGAACTCCTGAACAAGACCAGTAAGAGATCAACATGAATATACAGTGAAATGTGATGATCTATTTTCCTTGCTTAGATGAATAACAAAGCCATAAATGTTGCACACAAGTAAGATGAGGGTACAACCTATCTGGCTGCCATCCATAGGAGTGAGCATCATGTCTTGACTTGTCGATGGCCCTTCAGCTTGTTGTGGCTGTCCATGTCGCACGCGCATTTGATCGAGGAACTATTGAGTGGGGACCTATAGCTCCCTTCTGGTGTATGCTTCCCTTGTTGGAGCAGCTGCGGTGAGTCGGAAGGCGGTGTGTCTGAAGATGCAGATAACGCATAAAGTTAAGAACGACATATCTCTTTGATCTGAAGATATACACTAAGAGATCAACAGCAAGGTACGAGAGTGGTCACGCGTCTGTTGACTGAAGACTAAATTGGGGTCACACGATTTTATTTTATTTTGGTACTGTCCGATCTACGCCGGATGGCTTGATGGCTGTCTTGTGCCTCCCGACTGACACTGTTCGGAATCTTCCCCGAAGAGCCAGCGACCAACGACAGAGCAGCCTGCCTCCACCATCCGTAGCCCCGTCCAAAACCCCGCTCCCCGCCCCACCGCACTGCCATGGTTGCGCCGCCCCCGGGCCAAACCACAAAGACTTTCCGTCATCCAGATCCGGCGGCGGCAGTACCTTCAACCCACGCAACTCTAAAAGATAGCCATCTAAGTGCTGCTTCCGCGGTGAACTTGCGGCCCCGCACCCTTATGTTAGACACCAGCGAACCGGCAGCCTAGGAGCTCCGCCGCCTCGAGGGGTGCTGCTTCCCATTGGGAATTGATTGGCCCGGAATAAAAATTTAGACAACTGACGCCTAAATAAAGTGATTTCAGATGAGGGTGCGACCAATCTGGCAGCATGGTGAAGTAGGCATGTCCAGCTGCCGAGTCGGTGAGGCCGGCGCGGTTCCAGTGGTGACCGGTGGCAGGGAAAGAGCGATGTCGCGACGGTCGATGGCTACGCGGAAGCAGCGCCAGGACTCTGGACGGATCCAAAGTTGGAGCCGCTCCGGCGCCGTGAACAACAGCGGGGGTGAATCGGCTCTGGTACGGTTCACGCGGCCGTCGTCGAGGCAGCACTAGCAGCATGGAGTAAGAGGCACACGGGCTAGGGCACGACGGCAATTGGACAACGTCTCCGGCATTAGGGAGGAGGGAGGCTGTGAAATTGGTGCGGTGGGGGAAGCCATGGAGGTGGGGCTGAGGTTTCGCGGCTCGTGAGAAGGGAGCTTCCCGGGGAAAAGGTGATTTGGTGCCCACAAGGTATGAATGAGGGCAGGCGGCGGGGAATTGCGAGGGGAGTGGAACCATGTCTTACGGATGCATTTGTATGAAATGTGAGGGGGAGTTACAGTTCTACCCTTGCCTATAGGCTTCTCGGCTTGGGTTTATGTACTGAGGGTCGGGGATAGTAGAGTAACTTTGCTTCTCCCCAAATAGTGGGCGGGAGCGATTTCGGGCGAGGAGGGCATGTTTTGAACTATAGTGGGCGCGAGCGAATTCGGGCGAGGAGAGCGTGTTTTGAAATAGTGGGCGCGAGCTATTTCGGGCGAGGAGAGAGTGTTTTGCCGACCATGGTTTATGAATTATTCGGCACATGTCATTTCGGCTGCGGAGAAGGCGCGCTTGGATGAAGTTACGAACCTACCCTTGATGTACAACGAGCCAATTGATGCGTGTCCCACATAGGACGGTAATTTCGCGTCTCCCATTTATTTGGTCGGGCAAATTCCACCGAGCAGAAAGGATGTTTAACGGTTTGTTCAAATTTTGGGAGAACGAGCATCCACGTCTACCTTACCAAGTCGTTTCCAATCAAATTTTGAAATATTAGCTTGCCACTTCTTTTTTAGATCGAGAGATGATGCTCGGGAGTAATGTGTTTTTACATGCTCGTTGCTAGCGATTTACTATATGACAAATAGATGACCCACTCAAAAACGCGAATCAAACCAAAAATGAAATATCTCGATTCAATGAACTAGCTCGTTCAGTAGGTCAAAATAGTGAACTAAATCCAAAATTGAACACCTCAATCGAGTAGCATGTTGTACAGGATTATAGTACTCCATGAACATGTTGAAAGTCAAATTAATGAACTTGTTTGATATACGCATATATCCATTCATGTGTGGATTGCAGACAACATGGTCTCCAATTTAAATATTTGAATGCAAGTTTTTATTAGTCTTTGAAGCATAAAACGCTACCTCCCCCTCTCCCGGACTCCTGTTCTCTCTCTCTCTCTCTCTCTCTCTCTCACTCACTGTCGCCGACAATCTTCAATTCTGCCGCATGCATCCGACACAAAAACCTTGTTGGTCCCTTTCCCTTTCTCTCTCTCTCTCTCTCTCTCTCTCTCTCTGTGTGTGTGTGTGTGTGTGTGTGTGTGGGGGGGTCTTTCTAGTCCACATTCATATATACACCATCTATAGGTCTCTCGCACACTATGTATGATACTCTAGCTAGTCCAAGCTAGATATCTTGGGTGCACTCATCGTACTCACACAAATTCCTTGGCTCTCTGCCCGTAACTCTCTCACGCACCACTATGTCATCTCGGAGCTCTTCCCCCCCTCTCAAACTCTCCATCCACCTGGGTCACACATACACATGCATATCTCACTCGCACTCGATAGGCCCATCTAAAACTCTATCTCTCTCCATCGTTCTCTCTGCATCTCACACGCACACACACACACACAATCTCCTGCCCAGCTAGCCAAGTATGATGGTCTCTCACTCAATTGTATGCACACACTGTCCCCCCTATATGTATATGACTAGCTAATCTTAGTCTCCATCACAAACATGTGCATGGTCTATCTCGATTTCTCTCGGGGCATCTTTCTATCATGCATGCACTCCCTCGATCTCCCACCCATATAGTCCCCTCACGATCTCGAGGGGATCTCTCTATCACAAACACACCCTCTCTCCCTCCCCATGCGTCCATGCCATCCATGTGTCCCTCTCGACCTTTTTTCCTTGTTGGCCAGACCTCTATTGGACATGTGCTATAGGGGTGTCTCTCTCCGTTGCAAACAATCACACACTAGCTATCTTCGTGTATCTCCTCGCCTCGCTTTTCCATCTCGGAGATGCATGTGTGATATGTTCGCATAAGAAACAAAAAAACACACACTCTCTCTCTAATTTATCGTTTGTTGTCACTTTCTCTTTCACACACATAATCTTTTTGCACACTTACTCATTCTCCTTCACACACACTTGATCTATCTCGACTGAGGCACTCACCTCCGTCCATAGCACATAGATTTATTGAAAAGTCAAACATCACAAAGTTTGACCATGTACGTGGAGAAAAAGAATTACATCTAGTACGGCAAACATATACCATTAGATTCACCATGAGATGTAGTTTTGTATGATGTATCTTTGGTATTGTAGATATAAATAACATTTGCGTAAACCTGATCAAAGTTTCCAAAGTTTAACTTCTAAAAACTTTACATGCACTGCATTATCGAGCGGATGGAATATCTCTTTCCCCCTCTCAGCTATCTGACGCACCACTCAGCCTTATCGGGGCTCCTCAATCTCTCTCAAACTTTATTGGTCAGTTTGGTTCATGACCTGACCCTCATGCCTTGATGGTCGGTACTGCCTGGTGTGGACGTGAGATGTAAAATATTTTTGCCTGGCTAGGCTTGTGTGGTGCTGCAGCGTTTGGTTCATGCACGGGCCAGGCAAAGCTTCAACGTCCCATTAATCAATCCATGCATAAATTATTTAATGCTAATATCCATCCATGTTGCTGTTAGCCTCGTGGCCGCACGACCAGGCACAGCCAGGAGTTTGAAATCGGTCGCTTGGGCCAGGCACAGCCAGCAGTGTCCGAAGTTCAGCCAGGCTAATTAAAGTGCAAGGGAACCCAGCCCAGGCGGGCTTTCTTTTTCACAGGGTAGTAACCAAACAAGCGTGCATGAAATCCAGCCACAACCCCAGGCCATGCAAAAGATGCTCACGACGCAAGCCAAACGGGCCTTATGTCTCCCTGGTTCACACATACACATGTCTCGCTCGCGCTATACATATAGACCCATCCAACACTCTCCGCCCTTGTTCTCTCTCCATGTGACACGCACCCCCCTAAGTACAATAATCCCTCACTCCATCATAGGCTCTGTTTGGATCCATGGGTTAGAGTTAGATTGGGTTAGTTTGGAGTCAACTAACCCAAAAAGATCCAAATAGGAGGGTTAGTTTAGGTTAGCTGCATCTAACCCATCCAAAAAAACTAACCCATCCAAGAGGTGCTTATTTGGATTAGTTCTTCTCAGGACCACTAATAAACACTTTTTGCTCTCGCTCTCTGTCGTGGATTTGTCACGGCAGATGTCCTAGCGTAAGGACTTAGTCGTGGAGCCATCGCTACGGGTTTTACTTGCAGGGGTTAAAGCGGACACAAAGACACGAGAGTTTATACTAGTTCGGCCCCTTCGATGAAGGTAAAAGCCTACGTCTAGTTGTGATGGGATTGATGTAGTCTCGATGGCTAGGGAGCAAATAAGCTTCGCCTAGGCTCGAGTTGTGGTTATCGTCTCTGAACCGCCGGTCGCCCCTTATATACACGAAAGTGACGCCCGGCTTAGAGTCCCAACCGGTTCATACTCGTATCCCGGTTGGTATCTCTCTATTCCTAACTTACAATACAAGTTATACATCAGGCCGGTTTACGGCCACAAGTTCTAAACCAACTATAGGCCTTGGGCCTTTCCATGACTACACCACTAGCAGAGCTAACCCGGCCCAAACTTGGCCGGTTTACACCTAGTGGTAATATCCCCAACATTAGGCCCCAGATTGATTTGAACTGGTTCATGTCAATCCTTCATAAAACCTGCATCTTGGATATCTTCTTTGTGTAATAAATCGTCACATCGTCATCGCTTCTGATCACTGTAAACCGGCATGACGTCATCTTGAAGTTTATCCTTTATAACGCCTTCTTTAATGACCGTCCCTGGATTCACGCGCTTTACCTAGTTTTACTGCCTTATAAATAGGACCGAAGGGTCATTCTGTTCCTTCCTTCGCTTCCTCTTCTTCTTCTTCCTTGCGCCGCTGCCTTTGGAGCTCCGTCGTCATCATCAACGTCTGCTTCGACCTTGGCCGCTGCATCAACCTGTTCGGACCAGAATACTGCGGTCTTTCTCCGCATCTCCTCCGCTTCCGGTAACTCTCTTACCCTTCTTCAATCTGTTCGTCATCTTAGATCTGTTTCTAGGGTTCAAGCTTCATACCATGTTCTTCGTATGCTCTCACCTTTCTAGCTTTTGAACCATGCGATGAATCCTGTTCTGTACCAAACGAAAACTCCTGCTTATCCGCTGCACTTTCTTATCTGAATCCCATAGATCTTCTGCACATATATATATCTTATGGCGCATCCCTGTTTCTTCTTTACTTTCGCGACGCTTTTCCTGTTTTCTGAAAACTCGCGTTTGATCCATAATAAACATGAGCTCTTGTGAAACCTGTTTCTGTCCATTTCCTTTGAAGCCAAGATTAGGCGGTTTAACTCACCATAGTATCAAAAATTGCTAAATCGGCATCGGCACACCATTAGTCCCCGTGTTGAACCGCCAACATATATCTGACATCATATCATATCGAACTGATTCGTCGGGACCTCCTCCGGTTTATCATAACTTAGATCAATCACTCTGTAATGAGTACTTTCTTAAACCGGATTCTTCTCCTTGTAGACCTCATGATGGCCAAACAGGTGTACGAATGCAACTGGGTCCCTTCCCGCGTCTCTGAGACACAACTGAATGAGTTAGTGTCGATTGGCGCTTTGGATGACCGAAATACCATCCATTGGAGGGTTCCTGGAGAGGAATGTCCTCCCACACCTCAGGAAGGTGAAGTTGTAGTTTTCGCGGATCACCTGTTCCGGGGTTTCAAACCGCCCGGGTCAAAGTTTTACCGAGACGTAATGGCCAACTTTCAACTCCGTCCCCAAGATATCGGTCCCAATTCTGTTACCAACTTGTGCCATTTTCAAGTGCTGTCTGAAGCATATCTGCAAGAGGAGCCTTCTGTTGAACTGTTCCGGGATCTCTTCCACCTAAACCATCGTACCGAGTTCACCGATGGCCCCAACACCGAATTGGGCGGTATGGCTATCCAGAAGAGGAAGGAGATCACTTATCCCCACGTCAAACTCCACACTCATCCCAAAGAGTGGAACGCGACTTGGTTCTACTGCAAAGACACTTCTCCTGAAGGCGAAAATCCTTTACCTGGTTTCCGTCCAGAGCGGCTCAGCAACACTCATCCCTTTCCGCAACGATTGACTGCCAAAGAGAGAAGCAAGTACGCTCCACAATTATCCAAGCTTCGGGCCTTCATGGCCAACGGTTTGACCGGGATTGACCTGGCACGCTGCTGGTTATCTTGGGGCATATTGCCTCTGAGCCGACGTTCCGGTTTGATGTGCCAATATACCGGCAGCGTCGATGACCCACTCCGACACACCAAACTGGAACTGTTCAAGATGAAGTCACAGATTCGATGAGGAAGATCTTTGAATGAACCGGAGCACCTTTGTGCCCAAACCGGCTTCGCTCCTTACTGCACCTTCAACGCACCTCCTGCGGTAAGTCTCTGACTGTGTCATCATTAAATACTGCTATTGCTTCCAATTCTCAATTATTTCTGATCCAGGGTGATAATCCGTTTTGGAGTAAAAAATTTTCTCAAGACAAAGCGGACAAGGCTGGGCGGCAAACCCGGCCCAAAACAAAGGTTGTCAAGAAAACCGCCCACAAGAGGAAAACCACGGCTTCGTCTGATCCGGCCATCGATGATGATGTGGGTAATCCGGAACTTGATTCTCTTGGCTTGTTTTTTACCCGTCTTATTGATGACGATGCTTGTCAGGATGACGCTGAAGCCAGCAATGCTGGATTTGCCGAGGTAACCATTCTCTCTTTCGATTCAACAAACCTACCTTCACCAAAATTTCGCCGGGCAAACCGGAAAGTTAACTTTTCTCACCCTCTTGCTCACTTGGATCCCAAACTTCTTATGAAGACACAAAGAGCACGAGGCCGCCCAGACAACCCGCACAGCGGACAGGTAGTTACCTCTGCCGGTTTACCAAACAGCCCGGCTCGAAAACGCCGCACCGAGGTTTCCAACCATTTTATTACATTGAATTCCAAAGCGGGTTTATTCCGTCAACCTCTTAATCCGTCCGACTCCGATTATCAGGTCACCTCTCATTCATCATCTGGCGAATCGTCAGCCACTCAGCTACCACCACTGAAGATAGCTGTCGGGTAAGTCAATATGACCACGTGTTTGTCGATTTCTTCTGTAATGTATGTGCCTTATTTCTGAATCTTTTTGTTTCTTCAGGACCAAACCGAAACCCAGCAAGAAAGCTCGTTTGGAGAAAACAGCTGAAGAGGCTGCCGCTTCAGATCATGAGCAGGCGCCAGATCTCGAAAATGTTGCCTTTGAAGACATTCCGAGTGATCCCCCGATTCAAGAAGATGTGATTCCTGAGGAGAGGCCTGCGACTGTTTCAATGTCTGTTGATCCAGTCGCCCGTACTGTCCGGTTTGAAAATCCTCACGGTCCAACTGAAACAGGTGTGCCCACACGATCCGTCGAATCGAAGGATGACGACATTGTAATCACTGGAACGGGCCACTCTGACCCGGGGAATGCTGCCACTCTAACCCGGCATACTATGAAAGAGGACTCTTCCAATTTTAACAAAGGAAAGTGGAATGTAGAGCTGGAAACATATGCCGCTATGAGCGCCCAAGATCTTCATTCCGGATATCTAAACCGGCGCTACAGTAGCCGTGATTATGAAGCTGGCTTGGTGAAACTGATGAGAGATAAGTTTGAGGTAACACTCCATTCCTTATCACTAATATAGTAATCCTTATAGCCCCCAAGGGCCGGTTTGCAATCTTTGATCAAACTGGTACTTGACAACTTTCATTGAGAGACTTGGCAATCCTTGATCAAACTGGTACTTGACAACTTTCATTGATAGACTTGCAATCTTCCCTCATAACCACCAGGGCCGGTTGAAATATGCATACGTAAACCGGCACTCCAAAAACTTCCTTTAATAGAATCAAATAGCCATTAGCCCCCAAGTGCCGAGTTGAATATTCGTATTGAACTTGGGACTTTGCCATGTATCAGCAGTAGAAAAAATGAAGGTACATTAGCCCCCAAGTGTCAAGCATATAACTATGTTGTGTGGTTGAGACTTGATCTTTAATTGCTAGCTGATTTATACTGTCAATACACAGGCTGAGGTGAAAATCAAGGATGATCGGATTGCCGATTTACAGGCGGCATTGAAAACCAAGCAGGCTGAGACAAACAAAGCCAAGAAAGAGCTAACCAGTGCCTTGACTGCTGCGGAGCAAGTAAAGGACAACATGAAGAAGGAACAGGCGGTCTGGGCCACCGAAAAGGCCAACTTGCTTAAACGGGCCGAGAATGCTGAAGCTGCCCTTAAACCGGTGGTGGATGATCTGACGGCCGTGAAGCGGCAAGTGCATTCTATGACGGCAGGCATCTTTGGTAAGTTCCCTGTTAATAAGTGTAATATGCTTGTCCTGCTGCCCCAATACTCCGGTTTAAGAACCTCCCGCCATCATATGCAGGCACACGCATTGGGCACTTGGGTAATGACGTGCGGAAGAAACTGAAGGCTGTCTACACTCTAGTGGAGCAGTTATATACCGGAGCCCAGCGCGTTATTACCACAATGTCACATAATAATCCAGCGCCGTCCCTGATCCAAGATACCTTGAACCGGCTATCCATCGTTCCTTCCCGTATTGAAGAGGTGAAGAAATCCGCTGCACGAACCGGAGCCATCAATGCCTTGATCCGGGCCAAAGCCTGGGTGCCGGATTTTGATCCCGTGGAAGCAGCTCAGGGCTATCCCAGTGTGAAGGAAGATGGCTTGGATTTTAATGAAGAGGACTTGCGTGCAATAAACCGTGCAGTACGCCCGCTTGCTTGTCAATTGGCTGAAGAAGCCGATTTGGAGCACTACCAAGCCCAATACAACGAGCAGAACAAGCGTGTCTCCGCTCCAACATTTGAGCCGGAAAACTTGATCCCTCCAATCCGTAAGCACACTTACGCTCCTGACATTGAGCCGTCGTCTTTGATTCATGAGGAAGCTGTTTTTCAAGCTCTGATGGGCATCGACTGGACTTCTGTGGATTTCCAGCCAATGGGTAGAGAGGAGGATGCTGAAGCGGCGGAGGATGAAGAACAGTCGTGAACCGGTAGCCGGTTTAGAAAACACTGATCATTTGGGCACTGTGTTGCCTTGTAATAATTTTAGTCAGAACTTTGCTGTCTGGGTATGCCTTCGTGCATCGAGGAAACTTTTGTTTAAGTCATACTCCCTGCAACCAAAAGATTGAACTTCGGCGGTGGTGATACCGTCAGCCGGTTTATGGCATCCAATATATCTTATGTATTGAAAATTAGTATGTGATACAAATACCTGCCATATCCGGGCATAAAGCTGGCGTGGCCAATCTTGAAGCGGAGGCTTTTTTGTTAAAAACCATAACCGTCTGGGGAAACAATAACCCCCACATAGGTGTGCTGAATCAGCACAAGCCCCCATGTTTCTCCATAAGAATGAACCGGAAAAAGGTAAACCGGAAAGAGAAAAACTTCGGCGTAATACCAAACCGTGTCCTGTCAGTTTATTACTGACAGCTAAACCGGATAAAAATATTCGTCGGGTTGTAAAAACGCAACAAGAATTGAACACCAAATATGGCAACAAAGGCAATAACTCTTTGCAAAAGGAAAGCTTCATGGAGCTGGTCAGATGGCATTACCATGGTCAGACGCAACCAAGCCCCCCGAAGGCATAGCGATGGTGCTAGTCTGCCAGGTCCCCAAAAGACTCTTGGCGAGTACGCCGGCCAAGTGGCGTGACATTGGTTCGGGTTCGACCAAGCCCCCAAGTGGCGCTGGCCCTATTGGCCGACCAAGAGGCGTGACCGGTTCAGACGTGACCGTGTCCCCAAATGATCTGGTGGCTTTCGCCTATCAAGAGGTGTTGCATTGGTTCGGACACGACCAAGCCCCCAAGTGATAAATATAATGTCAAGGGTAAACCGAGGCCGCTTTAAAAATGAAACACTCCATGTAACCACGCATGAAAAGAAAGACAGAGACCCCGCTTTGGCTGAGGCCCTGATTTTTATTATATCGAAGATAATATATACATTGTTATGCTATGTACATAAACTGAGCCGATGACTCATGTGTAGTAAGGTCGAAGATGAGCTATATTCCATGGCCTATTGGTCTCCTCCTCTGATGTACGTGAGTCTTTATGCTCTCGAATATCCACCAGATAGTAGGAACCATTGTGCAGATTCTTGCTGACCACAAAGGGTCCTTCCCAAGGGCGGGATAGCTTGTGCATATCTGTGCGGTCTTGGATGAGACGGCACCAAATCTCCTTCCGAAGGCTCTGGTTTTAACCCGCGATCGTGATAACGACGAAGATCTTCTGGTAAATCGCCGACCGAGCGGCTGCCATATCACGCTCCTCATCCAAGAGGTCCAAAGCATCTGTCGTGCCGCTTCATTGTCCGCTTCATCATAAGCCGCTACATCGGGCGAATCGTGCCGGATATCATCGGGGAGAATCGCTTCGCTCCATAAACCATGAAGAAAGGCGTGTAGCGATGAGACCGGTTTGGCGAGTATTGATACTCCATAATACCGATGGGAGCTCTTCAACCCAGCACCACGGTGTTCGCTGCAATGGAACCGAAGCCGTGGTTTGATACCTCGCAAGATTTCGATTAGCACGCTCGCTCGCCCGTTGGATGGGGTGCGCCATCGATGATACATCAAGTCGGATATGCTCACGCTCACGTAATTCTTTCATAGCCCCTTGGACAAATTAGTGCCATTGTCAAGAATGATCTTGTGTGGAAAGCCAAACCGAAAATCACCTTTTGATGAACTGCATCCGCTGTTGCGCATCACACTTATCGATGTGTTCCGCTTCAACCCACTTGGTGAACTTGTCCACTGCCACTAAGAGATGGGTCTTCTTATCTTTGGATCGCTTAAAAGGCCCGACCATATCCAGCCCCCATGTTGCAAACGGCCACGTTATTGGGATCATCCTCAACTCTTGTGCGCGTACATGGGCACGCCTCGAGAATTTCGACACCCATCGCACCGTTTGACCAAGTCCGTGCATCAAGATGAGCGATTAACCAGTAAAATCCATGACGGAATGCCTTCGTCACGTGGACTTTGAACCGGCATGATGCCCACAATCCCTTCATGGATTTTCGTAAAATTTCGCAACCTTCCTCGGGAAACACGGTGTTGGGAATACTCAAACACCGCAATGATGCAACTCACCCTTAATAATCGCTATAGACTTGGGCGCCGGATTACTGCTGGCGCCGTAACCTCATCGTCCGCAATTCTCCTCGAGTCATATATGCAAGATAAGGCACCGTCAATCCGAATAGCATGTAATGCTGCCACCAACCGGGCCTCCGGTCAGAATTGCCAAATCCGCTTCACCAGGAGCCGAACCGACGGGTTGTGCAAGATGTCGAGGAAGACATTAGGGGAACGGTTTACGCCGAGAACCCAAACGGCTTAAAGCGTCGCCGCCGCTTCTTCGGCGATCCACATGATCCACTTGATATCCCTTGAAGCACCTCGCAATGTTATCCACCTCTCGTCGACACGCAGCCATGAGGGGTCCTTGGAATCCCAAGTGCGGATACTTGTCTGCGCCACCAGTCCGAAGTCACCAAAGCACTTAACCCGCCTAAGTTCATCTCCTTAGCCATCCGGAGACCATGGAGCAAGGCTTCAGACTCAGCTGCATTATTAGTACAAGGGAACATTAGACGGAGAACGAATAAAACTTATCACCTCGTGGGGAAGTTAACACGACTCCAAATTTCGAGCCTTCCAACTGCCTGGATCCATCAAAGTGGATAGTCCAGTACGTATGATCCGGCTTCTCCTCTGGTGCTTGTAACTCCGTCCAGTCATTAATGAAATCAACAAGTGCTTGTGATTTCACTGCTGTGCGTGGTGTATACTTGAGCCCATGTGGCCCAAGCTCGATGGCCCATTTTGCAATCCGGCCAGTCGCCTCCCGGTTTTGTATGATATCACCCAAAGGAGCTGAACTAACCACTGTAATAGGGTGCCCTTGGAAATATTGTTTCAGCTTCGGCCAGCCATAAAAACACCATAGACTAGTTTCGCCAATGCGGATACCTCGCTTGGACTCGATGAGTACCTCATCGATGTAATAAACCGCCGTTGAACCGGATATTCCTTTCTCGCCTCCTTGCGTTCTACCACAATGGCTACGCCACCGCTCGTGCATTGGCTGCCACATATAATAACAGCGGTTCCTTCTCGACCGAGCCGCAAGGACAAGCGGATTGGCCAATTGCCGCTTTAGGTCCTCGAAGCCGTCCAGAGCTAGACTCGCATTTAAATGATCTGTCTTCCTCAAAGATTCGGTATAAAGGAATAGCCTTCTCTCCGAGGCGGCTGATAAACCGGCTCAATGCCGCGATCCGGCCCGCCAAGCGTTGAACATCGTTGACACACTTCGGTTTAGCCAAGGAGGTGATCGCTTTAATTTTCTCCGGATTGGCCTCGATTCCCCTGTTAGACACCAGGAATCCCAATAACTTGCCAGCCGGAACACCAAAAACACACTTGGCCGGATTAAGCATCATCTTATAAATGCGCAGGTTGTCGAAGGTCTCCTTCAAATCATCCACCAGCGTCTCCTTCTGTCTTGATTTTACCACAATGTCATCCACATAAGCATGCACATTGCGGCCGATCTGTGTATGCAAGCAATTCTGTACACACCGCTGATAAGTAGCTTGGGCGCTCTTGAGCCCAAAAGGCATAGATACATAGCAGAAGGCTCCAAAGGGAGTTATAAACGCCGTTTTCTCCTGGTCCTTGATCGCCATCTTGATCGATGATATCCGAGTATGCGCCAAAAAGCTTAAACGCCACATCTGCCGTGGCATCAATAATCTGATCAATGCGGGGAGAGCAAAAGGATCGCCTTGGACAAGCCTTGTTAAGATCTGTGTAGTCCACACACATACGCCAGTGCCGTTTTCTTAAGGACCAGCACCGGATTAGCGAGCCACTCGATGAAACACCTCGATGATAAAGCCAGCTGCCGTAAGTTCGCTACTTTTTCTCCAATGGCCTTGCGTCTTTCTTCATTAAACCGCGGAGGAACTGTTTCACCGGTTTATACTTTGGATCCACATTAAGTGTGTGCTCAGCGAGTTCCTCGGTACACCCGGCATGTCGATGGCTTCCATGCAAAATGTCCGGTTCTCACGGATGAACTCGATGAGCGCGCCTTCCTATTTAGGATCCAGGTTGGCACTGACAGTGAACTGCTTGGACGAATCGCCTGGTACGAAGTCAACAAGCTTGGTTTCAGCTGCCGATTTGAATTTCAGATCCGATTCATGCTCAGAGTAGGCTTCTTCAGAGGGTCATATCTGCCGGATCAACATTGTCCTTATAGAATTTCAACTCCTCTCGCGGCATGCAGATCGCCTCTGCATAAGCTGCATCTCCTTCCTCACATTCCAAAGCGACTCGGCGGCTTCCATGCACCGTTATTGTTCCTTTGTAACCCGCATTTTGAGCTGCAAGTAGATATAACAAGGTCGTGCCATGAACTTAGCATAAGCCGCCGTCCAAACAAGGCATGATATGGGCCCGGATTTTCACCACTTCAAAGGTTAGCTTTTCGACCGGAATCATGCTCATCTCCAAAGGCCACATCCAAGGCTATCTTGCCAATAGGATAAGCAGATTTGCCGGCACTACACCATGGAACACCGTATTGACGGTGCGAGATCTTTATCTGTGAGACCCATGCGACGGAAAGTGTCATAATATAATATATTGATACTGCTTCCTCCATCCATAAGTACCTTAGTAAACTTATAGCCCCCAACTTGGGGGTCTACCACCAAAGCCAGCTGACCCGGATTATCAACCCGGGGGGGATGGTCCTCTCTGCTCCATACGATAGGCTGCTCGTAACGCAAATACCGTGGCAAAGCCGGTTCAACAGAATTTATCGCCCGCTTGTGAAGCTTCCGATCTCGCTTGTCCAAACTGGTTGTGAAAACATGATACTGTCCGCCATTCAACTGCTTTGGCTGGCTCTGATAGCCTGACTGCTGCTGCTGCTGCTGGCTACCTTGATTACTCTGGTTGTTGAAATTGCCCTGGTTGTGCCCTGAACCGGAAGCTCCGTCCTGACCCGGCCCATGAAAACCGGATCCTGCACCACCACTTGATCCCTGGTCATATCGGAAAGCATTAGAATTTTTAAACTCTTGCATAATATAACAATCTTTCCAAAGATGATTCGATGGGGATTCCTTCGTTCCGTGCTTGGGACAAGGCTGATTCAACAAGTAGTTCAAACGGTTTGCGCCAGCATTTGGGCCCCGATTCGCCTTGCCTCTGCGCCGCGGGCCTCTGTCCTGCGCATTAGTGTTGGCTACGAAATCCGGATTACCATCAGCCTTGCGCTTGCCCCCGTTTCCATGACTTGCCGGTGTGAAATGCTGCTGCTTGGAATTGCCATTCTTCTTTCCCTTCCCTGCTTCGTCATCATCTACTTCAGGATCCTTGGTACTGTCTGAATCGGCATATTTTACCAAAGCGGTCATGAGGGTTCTCAGATCATTGCGTAACCGCTTCATACGCCCCAGCTTGGGCCAGAGGCTCAAACCGCAGTTGCTTTCGGTGTGATGATCGCCGAGTCAAGATTGATTCGGTCGAGGAGTGTAAAATCTCAAACACACGGCGCACTCCAGCGGGTTGTTGACTTCTTCTTCTGAACGCAAGCCGCCAGTCCACTATAGACTTTGGCTGTTTACATGTATCCTTGAAATTCGGATAAAGCGGGCTCAGAATCGACCCCATGAACTCGATAGAATTGGGCGGCAAGCTTTTCAACCAAGCACGGGCTGTGCCCTCCTCATCATGGTGAAGTACTTTGCACATGCCGCTTCATCAACATCTAGCATCTCCATGGCCATCTCATAACTCTCAACCCACGCCTCGGGGATAGATCTGCAGTGTAATTTGGCACCTTACGCGGGCCTTTAAAATCCTTAGGCAGACGCACATTGCGCAAAGCGGGATTAAACAGGCACTCCCAAAGCGGAGGTGACTCTGGTCCGTGAAGGAGGTAGGCGAACCGGCAGTGTTGACCCGCATCACCTGTCGGCTGCTAACTCGCCTCCCTGCGTCCGGCCCGATCTACCTCCTCCTGAGCATTACGAGCGCTGCCTATCGGGTTGTTGCCTCGGGCCGCTTCACGGTCCCGCGCGTTACTTGATAGGGCCGGTTCATCCATGCACCTGCTGTAGCTCCGGCTCGGACGGGGCGTAGAGTGAATCCGATCGCGGCTATATGAATATGCTTCCTGCTGGATTAACGCAGTCCGGAGAAGCTCCTTAACCCGGCGTGTCTCAACTGCTTGTGGGGAATCTCCTTCGCTGGGATCGCCCAATCGTGCAAAGAGCCGCAACAAGGTTGTCCATAGGGTTAGAGTAATGGCCGGGTCGCTCATGCCGTGGAGGAATCATCAGATTCATTGCGGGGGCTCCATCAGCGTGGTTGGACCGTCGCTCCGCCTCTGGTGCCTCCATCCGGTTTACCTCCTGTCTGGGCGGTTATCGGGTCCGCCCGGGTCTGAAGAGGTTTCGGGTCGAGCCTCGATGGCGACGCGATCTGTATTTCCGCTTTAACACCTCCGCGACGCTGCTCGTCGAGCATGAGTTTGTAAGCTTGTGCATCCAAAGCGCCCGCTCTGCGCCATGCGCTCCTTCTCCGCCGCTAGATCCGCTTTGGCTTGCGTGATCCGCTCTTTCACCTTCGCATTTCTGCGTTATGGGCCTCTGATCCGCCGGGTTATCCTCCGCCATGAGCGCTGCTAAGCGATCAAACAGGTCGACAAAACTTGAACCGGCGGGCGACCGGGCCTCCTGCCTCGCTATCGCGGCTGAACCGAAAGCATTGCTGCTGCGGTTGAAGAGAGGTTTGCGGCTCGAGTACCGCCATGAATACACCGATCCGGTTTAGCTGGCACTCGGGGTCCGAATATCGTCACCATCGAACAGCCCCGATCATACCATCCTCGCAGCTGGTACAATGACTCGGTCTCTCCCGCTGAAGATTCATCGCCGAGTAAACGACGGTCTCGCCACCGTACTCGAACCGCATCATACCCCCTCCATGGGTAGCTCCAACGAAGACATGCTTCACGGCCGGTTTAGCCGGGCTGGTTGCTTGTGCTGAGCCGTCTCGACGAGGTCGGTGCAGATGTCCGCCAGCCCTCCGATCTTGCCGATGAAGACGTGTATGCACCAAGGGGACCCGTATCCATACTCGATTGAATCGCCTCGACCCCATCCAGCATTGTCGATGTAAACCGCCACGACGACTCTTGGTCATCCGCCCACGACGTAGCCTTCGAGTCCTTTGAGCTTGCCCTCCAAGATCGCCAAACCATCGTGCGATAGCCCCACGGTGGGTGCCAACTGTCGTGGATTTGTCACGGCAGATGTCCTAGCGTAAGGACTTAGTCGTGGAGCCATCGCTACGGGTTTTACTTGCAGGGGTTAAAGCGGACACAAAGACACGAGAGTTTATACTAGTTCGGCCCCTTCGATGAAGGTAAAAGCCTACGTCTAGTTGTGATGGGATTGATGTAGTCTCGATGGCTAGGGAGCAAATAAGCTTCGCCTAGGCTCGAGTTGTGGTTGTTCTGTCTCGAACCGCCACGGGTCGCCCCTTATATACACAGTGACGCTCACGGCTTGCAGAGTCCCAACCGGTTCATACTCGTATCCCGGTTGGTATCTCTCTATTCCTAACTTACAATACAAGTTATACATCAGGCCGGTTTACGGCCACAAGTTCTAAACCAACTATAGGCCTTGGGCCTTTCCATGACTACACCACTAGCAGAGCTAACCCGGCCCAAACTTGGCTGGTTTACACCTAGTGGTAATATCCCCAACACTCTCCGTGCAGCAGATCCCTCCCCACTTCCTCGAAGCTTCTCGTCCTCTTCCTCCCTCCCTCTCGCACCGCCCATGAAGGTGCCTCGCCGTATCCGCACTCCATCTAACCCTGCCATCCGAACACCTCTTTACTTAGAGTTAGTTCAGGGTTAGAATCTAACTCTAACCTCTAACTGAGTTAGAGTATCCAAACAGGGCCATAGGCGCAAGCACTCCCCCCTCCTAAGTATGATTATCTCTTACTAGCCATCAGGAACACACGTATTGCCTCCTTCCATCCATACATCTATCTCGATATCCCTCGGGGCATCTTCTATCGCGTAGACACCTTGTCACTCGATCTCCCACCCATGTAGTCCCATCATGATCTCCAGGGGATCTCTCTATGACAAACATACACTCTCTCCTCCCCATGTCTGCATTTTCTCCGTATGTCTCTCTCGACCTCTTTCCCTTGTTTGTCAGACCCCTCTTGGCCACGTGCTAGGGGTCTTCCTCTCTTGGTTCCAAACAACCACACACTATCTCCTCACCTTGCCTCCGTTGTCGAAGATGCATGTGTGATATGTTTGCATAAGACACGCACGCTTTTTCTTCACTTTTATCGTGTGTTGTCCATGTCTCTTTGACACACGCACACACACTTTTTTCACTCTCTTGTATGAGCGAATGATATTGGTACCTCTTGATGACACAACAATCTTATGCACCCAGCTGCTCTAATATGTTCTCTTCTTTTGTAGATAAAAAAGACCCGAAAGTGAAAAATGTGCTGCACTATAACAATCTCATCGAATGCCTTGATCTCCATCTTACAGAAATTGATTTGATTGACTTCCGAGGCAGCACATCTGAGATTAAATTGGCCAGGTTCTTTGTTCTGGAGGCAAGTGTGCTCAAGGTAATGAGGTTTGGCGTTCTCTGGCGCAACAATGAATGGCGCGGTTGATCACCGCAAGCGCCTAAGCCTAAATGACAAAGTCTCCGCAGGCTGAATTTGTTTTTGAAACATCAAGTGGCCGAGATTCAAAACTTATTTGCCCATTAGTGACTTGTCGTAGGCGGTGGATTTTAGTTTGTACGATAACGCTGCATCCACCTAAAGTAACAGAAGTTCTTACGTGAACATCCTAGTAATTCCCTCTTCCTAGGTGCAGCATTACTCCTAACATTTGTAATATCAGTTTGAAACTTGTAATATCGCTGTGTCCTATTCCTGCATTTTCAAAATCCTGCAAACCGAACAGGTCCTGAGTTGGTGATGATGTTGTGCCTCCCATCTTTCACCAGTAGCCGTCGGATCTAGATCTGATGCATACAAACCAAGCTTCTCCATTTTGGCAAAAAGATGCCCGCACTTGTTCCCTATTTACAAACAACTCCTTGTCTCTCAAAATCATCCTTATCTCCTCCCCACCACATCTAGAAGGTCGTGGAAAAATCTGGCGTGATGGCCGCTGCCAGAGCAGTCCACCCCCAATCTTGGTGTTCCGTGCAATGCACGGGCATCTACGCACGGGAAATTATGTTGAACAGGGCTAGTTGTAACCAGGCTAGCTCTACAGCCATGATGATATTGACTGCAGACGGTGATGCTGACTATGGTATGCCGAACATGGCACCTATACTCATGTGTCATCTCCGGCACAGGGTCTTGTCACTTCACTGTGAGGAGCGGCACGTAATAATTTGACCCACGGGTAGTACAGTGCTAGTACTCCTAGGAGTACTACATTGGTAGTACTACTACTAGTACTAGTAGCACCACCGTCTGGATTTTACTACCACGTCCATCTGGATTTTAGTATTTGACTAGCAATATCTAGTAATGCATGTCACAAAAAATGTACTACTCCCACTATAAATAAATACATGGTGTTTTATTCCTATCGGTGGGAGAACTTAATGATTTCTTGCTAACTAGAGTCTTAATAGGATTACATGCAATGAACTAAACACTGCATGTCATGTTTGGTAGTCTCAAGTCATTGAAAGCATGCAGGGCCCACATCTCTCATTGGTTGATATGTCACGAAATAAGAAACAAGGAGGGAGTTAATGCACCGTGCCTAAGTGTTTTGGGATTATTTGGTTTTCATAATGTGACTTACACAACATTTTCGTTTACATGCATTAATATTTTATTAGTTAAATCAAAGGTCAAAACTTGGCGCAAAATGCAAAGGGGACGAATAAACCAGTAAACATCAAACTTCTCTTGTTTGGCCCCAACTAGAGGTCCGGTGAGATGACTATACTACACCGGCACAGAGGGGGGCGCAGCTTCATTGACTTACGGCAACTGCCTTTGAATGAATGACAAGTGGGCCTAGGGGGTGGCTGGCCCACCTATCATACAACCAAAGGCAGGTGCAGTAGAGGGCCGCGGAGTAGTACGAAATCCTATGCACCTACGCACGCTAACCAAGGGCAAGAGTGATCACTCGAATCGCAAGATCAGTTGACTAGTAGAATCTAAGCTAGTCCCATGGAGGCAATGAGCGCGATCATCAGCCGGCTGTGCCAGATGGTCCACGGCGCCGGCCTGCAGCCCGGCAACGAGGAACGTATCCAGGTAGTATTGCTTGAGGCCGGCAGGGTGAGGGGCCGTTTGGATGACAGCTTCGTCTCCTTGTTTGACGAGGTCCTCGTCGGTTTCCTCGACAAGTTCACCGTCGTCAGGAAGCTCGCGAACGACTTTGACGTAAGCCTTCAGCCAACGCGCCCAGGCTCTGCGATGCCCACCACCCTCAACGGCCACTATGGTGACAACCTCTTCGACGACTTGGTGGCCTCATGACCGCCATTGTCTACCAAGAATGTCCACCTTGAGGTCGCGCTCGCCGCGCAGCGCCTGGCGCAGCAAGACATCATGGACATAATCACCCACGTCTACGCGCATGAAAGAGGAGGACGACAGGATGCTGGCCTTCTTGGACCGCAGGGCAACCTTGGACGCACTGTTCAGGAGAACGTTGAGCTCGCCGACGCCGCTGCTCCTCACACGTCGGTTGGTGACCCGGCGCACTAGGGCGTGAGGATGTCTTTGATGGATCCGTATGAATTTTTATCTTTTCGTCAAATCCATGTAGTAGTATATGATACTACAATAATTATCTTACCTTCCGCATCAACTTCATAATTTTCGTACGTACTCCATGCATGAACGGCGCCAGAACCAAACTTCTCATTACTCTAGGCAAAATCGTTATTTTCTATCTATCAATCATGCCATGGAGCAAAACCAGATTTTACTACGAATTCAAAAGGAAAAGCCTGTCGTGTTCGCGTCACACCCCCACACAGTTGGTCCGGCACGCCGCTCAAGCGGGAATGCGTGCGGTGTTGCATTTTCACTTACAAGTTGGACCGTAGTTGAGCAAACTGACTATCGGCAAACCCCCACCCCGCCCACCGCGCGATGGCTGAGAAAACAAGAGGGAGAAGAGATGGCTGTAGCACGGGCTCCAAGAAAACTGCTGTCGGATGGGACTCGTGTGGGTGGCGTGTGACGTAGTGCCATACGTGAATGCTAGTTATGGCCCATGCCACCCCACTATATCGAGCCTATATCAAGGTACAGGATGTAGAACAAATTTCCTGCAGTCCGTGCTCAGCACTCCTCTATCTCTCTTCTCAGCCAGCCAGCGGACGCGCGGAGCCCATCGTCTGTTTGCTCACATGCGGCCCCACATGTCAGTGAAAACGCAAGAGGACCCACTGAACCTGCACATCTTTCACCTCGACGTGCTGGTGATGAAAAAAAAATCCAAGAAAGATCTTCGGTGACCTGGATGCTGGATGTCCCATGTGTCGGCAAAAGGAGGAAGAACCCGACCAAATCTTCGGTTGTGCTCTCGGATTAGACTAGTTGTGCTAACTTAAAAATTTTATTGTGTACTCCCTCCATTCAAAAATACTTGACTTCCATTTGTCCAAAAATAGATGTGCCTATATACTAAAACATGTCTTGATACATATATATTTTGACAAATAGAAGGCATGTATTGTGCAATGGAGGGAGTAGAATGGATGCAAGTTTTTGTATTGGGAAGAAGAGTACATCCATATATTGATAGAGCGCAATTTAGTAGATGTTCTATCACTTTTAGCTAGCACAGAGGCTATAGATGTGATTAGTGCACTTGTTGATACTCCTACTTGGTATGCGTGTTGCTGCTTAGATGCAAAGAAAAATGGACCGGAGGGAGTACTAGAATAGAGGCTAGACATGAGACTAGATGCGAGGAAGCAACGTCTACTTCTTTACACTCGAAGAAGAAAGAAGCACGCAAGATCGAGCCTCCGCAGATCAACAATGAATACATCGAGAAGGCACTAATCCAAATTACAGGAGTAGTAAAATGTATTCTTGTGGTTCTTGTTTTCTTTGGGCTTGCTTTTCTAGTCAAAATTATCGTTGGAGTTCATGCAAAATAGAGGTCCGTTTGGGGTCATGCATTGCAGTTGGCCTTACACGTGGGACCGCAGTTAAGGAAACCGACAATTGGCAAACCCCCACTGAGGGAGTCCTGGACTAGGGGGTGTCCGGATAGCCAAACTATCATCATCGGCCGGACTCCAAGACTATGAAGATACAAGATTGAAGACTTCGTCCCGTGTCCGGATGGGCCTTTCCTTGGCATGGAAGGCAAGCTTGGCGATACGGATATGTAGAACTCCTACCATTGTAACCGACTCTGTGTAATCCTAGCCCTCTCCGGTGTCTATATAAATCGGAGGGTTTTAGTCCGTAGGACAACGACAACAACAATCATACCATAGGCTAGCTTCTAGGGTTTAGCCTCCTTGATCTCGTGGTAGATCCACTCTTGTACTACCCATATCATCAATCAATCAAGCAGGAGTAGGGTTTTACCTCCATCGAGAGGGCCTGAACCTGGGTAAAAACATCGTGTCCCTTGTCTCCTGTTACCATCCGCCTAGACGCACAGTTCGGGACCCCCTACCCGAGATCCTCCGGTTTTGACACCGACATTGGTGCTTTCATTGAGAGTTCCTCTGTGTCGTCACCGATAGGCTGGATGGCTCCTTCGATCATGAACGACGCGGTCCAGGGTGAGACTCTTCTCCCCGGACAGATCATCGTATTCGGCGGCTTTGCGCTGCGGGCCAATTCGCTTGGCCATCTAGAGCAGATTGAAAGCTACGCCCCTGGCCATTAGGTCAAATTTGGAAGTCTGAACTTCACGGCTGATATCCGCGGAGACTTGATCTTCGATGGATTTGAGCCACAGCCGAGTGCGCCGCACTATCACGATGGGCATGATTTAGCTCTGCTGCCGGACAGCGCCCTGGAGGCCGCACATAAGTCCGCTCCGACCCTTAACTCAGAGCCGGCTACGCAGATCGAGGACGGGTGGCTAGACACCGCCTCGGGGGCTGCAACCTCTATAGCGATGGAGCCGAATACTGATCTTGTCCCTTGTGAAGCTCGTGACTCCAAGGTGCCGGACTCCTCGCCGGACTACGAACCTCCCGCGCCCTCTCCAATCGAATCCGATTGGGCGCCGATCATGGAGTTCACCGCCGCGGACATCTTTTAGCACTTGCCTTTCGGCGATATCCTGAATTCGCCAAAGTATCTCTCGTTATCAGGAGAGGCCTGGCCGAACTGCGGTCAGGACGGTTGGGATGCGGATGACGAAGAAATTCAAAGCCCACCCACCACCCATTTTGTAGCCATTGTCGACGATCTAACCGACATGCTAGACTACGACTCCGAAGACATCGACGGTATGGACGACGATGCCGGAGACGACCAAGAACCAGCGCCTACGGGGCACTGGAAAGCCACCTTGTGATATGACATATACATGGTGGATATCCCAAAAGATGGGAATGGCGAAGGAATGGCGGAGGAAGACCCCTCCAAGAAAAAGCCTAAGCGCCCGCGCCAGCGGCGCCGCTCTATGTCCCGCCACAGCAAGAATGGAGATTCTGGCACCGGAGATAATAATACCCCAAACAGTGACGAAGACAACCCCCTCCAGCAAGATTCATCACAGGAGGACAAAGAAGCCAGCCCTCATGAGAGAGCGGCAGACGAAGAGGTAGAGGATGATAATTACATGCCTCCCTCCGGAGACGAGGCAAGCCTCGGCGATGAAGAATTCATCGTGCCTGAGGATCCCGTCGAACATGAGCGTTTTAAACGCAGGCTTACGGCCACGGCAAACAGCCTCAAGAAAAGGCAGCAACAGCTTATAGCTGATCACGATCAGCTGGCCGACAGATGGACTGAAGTCCTTGCGGCCGAAGAGCATGAACTCGAACGCCCCTCCAAAAGCTACCCCAAACGCAAGTTGCTCTCCTGATTAGAGGAGGAGGCATACAAACCTGCATCAGCAGCGCACAATACGGCTGACCGACCACCTCGTGGCCGCGACAGAGAGGCCTCTAGGCCCTCCACTAGAACCGTCCCCCGGCACCGCTCAAAAAGTACGAAGCCACGGGGGAATGCGCCAGACTTGCGAGACATATTGGAGGATAAGGCAAGACAATCAAGATCGATCTACGGATTGCGTGGGCGCCCCACAATGCGCGACGACGACCGTTGCGCCGGATACAGCAACTCCGGCCGGGCCGAACACAGTAGACAAAGCTCGCTTGAGCTACATCGTGATATAGCCCAATATAGAGGCGGTGCACACCCACTATGCTTCACAGATGAGGTAATGGATCATCAAATCCCCGAAGGGTTCAAACCCGTGAATATGAATCCTATGATGGCACAACAGACCCCGCGGTTTGGATTGAAGACTATCTCTTTCATATCCACATGGCCCGCGGTGACGATCTTCACGCCATCATATACCTCCCACTCAAGCTTAGAGGACCAGCTCGGCATTGGCTTAACAGCTTGCTAGTAGAATCAATTGGGTGTTGGGACGACCTGGAAGCCGCATTCCTTGACAACTTCCAGGGCACATATGCCGATGACCTAAGCCACATAATTCAGCAGCCAGAAAAATCGGCCAGATAATTTTGGACACGGTTCTTAACAAAGAAAAATCAAATCATCGACTGTCCGGATGCAGAGGCCCTCGCAGCCTTCAAACATAACATCCGCGACGAGTGGCTCGCCCGGGGACAGGAAAAGCCGAAATCCATGGCAGCCCTCACATCACTCATGACCCGCTTCTACGCGGGTGAGGATAGCTGGCTAGCCCGCAATAACAACCTCAGCAAAAATTATGGCAGTCCGGATACTAAGGACCATAATGGCAGGTCGCGTCACAACAAAAATAAACTCCGCGTTAACGGCGACAACACTGAGGATACAGCAGTCAAAGCCGGATTCAGAGGCTCCAAACCCGGTCAGCGGAAAAAGCCATTCAAAAGAACCACTCCAGGACCGTCCAATTTGGACCGAATACTCGACCGCTCTTTCCAGATACACGGCACCCCCGAAAAGCCAGCTAATCACACTGTCGGTGTCAAAACCGGCGGATCTCGGGTAGGGGGTCCTGAACTGTGCGTCTAGGCGGATGGTAATAGGAGACAAGGGACATGATGTTTTTACCCAGGTTTGGGCCCTCTCGATGGAGGTAAAACCCTACTCCTGCTTGATTGATATTGATGATATGGGTAGTACAAGAGTGGATCTACCACAAGATCAAAGAGGCTAAACCCTAGAAGCTAGCCTACGGTATGATTGTTGTAATGGTTGTTGTCCTACGGACTAAACCCTCCGGTTTATATAGACACCGGAGAGGGCTAGGGTTACACAGAGTCGGTTACAATGGTAGGAGATCTACATATCTGTATCGCCAAGCTTGCCTTCCACGCCAAGGAAAGTCCCATCCGGACACGGACGAAGTCTTCAATCTTGTATCTTCATAGTCTTGGAGTCCGCCGATGATGATAGTCCGCTATCCGGACACCCCTAGTCCAGACTCCTCAAGAGTCCCTGAACCAGGCTTCAATGACGATGAGTCTGTGCGATATTGTTCGCCATTGCAAGGCGGGTTCCTCCTCCGAATAATTCATAGAAGATTGTGAACACCAGGCTAGTGTCCGGCTCTGCAAAATAATTTCCACATTTCCCCGTAGAGAGAATATTATGTACACAAGTTCAATCTGCTGACGTATCTTGAAGCATGACATCACGCCGCTACCGAGCCTTTACTTGAATTGTTTTTTATTATACCACCTCAGCGCGTTTAGCAAAGTGGTTTCCTTGGCACGTCTTGTCGAAGCAGAGATCGTGTTCCCCTTATTTCGGGATTCTCATCAATACGGACGTGGGTAACCCAACCGCGCCATTGACGGTGGCGCTTGGGAGATAAGCGAGTTTTACCAGGCCGGTGGGGACTCATAGTCTTCGTCCGCCCATATATAAGGGGATAAGGATCCACCCTTTTTACCTACGCCTTATTCCTCCTTTGCTTATCCATCTCCGCGCACTCGAGCTCCAGCGCCCAAGTCCGCGCATCTCGCCTCGACCTTCTCTGACCATGTCCGGTGCGGGAGGCAAATGGTTGGCCTCCTCCATTACGGAGGAGCACATCGCAAAACTGCGCAGCGCCAGATACCTTCCGGCGACATCGCGCACCGGCTGCCTGACAAGGGGCAGCTCATCCCCACCCCCAGGCCCCATGAGAGGGTCGATTCCTTCCCCACTTCCTCCGCTGGATCGGGCTTCCCGCTGCATCCCTTTGTCCGGGGCTCATGTACTATTACGCCTAGATTTCCATGATCCGCGCCAAACTTCATCCTCAACATCTCGGCGTTTATTGTCGTGTGCGAGGCCTTCCTTCAGATTTCCAGCCCCACTTCGCTTGTGGCTCAAGGCCTTCAATGTCAAGCGAAGGTGGTGAAGGGCACTCTGCCGGAGTGCGGAGGCGCCATGTTGGGCAAGATGCCCAACGCCATCCGCTCAAGGGCCTTCGTGGAGTCCGTCAAGGGGTGGCAATTGGGGTGGTTCTACATCACGGAGCCGCGCGACCCTAAGTGGGCGGCGGCCCCCGAGTTCAGATCTGGTATCCCTATGCAGCTCACCTCCTGGAAAGAGAAGGGCTTGCTATGGGGTAGTTCGGAGGAGCTGACAGGACTCCAGTCCTGTCTTCAGACCCTGGTGAACAAGAAGCTTAGGCTTGTCAATGTGATCTAGGTCATGCTCATTCGCCGGATCCTCCCCTGCCAACAACGGGCCTTCAACCTGTGGGAGTTCGATCCGGCACAGCACCGGACTCTGAGCGGTCTCTTCGACACGACGTATGAGGCCGTCTGGAGGGTGCTGTTCAAAGACGGAGAAGCCCCCGCGTCCGTGACAGAAGATCGTGGATTCAGCACCAAGCGATCGGCCGGTGAGGTAAGCTTCGTTATCCTCTGTGGGACAGTTGTTTTCTTTCATAGTTTGACTCTACGTGGGATCTAAAACCCCCAATGCCTTTGAAAGGACTGGCAGAGGACGTTCGGACAGGTAGACTGTCCGGCTCCCCTTCCCGAAGACCCATCGGACGCCCGCTTAATGGGGCTACTGGTCCCGACACTCTATGTGGTGCCGGAGAAGAAGGCCAAGAAGAAGGCCATGGGAACTCGAAGAAGTTCCCGGCGCCAAGTTATATCGGACTCATCGTCCGATGGCTCCGAGGCGGACTCCTCCCCCGAAGACGAGGAGGAGAAAGAGGACTCTCTCCCAGAGGAGGGAGAGAGGAAGAGGAAGGCTTCCCCAACAGGGGAGGCCGAAGGGTCCAAGAGGGAAAGAACTATTCCCCCGGACAGCTCCGCCAACGCCAACGTTGGTGACAAAGAGTGGCCCTCAAGGGCCAGTCCTCCGGCAAGATCGTAAGTATCCGGATTCCTGAATGATTTATAATTTCTCTTTTGCCTCACATAGTGTCCTTCTAATGCTGCACACTGCCTGCAGTCCGGCCGAAGATGATCTCCCCGCTTGATCGAGCGGGTCGTTGGCTCCATCGGATGTAGATTCCATCCCGACTGCCTCCACCCCTCGCGACGCTGAGGACGCCGAGGTGGGATCCCAGGAAGGGACCCATCAGGAGGAGGCTCCGGAGGCGCCGCAAGGCAGCCTCCCGGACATTGCGCCGGACTCCACGCGGGAACCCGCAGTGGTTCCGGAGTCCGGCAGGTGGCCCCTTCGCAAGAAGGGCAAGACCGTGACGCCGGCGGCCACCGTCCAACCGGGGCCGCCGGACGACTTGTTGGAGGCGCTCAAAGGCGCTTCCATTGAGGAAGAACACTGCACTATCATGAGTGCGGTGATTCAGAAGGTTCAGCTCGCCAAGAGCGAGCTGACCGAAGCCTGCAGTAGCCTTCCAACGGGCTTTGAGGTAAGAAGTTTAAAATATGTAATGTAATACCACATAGACAGTAGCCCCTGATGCTCGGTTCGGTGTTCGGAAAGAAACGCCGGACTGAGGATCTAAAAAAAGATATACGCAGGGTTGCTAAAAATTATGTCAATATGGGTTTGCAGCTGCTGCGCTGCTGACCTCGCCAGACCGATCATGGAGGTTGGTGCTTTGAAGCAGGACCTCGAGCGGTCCGAGCAAGAGCTCGTCCGTGCCAAGAAGCAGCTCGAGGACAAAGAAGGTGAGTAACACCACTTTGAATTTTTACCTTACAGAAAAGGATTTAGGTTGCGACAAAAATAACAAGGATAACGTGGGTACTGTAGGGGCCACGAACGAGGTGGCAACCCTGAAGGAGGTTGTGTCTGCGGCCGAATGCAATGCGGCTGCGGAACGGGCAGAGCGAGAGAAGCAGGAGGCGCGGGTGGCGGAGGTGCGGCTAGACCTCCAGGCTCTCATGGAAAAGCATGAGAGTTTGGGGCGCGACTCAAAGACTCGAGAGTCCGAGCTTGCCTCGGCTCTCGAAAGTGCCAAAGCCGCCAAGGCCGAGGCCCATAAGGCCCACCAGGCGATTGAGGCGGTGAAGAAAATAGCGGCGGGTAAGGCATTTTTCATGCAAAGCAAGCAATTTAATGTGAACTACGTGACACTTACCCGAATTCGGAGCTCTCCAGGGGCATTTCTAGATCTGCCTCACAGCGTGTCCGATGCCGCCGCATTCTACCGAGCTGAGGAGGGGAGCTCAATGGAGAAGATCATCTGGTCTCAGTATGCTGAGGCCGAACATCCGGTGCCCCCTAGCGACCAGCTGAAGCAGCTGGTCGAGCTCCACAAGGTAGCCGAGCAGGCCATGAAGGGCCTCATAGTCCAGCTGTGGCCTGGAGAGGCCATGCCCGAGAGCTACTTCGGCCTCGTGCGGTGGCTGGTGGATGCGTGCCCCTGGGTGGAGGTCATCAAGCGCTCCGCCTGTATTGAAGGTGCTCGTCGGGCCCTTGCCCGCGCAAAGGTGCACTGGGGCAGGCTGGATGCGGAGAGGCTTATCACTGACGCGCCGCCAGCGGGCAAGGAGTATCATACGCCTGAGATATACTATAAGACTGTCTTGAAGGGTGCCCGCAAGATTGCGGATGAGTGCCCCAGAGATGTAATTATTGAGTAAATTCGCAATGTGTTATCCTGTGCGCTGAAAACTTTGTTCATATGCGCTAAGCAACACTTATTGATTTAAAATATTACCTTCTGTGCGGCCGTTTATTAAATCTGAGAGATGGCAAGTCGTCGGCTTCAGCCCCCATGCCACGAGTGTTGGGGTGTTCGGGATAAACTTGAGCACTCTTGTTCCCATTTTTGGGTCCATCCAGGGAGGCGCTCAACACAACGAACAAGGCAACCGGACTTATAATGCTTGAACACTCTCACTTAGCCATAGAATTCTATAATTTTAAATTTCGGCGAAGCCCCTAGTATTCGGAAGACCCAGTTCGGGGCGCTATCCACGCCTTGGCCGGACATTATCCGGTTCTTCGCTCGAAGCGGCATAAGTCCTTAGGGACTCGAAAAGACCTCTCGAACAGCGACCAGTCTCTCGCCTTATCATGACAATCAGTTTTAGCTTTTCCACTAAGGCGCCGCCAGCTCAACCGGGCGCAATCGCAGTGGTTCTCCCAGTGCTACCTTAGCCGGCTTAACGGCACGTAAGGTACCAAAACATGGGAGCCGCAAACCCAACTATTGACCCAAGACATGATTCGAGCCGATTCATATAATTCTATAAGTTCGGGTGCCGCACTTGTGAAAGTGTTCGGACTTATCACACCATAATGCAGGGAACATAAGCCCCTGGTGTATTCGGCCGTACCAAGATATACGGGTGCAAGATGTCATTAATGAACATATACGTAAAGTAATGCAAATATAGGCAAAAAGTGCTACATTATTTATTCAAGGAATTCTGCTATGAGTGCGGAATGATACAAATAGTGCGGTAAGGAAGGGATTGGACTAATTAGACGTGTCTCCCTCCAGGGGTAGGCTACGGAATGGTGTATTTAACAAATTTAATGCTCGTAATGGAGACCACCTGAGTGTTCGTCGCAACCTTTGTCCCTCCCTGGCTGTTGCATCGTGAGTTCGGCAGGTTTGCCGCCATACAGAACCTCTGGTGAACGGAGTCCTGTGTACAAAAAGAAGGAAAGAAAAGAAAAATAAAAATGAAAAAAGCGACACACTTGGGAGCCCCTGGTGTGGTCGTGCCGCACTCTGGGCCTGTTGTGGTCGTGCCCCTCCACCTATGCCCATGGTATCTCCAGAGCGTAGTGATGTACGTGGAGAGCTTGTCTTGCAATCATGCGAGGGTTGGGGTTGGGGCCGCATTGCTATGCGTGCTCGGAACATGCCAGGTGGTCTTGGTTGATGTTGTTCCGGGCGCGTTTGGCCGTGTCCGGTCGTTTAACGGCCGGACTCGAAAATTGCCTTAGAAGGCTGCTCTGTACTTCCACCGCGAGAGCCGCTGTATGTTCCTCCGTTCGGAGGGAGCGTTCCGTATTTCCATTGACCGTGATGACTCCACGAGGGCCTGGCATGTTGAGCTTGAGGTATGCATAATGCGGCACCGCGTTGAACTTTGCGAACACGGTTCGTCCGAGCAGAGCGTGATAGCCGCTGCGGAATGGGACTAGGTCGAAGATTAACTCCTTGTGTCACACCCTGATTTTCATGGCACAGCACTTAAGCTCTTAATCATGCTAAAATGTGGTTTGGCAAAAACTTTTGAGTGTTTTGGACTTTGCTTGATTTGATTCTTGTCTGCTGTTTGCAAGTGCTCTAAAAATAAAATAAATCCTCCAACTCCTATACTTCATCTCCTTGATCCAAAACCTTTTCCCAATGATCATGCCATGTGTATAGAGCAATATAGAATTTTCTTACAAAAATAATTTGGCCAAAAAGTATTTTCTAAATTTAGTTTTCCAAAAAACCCCTGAATTGAGGTTTGCACTGCAAGTACTTAATTAAGGGCAGTAAAAATCTTTCTAAAAATGTATTTGACTCCTATTAGATATAGGATACCCAGAAACCACATAAATATAATTTTAAAAGTTATTTTCCTATTTTATTTAAAGGCTTTTCTTAAGGCTTAAATGGTCTTTAATAGGTAAAAATTATTTTATTGCTTCAAAAATATTTGGCAAAATTCAGGGAAACTCATAGGACATATATAGTCCATATAAAAGAGTTTCAACACATGGTTATGTTCAAAATATTGGTCAAATCCTTCTAAAACCCTTCCTGGATATTTCAAGCTTTTGAAATATTTACAAAGGAAATATTCTCCAAATATTCTAAGAAAATTCTATCATGTCACATGTGACATATTTGGTGATCTTGCCAAGTCTCATGACTTGGAGAACAAGATAGCATCATCAAAACCTCTCAAAACCATTTCTGTCCATTCTGTAGTTTGAGCAACTTTACATTGCCAAGTATGTCCAAATGTGCTCAAACTTGGTGAGCATGCTTCATTGGTCTAATAATTCACCTAGACCAAATGGCACCAGTTGGAGAGCAAGTTAACTTGATCAAAGTGCCCCAAAACTCTTTCTGTCCAGAACCATATTTGAACAACTTTGCACTACCAACTTTCTCTCCATCACCCCCACTTTTGTGAGCATGATCACATGACCAAATGAGGCCACCACACCAAGTGGTGCATCAGGGAGAAGTGATTTGCTCAACTAAATCTACACAAGTTCATTTCTGCTAATTTCTAGGGTTTACCAAAGTTGCATTGTCAACTTTCTTCAAATGATCTCCAAATTGGTGGAAGTCCCTAATTATATGTGTCATATCACCCTATGGAGTCTCATGGCTTATGGGGATCATTTACTTGCCCAAACCACCATCAAACACCTTCTGGCACATAATTAAAATGCCTATTTTGGCCACTTCCACTATTCTCCATAAGCTCAACTTGTTACCACAGCCCCACCTAGTCCCCTTGCACGTCCAGTAGCAATGGCTGATCCACAGCTCAATTATTTGGAGGTGAAACCCTCACTTTCCCCTCCGACAACAGTTTTTCTCCCATTCTCTCACCTCTCTCTCACTCCTCGGCAAGCCCTGTGGCATCCAATGCCTTTCCCACATTGTTTACTCCCCGAGCAGCCGCTAGACACAAGTGGGCGCGTGAGGACGCGAGGAAAAAGCTGGGTGCCGGCCATTTGCGCGCCTGAGCACGCCAACGTGTTCCCGACCGCTGACACGGCACTCCCGACCACCTCGAGCCTCCCCTAGCGCCAGAGATGCTCCTCGACGTCCGCAACACGACACCAAGCTGGCCCCTCCTCCTTCTCCCTCCTGCTGCCTCCTTTCAGACGCTGCTGCCGCCCGAGAGCTCCAATGGGCATGCTCACACGCCTGGCGCCCGACACTCCCCGCCCTTCTCTCCTCTCCTCTCGACCTGGTCCATGCCCACGAGCACCCAGACACTCCCACGCGCCCCGTGGCCTCCAAAGAGCGGCTAGGATCTCGCCAAGACGAGTCCACGGCACCCGCCGTCCGCCTATTTAAAGGTCTCCCGAGCCCTCTCCGCCTCCTTTGCCACTCTCCCTCCCTGTGAACCCCCGAACCAACTCACCCTCCTCGCGCCTCCATCCCTCCAAGGCCGGAGCCGAGCCGCCGCCGCTGCTCAAACTGCAGGCCTCAGCCCTCTCTCTTCCCCGGATAGCTCCGCACCTCTCGCCACCACCACAAGCCCTTCCCTTGCCGCCGTTCGTCCCTGTGAGCATCGCATGCTCGAAGCCGATGATGGCCGAGGGCCTCCTCCACGGTTGCCAGGCCGCCGCCGCCACGGCACTCCTCGGCAAGCGATCCGCGACACCGATGGATGCGGCTCATCCTCCGAAAGCACGCCGGTGGGCGGAGCACCGCCGGGTGGCCTGTGCCGCCGGGAGAGCACCGGCGCCCGCTCGCCTCGCCTCCTGCGCCTCGCCTGCTCGAGTGGGAGGTAGGAGACGGCTGAGCACTGGCCCCGCTGTCCGACCCGTGGGCGGGCCTCGCTGTTTAAGTGGAGACGGCTCACCCGTTACCGCCTCCCGGCGGCGGCGCCGAGCCAAGACGCTTCGACGTGGGCCCTGCAGCGCAGGCGTTGAAAGGCTGGCCGCCCAAGTGGCGCCTGCTAAACCTCGCCGGCAAGGCCGCCGCCGCCCAGATCCAGCCCATTTGGGTAAAAGCTTCTCCTTTTTCTTTTCTGCACAATTTGTAAAATCCATAATCAATTCATTTTAACTCCAAATTTGATGATTCAAATTTCTAGTGGTTCCAAAAATCCTTCCCTATCACATGGTGCTATTTGCACATTTTTCCAGAATCATTTCTTTCACAAATATTTATCCAATCCTGTTTTTCCATTTCTGTGATGAACTTTAGAAAATCACAGAGAGCCCATTTTTGATCCAAATCCCATGATTTAAATTCCTAGATGCTTATAAGTTCAAAACTTAGTTTTTGAACATTTTTACTAATACTTTCTGTATCACCTAAAATAATGGTCTATTTCTTGATATATAGCCAACTTTGCAAATTCATAGGAAAATCATCTCAACTCCAAATCCAGTGAAACCAATTCCTAGATGCTTCTAAAATCATCCTTTGTTAAATGGGTGCCTTTGCTCATTTTTCAAAAATATATTTCTGTACACTCCTTGCAAATCCATAAACCCCTTGATTCCACCATATCAAATGTTCAGAGATATCCATTCATCAAATTCCAATGAAACCACTTTGGTCATCCCTCATGTGACCAGAGGTATCCAATAAAAGTCCAACTCATATTTTTAGAGCACTTTTATTTCCTGCCTTGTTGTGTTGCTTATTATGGTTGCTTTCGACAATAGTTGACGAGGTAGACGCAATGCTCGGAGTTGGACCAGGGATATTTGAAGACCTTGAAGACTTTGTTAAACAGGCAAGCAGCCCTTTGACCATGACTATGATACCCCTTTATATGCATGTCATTTCTAGCTCTTTATTATTGATGCATCGGAATCATGATGAGATGGTGAACCACGTGGGTTGGTTGCCACGGTTAATTCCTCGTTGATACTTGCATTGTGCATGGCCCTACCTTCTTATGAGGGTTATGCCGGTGGGAGTAGATAGGATGCTAAAGTAGATGCTATGCAAAAAGGGATGGGAATATGCATGGTGAAGGAGACAAAGTGATTTCAAAAGTCTTTTCGAAAACCCCGTCGGGTGCCACTTATGCCCGAGGGAGATGATGAGATGGGTAACCACTTGATGACGAAGTGGTGTACCGAGGCAAGTGTGTGTGTTGTTTTCAAAACGGATTGGTCGGAGTTGCACTGCTATTCCAACCTTACATGCGCAACCACTCTACCCTTATATGGGAAAGGGCATTATTGAGTACCTAGACCGATACTAGCTTGGGGCCCGACATTAGTGACGAGGGAGAGTTGGTGCTCTCTCTTGGGACGGGTCGTGCTGTAGGGCGGCCATGACTGTTTTCACAGGCACCGGACACACCGCTGGTACCCGTGCTTGTGGTATGTGATGAATATGGGAGCGAGGCTCCACAACTTTATGATGTGAAATGGTTGGCACGGGGTTACTACTAATCGAGTGGACTCCATGTTAGTGTCGCCTAGAGAAAGGTAGTGATTGGTGCTTACCCGGTACTTGAGGTACCGCTGGTCGTGGATGACACGGAAGTTCCCGGATCTAGTGGGTACAGTGTGCAACCTCCGCAGAGTGTAAAACTATTCAATAGCCATGTCCACGGTCAAGGACAGTTGGGTAACCGCCTTGGGCTACGCCCACTTGTTTTCAAACCCGTGTGTGTGAGATGATGGTGTTGTCTTGGATCAAGTCGAGGACTTGACACGATCGAGATGGGTTGGTGCCTCTCTGCTTATGATAAATGGGTTGGTGCCCATTCTATTTATGTTGATATCTGTGACCAGTTCTTATGGTTACTTGAATTCTCTTGATGCATGCTTTATAGGATGTTGAACATGTCCTTGCACTCAAAACTAGCTTTATGCAAAACTTTACCTATGTCATGCATTATCGTACATTGAACCAAAACACGGGTTGCTTAAGTAGTACATTCAAAGTACTCATTGGCTTGCCAACGTTATTTTATCGACCTGCATGAAAGAACAGGATGTGATGAAGAACTCTTCGTGACGAGCACGCGAGCTAGGACGCTTCAATCGTAATGCCCGTAGGTTAAGGCAGATGGCATGGGTCCAAGTTATCGACAAAGTTTCCGCTGCGATGTTGTACTCAGGCTCGACCATAATGGTCCTACTTGTGTAATACGGTATGTATGGATGTAAGACTCTTGTTATTCAGCTTCGTGTGTTCAAGTGAGCATTGATCTCGGGATCATCAGACACGCAGCATTCGGCGATCACGACTTTGTAGTCGGGTCACCACAGTAGCTGGTATCGAGCCATCCCGATTGTAGGAAGCCTTAGTTAGCATGGTCGTTAGTTAGGGTAAAACTATTTCCAAAACTACTACTAGTTTTCAAAACTATCTATGCTTCTCTTCCCCTTCTGAGTTTTTTTTCGAAAGCTAAGATATACTTTCCTCTCCCCCTTCAAAATTTAATGGTCGCTAGAACCCTTATGTCCCTAGCCACTGGATTCCTTGTAATCCTCGTGGATAATCAAGAAGGAAGTTGCCTTGCCAGACATTCACCCACATCTCCGAACACAAGAATTGGCGACATCACAACAAGAAGATACCAATGTAAGATGCATCCTCGAGGAATGAGGACTCAAGACCCGTGAGATGGTGACACCTTGACACTGCCCCAAGATGAGGCAACCTTAGCCTACGATGATCAGGGCATAGGATATGCAAGCTCATGATATACATCGCTACTAGAGTAACCCTGTCACTACTGTTGTTGTATCGGCAACCACCGATGGATGAGAACCTAGCCATTTGGTCCGCCTCACCATAGTGAGCAGGAAAACGGTTCTCCTCATCCCCCGCTCTTGGTGTCGATGTTATCATCAACATAACCGACATGATGGACCTCTATTATGCCTTGATAATGTCATTGCATAAAGGATTGCCTACCTGGTACCATCGATGGCTTAGAAGACAAGAAGGGATCATCATGATTAAGAAGACAACAGAAGACCGAGTCAATGCTCGCTATGAGAAGCCACCTTCACCCCATCACCTCAACAAAGTAGAAGCTGTTGAAGACTCTTCAAGCTCAACCGGATCGTTTTGCTTAACAACTACAAGAGACATAGCAACACCGAGGAAAACCCGGAGATCTGACGAGGCACAAGGCATGACTATGGAGTCCGAGAACCCCTAGGGTAGGATGAGTCGTGTACCCCTATGCGCAATGAAGTCCGTATGATGGTTCGAGTAGAACCATGATTGTGTGTTGCTTGTTTTTATTTGTTTATGTTTTGATATAAGTCGACTTTTGCCCTAGGCAACAAGTATGCGACTATATCACCTGCCTTATTTTGTTGTCTGTGTTTGACCCTTTTGGCACATGCTTGTTTTTACTCGCATCAGAGAACCCCTTTAGGCGCTCCTCCTCTATGCTACTTCCCCTCTCATCTCTCTCCTCAACCAAGACAAGAAGACAATATGCACCAAGGATTTCACCTCGGCGACCAACAAGCGTTGATGACTTTTACTACAGCCTCCTCGACCAAGTGCAACCCGTAGAATTATGTTTAACCCTCAAGACTAGAAACCCATTCCTAGACCTTTCGAGACTTCACGAGATACCCCAGCTCAAAACCTTAACCCTGAGCTTAACCTACGGAATCGCAAGAGGACAAGTTAAGCTGCAGTAAACCTTGCACAACACTGGGTTCATTATGGAACTAGTGGACATAGTGAACGAGCACATTGTCATCCTAATATAGCACCAGAACTGACGATGCCATAGGAAGACCAGTTTGAGGATATATGATTTGAGGACAGATGACCTGGTGAGTTTATGTCAATCACTTTGAAGGATCGTCCGAGACTATTTGGTGGATTATGAGGCTACCATGTTGGTGATGAACTTGGTGGGATCATGATTATAGAGTAGCATAGCTTTCGTTACCCCTGAGTAGATTGGATTTATATGACAATCATGATCGCAGGCTGGAATTCTTGGAAGTATTTGGATTTAACTTAGCAATGGGATATTGTTAGGAGACAGTTGATATTACGAAAATGACTTGGGGGAGCATGTAGGAATCCTCGTTGGACAAAAGATTTGGATTTAAGTAAGTGATTCTAGTTGAATATAGATGTCGAGTATGTCTACATGGTTCGGAGTAATTGGATATAGACTGATGATCTTGATCGTGACACCATGTTTCTCGGTGGACAATAAACTAGGAGATTGGATGTATTGTCAGAGTTTAATTAGGTATCTATATAAGCTTGACCTTGGAGTATTACCTGACCATGATAACGGGAATTGGTGGACTGACTATAGCAAGATAGCCCTTTCAAGCATTTGGGGATTATATGGACTTTAGGAGATCATATGGAACACCAGCATAGGCATTGGATTTGTAGAATTAATGGATTATGTAGTGACTAATGGAAGTTAATAGGTTGTTGGAGTTGATTCATAGAAAAGGAAACAAGATTTTGGAGTGGCATACGACGTGTTTCCTTAATACAGAGATGCGCTAGCATGGACCTTGGAGGAATAGGATGAGCACTTGGATTGTCCTGTTTTACTCCAGCTCAGCAGCCTGTATGTGCTACCCATGGATTTTTAGGGGTAGCCACACATATGAGTTTGGGGATTGTAGACATATATGATTTTGTTAGACCTCCTCTTGGGAGTCGTGAGGATATGAATAGCATGAGTGATGATTGGAGTTGACCTATACGAGATGATTCTCTTGGTAATATGAGGTGAAGGACTAGATAGACTATTGGCATCTCAGAAAGCGTGCTTAAAGATAAGATGATAAAAGTTCACTCGCACACTAGAATCCTTGAAACCCTTAAGCCCCACCAAACTACAACATGGTCGGATCAGGACCTTAGGGCCTTGACACTATACCTAGAACCCCTTGGACCATACTCAACCCTGACCACCAGTAATTCCCCAGCCTACTTTATGTACCCCGTGAACAAAGCCTTCATGGAGTACTTAGACAAGATAATTGTCATCATCATTTGGTGACCTACTTGTCCACCCGAAGACAGAGGAAGAGTTGATCAGCTGGTTAGGGAACATCCGAAGACCGCCATGTCAAGGAGGAAGAACTATACCAACCACCGTCATCAAAGAGTGAGCTTCCGCATTGAAGACTGTGCACATCTGCAAGCCACTCCTCCCAAAGGCAACTACGGCCTCATGAAGAAAACTATGCTACTCATGACCTTGAGCTAGCAGCAGTGGTTCATGCCCTGAAGACATGGCGACATTATCTCTTATGGAAGGGATGTGAGATATACACGGATCACGAAGGTCCAAGTATATTTTCACCAAAAGGGATTGAACACGAGGCAAAGAAGATGGCTAGACTTAATCAAGGTATATGACCTCAGTGTTCAATACCACCCTGGAAAGGCTAATGTGGTAGCAGATGCATTAAGCAGAAAGGCTTGTTCCTTGAATGCTATGCTCAAGGACAGGCTGCCCGCCCTGTATGAAGAACTTGAAAGCTTCGGGTTGGAACTGGTTGCACCAGGATTCTTAACTAACCTTGAAGTCAAGCCTTTAGGTGGCACCATTTGAAGTGTTATACGGACGGAAGTGCCGCACACCCCTCAATTGGTCAGAGACCGGAGAAGGACTTGTCTTTGGGCCCGACATCCCCCGTGAAGCCGAAGAGCAAGTCCAGCTTGTCAGTGAGCGTTGGAAGACTGCCAAGTCAAGACGAAAGGGCTACGCTGACTCACGTCGTCGAGACATGACCTTCCGGGTTGGGGACCATGTTTATCTCCGGGTCACCCCTCTCAAGGAACCCAGCACTTCCATGTCAAAGGAAAGCTCGCCCAAGATCCATCAGCCTTCTTCGAGATCACTCCAAGATTTAACAACCCCCCTCCGAGATCTCTACAAGACGAAGAATAGACGGCTACCAGCTGGAGTTGCCACCTGAGCTACCTGGGGTGCACAACGCTTTCCATGCATCCCAACCCCGGAAGTGTTTCCAACTCCCTAACCTGCCCGATCTCTATAAGGACGTTGACCATCGAGCCGCCGACCCCTAGTCCAACCTGACCTAACGCAAGAGACCCCTCAGCAACCTAGATCAACCGAGAGCGCCATACACGAAGCCACACCATCAAGTACTTCAATCTCAAGGAGCACTACACGGAAGGTATAACATGAAGACTTGAAGACTACCCCTGATACAAGTTTCAGATCCCTTCGCGCTTAGTCCGGGAATCTCGGGACGAGATTCTTGTAAGGGGGTAGGTCTGTCACACCCTGATTTTCATGGCACAAAGACTTAAGCTCTTAATCATGCTAAAATGTGGTTTGGCAAAACTTTTGAGTGTTTTGGACTTTGCTTGATTTGATTCTTGTCTCATTGTTTGCAAGTGCTCTAAAAATAAAATAAATCCTCCAACTCCTATACTTCATCTCCTTGATCCAAAACCTTTTCCCAATGATCATGCCATGTGTATAGAGCAATATAGAATTTTCTTACAAAATAATTTGGCCAAAAAGTATTTTCTAAATTTAGTTTTCAAAAACCCCGAATTGAGGTTTGCCTTCGCAAGTACTTAATTAAGGGCAGTAAAAATCTTTCTAAAATGTATTTGACTCCTATTAGATATAGGATACCCGAAACCACATAAATATAATTTTAAAAGTTATTTTCCTATTTTATTTAAAGGCTTTTCTTAAGGCCAGAAATGGTCTTTAATAGGTAAAAATTATTTTATTGCTTCAAAAATATTTGGCAAAATTCAGGGAAACTCATAGGACATATATAGTCCATATAAAAGAGTTTCAACACATGGTTATGTTCAAAATATTGGTCAAATCCTTCTAAAACCCTTCCTGGATATTTCAAGCTTTTGAAATATTTACAAAGGAAATATTCTCCAAATATTCTAAGAAAATTCTATCATGTCACATGTGACATATTTGGTGATCTTGCCAAGTCTCATGACTTGGAGAACAAGATAGCATCATCAAAACCTCTCAAAACCATTTCTGTCCATTCTGTAGTTTGAGCAACTTTACATTGCCAAGTATGTCCAAATGTGCTCAAACTTGGTGAGCATGCTTCATTGGTCTAATAATTCACCTAGACCAAATGGCACCAGTTGGAGAGCAAGTTAACTTGATCAAAGTGCCCCAAAACTCTTTCTGTCCGTAACCATATTTGAACAACTTTGCACTACCAACTTTCTCTCCATCACCCCCACTTTTGTGAGCATGATCACATGACCAAATGAGGCCACCACACCAAGTGGTGCATCAGGGAGAAGTGATTTGCTCAACTAAATCTACACAAGTTCATTTCTGCTAATTTCTAGGGTTTACCAAAGTTGCATTGTCAACTTTCTTCAAATGATCTCCAAATTGGTGGAAGTCCCTAATTATATGTGTCATATCACCCTATGGAGTCTCATGGCTTATGGGGATCATTTACTTGCCCAAACCACCATCAAACACCTTCTCGCACATAATTAAAATGCCTATTTTGGCCACTTCCACTATTCTCCATAAGCTCAAATTGTTACCACAGCCCCACCTAGTCCCCTTGCACGTCCAAAGAGCAATGGCTGATCCACACTCAATTATTTGGAGGTGAAACCCTCACTTTCCCCCTCCGACAACAGTTTTCTCCCATTCTCTCACCTCTCTCTCACTCTGGCAAGCCCTGTGGCATCCAATGCCTTTCCCACATTGTTTACTCCCGAGCAGCCGCTAGACACAAGTGGGCGCGTGAGGACGCGAGGAAAAGCTGCGGTGCCGGCCATTTGCGCCTGAGCACGCCAACAGTGTTCCCGACCGCTGACACGGCACTCCCGACCACCTCGAGCCTCCCCCTCGCGCCAGTAGATGCTCCTCGACGTCCGCAACACGACACCAAGCTGGCCCCCTCCTCCTTCTCCCTCCTGCTGCCTCCTTTCGCACGCGAGCCGGCCGCCCGAGAGCTCCAATGGGCATGCTCACACGCGTGGCGCCCTGACACTCCCCCGCTCCTTCTCTCCTCTCCTCTCGACCTGGTCCATGCCCACGAGCACCCCAGACACTCCCACGCGCCCGTGGCCTCCAAAGAGCGGCTAGGATCTCGCCAAGACGAGTCCACGGCACCCGCCGTCCGCCTATTTAAAGGTCTCCCGAGCCCTCTCCGCCTCCTTTGCCACTCTCTCCCCCTGTGAACCCCCGAACCAACTCACCCTCCTCGCGCCTCCATCCCCTCCAAGGCCGGAGCCGAGAGCCGCCGCTGCTCAAACTGCAGGCCTCAGCCCTCTCTCTTCCCCGGATAGCTCCGCACCTCTCGCCACCACCACAAGCCCTTCCCTTGCCGCCGTTCGTCCCTGTGGAGCATCGCATGCTCGGCCGATGATGGCCGAGGGCCTCCTCCGGTTGCCCAGCCGCCGCCGCCACGGCACTCCTCGGCAAGCGATCCGCGACACCGATGGATGCGGCTCATCCTCCCGAAAGCACGCCGGTGGGCGGAGCACCGCCGGGTGGCCTGTGCCGCCGGGAGAGCACCGGCGCCCGCGCTGCCTCGCCTCCTGCCTCGCTCTGCTCGAGCGGGAGGTAGGAGACGGCCTGAGCACTGGCCCCGCTGCGTCGCCGACCCGTGGGCGGGCCTCATTGTTTAAGTGGAGACGGCTCACCTGCTACCGCCTCCGGGCGAAGGCGCCGAGCCAAGACGCTTCGACGTGGCTCCTCAGCAGGCGTGGCCGAGCAGCTGGGCGCCCAGCATGGCGCCCGCTGCTAAACCTCGCCCGGCAAGGCTGGCACGCCAGATCCAGCCCATTTGGGTAAAAGCTTCTTTTTCTTTTCTCGCACAATTTGTAAAATCCATAATCAATTCATTTTAACTCCAAATTTGATGATTCAAATTTCTAGTGGTTCCAAAAATCCTTCCCTATCACATGGTGCTATTTGCACATTTTTCCAGAATCATTTCTTTCACAAATATTTATCCAATCCTGTTTTTCCATTTCTGTGATGAACTTTAGAAAATCACAGAGAGCCCATTTTTGATCCAAATCCCATGATTTAAATTCCTAGATGCTTATAAGTTCAAAACTTAGTTTTTGAACATTTTTACTAATACTTTCTGTATCACCTAAAATAATGGTCTATTTCTTGATATATAGCCAACTTTGCAAATTCATAGGAAAATCATCTCAACTCCAAATCCAGTGAAACCAATTCCTAGATGCTTCTAAAATCATCCTTTGTTAAATGGGTGCCTTTGCTCATTTTTCAAAAATATATTTCTGTACACTTCTTGCAAATCCATAAACCCCTTGATTCCACCATATCAAATGTTCAGAGATATCCATTCATCAAATTCCAATGAAACCACTTTGGTCATCCCTCATGTGACCAGAGGTATCCAATAAAAGTCCAACTCATATTTTTAGAGCACTTTTATTTCCTGCCTTGTTGTGTTGCTTATTATGGTTGCTTTCGACAATAGTTGACGAGGTAGACGCAATGCTCGGAGTTGGACCAGGGATATTTGAAGACCTCGAAGACTTTGTTAAACAGGCAAGCAGCCCTTTGACCATGACTATGATACCCCTTTATATGCATGTCATTTCTAGCTCTTTATTATTGATGCATCGGAATCATGATGAGATGGTGAACCACGTGGGTTGGTTGCCACGGTTAATTCCTCGTTGATACTTGCATTGTGCATGGCCCTACCTTCTTATGAGGGTTATGCGGTGGGAGTAGATAGGATGCTAAAGTAGATGCTATGCAAAAGGGATGGGAATATGCATGGTGAAGGAGACAAAGTGATTTCAAAAGTCTTTTCAAAACCCGTCCTGGTGCCACTTATGCCCGAGGGAGATGATGAGATGGGTAACCACTTGATGACGAAGTGGTGTACCGAGGCAAGTGTGTGTGTTGTTTTCAAAACGGATTGGTCGGAGTTATGACCGTTATTCCAACCTTACATGCGCAACCATTCTACCCTTATATGGGAAAGGGCATTATTGAGTACCTAGACCGATACTAGCTTGGGGCCCAGACATTAGTGACGAGGGAGAGTTGGTGCTCTCTCTTGGGACGGGTCGTGCTGTAGGGCGGCCATGACTGTTTTCACAGGCACCGGACACACCGCTGGTACCCGTGCTTGTGGTATGTGATGAATATGGGAGCGAGGCTCCACAACTTTATGATGTGAAATGGTTGGCACGGGGTTACTACTAATCGAGTGGACTCCATGTTAGTGTCGTCTAGAGAAAGGTAGTGATCGGGTGCTTACCCCGGGTACTTGAGGTACCGCGGGTCGTGGATGACACGGAAGTTCCCCGGATCTAGTGGGTACAGTGTGCAACCTCTGCAGAGTGTAAAACTATTCAATAGCCGTGTCCACGGTCAAGGACAGTTGGGTAACCGCCTTGGGCTACGCCCACTTGTTTTCAAACCCGTGTGTGTGAGATGATGGTGTTGTCTTGGATCAAGTCGAGGACTTGACACGATCGAGATGGGTTGGTGCCCTCTCTTATGATAAATGGGTTGGTGCCCATTCTATTTATGTTGATATCTGTGACCAGTTCTTATGGTTACTTGAATTCTCTTGATGCATGCTTTATAGGATGTTGAACATGTCCTTGCACTCAAAACTAGCTTTATGCAAAACTTTACCTATGTCATGCATTACCGTACATTGAACCAAAACATGGGTTGCTTAAGTAGTACATTCAAAGTACTCATTGGCTTGCCACCGTTATTTTATTGACCAGGCATGAAAGAACAGGATGTGATGAAGAACTCTTCGTGACGAGCACGCGAGCTAGGACGCTTCGGTCATGTAATGCCCGTAGGGTTAAGGCAGATGGCATGGGTCCAAGTTATCGACGAAGTTTCACTGCGATGTTGTACTCAAGGCTCGACCATAATGGTCCTACTTGTGTAATACGGTATGTATGGATGTAAGACTCTTGTTATTCAGCTTCGTGTTCAAGTGAGCATTGATCTCGGGATCACTGTACACGCAGCATTCGCGATCACGACTTATGAAGTCGGGTCACCACACCTTGCTTCGGAAATTATCCGGGGATCAGAAGACCACTTCCAGTGTGACTGATCCTGTACAATTGGCCTCAACATGTGGTATGACGCCTTTGAAGGTCGTCTTTGTAGGTTTAATCCTTGAGGGGTCTATGCCCATCTTGCGACCGTATCCCGATAAAGCAGGTTCAGCACGCCGCCGCCCATCGACTCTCGTGAGGTGAAATCCATCGACGATTGGGTCTAAAACCAATGCGGCGAATCCGCCATGGCGGATACTGGTCGGATGGTCTCTTCGATTGAAGAACTTCGGGGCGACTGGCTCCATCGCATATACGTCCCTTAGTGCACGCTTCCGCTCCCTCTTGGGTATATGGGTTGCGTATATCATGTTGACCATCCGCACTTGTGGGTGGAAGCCCTTCTGTCCCCTATTGTTCGGCGGCCGGGTCTCTTCCTCGTCATCGCTGTGCAGCCCCTTGTAATTGTTTTCGGCAATTAATTTGCCTGCCTGCTTGAATACCCAACAATCTCTATTGGTGTGGTTAGCTGTCTTTTCGGGGGTGCCATGTATCTGGAAAGAGCGGTCGAGTATTCGGTCCAAATTGGACGGACCCGGAGTGGTTCTTTTGAATGGCTTCTTCCGCTGACCGGGTTTAGAGCCTCAGAATCCGGAGTTGACTGCCGTATCCTCATTGTTGTTCCCGTTAACGCGGCGTTTGTTTTTTCTTTGACGCGGCCTGCCGTTGTGGTCCTTAGTATCCGTACTGCCAGCATTTTTACTGAGGTTGTTGCTGCGAGCTAGCCAGCTATCCTCTCCCGCACAGAAGCAGGTCATTAATGATGTGAGGGCTGCCATGGATTTCGGCTTTTCCTGTCCTAGGTGCCGGGCCAGCCATTCGCGGATGTTATGTTTGAAGGCTGCGAGGGCCTCTGCATCCGGACAGTCGACGATTTGATTTTTCTTTGTTAAGAACCATGTCCAGAATTGCCTGGCCGATTCTTCTGGCTATTGAATTGTGGACCCCGACTCGCAAGTCATGATCACCGAATGCACGTGTACAGTGATCCCAGAGATCAATGCTCACTGAACACACAGAAGCTGAATAACAAGAGTCTTACATCCATACATACCGTCTTACACAAATAGTGACCAACATGCTCAAGTCTTACATCGATAAAGCCTTAAGGGCTGAACATCAAATGAAACATAGCAGCGGAAAACATCATCGATAAGTAGAACCCATGCCATCTGCCTTAACCCTACAGGCATTCTGACTGGAAAACGTCCTAGTTCGCATGATCGTCTCCAAAGAACTCTTCTTCGAACTCCGGTTCTTCTATGCCTGGTCAATTAAATAACCAGTGGCAAGCCAATGAGTACTTTGAATGTACTCGCAAGCAACCCATGATTTGGTTCAAGGTACAGTAATGCATGACAGGTAAAGTTTTGCATAAAGCTAGTTTTGAGTGCAGGACATGTTCAACATCCTATAAAGCATGCATCAAGAGAATTCAAGTAACCATGAGAACTGGTCACAGATATCAACATAAATAGAATGGGCACCAACCCATTTATCATAATCAGAGTGGGCACCAACCCATCTCAATCGTGTCTAGTCCTTTGACTTGATCCAAGACATCTCCATCATCTCACACACACCGGGTTTGAAAACAAGTGGACGTAGCCCAAGAGCGGTTACCCAACTGTCCATGACCATGGACACGGCTATTCAATAGATTTACACTCGCAGAGGTTGCACACTTTACCCACTAGATCCGGGAACTTCCGTGTCAAACCACGCACCATGCGGTACCTCAAGTACCCGGGTAAGCACCGATCACCGCCTTTCCCTAGACGACACTAACATGGAGTCCACTGATTGGTACTAACCCCGTACAAACATTTCTCATCATAAAGTTACGGAGCCTCGCTCCCATATTCATCACATACCACAAGCACGGGTACCAACGGTGTGTCCGTGCCTCGTGAAAACAGTCATGGCCGCCCTACCGGCACGACCCCATCCCAAGAGAGAGCACCAACTCTCCCCGTCACTAGTAATGCGGCTCCAAGCTAGTATCGGTCTAGGTACTCAACAATGCCCTTTCCCATATAAGGGTAGAGTGGTCGCGCATGTAAGGTTGGAATAACGGTCGCAACTCCGACCAATCCGCTTTGAAAACCACACACCCTTTTGCTTGGCACACCACTTCGCCATCAAGTGGTCACCCATCTCATCATCTCCCTCGGCATAAGTGGCACCCGACGGGTTTTCAAAATACTTTTGAAATCACTTTGTCTCCTTCACCATGCACAAACCCATCCCGCTTATGTAGCATCTACATTTGCATCCTATCTACTCCCACCGCATAACCCTCATAAGAAGGTAGGGCCATGCACAATGCAAGTATCAACGAGGAATGTAATCGTGGCAACCACCCACGTGGTTCACCATCTCGCCATGATTCCGATGCATCATCAATAAAGAGCTAAAATGACATGCATATAAAGGGTATCATTGTCATGGTCAAAGGGTTGCTTGCCTTGGTTGGCTTGATCTTCAAAGTCTTTAGGCCCTGCTCCTCCTCCTTCCTCGGCTACCTCACAACACGGGATCTAACGTTGCAAGAAAACAACGGAAAAATAAGGCAATAATAAAAACAGAAAAGTCAAAGTGCTCACAAAAATGTCAACTTATTTTTGTAAAATACTAGAAGGAAGGCTAGGAAGGGGGCAACTTTTGGTTTTGGTTCTGGAGCAGCAAAATAGGAGTTATGGATTTTCAAAGGCTCATTTAAATGCTAAAAACCACATTTAAATATTTACAGAGAAGAAAAGGTGGTTGGACTTGAGTGAAAGTTGCACCATTAAATAGGTTGCAATATTCTAGGAATTTAGAAATTGGAATCAATGCATTTGGATTAATATTCTGCCCTGTGGAATACTTGGAAGTATCACGAAAAAGGAAAGAAAATGGCGCTGTACATCGGGCCGAGAGGCCACAAGAGCAGCAGAGGCCCAGTGGGGAAACCCAGCCCACGCCGCCGCCACGCCAAGCGCGAAGGCTGAATACGCCGGCCGACGGCGGTCTGGTGTGCACAAGACGTTTTAAACTCGACGGTGGATCCCACCCGCCGTATGCGTGAGGTCGATCGGCCGCCCCACGGCGGCCGCCGTCTACCTCCGCCAGAGGCGACGCGAAGCCGCGGCCGCGGCGATACAGGCACGGGAAGGGCGCGGAGACTACCGCTGGACTCTGTGGAGCGAGTCGCGGATCTGGTGATGGTGGAGACGGTCGCCGGGTGGCTCGCTTGCCGGGCGACGAGGTCCCATGGCGGAGGTGCTTGGGCGCCGGTGGCTCCGGCCGCTCCGGCTGCAAACGAGGGGGAAAGAGAGGGGAAAGCATCAGTGAGGCGAGGGGAGTCCAGTTCGAGGGAGAAACGGGGCGGAGGAGGCCTGTACCCGCAGATCGACGGCGACCCGAAGCGGCGGAGCTCGAGCTCGATCTCGACCTTGGGCGGCTCTGGAGAGAAGTGGGTGGCTCCGGGGGTTGATTGGGTGTGTGGAGGGGCGACAGGGAGGAAGAGATAGGCTCGGGAGCGCCTTATTTAGGCTGGCCGCGGTTCACCGTGGGCGTGGCCTACGGGCACCCGCGGGATCGGCTCTGGAGGCCGTTGGGGAGAGGTTGGAGCTGTCCACGGTGCTCGTGGGGATGGAGTAGGGCGCCAGGGAGAAGGAGAGAGAGCGGGAGGGTTCCGCGCCCTGCAGCAGTGAGGCCGGCCATTGGCCGAGCCGGGCGGCGTCGGGCACGCGCTGCAGGAGGGGAGAGAGAGGGGGAGACAAAGGGGACTGCACGGCGGCGTGTCGCAGACGTCGAGGCACATCAGCTGGCGCGATGGGAAGGCACGAGGCGGTCGGGAGGCGCGGCGTCAACGGTCGGCGCCTGGGCAGCGCCCAGAGCGCGACTTTGGCCGCATCCGTGGGTTTTCAGCTGCTGCAAGGCCCTTTTCTGTCTAGAGGCTACAGTGGAAGGGGACATGGCCAGGAAAGGGCCTGGGATGCTCTGGTGTGCAGAGGGGAGAGAGAGAGGCTGTGAGAGAGAAGGGAAGCTGCTGTCCAGAGAGGACAAACGTGATTCCCCCCTTCCTCCACATTGCTTCTTCTGGTAGAAAAGTGTCTAGGTGACAGAGGGGAGTGAGGAGGGGTTGTGGCAAAAAGATGAACTCAAGGAGATTAGTGGAAGTGGCAAAAATAGGCTTTTTAGTATTTTGCCAGAAGGTGTTTGATGGAGTTTTGGGTAAGCTAATGATTCCCACTGGCCAAGATACTGGGGTGAAATGTCACATATATTTAGGGCCTTCCACCCATTTTGAGCTTAATAGGACAAAGTTGCCAATGCAACTCTTGCAAACCCTAGAAATGGGCAGAAAGGGATTTGTGTAGATCCAGTGGAGTAGATCATTTCTCCTTGATGTACCACTTGGTGTGGTAGCCTTATTTGGTCACATGACCAGGCTCACCAAAGTTGGGGTCTTGGAGAAAAAGTTGGTAGTGCAAAGTAGTTCAAACTTGATTCTGGCCAGAGAGGGTTTTGAGGCACTTTGATCAAGAGTTCCTCTTCTCCAACTGTGCCATTTGGTCCAGATGCATCATTAGACCAATGAAGCATGTCCACCAAGTTTGAGCACATTTGGACATACTTGGCAATGTAAAGTTGATCAAACTTTAGAATGGACATAAATGGTTTTGAGGGGTTTTGATGGTGTTGTTTGTTCTCCAAGTCATGAGACTTGGCAAGATCATCGATATGTCATATTTGACATGATAGAATTTTCCTGGAATTTTTGGAGAATATTTCTTTGTAAATATTTCAAAAGCTTGAAATATCCGTAAAGGGTTTTAGAGGGATTTGACCAATATTTTGAACATGACCAGGTGTTGAAACTCTTATATATGGACAATATATGTCCTATGAGCTTCCCTAAATTTTGTCAAATATTTTTGAAACAAGAAAGTAATTTTTTTCCTATTAAAGACCATTTCGCCTTAAGAAAAGCCTTTAAATAAAATAGAAAAGAACTTATAAAATTATATTTTGTGGTTCCCGGTATCCTATATCTAATAGGAGTCAAATATATTTTTGAAAGATTTTACTGCCCTTAATCAAGTACTTGCAAAGGCAACCTCAATTCGGGGTTTTTGAAAACTAATTTTAGAAAATACTTTCTGCCAAATTATTTTTGTAAGAAAATTCTATATTGCACTATTCACATGGCATGGTCATTGGTCGAGCTTGGGGTAAGGAGATGGAGTATAGAGGGTAGAGTAGTTGACTTCAAGAAGCACTTGAAAAGAAACACGAGAGAAAACCAACTCCAAATAAAAGCCAAATAATGCAAAAAGTTTTGTTGGTCCAAATTTTCATGCTTTATTAATAAAATGAAATGTTACAAAATGCAGGTGTGACAGACCTACCCCTTACAAGAATCTCGCCCCGAGATTCCTAAACTAGGCTTTAAAGAGATACGGAACTCGGATCTAAGGTAGTCTTCACGCCCCAAGTTGCTTCGCTTGGTGTGATTGCTCCATTGGACTTTGAAGTACTTGATGGTGCGGTTGAGTGTGTCGCTCAGCCTCATCCGTAATGCAGATGGGCTCTCACGATAAGTCAAATCAGGTTGAAGATCAATGGCTTGGTGATTGACGCCTTTGTAGAGATCAGCTTGTCTCGAACTTGGAGACACTTCCGAGTTGTGACACGTGGAACACGCCAGCACATCGAAAGTTCGTGGGAGTTCCAACTGGTAAGCCACTTCTCCTCGCCGCTGATCTTGAAGGGGCCAATGTATCTCGGAGCGAGCTTTCCTTTGACATGAAAGCGCTGGGCCCTTTGAGAGGGGTGACCCGAGATAGACATGGTCTCCAACTCGAAGTTTATGTCTCGCGACGTGAGTCCGCATAGCTCTTCCGCCGACTTGGCAGACTTCAGACGCCACGGACAAGCTGGACTTGCTCTTCCGCTTCACGAAGGATATCAGCCCAAAGACAAGTCCTTCTCCGCCTCCGACCAGTTGAGAGGTGTACGGCACTTCCGCCCAGATAACACTTCAAATGGTGCCATCCAAGGCTGGCCTGATAACTGTTGTTGTAAGAGAACTCGCGAAAGGGAGGCAATCTTCCCACTTAGCTCCATAAGCTAAGACACAGTGCCCGGAGCATGTCTTCGAGTATTTGATTCACTCGCCGGTCCGACCTCCGGCTTGTGGGTGGAAAGCAAAGGTCAAGGACAACTTGGTCCCCATGGCCTCGGAATTTCTTCCAAAACCTTGAGGTGAACTGGGTTCCTCGATCCGACACAATCTCCTTGGGAACACCATGAAGGCTCACGATTCGGTTGATGTAGAGACGGCTAACTGTTCCCCTTGTAGGTCGTCTTGACAGAATGAAATGGGCCACTTTGGTCAAATGATCGACTATGACCCAGATGGAGTCATGTCCCTTGTTTGACCTAGGTAGTCCAAATGATGAAATCCATTCCGACTTTATCCCATTTCCACTCGAACCTTGAGTGGTTGGAGTAATCCAGCAGGTCGCCGATGTTCAGCTTTGACCTCCGCATACGCCACATTTGGTAACATAGGTGGCAATCTCCTTTTCATCCTGTACACCAAAATCTTTCCTTCAGTGTCTTGATACATCTTGGTGCCTCCTGTGGTGAATGGAATATGGGCTGTCATGAGCTTCTTGCAAGATCAGGTTCTTGAGCTCAACTTTGTTGGGCACGCAGATGCGATTCCCAAACCACACAATTCCTTCCTCATCTTCGAGAATCTCGAGGCTTTGCTCGCCTTGATCTTCCTCTTGATGCCTTCAATACTCTCATGCCCCTTCTGAGCTTTCTTGATATCATCCATCAAGGTAGGCTTAACTTCGATGTTGGCCAAGAATCCTGGTGCAACCAGTTCCAACCCGAAGCTTTCAAGTTCTTCATACAAGGCGGGTAGCTTGTGCTTCAGCATAGCATTCAAGGAGCAAGCCTTCCTGCTCAACGCATCTGCTACCACATTAGCCTTTCCAGGGTGGTATTGAACACTGAGGTCATAATCTTTTATCAACTCCAGCCATCTTCTCTGCCTCATGTTCAATTCCCTCTGAGTGAAAATATACTTCAGACTTTTGTGATCCGTGTATATCTCACATCGCTACCCAAGAGGTAATGTCGCCAAGTCTTCGTGGCATGAACCATCGCTGCTAGCTCAAGGTCATGAGTAGCGAGTTCTCCTCGTGAGGTCGAGTTGCCTTGAAAGGTAGGCCACGACTCTGCCTTCTTGCATCGTAACACCTCCCATCCGATTCTTGACGATCACAATATATCACAAACTCCTTGTGTATATATCGGTGTGGCCGAATCGAGCGGTGGTTAGCCTCTTCTTCAGCTCCCGAAGCTTTCTTCGACTTCAAGGCCCATTCGAACTTCTTGTCCTTGTTCAAGAGCTGAGTCATGGGTCGGGCAATGCTTGAGAATCCTTCAACGAACTTGCGGTAATAACTCGCGAGTCCGAGGAAGCTTCGACTTCCTTCACATTGCTCGGGATTGCCATTCACCACGGCTTCAATCTTGGCAGGTCGATCGACAATCCTCTTTAGTTAGAACATGACCCAGAATCCAACTTCACGCAGCCGAATTCACACTTGCTGAACTTGGCATACAGTTGGTGCTCTCAAGCTTGTCTAGGACCATCCTCAAGTGTTGCTCGTGCTCTTCTTCCGACTTCGAGAAGACAAGAATGTCATCAATGAAGACGATAAACGAACTTGTCCAAATATTCCATGAAGACCTTATTCATGAGATACATGAAGTAAGTCGGGAATTGGTCAACCCAAAGGACATGACCGTGCATTCATACAGCCATATCCGTTACTTAATGCCGCCTTCGAATATCTTGGGGTCCGATCTTCGCTGGTAGTACCCAGATCCGAGGTCGATCTTGGAGAACACCTTGGCCCCATTGAGTTGATCAAACAGATCTTCAATCTTGGGAAGTGGGTACTTGTTCTTGATTGTAACCTCGTTGAGGGAGCGGTAGTCAATGCATAAGCGGATGGTACCGCCCTTCTTGCCACAAATGTAACAGCGATCCCCAAGGGAGGCACTAGGGCGGATAAATCCTTCCTCAACTCGCTCTTCCAAATGCTTCTTCAATTTCGCTAACTCCTCCGATCCCATCCTATAAGGCTTTTATAGATGGGTCCTGCCCGGTATGAGCTCGATGATGAACACAATGTCCCGATCAGAGGCATTCTGGTAGCTCATCAGAAAAACATCGGGATACTCGTGATACTACGGCACTTGTTCCAATCCAACTTCACGACACTTGACTTGGTTGGCTTTGAGCAGAAGAGGGTTGAGGCAAATTTGACTTCGACTCCTCGGTCATTGGTCATAGTGACCGTCCGTTGGCGCAATCAATCAAGCCTTGGTGCTTGCTGAGCCAATCCATTCCCAAGATCACATCCAAGCCTTGTGATTTTAGGATGATAAGGTCTGCTAGGAAGTCTACCCTGCTAATGGTAATCCCGACTCCTTTACATCCTATCTTGGCTCTCATCTCGCTCCGGGGTTTGTACCACCATAGGGTTGTTTAGGGTGTAGGGTCATGCCACTTTTTAATGCAAAACTTTGGGTGACAAAAGAATGCGTGGCTCCAGAATCAAACAAAACAGTTGCAGGTGCTGAATTGACAAGGAACGTACCCAACACGACGTCCGAGTCTTCCTGGGCTTCTTCCGCGGTGACATGATTCACACGACCCTGCCATTGTTGGGCAAGTTGCGGGAGCTTGGTTCCTCGGTGGCATACCACGGCCTTGTCCCGGTTCTCGTGATTGGCGGGCGCCGGGCTTCTTGTTGGGGCAATTTTGAGTAGTGCCTCGCTGTCCACATCCAAACAAGTGACTTGGTTGGGGACGACGCCTTGCCAAAGATTGTTATTGGGGTTGTTGTAAGCTGGCTCGGGTTGGCATACCGCTGAGGTGGATAGTTGGTGCGAGGTGCAGGAGCTCTTGGCTGCCGATAGGTTGGTTTGACCGGGCTGGCTGCCACGGACGAGGCTTCGTTGTCGGAGCTACCCTTGCCGATCATCTTGCGCTTACGAGTGTCATCCAAGGCACGCCGCTTGTCCTCAAGCATGAGCGCCTTTGTTCACCAGATCAGAAAGGTTGGGCAGTCACACACAACAAGCGAGTATCGCAGAGTCCGGTTAAGGCCTTCCATGAAGCGCCCCGCTTGGCAAGATCGCCTTGACATCTTCAGGGGCATACCTCGAGAGAACACCGAACTTCTGCATGTACTCCTTGACAGTGCTGCTACCTTGCTTCAGTGGCTCGAACTCACGCTTCTTGATGGCCATGAGTCCGTAGGGATGTGGGCCTTATGGAATTCCGCCTTGAAGGTGTCCCAAGTGATATCTTGCTCCACATGCATAGCCTTGAATCCATCCCACCAAGCTCCGCAGTCCCCCGAGACAAGGCAAGCATACGCCACTTTATCACGGTCCTCAATGCATCCGACTAGTGCCAGCAGATCCTCAATAGTGCGGACCCGCCGTCGCATCCAGGGTTCAGCAGCCTCGATGAAAGTGGGTGGTGCATGCTTCTTGAACTCCACCAGGTGGAACGCCCATGGTCAGTGCTCCGCCGGGCCGGGCGGTTGACAGCCCGAGCAATCATCCGAGGGCTGCAGTGTTGGCTTGGCGCCCTCTCGAAAGCTTGGAGAAGCTGAGCCATGTCCATGCTTGGAGGAGGTGGTGGTGGTGGAGTCTGTCCCGGGCTTGGTCCTGGCTGGCTCCGCCTCAGCAGAACCTCCGGCTTCTGCGGCTGGGTAGAGGTACCAAGACGTGTTACAACAGCATCCTGTTGAGCGGTCAAGGTCTCATGATTGGGAACAACAATGAGGGAAAACAGAGAGATGGAATGCCTAGTAAGGGGTGGTGTGACACAAATTAAGTAAAACGAAGGCCGAAGGGCCAAACTCATGCATTAAACTAAATGGGAAGTGTAGTCGCTATAAGTTCCCAAGGAAGGTACGACTTCATCAAAGCAAGTTGAAAGCAAACACAACATAACATGGTTTCATAAGAACCATTACAAGGACTCGACAAGAAAAGGGGTACACGACCTATCCTACCATAGGCTACGAGCTAGCCTATCCTAGTCCCGAACGGAGTCTAAGTGGTGGAATGCTCGGTCGGGTATTCTGGCTCCTCTGGGTCTTCCTCCTCATCTTCATCTGTCTTGGTCTCCTTATCGCTTGAGGAAGCGGGGAGTGAAGGAGCTGAACACGGCGCTGCTTTGTTGGTGGCGCCGTGAAGAGGTTATGTACTCCTTTGCCATCATACGGCGTGGCTGAGGTGCTCCTCTCAAGACGCGGCGACTGTGGGGGTCGTCCGCCTCGATAAGCTACCGCTGGCTGTCCAGGTGCTCCATCCTTCTTGATCCTGTCCGCTTTGCCTGAACTATGCGGAGGAGCTCCTTGGTCTCGCTGGAGTTCCTTCCAAGTCCGCCGACTCCGAGGCAGTGCTGTGTGCATCTGTCGGCACACAAGCTGAAGTAGGTCCGAAGCGGAGAGGAAGTCCTCGTCCATGGGTGGTGCGGGTGCACTGCTCTCGCCATCACCTTCCTTACGATAAGGCAGGTAACGAGTGGCTGGCTCTCGCCATCTCTGGCAGGAGATCCCGAGGCGAAGTCGGCGCTTTGAGGGCAGCAGTCTCCACGGCGAGAAGCAGTGTCGCCATCTGGGGTCCCTCAAAGAACCAGCTCGTCGGGCGCCATTCGCCTCACGACTACCTCCACGTGATACTCCTTCTTGGTGTTGTCGACCCAAAGGCTCGTGGTAGGAGAAGGTGGGGACTCGAGTGAACTGCACTTCCCGAGGCTATCCTCAAGAAGCACGGAAACCCAAAGGGTCGAAGTCCCTGCACGGCGCCATCTACAAAAAGTGGAAGGAAGGGTCAATAAAGGAATGTGACCTGTGTTTGGGATGCTAACATAAAACATAGGTATATGGGTAATCTAGGGATAGTCTCGCCTAACTAACGCCCATGCTAACTAAGGCTTCCTACAGTCAGATGGCTCGTACTAGCTCTGTGTGGACCCCGACTCGCAAGTCGTGATCACCGAATGCACGGTACAGTGATCCCGAGATCAATGCTCACCGAACACACAAGCTGAATAACAAGAGTCTTACATCCATACATACCGCCTTACACAAATAGTGACCAACATGGTCAAGTCTTACATCGATAAAGCCTTAAGGGCTGAACATCAAATGAAACATAGCAGCGAAAACATCATCGATAAGTAGAACCCATGCCATCTGCCTTAACCCTACAGGATTCTCGACCGGAACGCCCTAGTTCGCATGATCGCCTCCAAAGAACTCTTCTTGAACTCCGGTTCTTCTATGCCCGGTCAATTAAATAACCAAGGGCAAGCCAATGAGTACTTTGAATGTACTGCAAGCAACCCATGATTTGGTTCAAGGTACAGTAATGCATGACAGGTAAAGTTTTGCATAAAGCTAGTTTTGAGTGCAGGACATGTTCAACATCCTATAAAGCATGCATCAAGAGAATTCAAGTAACCATGAGAACTGGTCACAGATATCAACATAAATAGAATGGGCACCAACCCATTTATCATAATCAGAGTGGGCACCAACCCATCTCAATCGTGTCTAGTCCTTTGACTTGATCCAAGACATCTCCATCATCTCACACACACCGGTTTGAAAACAAGTGGACGAGCCCAAGAGCGGTTACCTAACTGTCCATGACCGTGGACACGGCTATTCAATAGTTTTACACTCGCAGAGGTTGCACACTTTACCCACTAGATCCGGGAACTTCCGTGTCAAACCACGACCGCGGTACCTCAAGTACCCGGTAAGCACCGATCACCGCCTTTCCCTAGACGACACTAACATGGAGTCCACTCGATTGGTAGTAACCCCCGTGCCAAACATTTCTCATCATAAAGTTACGGAGCCTCGCTCCCATATTCATCACATACCACAAGCACGGGTACCAACGGTGTGTCCGGTGCCTCGTGAAAACAGTCATGGCCGCCCTACCCGCACGACCCGCCCCAAGAGAGAGCACCAACTCTCCCCGTCACTAGTAATGCGGCTCCAAGCTAGTATCGGTCTAGGTACTCAACAATGCCCTTTCCCATATAAGGGTAGAGTGGTCGCATGTAAGGTTGGAATAACGGTCGCAACTCCGACCAATCCGTTTTGAAAACCACACACCCTTTTGCTTGGCACACCACTTCGCCATCAAGTGGTCACCCATCTCATCATCTCCCTCGGGCATAAGTGGCACCCGACGGGTTTTCAAAATACTTTTGAAATCACTTTGTCTCCTTCACCATGCACAAACCCATCCCGCTTATGTAGCATCTACATTTGCATCCTATCTACTCCCACCGCATAACCCTCATAAGAAGGTAGGGCCATGCACAATGCAAGTATCAACGAGGAATGTAATCGTGGCAACCACCCACGTGGTTCACCATCTCATCATGATTCCGATGCATCATCAATAAAGAGCTAAAATGACATGCATATAAAGGTATCATTGTCATGGTCAAAGGGTTGCTTGCCTTGGTTGGCTTGATCTTCAAAGTCTTCAGCCCTGCTCCTCCTCCTTCCTCGCCTACCTCACAACACGGGATCTAACGCTGCAAGAAAACAACGGAAAAATAAGGCAATAATAAAACAGAAAAGTCAAAGTGCTCACAAAATGTCAACTTATTTTTGTAAAATACTAGAAGGAAGGCTAGGAAGGGGCAACTTTTGGTTTTGGTTCTGGAGCAGCAAAATAGGAGTTATGGATTTTCAAAGGCTCATTTAAATGCTAAAAACCACATTTAAATATTTACAGAGAAGAAAAGGTGGTTGGACTTGAGTGAAAGTTGCACCATTAAATAGGTTGCAATATTCTAGGAATTTAGAAATTGGAATCAATGCATTTGGATTAATATTCTGCCCTGTGGAATATTTGGAAGTATCACGTAAAAGGAAAGAAAATGGCGCCTGTACATCGGGCCGAGAGGCCACAAGCAGCAGCAGGCCCTGGGGAAACCCAGCCCACGCGGCCGCCACGTCAAGGCGAAGGCTGAATACGCCGGCCGACGGCGGAGTCGGTCTTGTGCTACTGCTGCTTTAAACCGGACGGTGGATCCCACCCGCCGGGCGTGAGGTCGACCGCCGCCCCACGGCGCCGTCGCCTACATCCGCCAGAGGCGACGCGAAGCCGGCGGGCGTCTGACAGGCACGGAAGGGGCGCGGAGACTACCGTTGGACTCAGGAGCGAGTCGCGGATCTGGTGATGGTGGAGACGGTTGCCGGGGTGGCCAGTGAGGCGAGGGGAGTCCAGTTCGAGGGAGAAACGGGGCAGAGGAGGCCTGTACCCGCAGATCGACGGCGACCCGAAGCGGCGGAGCTCGAGCTCGATCTCGAGCTCGGGCGGCTCTGGAGAGAAGTGGGTGGCTCCGGGGGTTGATTGGGTGTGTGGAGGGGCGACAGGGAGGAAGAGATAGGCTCAGGAGCGCCTTATATAGGCTGGCCGCGGTTCACCGTGGGCGTGGCCTACGGGCACCCGCGGGATCGGCTCTGGAGGCCGTTGGGGAGAGGTTGGAGCTGTCCACGGTGCTCGTGGGGATGGAGTAGGGCGCCAGGGAGAAGGAGAGAGAGCGGGAGGGTTCCGCGCCCGCTGCAGTGAGGTCGGCCATTGGCCGAGCCGGGCGGCGTCGGGCACGCTACTGCAGGAGGGGAGATAGAGGGGAGACAAAGGGGACTGCACGGCGGCGTGTCGCAGACGCCGAGGCACATCACCGGGCGCGATGGGAAGGCACGAGGCGGTCGGGAGGCGCAAGGCCAACGGTCGGCGCTCGGGCAGCGCCCAGAGCACGACTTTGGCCGGCATCCCGGGTTTTCAAGGCGTCAAGGCCCTTTTCTCGACTGGAGGCTACAGTGGAAGGGGACATGGCCAGGAAAGGGCCTGGGATGCTCTGGTGTGCAGAGGGGAGAGAGAGAGGCTGTGAGAGAGAAGGGAAGCTGCTGTCCAGAGAGGACAAACGTGATTCCCCCTTCCTCCACGTTGCTTCTTCGGGTAGAAAAGTGTCTAGGTGACAGAGGGGAGTGAGGAGGGGTTGTGGCAAAAAGATGAACTCAAGGAGATTAGTGGAAGATGCAAAAATAGGCTTTTTAGTATTTTGCCAGAAGGTGTTTGATGGAGTTTCGGGTAAGCTAATGATTCCCACTGGCCAAGATACTCCAAGGGGTGAAATGTCACATATATTTAGGGCCTTCCACCCATTTTGAGCTTAATAGGACAAAGTTGCCAATGCAACTCTTGCAAACCCTAGAAATGGGCAGAAAGGGATTTGTGTAGATCCAGTGGAGTAGATCATTTCTCCTTGATGTACCACTTGGTGTGGTAGCCTTATTTGGTCACATGACCAGGCTCACCAAAGTTGGGGTCTTGGAGAAAAAGTTGGTAGTGCAAAGTAGTTCAAACTTGATTCTGGCCAGAGAGGGTTTTGAGGCACTTTGATCAAGAGTTCCTCTTCTCCAACCTGTGCCATTTGGTCCAGATGCATCATTAGACCAAGGAAGCATGTCCACCAAGTTTGAGCACATTTGGACATACTTGGCAATGTAAAGTTGATCAAACTTTAGAATGGACAGAAATGGTTTTGAGGGGTTTTGATGGTGTTGTCTTGTTCTCCAAGTCATGAGACTTGGCAAGATCATCGATATGTCATATTTGACATGATAGAATTTTCCTGGAATTTTGGAGAATATTTCTTTGTAAATATTTCAAAAGCTTGAAATATCGAGTAAAGGGTTTTAGAGGATTTGACCAATATTTTGAACATGACCAGGTGTTGAAACTCTTATATATGGACAATATATGTCCTATGAGCTTCCCTAAATTTTGTGAGGTATCCAATAAAAGTCCAACTCATATTTTTAGAGCACTTTTATTTCCTGCCTTGTTGTGTTGCTTATTATGGTTGCTTTCGGCCAATAGTCGATTTGTAGACGAATGCTCGAGTTGGACCAGGATATTTGAAGACCTCAAGACTTTGTTAAACAGCAAGCCCTTGACCATGACTATGATACCCTTTATATGCATGTCATTTCTAGCTCTTATTATTGATGCATCGGAATCATGATGAGATGGTGAACCACGGGTTGGTTGCCACTATTCCTCGTTGATACTTGCATTGCATGGCCCTACCTTTTATGAGGGTTATGTGGGAGTAGATAGGATGCTAAAGTAGATGCTATGCAAAAAGGATGAATATGCATGGTAGAGACAAAGTGATTTCAAAAGTTTTTTAAAACCTGCCGGTGCCACTTATGCCCGAGGGAGATGATGAGATGGGTAACCACTTGATGATAAGTGGTGTACCGAGGCAAGTGTGTGTGTTGTTTTCAAAACGGATTGGTCGGAGTTATGATCCGTATTCCAACCTTACATGCGCAACCATTCTACCCTTATATGGGAAAGGGCATTATTGAGTACCTAGACCGATACTAGCTTGGGGCCCGTGACATTAGTGAGGGAGAGTTGGTGCTCTCTGGGACGGGTCGTGCTGTAGGGCGGCCATGACTTTCACAGTGGCACCGACACACCATGGTACCCCTGTGCTTGTGGTATGTGATGAATATGGGAGCGAGGCTCACAACTTTGATGTGAAATGGTTGGCACGGGGTTACTACTAATCGAGGACTCCATGTTAGTGTCGTCAGAGAAAGGTAGTGATCGGTGTTACCCGGTACTTGAGGTACCGCGTCGTGGATGACACGGAAGTTCCCCGATCTAGTGGGTACAGCAGCAACCTCTGCAGAGTGTAAACTATTCAATAGCCGTGTCCACGTCAAGGATGAAGGTAACCGCCTTGCTACGCCCACTTGTTTTCAAACCCGTGTGTGTGAGATGATGGTGTTGTCTTGGATCAAGTCGGAGGACTTGACACGCATCGAGATGGGTTGCTCTCTGCTTATGATAAATGGGTTGGTGCCCATTCTATTTATGTTGATATCCGTGACCAGCCTTATGGTTACTTGAATTTCTTGATGCATGCTTTATAGGATGTTGAACATGTCCTTGCACTCAAAACTAGCTTTATGCAAAACTTTACCTATGTCATGCATTACCGTACATTGAACCAAAACATGGGTTGTTAAGTAGTACATTCAAAGTACTCATTGGCTTGCCACCGGTTATTTTATTGACCGTGCATGAAAGAACAGATGTGATGAAGAACTTTCGACGAGCACGCAGCTAGGACGCTTCTGTAATGCCTAGGGTTAAGGCAGATGGCATGGGTCCAAGTTATCGGAAGTTTCACGCGATGTTGTACTCAAGGCTCGACCATAATGGTCCTACTTGTGTAATACGGTATGTATGGATGTAAGACTTGTTATTCAGCTTCCGTGTTCAAAGTGAGCATTGATCTCTCGGGATCACTGTACACGCATTCGGCGATCACGACTTATGAAGTCGGGTCACCACCTTGCTTCGAAATTATCCGGGATCAGACCACTTCCAGCAGGACTGATCCGCATAATTGGCCTCAACATGTGGTATGACTTTGAAGGTCGCTTTGTAGGTTTAACTTGAGGGTCTATGCCCATCTTGCACCGTGATCCCGATAAAGCAGGTTCAGCACGCCACCCATCAGACTCGTGAGGTGAAATCCATCGACGATTGGGTCTAAAACCATCGCGCGAATCCGCCATGGCGGATATCGGTCGGATGGTCTCTTCGATTGAAGAACTCGGGCGACCGCTCCATCGCATATACGCCCCTTAGTGCACGCTCATTCCCTCTGGGTATATGGGCGATATCATGTCTGACCATCCGCACTTGTGGGTGGAAGCCCTTCTGTCCCTATTGTTCGGGCGGCCGGGTCTCTTCTCGTCATCGCTGTGCAGCCCTTGTAATTGTTTTCGCAATTAATTTGCTCATGCTGAATACCCAACAATCTCTATTGGTGTGGTTAGCTGTCTTTTCTGGGTGCCATGTATCCGGAAAGAGCTGTCGAGTATTCGGTCCAAATTGGACGGACCGAGTGGTTCTTTTGAATGGCTTCTTCCGCTGACCGGTTTAGAGCCTCGTAATCCGGAGTTGACCGCCAGATCCTCATTGTTGTTCCTGCAACGCTGCGCTGTTTTTTCTTTTGACGCGGCCCGCCGCTGTGGTCCTTAGTATCCGTGATCACAGCATTTTTACCGAGGTTGTTGTCGCGAGCGCCAGCTATCCTCTCCGCACGTAAGCAGGTCATTAATGATGTGAGGCTATGGATTTCGCTCTGCCCTAGGTGCCGCCAGCCATTCGCTGGATGTTATGTTTGAAGGCTGCAGGGCCTCGCATCCTGGACAGTCGATTTATTTGATTTTCTTGTTAAGAACCATGTCCGAATTGCCCGGCCGATTCTTCTCGGGCTATTGAATTGTGGACCCCGACTCGCAAGTCATGATCACCGAATGCACGGTATAAAGGATCCCAGATCAATGCTCACCGAACACATGTGGCTGAATAACAAGAGTCTTACATCCATACATACCGTCTACAAATAGTGACCAACATGTCAAGTCTTACATCGATAAAGCCTTAAGGGCTGAACATCAAATGAAACATAGCAGGAAAACATCATCGATAAGTAGAACCCATGCCATCTCGCCTTAACCTCTGGTGCATTCGACCGAAAACGCCCTAGTTCGCATGATCGCTCCAAAGAACTCTTCAACTCCGGTTTTCATGCTCGGTCAATTAAATAACCAAGTGGCAAGCCAATGAGTACTTTGAATGTACTCGCAAGCAACCCATGATTTGGTTCAAGGTACAAGAATGCATGACGTAAAGTTTTGCATAAAGCTAGTTTTGAGTGCGTGACATGTTCAACATCCTATAAAGCATGCATCAAGAGAATTCAAGTAACCATGAGAACTGGTCACAGATATCAACATAAATAGAATGGGCACCAACCCATTTATCATAATCGAGTGGGCACCAACCCATCTCAATCGTGTCAAGTCCTTTGACTTGATCCAAGACATCTCCATCATCTCACACACACCGGTTTGAAAACAAGTGGACGAGCCCAAGAGCTGTTACCCAACTGTCCATGACCATGGACACGGCTATTCAATAGATTTACACTCGCAGAGGTTGCACACTTTACCCACTAGATCCGGGAACTTCCGTCAAACCACGCACCATGCAGACTAAGTACCCGGGTAAGCACCGATCACCGCCTTTCCCTAGACGACACTAACATGGAGTCCACTGATTGGTACTAACCCCCGTGCCAAACATTTCTCATCATAAAGTTACGGAGCCTCTCCCATATTCATCACATACCACAAGCACGGGTACCAACGGTGTCCCTGCCCCGTGAAAACAGTATGCCGCCTCTACCGGCACGCACCCCATCCCAAGAGAGAGCACCAACTCCCCCCGTCACTAGTAATGCGGCTCCAAGCTAGTATCGGTCTAGGTACTCAACAATGCCCTTTCCCATATAAGGGTAGAGTGGTCATGCAAGGTTGGAATAACGGTCGCAACTCCGACCAATCCGCTTTGAAAACCACACACCCTTTTTGCTTGGCACACCACTTCGCCATCAAGTGGTCACCCATCTCATCATCTCCGGCATAAGTGGCACCCGACGGGTTTTCAAAATACTTTTGAAATCACTTTGTCTCCTTCACCATGCACAAACCCATCCCGCTTATGTAGCATCTACATTTGCATCCTATCTACTCCCCACCGCATAACCCTCATAAGAAGGTAGGGCCATGCACAATGCAAGTATCAACGAGGAATGTAATCGTAAACCACGTGGTTCACCATCTCATGATTCCGCATCATCAATAAAGAGCTAAAATGACATGCATATAAAGGGTATCATAGTCATGGTCAAAGGGCTGCTTGCCTTGGTTGGCTTGATCTTCAAAGTCTTTAGGCCCTCGCCTCCTCCTTCCTTCCTACCTCACAACACGGATCTAACGCTGCAAGAAACAACGGAAAAATAACAATAAAAACAGAAAGTCAAAGTGCTCACAAAAATGTCAACTTATTTTTGTAAAATACTAGAAGGAAGGCTAGAAGGGGCAACTTTTGGTTTTGGTTCGAGCAGCAAAATAGGAGTTATGGATTTTCAAAGGCTCATTTAAATGCTAAAAACCACATTTAAATATTTACAGAGAAGAAAAGGTGGTTGGACTTGAGTGAAAGTTGCACCATTAAATAGGTTGCAATATTCTAGGAATTTAGAAATTGGAATCAATGCATTTGGATTAATATTCTGGCCTGTGGAATACTTGGAAGTATCACGTAAAAGGAAAAAGAAAAATGGCGCTGGGCGATCGGGCCAGAGCCAAGACAGCCCGTGGGGAAACCCAGCCCACGCGCCACGCCGAAGGCGAAGGCTGAATACGCTTCGCCGACGCATGGTTTCCATACACAAGACGCAAACTCGACGGATCCCACCCGCAGTATGCGGAGGTCGATCGGGCCGCCCCACGGCGGCTGCCGCCACCTCCCGCCAGAGGCGACGCAGCGTCACGGGCGAAGGTGGCACGGAAGGGCGCGGAGATCATGGACCTGGAGCGAGTCGGATTCGGTGGTGGAGACGGTCGCCGGGTGGCTCGCTTGCCACGACGAGGTCCAAGGGAGGTGCTTTGGCGCCAGGGTCTCCGGCTGCTCCTGCCAAAACGAGGGGGAAAGAGAGGGAAAGCATCAGGAGGCGAGGGGAGTCCAGAGAGAAACGGGCGGAGGAGGCCTGTACTGCAGATCGACCGGCGACTGAGGCGGAGCTCGAGCTCGATCTCGACCTTGGGCGGCCTGAGAGAAGTGGTGGTTCCGGGTTGATTGGTGTGTGGAGGGGCGACAGGAGGAAGAGATAGGCTCGGGAGCGCCTTATTTAGGCTGGCCACGGTTCACTGTGGGCGTGGCTTCACGGCACTGGATCGGCTCTGGAGGCCGGAGAGGTTGAGCTGTCCACGGTGCTCGGGGATGGGAGTAGGGCGCCAGGAGAAGGAGAGAGGGAGGGGCCTGGCGCCACAGGTGAGGTCGGCCATTGGCCGAGCCGGGCGGCTGGGCACGCTACGCAGAGGGGAGAGAGAGGGGAGACAAAGGGGACGTGACGGCGGCGTCGCAGACGCCGAGGCACATCACTGGCGCGATGGGAAGGCACGGGGTCGGGAGGCGCAAGGTCAACGGTCGGCGCCTGGCAAAGGCCCAGAGCGACTTTGGCCGCATCCTGGTTTTGCTGCCACTTCTTTTCGTCTGAGGCTACAGGGGGGACATGGCCAGAAAGGGCCTGGATGCCTGTGCAGAGGGAGAGAGAGAGGTGAGAGAGGAGGGGCCGCTGTCCGAGAGGACAACGTGATTCCCCCCTTCCACATTGCTTCTTCCGGTAGAAAAGTGTCTAGGTGATGAGGGAGGAGGAGGTTGTGGCAAAAGATGAACTCAAGGAGATTAGTGAGTGGCAAAATAGGCTTTTAGTATTTTGCCGTAAGGTGTTTGATGGAGTTTTTGTAAGCTAATGATTCCCACTGCCAAGATACTCGGGTGAAATGTCATATATTTAGGGCCTTCCACCCATTTTGAGCTTATTAGGACAAAGTTGCCAATGCAACTCTTGCAAACCCTAGAAATGGGCGTAAAGGATTTGTGTAGATCCAAAGGAGTAGATCATTTCTCCTTGATGTACCACTTGGTGTGGTAGCCTTATTTGGTCACATGACCAGCTCACCAAAGTTGGGGTCTTGGAGAAAAGTTGGTAGTGCAAAGGTTCAAACTTGATTCGTGAGAGGGTTTGAGGCACTTTGATCAAGAGTTCCTCTTCTCCAACTCCGTGCCATTTGGTCCAGATGCATCATTAGACTAATGAAGCATGTCCACCAAGTTTGAGCACATTTGGACATACTTGGCAATGTAAAGTTGATCAAACTTTAGAATGGACATAAATGGTTTTGAGGGGTTTTGATGGTGTTTTGTTCTCCAAGTCATGAGACTTGGCAAGATCATCGATATGTCATATTTGACATGATAGAATTTTCCTGAATTTTTGGAGAATATTTTTTGTAAATATTTCAAAAGCTTGAAATATCCGTAAAGGGTTTTAGAGGGATTTGACCAATATTTTGAACATGACCAGGTGTTGAAACTCTTATATATGGACAATATATGTCCTATGAGCTTCCCTAAATTTTGTCAAATATTTTGAAACAAAAGTAATTTTTTTCCTATTAAAGACCATTTCCGCCTTAAGAAAAGCCTTTAAATAAAATAGAACAAGAACTTTTAAAATTATATTTTGTGGTTCCTGGCATCCTATATCTAATAGGAGTCAAATATATTTTTGAAAGATTTTACTGCCCTTAATCAAGTACTTGCAAGGCAACCTCAATTCGGTTTTGAAAACTAATTTTAGAAAATACTTTCTGCCAAATTATTTTTGTAAGAAAATTTATATAGCACTATTCACATGGCATGGTCATTGGTCGAGCTTGGGGTAAGGAGATGGAATATAGAGGGTAGAGTAGTTGACTTCAAGAAGCACTTGAAAAGAAACAGAGAGAAAACCAACTCCAAATAAAAGCCAAATAATGCAAAAGTTTTTGTTGGTCCAAATTTTCATGCTTTATTAATAAAAATGAAATGTTACAAAATGCAGGTGACAGACTCTACCCCTTACAAGAATCTCGCCCCGAGATTCCTAAACTAGGCTTTAAAGAGATACGGAATTGGATCTAAGGTAGTCTTCACGCCCCAAGTTGCTTCGCTTCGTGTGATTGCTCCATTGACTTTGAAGTACTTGATGGTGCGTTGAGTGTGTCGTCAGCCTCATCCGTAATGCAGATGGGCCTCTCACGATAAGTCAAATCAGGTTGAAGATCAATGGCTTGGTGATTGACGCCTTTGTAGAGATCAGCTTGTTCGAACTTGGAGACACTTCCGAGTTGTGACACGGAACACGCCAGCACATCGAAAGTTCGTGGAAGTTCCAACCAAGCCACTTCTCCTCGCCGTCAAAGGATCTTGAAGGGGCCAATGTATCTGGAGCGAGCTTTCCTTGACATGAAAGCGCCGGCCTTTGAGAGGGGTGACCTGAGATAGACATGGTCTCCAACTCGAAGTTTATGTCTCGCGACGTGAGTCCGCATAGCTCTTCGCCTTGACTTGGGTGACTTCAGACGCCTGGACAAGCTGGACTTGCTCTTCCGCTTCACAAGGATATCAGCCCAAAGACAAGTCCTTCTCCTCTCCACTGCTGAGAGGTGTACGCACTTCCGCTCAGATAACACTTCAAATGGTGCCATCCAGGCTGGGCTCGATAATCTTGTTGTAAGAGAACTCGCAAAGGGAGGCAATCTTCCCACTTAGCTCCATAAGCTAAGACACAGCTCGGAGCATGTCTTCGAGTATTTGATTCACTCGCTTTGTCCGACCTCCCGCTTGTGGGGTGAAAGCAAAGGTCAAGGACAACTTGGTCCCCATGGCCTCGGAATTTCTTCCAAAACCTTGAGGTGAACTGTTCTTCGATCCGACACAATCTCCTTGGGAACACCATGAAGGCTCACGATTCGTTGATGTAGAGACTGCTAAATCGTTCCCTTGTAGGTCGTCTTGACAGAATGAATGGGCCACTTGGTCAAATGTCAACTATGACCCAGATGGAGTCATGTCCCTTGTTCGACCTAGGTAGTCCAAAGGATGAAATCCATTCGACTTTATCCCATTTCCACTGGGAACCTTGAGTGGTTGGAGTAATCCACAGGTCGCCGATGTTCAGCTTTGACCCTCCGCATACGCCACATTTGGCAACATAGGTGGCAATCTCCTTTCATCCTGTACACCAAAATCTTTCCTTCAGTCTTGATACATCTTGGTGCTCTGTGGTGAATGGAATATGGGCTGTCATGAGCTTTGCAAGATCAGGTTCTTGAGCTCAACTTGTTGGGCACGATGCGATTCCCAAACCACACAATTCCTTCCTCATCCGAGAATCTCGAGGCTTGGCTCCTTGATCTTCCTCTTGATGCCTTCAATACCTCATGCCCCTTCCGAGCTTTTGATATCATCCATCAAGGTAGGCTTAACTTCGAGGTTGGCTAAGAACTCGGTGCAACCAGGCCCAACCCAAGCTTTCAAGTTCTTCATACAAGGCGGTAGCTTGTGCTTAGCATAGCATTCAAGGAGCAAGCCTTCCTGCCAACGCCTCGCTACCACATTAGTTTTCCAGGTGGTATTGAACACCGAGGTCATAATCCTTTATCAACTCCAGCCATCTTCTCCGCCTCATGTTCAATTCCCTTTGAGTGAAAATATACTTCAGACTTTTGTGATCCGTATATCTCACATCGCTACCCAAGAGGTAATGTCGCCAAGTCTTCGTGGCATGAACCATCGCTGCTAGCTCAAGGTCATGAGTAGCGAGTTCTCCTCGTGAGGTCGAGTTGCCTTGAAAGGTAGGCCACGACTCTTTCTTGCATCGTAACCTCCCATCCGATTCTTGACGATCACAATATATCACAAACTCTTGTGTATATCCGTGTATGAATCGAGCGGTGGTTAGCCTCTTCAGCTCCTGAAGCTCTCGACTTCGGCCCATTCAACTTCTTGTCCTTGTTCAAGAGCTGAGTCATGGGTCGGGCAATGCTTGAGAATCCTTCAACGAATCCTATGTAATAACTCATGAGTCCGAGGAAGCTTCGACTTCCTTCACATTGCTCGGGATTGCCATTCACCACGGCTCAATCTTGGCAGGTCGATCGACAATCCTCTTTAGTTAGAACATGACCCAGAATCCAACTTCACGCAGCCGTAATTCACACTTGCTGAACTTGGCATACAGTTGGTGCTCTCAAGCTTGTCTAGGACCATCCTCAAGTGTTGCTCGTGGTTTTCTTCCGACTTCGAGAAGACAAGAATGTCATCAATGAAGACGCATAACTAACTTGTCCAAATATTCCATGAAGACCTTATTCATGAGATACATGAAGTAAGTCGGGCATTGGTCAACCAAAGGACATGACCGCATTCATACAGCCATATCCGTTACTAATGCCGCCTTCGAATATCTTGGGGTCTCGATCTTCATGGTAGTACCCAGATCCGAGGTCGATCTTGAGAACACCTTGGCCCCATTGAGTTGATCAAACAGATCTTCAATCTTGGGAAGTGGGTACTTGTTCTGATTGTAACCTCGCTGAGGGAGCGGTAGTCAATGCATAAGCGGATGGTACCGCCCTTCTTTGCCACAAATGTATCAGTGATCCCCAAGGGGAGGCACTAGGCGGATAAATCCTTCCTCAACGCTTCTTCCAACTGCTTCTTCACCTCATAACCTCCGATCCCATCCTATAAGGCTTATAGATGGGTCCTGCCCGGTATGAGCTCGATGATGAACTCAATGTCCGATCAGAGGCATTCTCGGTAGCTCATCGTGAAAAACATCGATACTCATATCAATGCACTTGTTCCAATCCAACTTCAACGATAATGACTTGGTTGGCTTGAGCAGAAGAGGGTTGAGGCAATTTGACTTCGACTTTCGGTCATTGGTCATAGTGACCGTCCCCTGGCTGAATCAATCAAGCCTTGGTGCTTGCTGAGCCAATCCATTCCCAAGATCACATCCAAGCCTTGTGATTTTAGGATGATAAGGTCTGCTAGGAAGTCTACCCTGCTAATGGTAATCCCGACTCTTTACATCCTATCTTGGCTCTCATCTCCGCTCCGGGTTTGTACCACCATAGGGTTGTTTAGGTGTAGGGTCATGCCACTTTTTAACGCAAAACTTTGAGTGACAAAAGAATGCGTGGCTCCAGAATCGAACAAAACAGTTGCGGGTGCTGAATTGACAAGGAACGCATCCAACACGACGTCCGGTCTTCCCTGGCTTCTTCCGTGACATGATTCACACGACCCCTGCCATTGTTGGGCAAGTTATGGAGCTTGGTTCTCTGGCATACCACGGCCTTGTCCGGTTCGCAAGATTGGGGCGCTGGGCGCTTCTTGTTGGGGCAACTTGAGTAGTGCCCGCTGTCCACATCCAAAACAAGTGACTTGGTTGGGGACGCCTTGCCAAAGATTGTTATTGGGGTTGTTGTAAGCTGGCCTGGGTTGGCATACCGCCGAGGTGGATAGTTGTGCGAGGTGCAGGAGCTCTGGTCCGATAGGTTGGTTTGACCGGGCCGCTGCCACGGACGAGGCTTCGTTGTCGGAGCTACCCTTGCCGATCATCTTGCGCCATTTAGTGTCATCCAAGGCACGCCGCTTGTCCTCAAGCATGAGCGCCTTTGTTCACCAGATCAGAAAGGTTTGGGGCCACACACAACAAGCGAGCATCGCAGAGTTAAGGCCTTCCATGAAGCGCCTCTTGGCAAAGATTGGCACGACATCTTCGGGGCATACCGAGAGAACACCGAACTTCTGATGTACTCCTTGGATGTTGCTACCTTGCTTCAGTGGCTCTGAACTCACGCTTTGATGGCCATGAGTCCGTAGGGATGTGGGCCTTATGGAATTCCGCCTTGAAGGTGTCCCAAGTGATATCTTGCTCAACATGCATAGCCTTGAATCCATCCCACCAAGCTCGCAGTCCCCCGAGATGGGCAGATACGCCACTTTATCACGGTCCTCAATGCATCCGACTAGTGCCAGCAGATCCTCAATAGTGCGGACCCTGCCGTCTGCATCCGTGGGGTTCAGCAGCCTCGATGAAAGTGGGTGGTGCATGCTTGAACTCCACCAGGTGGAACGCCCATGGCCGTGTCTCACGGGCGGGCGGTCGACAGCCTGAGCAATCATCCGAGGGCTGTGTTGGCTTGGCGCCTCTCGAAAGCTTGGAGAAGCTGAGCCATGTCCATGCTTGGAGGAGGTGGTGGTGGTGGAGTCTCTGCCCTGGGCTTGGTCCTGCTGGTTCGGCCTCAGAATCCTCCGCTTTAAGGCTGGGTAGAGGTACCAAGACGTGTTACAACAGCATCCTGTTGAGCGTCAAGGTCTCATGATTGGGAACAACAATGAGGGAAAACAGAGAGATGGAATGCCTAGTAAGGGGTGGTGTGACACAAATTAAGTAAAACAAAGGCCGAAGGGCCAAACTCATGCATTAAACAAATGGGAAGTGTAGTCGCTAAGTTCTCAAGGGAAGGTACGACTTCATCAAAGCAAGTTGAAAGCAAACACAACATAACATGGTTTCATAAGAACCATTACAAGGACTCGACTGCAAAAGGGGTACACGACCTATCCTACCATAGGCTACGAGCTAGCCTATCCTAGTCCCGAACGGAGTCTAAGTGGTGGAATGCTCGGTCGGGTATTCTGCCCTCCGGTCTTCCTCCTCATCTTCATCTGTCTTGGTCTCCTTATCGCTTGAGGAAGGGAGTGAAGGAGCTGAACACGGCGCTGCTTTGTTGGCGCCTTGAAGAGGTTATGCACTTTGCCATCATACGGCGTGGTGAGGTGCTCTCTCAGACGCGACCTGTGGGGCCGTCCGCTCATAAGCCACTGGCTGTCCAGGTGCTCCATCCTTCTTGATCCTGTCCCGCCATCTGAATCCATATGGAGGAGCTCCTTGGTCTCGCTGGAGTTCCTTCCAAGCTCCGCCGACCGAGGCTGTGTGCAGCTGACCGCTTAGACACAAGCCTGAAGTAGGTCTCGAAGCGAGAGGAAGTCCTCGTCCATGGGTGGTGCGGTGCTGCCTCGCCATCACCTTCCTACGATAAGGCAGGTAACGAGTGGCTGGCTCTCGCCATCTCCGGCAGGAGATCCGGAGGCGAAGCCGCCTTTGAGGGCAGCAGCCTCCACGGCGAGAAGCAAGGTCGCCATCCGGGTCCTCAAAGAACCAGCTTGCGGGCGCATTCGCCTCACGACTACCTCCACGTGATACTCCTTCTGGTGCTGCCACCCAAAGGCTCGTGGTAGGAGAAGGTGGGGACTCGAGTGAACTGCACTTCCCGAGGCTATCCTCAAGAAGCACGGAAACCCAAAGGGTCGTGAAGTCCCTGCACGCGCCATCTACAAAAGTGGAAGGAAGGGTCAATAAAGGAATGTGACCTGTGTTTGGGATGCTAACATAAAACATAGGTATATGGGTAATCTAGGGATAGTCTCGCCTAACTAACGCCCATGCTAACTAAGGCTTTCCTACAACAGATGGCTCGTACTAGTTTCAGGGGACCCCGACTCGCAAGTCGTGATCATTAATGCACGGTACAGTGATCCCAGATCAATGCTCACCAACACACGTAGCTGAATAACAAGAGTCTTACATCCATACATACCGCCTACACAAATAGTGACCAACATGGTCAAGTCTTACATCGATAAAGCCTTAAGGGCTGAACATCAAATGAAACATAGCAGCGGAAAACATCATCGATAAGTAGAACCCATGCCATCCGCTTTAACCCTACAGGATTCGACCGGAACGCCCTAGTTCGCATGATCGCTCCAAAGAACTCTTCTTCAACTCCGTTCTTCCATGCCCGGTCAATTAAATAACCAAGGGCAAGCCAATGAGTACTTTGAATGTACTCAAGCAACCCATGATTTGGTTCAAGGTACAAGAATGCATGATGTAAAGTTTTGCATAAAGCTAGTTTTGAGTGCGGACATGTTCAACATCCTATAAAGCATGCATCAAGAGAATTCAAGTAACCATGAGAACTGGTCACAGATATCAACATAAATAGAATGGGCACCAACCCATTTATCATAATCGAGTGGGCACCAACCCATCTCAATCGTGTCAAGTCCTTTGACTTGATCCAAGACACTCCATCATCTCACACACCGGGTTTGAAAACAAGTGGACGAGCCCAAGAGCGGTTACCTAACTGTCCATGACCGTGGACACGGCTATTCAATAGTTTTACACTCTGCAGAGGTTGCACACTTTACCCACTAGATCCGGGAACTCCGTGTCAAACCACGCACTGCGGTACCTCAAGTACCCGGTAAGCACCGATCACCGCCTTCCTAGACGACACTAACATGGAGTCCACTGATTGGTAGTAACCCCGTACAAACATTTCTCATCATAAAGTTAGGAGCCTCTTCCCATATTCATCACATACCACAAGCACGGGTACCAACGGTGTCCGCCGCCTGTGAAAACAGTCATGGCCGCCTACCTGCACGCACTTCGCCCCAAGAGAGAGCACCAACTCTCCCCGCCACTAGTAATGCGGCTCCAAGCTAGTATCGGTCTAGGTACTCAACAATGCCCTTTCCCATATAAGGGTAGAGGTCAGCATGTAAGGTTGGAATAACGGTCGCAACTCCGACCAATCCGCTTTTGAAACCACACACCCTTTTGCTTGGCACACCACTTCCATCAAGTGGTCACCCATCTCATCATCTCCTCGGCATAAGTGGCACCGACGGGTTTTCAAAATACTTTTGAAATCACTTTGTCTCCTTCACCATGCACAAACCCATCCCCTTATGTGAGCATCTACATTTGCATCCTATCTACTCCCACCGCATAAACCTCATAAGAAGGTAGGGCCATGCACAATGCAAGTATCAACGAGGATGTAATCGTGGCAACCACCCACGTGGTTCACCATCTCGCCATGATTCCGATGCATCATCAATAAAGAGCTAAAATGACATGCATATAAAGGTATCATAGTCATGGTCAAAGGGCTGCTTGCCTTGGTTGGCTTGATCTTCAAAGTCTTTGCCCGCCCTCCTCCTCTTCCTCGCCTACCTCACAACACGGGATCTAACGCTGCAAGAAAACAACGGAAAATAAGGCAATAATAAAACAGAAAAGTCAAAGTGCTCACAAAATGTCAACTTATTTTTGTAAAATACTAGAAGGAAGGCTAGGAAGGGGCAACTTTGGTTTTGGTTCGAGCAGCAAAATAGGAGTTATGGATTTTCAAAGGCTCATTTAAATGCTAAAACCACATTTAAATATTTACAGAGAAGAAAAGGTGGTTGGATTTGAGTGAAAGTTGCACCATTAAATAGGTTGCAATATTCTAGGAATTTAGAAATTGGAATCAATGCATTTGGATTAATATTCTGCCCCTGGGAATATTTGGAAGTATCAAAAGAAAAGAAAAATGGCGCTGTACACGGGCCGAGAGGCCACAAAGAAGAAGAGGCCTGTGGGGAAACCCAGCCCACGCCCGCCACGTCGGCGTGAAGGCTGAATACGCCGACGGCGGGAGCCCATGGCGTTGCTGCTGCGCTTTAAACCTCGACGGTGGATCCCACCGTATGCGGAGGTCGATCGTCGGCCCCACGGCGCTGGGCTGCCTACATCCGCCAGGCGACGCAAGAGCCACGGCCGGGCGATACAGGCACGGAAGGGCGCGGAGATACTGCTGGACCTGTGGAGCGAGTCGATCTGGTGATGGTGGGAGACGGCCGCCGGGTGGCCAAGGAGGCGAGGGGGAGTCTGGGCCCCAGGAGAACGGGCAGAGGGGAGGCCTGCACTGCAGACGGGACCCATGACCTGGCCGGGCGTGAGCTCGAGCTCGATCTCGAGCCCCTGGGCGGCTCGAGAGAAGTGGGTGGCTCCGGGGTTGATTGGGTGTGGAGGCGCAGGAGGAAGAGATAGGCTCAGAGCCTTTATATAGGCTGGGCCGGTTCACTGGGCGGGCCTACGGCACCATGGATCGGCCTCGAGGCCGCTGGGGAGAGGTTGAGCTGTCCACGTGCTCTGGGATGGAGGGCGCCAGGAGAAGAGAGAGCGGGAGGGCTCGCCACAGGTGAGGCGGCCATCGCCGAGCCAAGGCTTGGCCACGCAGGAGGGGAGAGAGAGGGGAGACAAAGGGATCTGACGGGCGCGGTCGCAGACGCCGAGGCACATCACCGGGCGCGATGGGAAGGCACGAGGCGGTCGGGAGGCGCGGCGTCAACGGTCGGCGCTGGCCAGCGCCCAGAGCACGATTTGGGGGTTACTACCAATCGAGTGGACTCCATGTTAGTGTCGTCTAGAAAGGTAGTGATCGGTGCTTACCCGGTACTTGAGGTACCTTGGGTCGTGGATGACACGGAAGTTCCCGGATCTAGTGGGTGCAGTGTGCAACCTCTGCGAGTGTAAAACTATTGAATAGCCGTGTCCACGGTCAAGGACAGTTAGGTAACCGCTCTTGGGCTCGTCCACTTGTTTTCAAACCGGTGTGTGTGAGATGATGGTGTTGTCTTGGATCAAGTCGGAGGACTTGACACGATCGAGATGGGTTGGTGCCCTCTCATTTATGATAAATGGGTTGGTGCCCATTCTATTTATGTTGATATCTGTGACCAGTTCTTATGGTTACTTGAATTCTCTTGATGCATGCTTTATAGGATGTTGAACATGTCCTTGCACTCAAAACTAGCTTTATGCAAAACTTTACCTATGTCATGCATTCTGTACATTGAACCAAAACATGGGTTGCTTGCGAGTACATTCAAAGTACTCATTGGCTTGCCTTTGGTTATTTTATTGACCAGGCATGAAAGAACAGGATGTGATGAAGAACTCTTGGTGGTGAACGCTTGAGCTAGGGCGCTTCGGTCGAGAATGCTGTAGGGTTAAGGCGGATGGCATGGGTCCAAGTTATCGGCGAAGTTTCGCTGCGATGTTGTACTCAAGGCTCGACCATAATGGTCCTACTTGTGTATACGGTATGTATGGATGTAAGACTCTTGTTATTCAGCTTACGTGTGTTCGGTGAGCATTGATCTCGGGATCACTTGTACCGTGCATTCGGCGATCACGACTTGCGAGTCGGGGTCACCACACCTGCCGGAAATTATCAGGGGATCGAAGACCACTTCGGTGTGACTGATCTGTACAATTAGCCTCAACATGTGGTATGGCGCCTTTGAAGGTCGTCTTTGTAGGTTTAATCCTTGAGGGTCTATGCCCATCTTGCGCCTTTGTATCACGATAAAGCAGGTTCAGCTCTGCCGCCGTCCATCAGGACTCGTGAGGTGAAATCCATCGGCGATTGGGTCTAAAACCAATGCGGCGAATCCGCCATGGCGGATCTTGGTCGGATGGTCTCTTCGATTGAAGAACTTCGGGGCGACTGGCTCCATCGCATATACGTCCCTTAGTGCACGCTTCCGCTCCCTCTTGGGTATATGGGTTGCGTATATCATGTTGACCATCCGCACTTGTGGGTGGAAGCCCTTCATCCCCTATTGTTCGGCGGCGGGTCTCTTCCTCGTCATCGCTGTGCAGCCCCTTGTAATTGTTTTCGGCAATTAATTTGCCTGCCTGCTTGAATACCCAACAATCTCTATTGGTGTGGTTAGCTGTCTTTTCGGGGTGCCATGTATACGGAAAAAGCGGTCGAGTATTCGGTCCAAATTGGACGGACCGGAGTAGTTCTTTTGAATGGCTTCTTCCGTGACGGGTTTAGAGCCTCGAATCCGGAGTTGTTGCCGTATCCTCATTGTTGTTCCGTTAACGCGGCGTTTGTTTTTTTCTTTGGACGCGGCCTGCCGTTGTGGTCCTTAGTATCCGTCTTGCCAGCATTTTCTTGAGGTTGTTGCTGCGAGCTAGCCAGCTATCCTCTCCCGCCTGAAGCAGGTCATTAATGATGTGAGGGCTGCCATGGATTTCGGCTTTTCTGTCCTAGGTGCGGGCCAGCCATTCGCGGATGTTATGTTTGAAGGCTGCGAGGGCCTCTGCATCCGGACGGTCGGCGATTTGATTTTTCTTTGTTAAGAACCATGTCGAGAATTGCACTGGCGATTCTTACGGCTATTGAATTGTGGACCCGACTCGCAAGTCATGATCACCGAATGCTGCGTGTACAAGTGATCCCGAGATCAATGCTCACTTGAACACCATGAAGCTGAATAACAAGAGTCTTACATCCATACATACCGTCTTACACAAATAGTGACCAACATGCTCAAGTCTTACATCGATAAAGCCTTAAGGGCTGAACATCAAATGAAACATAGCAGCGGAAAACATCATCGATAAGTAGAACCCATGCCATCTGCCTTAACCCTACAGGCATTCTGACTGGAAAACGTCCTAGTTCGCATGATCGTCTCCAAAGAACTCTTCTTCGAACTCCGGTTCTTCTATGCTGGTCAATTAAATAACCGTGGCAAGCCAATGAGTACTTTGAATGTACTTAAGCAACCCATGATTTGGTTCAAAGTGCAGTAATGCATGACATAGGTAAAGTTTTGCATAAAGCTAGTTTTGAGTGCAGGACATGTTCAACATCCTATAAAGCATGCATCAAGAGAATTCAAGTAACCATGAGAACTGGTCACAGATATCAACATAAATAGAATGGGCACCAACCCATTTATCATAATCAGAGTGGGCACCAACCCATCTCAATCGTGTCTAGTCCTTTGACTTGATCCAAGACATCTCCATCATCTCACACACACCGGGTTTGAAAACAAGTGGACGTAGCCCAAGAGCGGTTACCCAACTGTCCATGACCATGGACACGGCTATTCGAATAGATTTACACTCTGCAGAGGTTGCACACTTTACCCACTAGATCCGGGGAACTTCCGTGTCAAACCACGACCCGCGGTACCTCAAGTACCCGGGGTAAGCACCCGATCACTGCCTTTCCCTAGACGACACTAACATGGAGTCCACTCGATTGGTACTAACCCCCGTGCCAAACATTTCTCATCATAAAGTTACGGAGCCTCGCTCCCATATTCATCACATACCACAAGCACGGGGTACCAACGGTGTGTCCGGTGCCTGTGAAAACAGTCATGGCCGCCCTACAGCACGACCCCATCCCAGAGAGAGCACCAACTCTCCCCGTCACTAATGTCACGGGCTCCAAGCTAGTATCGGTCTAGGTACTCAACAATGCCCTTTCCCATATAAGGGTAGAGTGGTCGCGCATGTAAGGTTGGAATAACGGTGCAACTCCGACCAATCCGTTTTGAAAACCACACACCCTTTTGCTTGGCACACCACTTCGTCATCAAGTGGTCACCCATCTCATCATCTCCCTCGGGCATAAGTGGCACCGACGGGGTTTTGAAAATACTTTTGAAATCACTTTGTCTCCTTCACCATGCACAAACCCATCCCGTTTATGTAGCATCTACATTTGCATCCTATCTACTCCCACCGCATAACCCTCATAAGAAGGTAGGGCCATGCACAATGCAAGTATCAACGAGGAATGTAATCGTGGCAACCACCCGTGGTTCACCATCTCGTCATGATTCCGATGCATCATCAATAAAGAGCTAAAATGACATGCATATAAAGGGTATCATTGTCATGGTCAAAGGGTTGCTTGCCTTGGTTGGCTTGATCTTCAAAGTCTTTAGGCCCTGCTCCTCCTCCTTCCTCAGCTACCTCGTCAAATACGGGATCTAACGTTGCAAGAAAACAACGGAAAAATAAGGCAATAATAAAAACAGAAAAGTCAAAGTGCTCACAAAAATGTCAACTTATTTTTGTAAAATACTAGAAGGAAGGCTAGGAAGGGGCAACTTTTGGTTTTGGTTACGGAGCAGCAAAATAGGAGTTATGGATTTTCAAAGGCTCATTTAAATGCTAAAACCACATTTAAATATTCTGAGAGAAGAAAAGGTGGTTGGACTTGAGTGAAAGTTGCACCATTAAATAGGTTGCAATATTCTAGGAATTTAGAAATTGGAATCAATGCATTTGGATTAATATTCTGCCTGTGGAATACTTGGAAGTATCACGAAAAGGAAAAAAGAAAAATGGTATTTGTGCCCTTTGGGCGGAAGGCCACAGCAGCAGCAGGGGGAAACCCAGCCTGTGGCCGCCACGTCGAAAGGCGTAAAGGCTGAATCGCCTTGACGGCCGGTCGGTCTGGGTCTTGTGTGCACGCGTTTTTAAACTGACGGTGGATCCCACCCGTCGAGCGTGAGGTCGTTGGCGGCCCCACGGCGGCCGTCGTCTACCTCCGCCGAGGCGACGGCGAGCTTCGCCGGCGTCTGAACGCAGGAAGAAGCGCGGAGACTACCGTTGGACTCGGGAGGCGAGTCGCGGATCTGGTGATGGTGGAGGCGGTCGCGGGGTGGCTGCTTGCGGCGACGAGGTCCGCGGCGGAGGTGCTTGGCGCCGGTGGCTCGGCCGTTCCGGCTGCAAAACGCGGGGAAAGAGAGGGAAAGCATCGGTGGCGAGGGGAGTCGTTCGAGGGAGAAGCGGGCGGAGGAGGCCTGTACCCAGCAGTCGGCGGCGACCGAAGCGGCGGAGCTCGAGCTCGATCTCGACCTTGGGCGGCTCTGAGAGAAGTGGGTGGCTCGGGGTTGATTGGGTGTGTGGAGGCGGCAGGAGAGGAAGATAGGCTCGGGGCGCCTTATTTAGGCTGGCAGCGGTTCACCGTGGGCGTGGCCTCTGAGCACCCAGGATCGGCTCTGAGGCCGTTGGGGAGAGGTTGGAGCTGTCCACGGTGCTCGTGGGGATGGAGTAGGCGCCAGGAGAAGGAGAGAGCGCGGGAGGGTTACGGCGCCCAGCGTGTGAGGCCGACCATTGGCCGAGCCAGGCGGCGTCGCACGCTGCGCAGAGAGAGAGAGGGGAGACAAAGGGACTGCACGGCGGCGTGTCGCAGACGTCGAGGCACATCGGTGGCGCGATGGGAAGGCACGAGGCGGTCGGGGGCGGCGTCAACGGTCGGCGCTCTGGCAGGCGCTCCAGAGCGCGACTTTGGCCGGCATCCGTGGGTTTTCCGCGTCGCGCGCGCGTCCTTTTCTGTCTGGAGGCTACAGTGGAAGGGGACATGGCCAGGAAAGGGCCTGGGATGCTCTGGTGTGCAGAGGGGAGAGAGAGAGGCTGTGAGAGAGAAGGGAAGCTGCTGTCCAGAGAGGACAAACGTGATTCCCCCCTTCCTCCACATTGCTTCTTCGGTAGAAAAGTGTCTAGGTGACGGAGGGAGTGAGGAGGGTTGTGGCAAAAGATGAACTCAAGGAGATTAGTGGAAGTGGCAAAATAGGCTTTTAGTATTTTGCGGAAGGTGTTTGATGGAGTTTTGGGTAAGCTAATGATTCCCACTGGCCAAGATCTTTGGGGTGAAATGTCACATATATTTAGGGCCTTCCACCCATTTTGAGCTTAATAGGACAAAGTTGCCAATGCAACTCTTGCAAACCCTAGAAATGGGCGAAAGGATTTGTGTAGATCCGATGGAGTAGATCATTTCTCCTTGATGTACCACTTGGTGTGGTAGCCTTATTTGGTCACATGACCAGGCTCACCAAAGTTGGGGTCTTGGAGAAAAAGTTGGTAGTGCAAAGTAGTTCAAACTTGATTCTGGCCAGAGAGGGTTTTGAGGCACTTTGATCAAGAGTTCCTCTTCTCCAACCTGTGCCATTTGGTCCAGATGCATCATTAGACCAAGGAAGCATGTCCACCAAGTTTGAGCACATTTGGACATACTTGGCAATGTAAAGTTGATCAAACTTTAGAATGGACATAAATGGTTTTGAGGGTTTTGATGGTGTTGTCTTGTTCTCCAAGTCATGAGACTTGGCAAGATCATCGAGATATGTCATATTTGACATGATAGAATTTTCTGGAATTTTTGGAGAATATTTCCTTTGTAAATATTTCAAAAGCTTGAAATATCGAGAAAGGGTTTTAGAGGATTTGACCAATATTTTGAACATGACCAGGTGTTGAAACTCTTATATATGGACAATATATGTCCTATGAGCTTCCCTAAATTTTGTCAAATATTTTTGAAACAGTAAAGTAATTTTTTTCCTATTAAAGACCATTTCGGCCTTAAGAAAAAGCCTTTAAATAAAATAGAACAGTAACTTATAAAATTATATTTTTGTGGTTCTGGGTATCCTATATCTAATAGGAGTCAAATATATTTTGGAAAGATTTTACTGCCCTTAATCAAGTACTTGCAGTGCAACCCTCAATTCAGGGGTTTTTGGAAAACTAATTTTAGAAAATACTTTCTGGCCAAATTATTTTTGTAAGAAAATTCTATATTGCACTATTCACATGGCATGGTCATTGGTCAGGAGCTTGGGGTAAGGAGATGGAGTATAGAGGGTAGAGTAGTTGACTTCAAGAAGCACTTGAAAAGAAACACAGAGAGAAAACCAACTCCAAATAAAAGCCAAATAATGCAAAAAGTTTTTGTTGGTCCAAATTTTCATGCTTTATTAATAAAAATGAAATGTTACAAAATGCAGGTGTGACAGACCTACCCCCTTACAAGAATCTAGTCCCGAGATTCCTAAACTAAACTTTAAAGAATCGGGAACTTCGGATCTAAGGTAGTCTTCACGCTCCCAAGTTGCTACCTTGGTGTGATTGCTCCATTGGACTTTGAAGTACTTGATGGTGCGGCTTCGAGTGTGTCGTTCAGCCTCATCCCGAATGCAGATGGGCCTCTCACGATAAGTCAAATCAGGTTGAAGATCAATGGCTTGGTGATTGGCGTCTTTGTAGAGATCAGGCTTATGCGGAACTTGGAGACACTTCGGAGTTGTGACACGTGGAACACGTTGTGCACATCGAAAGTTCAGGTGGGAGTTCAAGCTGGTAAGCCACTTCTCCTCGTCGCTCGATGATCTTGAAGGGCCAATGTATCTCGGGCGAGCTTTCCTTTGACATGAAAGCGCTGGGCCCTTTGAGAGGGTGACCGGAGATAGACATGGTCTCCAACTCGGAAGTTTATGTCTCTGCGGCGTGAGTCCGCATAGCTCTTACGCCTCGACTTGGCAGACTTGAGGCGCTCACGGACAAGCTGGACTTGCTCTTCTGCTTCACGAAGGATATCAGGCCCAAAGACAAGTCCTTCTCCGGCCTCCGACCAGTTGAGAGGTGTACGGCACTTCCGCCCGTATAACACTTCAAATGGTGCCATCTGAAGGCTGGCACGATAAGCTGTTGTTGTAAGAGAACTTCGGCGAAGGGAGGCAATCTTCCACTTAGCTCCATAAGCTAAGACACAGGCCGGAGCATGTCTTGAGTATTTGATTCACTCGCTCGGTCGACCTCCGGTTTGTGGGTGGAAGCGATCTTGAAGGACAACTTGGTCCCCATGGCCTCCTGGAATTTCTTCCAAAACCTTGAGGTGAACTGGGTTCCTCGATCGACACAATCTCCTTGGGAACACCATGAAGGCTCACGATTCGGTTGATGTAGAGGCGGCTAAGCTGGTTCCCCTTGTAGGTCGTCTTGGCAGGGAATGAAATGGGCCACTTTGGTCAAATGATCGACTATGACCCGGATGGAGTCATGTCCCTTGTTTGACCTAGGTAGTCGATGATGAAATCCATTCCGACTTTATCCCATTTCCACTCGGGAACCTTGAGTGGTTGGAGTAATCAACAGGTCGTGATGTTCAGCTTTGACCCTCGGCATCGTCACATTTGGTAACATAGGTGGCAATCTCCTTTTCATCCTGTGCCACCAAAATCTTTCCTTGGTCTTGATACATCTTGGTGCCTCGGGGTGAATGGAATATGGGCTGTCATGAGCTTCTTGCAAGATCAGGTTCTTGAGCTCAACTTTGTTGGGCACGCAGATCGATTCCCAAACCACACAATTCCTTCCTCATCTTCGGAGAATCACGAGGCTTTGCTGCCTTGATCTTCCTCTTGATGCCTTCAATACTCTCATGCCCCTTCCGAGCTTTCTTGATATCATCCATCAAGGTAGGCAACTTCGAGGTTGGCCAAGAATCTGGTGCAACCAGTTCCAACCCAAGCTTTCAAGTTCTTCATACAAGGCGGGTAGCTTGTGCTTCAGCATAGCATTCAAGGAGCAAGCCTTCTGCTCAACGCGTCTGCTACCACATTAGCCTTTCGGAGGTGGTATTGAACACTGAGGTCATAATCCTTTATCAACTCCAGCCATCTTCTCTGCCTCATGTTCAATTCCCTTTGAGTGAAAATATACTTCAGACTTTTGTGATCCGTGTATATCTCACATCGCTTACCCAAGAGGTAATGTCGCCAAGTCTTCAGGGCATGAACCACTGCTGCTAGCTCAAGGTCATGAGTAGCGTAGTTCTCCTCGTGGTCGTGAGTTGCCTTGAAAGGTAGGCCACGACTCTGCCTTCTTGCATCGAACACCTCCGATCCGATTCTTGGCGCATCACAATATATCACAAACTCCTTGTGTATATCTGGTGTGGCGAAGCTGGAGCGGTGGTTAGCCTCTTCTTCAGCTCTGGAAGCTTTCTTCGCGCCGGCGTCCATTGAACTTCTTGTCCTTGTTCAAGAGCTGAGTCATGGGTCGGGCAATGCTTGAGAATCCTTCAACGAACTTGCGGTAATAACCCGCGAGTCCGAGGAAGCTTCTGACTTCCTTCACATTGCTCGGGGATTGCCATTCAGTCACGGCTTCAATCTTGGCAGGGTCGACTGACAATCCCTCTTTAGTTAGAACATGACCCAGGAATCCAACTTCACGCAGCCAGAATTCACACTTGCTGAACTTGGCATACAGTTGGTGCTCTCGAAGCTTGTCTAGGACCATCCTCAAGTGTTGCTCGTGCTCTTCTTCCGACTTCGAGAAGACAAGAATGTCATCAATGAAGACGACAACGAACTTGTCCAAATATTCCATGAAGACCTTATTCATGAGATACATGAAGTAAGCTGGGGAATTGGTCAACCCAAAGGACATGACCGTGCATTCATACAGGCCATATCTGGTTACGAATGCCGTCTTGGAATATCTTGGGGTCGATCTTGATTGGTAGTACCCAGATCTGAGGTCGATCTTGGAGAACACCTTGGCCCCATTGAGTTGATCAAACAGATCTTCAATCTTGGGAAGTGGGTACTTGTTCTTGATTGTAACCTCGTTGAGGGAGCGGTAGTCAATGCATAAGCGGATGGTACCGTCCTTCTTTGCCACAAGCGAGCAGGCGATCCCCAAGGGGAGGCACTAGGCGGATAAATCCTTCCTCAACTGCTCTTCCGGCTGCTTCTTCAATTCGCTAACTCCTCCGATCCCATCCTATAAGGCTTCTTATAGATGGGTCCTGCTCGGTATGAGCTCGATGATGAACACAATGTCCGATCGGGAGGCATTCTGGTAGCTCATCGGGAAAAACATCGGGATACTCGCATACTACGGCACTTGTTCCAATCCAACCGGTCAGACAGTTGACTTGGTTGGCTTGAGCGAGAAGAGGGTTGGAGGCAAATTTGACCGACTCCTCGGTCATTGGTCATAGTGACCGTCCGGTTGGCGCAATCAATCAAGCCTTGGTGCTTCTGAGCCAATCCATTCCCAAGATCACATCAAGCCTTGTGATTTTAGGATGATAAGGTCTGCTAGGAAGTCTACCCCGTTAATGGTAATCCCGACTCCTTTACATCCTATCTTGGCTCTCATCTCTGCTCCGGGGGTTTGTACCACCATAGGGTTGTTTAGGGGTGTAGGGGTCATGCCACTTTTAATGCAAAACTTTGGGTGACAAAAGAATCGTGGCTCGAATCAAACAAAACGATTCGCAGGTGCTGAATTGACAAGGCGTACCCAACCTGACGTCCGAGTCTTCTGGGCTTCTTCAGCGGTGACATGATTCACACGACCCTGCCATTGTTGGGCAAGTTGCGGGGAGCTTGGTTCCTCGGTGGCATACCACGGCCTTGTCCTGGGTTCTGCGCATTGGGGCGCGGGGCGTCGGGCTTCTTGTTGGGGCAATTCTTGGAGTAGTGCCCTGGCTGTCCACATCCGAAACAAGTGACTTGGTTGGGGACGACGCCCTTGCCAGCATTGTTATTGGGGTTGTTGTAAGCTGGCCTGGGGTTGGCATCTTGCTTGAGGTGGATAGTTGGTGCGAGTGCAGGAGCTCTTGGCTGCTGATAGGTTGGTTTGACGGGGCTGGCTGCCACAGACGAGGCTTCAGTTCTTTGGAGCTACCCTTGCGATCATCTTGCGCTTCGAGTGTCATCAAGGCACGTCGCTTGTCCTCAAGCATGGCGCCTTGTTCACCAGATCAGGAAAGGTTGGGCGGTCACACACAACAAGCGAATCTTCGCAGAGTCTGGTTAAGGCCTTCCATGAAGCGCTCCGCTTAGCAGCATCGATCTTGACATCTTGAGGGCATACCTCGAGAGAACACGAACTTCTGCATGTACTCCTTGGCAGTGCTGCTACCTTGCTTGAGGCTCGGAACTCACGCTTCTTGATGGCCATGAGTCCGGAAGGGATGTGGGCCTTGCGAATTCCGTCTTGAAGGTGTCCCAAGTGATATCTTGCTCCACATGCATAGCCTTGAATCCATCCCACCAAGCTCGGCAGTCCCCCGAGGCGATGGGCAGCATCGCCACTTTATCACGGTCCTCAATGCATCCGACTAGTGCCAGCAGATCCTCAATAGTGCGGACCCGATCGTGCGCATCCGAGGGTTCAGCAGTCTCGATGAAAGTGGGTGGTGCATGCTTCTTGAACTCCACCGGTGTGGAGCGTCCATGGCCGTGCCCGCCATTTGGCGGTTGACAGACTGAGCAATCATCTGGAGGGCTGCAGTGTTGGCTTGGCGCTCCTCTCGGAAAGCTTGGAGAAGCTGAGCCATGTCCATGCTTGGAGGAGGTGGTGGTGGTGGAGTCTGTCCTGGGCTTGGTCTGGCTGGCTCGGCCTCGTGAGAACCTCCGGCTTCTTGCGGCTGGGTAGAGGTACCAGTACGTGTTACAACAGGCATCCTGTTGGAGCGGTCAAGGTCTCATGATTGGGAACAACAATGAGGGAAAACAGTAGAGATGGAATGCCTAGTAAGGGGGTGGTGTGACACAAATTAAGTAAAACGAAGGCCAGAAGGGCCAAACTCATGCATTAAACCAAATGGGAAGTGTAGTCGTTTACAAGTTCCCGAAGGGAAGGTACGACTTCATCAAAGCAAGTTGAAAGCAAACACAACATAACATGGTTTCATAAGAACCATTACAAGGACTCGACTTCGCAAAAGGGGTACACGACCTATCCTACCATAGGCTACGAGCTAGCCTATCCTAGTCTGAGCAGTCTAAGTGGTGGAATGCTCGGTCGGGTATTACGGCTCCTCTGGGTCTTCCTCCTCATCTTCATCTGTCTTGGTCTCCTTATCGCTTGAGGAAGCGGGGAGTGAAGGAGCTGAACACGGCGCTGCTTTGTTGGTGGCGCCGTGAAGAGGTTCTTGATACTCCTTTGCCATCATCTGGCGTGGCTGAGGTGCTCCCTCGGCACGTGCGACTGTGGGGTCGTCCGCCTCGATAAGCTACATGGGCTGTCGAGGTGCTCCATCCTTCTTGATCCTGTCGCCTTAAATCGAACTATCGGAGGAGCTCCTTGGTCTCATGGAGTTCCTTCGAAGCTCCGTCGACTCGAGGCAGTGCTGTGCGGTGCCGGCACACAAGCTGAAGTAGGTGCAGGCGGAGAGAAGTCCCTCGTCCATGGGTGGTGCGGGTGCCTGCTCTCGTCATCACCTTCCTTACGATAAGGCAGGTAGCAGTGGCTGGCTCTCGCCATCTCTGGCAGGAGATCCCGGGAGGCGGATCGGCGCCTTGAGGCAGCAGTCTCCACGGCGAAGCGGTGTCGCCATCTGGGGTCCCTCAAAGAACCAGCTCGTCGAGGCGTCATTCGCCCTCACGACTACCTCCACGTGATACTCCTTCTTGGTCTTTGTCGACCCAGTGCTCGTGGTAGGAGAAGGTGGGGACTCGAGTGAACTGGCACTTCCTGAGGCTATCCTCAAGAAGCACGGGAAACCCAGTGGTCAGGAAGTCCTCGGGTACGGCGGCCATCTACAAAAAGTGGAAGGGGAAGGGTCAATAAAGGAATGTGACCTGTGTTTGGGATGCTAACATAAAACATAGGTATATGGGTAATCTAGGGGATAGTCTCGCTCTAACTAACGTCCATGCTAACTAAGGCTTCCTACAGTCAGGATGGCTCTGGTACCAGCTCTGTGGGGACCCCGACTCGCAAGTCGTGATCACCGAATGCACGTGTACAGTGATCCCAGAGATCAATGCTCACTGAACACACAGAAGCTGAATAACAAGAGTCTTACATCCATACATACCGTCTTACACAAATAGTGACCAACATGGTCAAGTCTTACATCGATAAAGCCTTAAGGGCTGAACATCAAATGAAACATAGCAGCGGAAAACATCATCGATAAGTAGAACCCATGCCATCTGCCTTAACCCTCTGAGGGATTACATTGGGAAGCGTCCTAGTTCGCATGATCGTCTCCAAAGAACTCTTCTTGAACTCCGGTTCTTCTATGCCCGGTCAATTAAATAACGTTGGCAAGCCAATGAGTACTTTGAATGTACTACTTAAGCAACCCATGATTTGGTTCAAGGTACATAATGCATGACGGTAAAGTTTTGCATAAAGCTAGTTTTGAGTGCAGGACATGTTCAACATCCTATAAAGCATGCATCAAGAGAATTCAAGTAACCATGAGAACTGGTCACAGATATCAACATAAATAGAATGGGCACCAACCCATTTATCATAATCGAGTGGGCACCAACCCATCTCAATCGTGTCTAGTCCTTTGACTTGATCCAAGACATCTCCATCATCTCACACACACGGGTTTGAAAACAAGTGGGCGTAGCCCAAAGGCGGTTACCCAACTGTCCATGACCGTGGACACGGCTATTCGAATAGTTTTACACTCTGCAGAGGTTGCACACTTTACCCACTAGATCCGGGGAACTTCCGTGTCAAACCACGACCCGCGGTACCTCAAGTACCCGGGGTAAGCACCCGATCACTGCCTTTCCCTAGACGACACTAACATGGAGTCCACTCGATTGGTAGTAACCCCCGTGCCAAACATTTCTCATCATAAAGTTACGGAGCCTCGCTCCCATATTCATCACATACCACAAGCACGGGTACCAGCGGTGTGTCCGGTGCCTGTGAAAACAGTCATGGCCGCCCTACAGCACGACCCGTCCCAGAGAGAGCACCAACTCTCCCCGTCACTAATGTCGGGCTCCAAGCTAGTATCGGTCTAGGTACTCAACAATGCCCTTTCCCATATAAGGGTAGAGTGGTCGCGCATGTAAGGTTGGAATAGCAGTGCAACTCCGACCAATCCGTTTTGAAAACCACACACCCTTTTGCTTGGCACACCACTTCGTCATCAAGTGGTCACCCATCTCATCATCTCCCTCGGGCATAAGTGGCACCCGACGGGGTTTTCGAAAATACTTTTGAAATCACTTTGTCTCCTTCACCATGCACAAACCCATCCCGTTTGCGTAGCATCTACATTTGCATCCTATCTACTCCACCGGCATAACCCTCATAAGAAGGTAGGGCCATGCACAATGCAAGTATCAGCGAGGAATGTAATCGTGGCAACCACCCACGTGGTTCACCATCTCGTCATGATTCGATGCATCATCAATAAAGAGCTAAAATGACATGCATATAAAGGGGTATCATTGTCATGGTCAAAGGGTTGCTTGCCTTGGTTGGCTTGATCTTCAAAGTCTTCAGGCCCTGCTCCTCCTCCTTCCTCAGCTACCTCGTCAAATACGGGATCTAACGTTGCAAGAAAACAACGGAAAAATAAGGCAATAATAAAAACAGAAAAGTCAAAGTGCTCACAAAAATGTCAACTTATTTTTGTAAAATACTAGAAGGAAGGCTAGGAAGGGGCAACTTTTGGTTTTGGTTACGGAGCAGACAAAATAGGAGTTATGGATTTTCAAAGGCTCATTTAAATGCTAAAACCACATTTAAATATTCTGAGAGAAGAAAAGGTGGTTGGACTTGAGTGAAAGTTGCACCATTAAATAGGTTGCAATATTCTAGGAATTTAGAAATTGGAATCAATGCATTTGGATTAATATTCTGCCCTGTGGAATATTTGGAAGTATCACAGAAAAGGAAAAAGAAAAATGGCGGCTGTACTTTGGGCCGAGAGGCCACAACAGCAGCAGGGGGGAAACCCAGCCCACGCGGCCGCCACGTCAAGGCGTAAAGGCTGAATACGCCGCCGGCCGGCAATGGTCGGTCTTGTGCTGCTGTATGTTTAAACCGGACGGGTGGATCCCACCCGTCGAGGCGTGAGGTCGACCGGCCGCCCCACGGCGGCCGTCGTCTACATCCGCCGAGGCGGCGAGCTTCGCGGCGCGATCTGAGGCGCAGGAAGGGCGCGGAGACTACCGTTGGACTCGGGAGCGAGTCGCGGATCTGGTGATGGTGGAGAGCGGTTGCGGGGTGGCCGATGAGGCGAGGGAGTCGATTCGAGGAGAAAGCAGGCGGAGGAGGCTGTACCCGCAGGATCGGCGACGAGGCGGCGGAGCTCGAGCTCGATCTCGAGCTCGGGCGGCTCTGAGAGAAGTGGGTGGCTCGGGGTTGATTGGGTGTGTGGAGGCGGCGGGGAGGAAGAGATAGGCTCGGGGCGCCTTATATAGGCTGGCGCGGTTCACCGTGGGCGTGGCCTCTGAGCACCATGGGATCGGCTCTGGAGGCCGTTGGGGAGAGGTTGGAGCTGTCCACGGTGCTCGTGGGGATGGAGTAGGCGCCAGGAGAAGGAGAGAGCGGGGAGGTTACGGCGCCCAGCGTGTGAGGCCGGCCATTGGCCGAGCCAGGCGGCGTCGAACGCAGCTGCAGGAGGGGAGATAGAGGGGAGACAAAGGGACTGCACGGCGGCGTGTCATGACGTCGAGGCACATCGGTGGCGCGATGGGAAGGCACGAGGCGGTCGGGCCTTGGCGTCAGCGGTCGGCGCTCTGGCGGGCGCTCGAGCGCGACTTTGGCGGCATCCGCGGGTTTTCAGCGTCGCAGCGTCCTTTTCTCGATTGGAGGCTACTGATGGAAGGGACATGGCGGGAAAGGGCTGGGATGCTCTGGTGTGCGAGAGGGGAGAGAGAGGCTGTGAGAGAGAAGGGAAGCTGCTGTCGAGAGAGGACAACGTGATTCCCCTTCCTCCACGTTGCTTCTTGGTAGAAAAGTGTCTAGGTGACGGAGGGAGTGAGGAGGGTTGTGGCAAAAGATGAACTCAAGGAGATTAGTGGAAGATGCAAAAATAGGCTTTTTAGTATTTTGCCAGAAGGTGTTTGATGGAGTTTCGGGTAAGCTAATGATTCCCACTGGCCAAGATACTCCAAGGGGTGAAATGTCACATATATTTAGGGCCTTCCACCCATTTTGAGCTTAATAGGACAAAGTTGCCAATGCAACTCTTGCAAACCCTAGAAATGGGCAGAAAGGATTTGTGTAGATCCGATTGGAGTAGATCATTTCTCCTTGATGTACCACTTGGTGTGGTAGCCTTATTTGGTCACATGACCGGGCTCACCAAAGTTGGGGTCTTGGAGAAAAAGTTGGTAGTGCAAAGTAGTTCAAACTTGATTCTGGCCAGAGAGGGTTTTGAGGCACTTTGATCAAGAGTTCCTCTTCTCCAACCTGTGCCATTTGGTCCAGATGCATCATTAGACCAAGGAAGCATGTCCACCAAGTTTGAGCACATTTGGACATACTTGGCAATGTAAAGTTGATCAAACTTTAGAATGGACAGAAATGGTTTTGAGGGGTTTTGATGGTGTTGTCTTGTTCTCCAAGTCATGAGACTTGGCAAGATCATCAGATATGTCATATTTGACATGATAGAATTTTCCTGGAATTTTTGGAGAATATTTCCTTTGTAAATATTTCAAAAGCTTGAAATATCCAGAAAGGGTTTTAGAGGGATTTGACCAATATTTTGAACATGACCAGGTGTTGAAACTCTTATATATGGACAATATATGTCCTATGAGCTTCCCTAAATTTTGTCAAATATTTTTGAAACAGTAAAGTAATTTTTTTTCCTATTAAAGACCATTTCTGGCCTTAAGAAAAAGCCTTTAAATAAAATAGAACAGTAACTTATAAAATTATATTTTTGTGGTTCCTGGGTATCCTATATCTAATAGGAGTCAAATATATTTTTGGAAAGATTTTTACTGCCCTTAATCAAGTACTTGCAGTGCAACCCTCAATTCGGGGTTTTTGGAAAACTAATTTTAGAAAATACTTTCTGGCCAAATTATTTTTGTAAGAAAATTCTATATTGCACTATTCACATGGCATGGTCATTGGTCAGGAGCTTGGGGTAAGGAGATGGAGTATAGAGGGTAGAGTAGTTGACTTCAAGAAGCACTTGAAAAGAAACACAGAGAGAAAACCAACTCCAAATAAAAGCCAAATAATGCAAAAAGTTTTTGTTGGTCCAAATTTTCATGCTTTATTAATAAAAATGAAATGTTACAAAATGCAGGGTGTGACATGAATTATGTGGCTTAGGTCATCGGCGTCTGGTGGTCGCACATATGTGCCCTGGAAGTTGTTGAGGAATGCGGCTTCCATGTCCTCCCAACACCCAACTGACTCTACGGGGAAACTGTTAAGCCAATGCCGAGCTGGTCCTTTAAGCTTGAGTGGGAGATACTTGATGGCGTGGAGATCGTCTCCGCGGGCCATATGGATATGAAGGAGATAATCTTCGATCCAAACCGCGGGGTCTGTCGTGCCATCATTGGATTCAATGTTTACGGGTTTAAACTCTTTAGGGATTTGATGATCCATTACTTCATCAGTGAAGCATAGTGGGTGTGCGGCGCCTCTGTATTGAGAAATATCACGACGTAGCTGAAGAGAGCGTTGTCTGCTGTGTTCGGCCCGGCTGGAGTTGCTGTATCCGGCACGACGGTATTCGTCGTGGGTCATGGGGCGTCCACGTGATCCATAGATAGATCTGGATTGTCTTGCCTTGTCCTCCAATATATCCTGCAAGTCCGGCGTTCCCCGGTAACCGTACTTTTTGAGCGGTGCGAGTGCGGTTACGGTGGAGGGCCTAGATGCCTCTCATCACGGCCACGAGGTGGTGGTCCGCCGTGTGTCAGCGCTGGTGATGAAGGTTTGTATGCTTCCTCCTCTAGTCGGGGAGCAACTTGCATTTTGGGTAGCTTTTGGAGGCGTTTGAGTTCATACTCTTGACGCGAGGACCTCGGTCCATCCGTCGGCCACGAGGTCTTGATCAGCTTGAAGTTGTTCTGCTTTTCTTTAGGCTATTTGTTTGTGGCCGTTAGCATGCGTCTGAAAGCGCTCTTGTTAAGCGGGATCCTCGAGCCACGACAATTCGGCCGTCGTTGAGGCTTGCCTCGTCTCGGAGGAGGTATGTAATTGTCATCCTCGACCTCTTCGTCTGCTGCTCTCGTGAGGGCTGGCCACGTGTCCTCTGTGCTAAATCTTCTTTGGAGGGGTTGTCTTCGGCACTTTACGGGGTGTTATTATCTCTGTGCGGAATCTCCATTCTTCTTTGTGGCGGGATTTAGAGCGGCGCTCTTGACGTCGGCCTTGGGCTGTTTCTTTAAGGAATCTGCCTCCGGCGCTTCTTCGCCGTCCGCATCCCAACCATCTGGCGTAGCCGGCCAGGCTCTCGGATAGCGAGAGATGTTTTAGCGAATTTAGGATGTCGCCAAAGGGTGAGTCTTGAAAGATGTCCGCAGCGGTGAACTCCATGATCGGCGCCCAATCGGATTCGATTGGCGGGGTATGAGGAGGTTGAGTCCGCACTTCGAGTCACGAGCTTTATAAGGGACAAGGTCGGTGTTGGCTCTATCGCCGTAGAAGTTGCAGCCGAGGCGGTGTCCAGCCACCCGTCCTCGTCTGCGTGATCGGCTCGAACTATGGGTCGGGGCGAATTCGTGTCGCGACCTCAATGTCTTGTCCGTGGCGAGTTAGATCAGACCCATCGTGACAGTGCGGCACACTCGGTTGCGGCTTGGATCCATCGAAGATCAAGTCTTCGCGGATATTCGCCGTGAAGTTTAGGCTTCCAAATCTGACCTGATGGCCAGGGCCGTAGCTTTCAATCTGCTCCAGATGGCCAAGTGAATTGGCCCGCAGTGCGAAGCCGCCGAATACGAAGATCTGTCCGGGGAGAAAAGTCTCACCATGGACGGCGTTCTTGATTGAAGAAGCCATCAAGCCTATCGGTGACGACATAGAGGAACTCTCGATGAAAGCACCAATGTCGGTGTCAAAACCGGCGGATCTCGGGTAGGGGGTCCCGAACTGTGCGTCTAGGCGGATGGTAACAGGAGACAAGGGACACAATGTTTTGACCCAGGTTCGGGCCCTCTCGATGGAGGTAAAACCCTACTCCTGCTTGATTGATATTGATGATATGGGTAGTACAAGGGTGGATCTACCACGAGATCAAAGAGGCTAAACCCTAGAAGCTAGCCTACGGTATGATTGTTGTAATGGTTGTTGTCCTACGGACTAAAACCCTCCGGTTTATATAGACACCGGAGAGGGCTTGGGTTACACAGAGTCGGTTACAATGGTAGAAGATCTACATATCCGTATCGCCAACCTTGCCTTCAACGCCAAGGAAAGTCCCATCCGGACATGGGACGAAGTCTTCAATCTTGTATCTTCATAGTCTTGGAGTCCGGCCGATGATGATAGTCCGACTATCCGGACACCCCCTTGTAACGCCCCGGATCTGATGCGCCAGGTGTCTGCCAGTTATTCGCCGTCTTTGCCATGTCATTTGCTTGCGTGTTTCACCTTGCCATGTCATCATCTGCATTTCATATCATGTCATCATGTGCATCGCATTTGCATACATGTTCGTCTCATGCATCCGAGCATTTTCCCCGTTGTCCGTTTGCAATCCGGCGCTCCTATCTCACCCGGCGTCCCCTTCTTGTCTCTTTTCGTGTACGATTATTAAACATTCTCGGAATGGAACGTGATTTGCCAAGCGGCCTTGGTATAGCACCGGTAGACCGCCTGTCAAGTTTCGTGCCATTTGGAGTTCGTTTGGTACTCCAATGGTTAACCGGGTAACCGTTAAGCCCTCTTTGAGTTGCAGCCCAACACCCCTTCCAATGTGGCCCAAAGCCCACCTAACTCCCCTCCATGCTCTCGGTCGTTCGATCACGATCGCGTGGCCGAAAACCGCTCCTCATTTGGACTCTCCTAGCTCCCTCTACCTATAGAAACGTCTTCCCCTCTCCATTTTCGGATCATTTCCCCCCCCGAAACTCTAGCCCCGCTCCCTCTCCGCCGCCGGACACGTCCGGAGCGGACGGACGCGTCCGCCCGCCGCTGCCCAGCCAACGCAGCCTGCCACGTGGCGTGGTGCCGCCCGCCTCCGCCGTCCGGCCCGCTCGGCCAGCTTGGCCCTTGCCCAGCCAGCAGCGCCAGCGCCGCCGCCTCGCCAGCACTCCCGCGCGCCGCCACTCGCCTCGCCGCCGTCGCCTCCGCCGCCGTTGCCCGCCCGCCCGCGTTACCGCTATAGCCCGCAGCCGCTCGGCCGCCGCCTGCGCCCGCAGCGCCGCCTTGCCACCGCGAGGCTCCGCCGCCCAGCCTCGACCGCCGGCCTGCCTGGCCGTCCCCCGCCCGCCAGCGCCTTGCGCCGCCCCGGCACCGCCCACGCCTCGCCCGCTCCTCCGCGCCTCGCCCGCCCGTCTCCGGCGACCCTTGCGCCGCCCTCGCCGGAAAACCCGCCGTCGCCTCGTCCCGGATCTGGCCGGGCTGGACCAGATCCACCAGCCCGCCGATCCAATCGGCGCCCCCGAACCTGGTTCCCTCCGTCCCGGGTTCTCTCCGTCCAGTTTTCGCGGGGTAAATTTTGGCTAAGTCCCAGTTTTATTGCATAAACATGCCATGTTCATCGCATCACATCTCTGCATCCGTAGCTCCGTTTCGTGCGTGTAATATGTCAAATTATTCGCCTCGGCGAGTAGATCATTTCGTTCCATTGCATCATTTTCATTTGAGCTCATCTTGATGCCCTAAATGCTGTTGGAAGAGTGCATGTTGATGTTAATCTGCTGAAACTGTTATAACTTGATGTTTTATCATTTTTGCCATGATTGATGTGTGCATCCTATGGGGTTAATGTCTACATGAATGTTAATATATGCCATGCCATCTTTCCAGAGGTGCCAACCATGTATTTTTGTGAGTTGTGTTCTGAGTGCATCAAGCTTGCTAAGTAGGGTAGTTGCTGTTGCTGTTTTCCTAACAGATTCTGTTATATTTTGTTGCTATGTTAACATGCTTCTACTAATCATTCTATGCATAATCTGGATATGCTCTATAAATATGTTTTGATCTACATGTCTTGCTCTATCCATTCATGCCCTTGGTTGCAATTATAGCCTGCTGGAACATGTTGTAATCTTGCTCTAAAGTTGCTTGAAAATGTTGCTGTCAGCCTGTTAACATTAAGTTCACTTGTTCCCATGTGTTTTCCTAGTGATCCATGCACCCTATGAACTTGTTCTTGCCATGCTTAGCTTCATAAACATGCCTTCTTACTGTTGGGTGCCTTGCCATGCCATGTATTGCTCTGTGGTGAGTGGTTCAAGCTCACGAACATGCCTACTTATTGTTGTTCCTGCCATGTATGAATCTGTAAGATAACTTGCCATGTTTACATGGGTGCCATCATATTTTCTGATCCTTTTTGGCTCATGGTCAGTAAGGAACTTTTGATCTATGCAATTTGTAGATTCATGCCATGCCTTTGTTTGCCATGATAAGTTCCTGTAACATGCTGTTTTATAGCTCTAAACATTGCAACTTTGATGTTATTTACGCTAAAGTCTGGCTGTTATTATTTGCAATATCTCCATGTCTTTTTGAGCATGTTCTAGTGATTTCTGGAGATAGCTCAGTGTTCATGTTTTGTTATGCTTTACCTGTACTTCATGCCCATGCCTTTTCTTATTGCCGATGCCTTTTCTTATTATGTTGGGGTGCTGTAGCTTATTGTTTTGATGCTTGTAATATGCCTAGTTGCTGTTATGGACAGATTGTTGCTATGACTTGTATAGAGTGGATGTGTTGCACCGTTGCTCCGTTTTGAGTGTGCTCTATATGAAACTTGCTTGTTTTTGCATGTATCTTCATATTATCATGTTGCATCCTTGTTTTGAGGTGTTTGCTTGATGTTTGGGTGCATTTTGCATCAATGCCATGCTTAACTTGTTTTGCTCATATCTTCTAGGCCGTAGCTCCGAATCTAATGAGCTTTATATGTAACTTGACTAGAATTTCGTGTAGATCATCTTGGTGATCTTTAACTTGCTGTTTAACAACTTCAACTTAAGGTTTATTCAGTTCTGGACCAATTTCGAAATTTGCATATGAGGACTTACCGGAAGTGTCATATGTTGTTCCCGGCCTCATTTAAACTTGCCTTGATGTGTTGTTCTTGTTTGCATCATCTCTTGCCATGAGTAGCTTCATGTAGCTTTGTCATGCATCATGCTTGTTGTGCATCATGCCTTGTTCATGTGTGGTGTGTTTACCATGTTGTGTGCTTCTTCTTGTTAGTTCCTGTTTCGTTGCGATCGTGAGGATTCGTTCGTCTACGTGTGGTTCGTCTTCGTGGCTTCATCTTCTTCATGGACTCGTTCTTCTTCCTTGCGGGATTTCAGGCAAGATGACCGCTACCCTGGATCTCACTATCATTGCTATGCTAGTTGCTTCGTTCTATCGCTATGCTGCGCTACCTATTACCTGTTTATCAAGCCATCCCATATTGCCATGAACCTCTAACCTTTGACACCATTCCTAGCAAACCATTGTTTGGCTATGTTACTGCTTTGCTCAGCCCCTCTTATAGTGTTGCTAGTTGCAGGTGAAGTTGAAGATTTCGCCATGGTGGACAGGGTTATGTTGGGATATCACAATATCTCTTATATTACTAATGCATCTATATTTTTGCTAAAGGGTGGAAGGCTCGGCCTTATGCCTGGTGTTTTGTTCCACTCTTGCCGCCCTAGTTTCCGTCATACTGGTGTTATGTTCCCGGATTTTGCGTTCCTTACGCGGTCAGGTGATTTATGGGACCGCCCTAACAGTTCGCTTTGAATAAAACTTGTCCAGCAAGGCCCAACATTGGTTTTACCTTTTGCCTCACCACCACCTATATTTCCCTTGGGACTAATTAACCCAAGGGTCATCTTTATTCAGCCCCCCGGGCCAATGCTTGTCTAAGTGTTGGTCCAAACTAGAGCGCTTTGCAGCGCCACCTCAAGGAAACTTGAGGTCTGGTTTTAGTTATGCGGACTGCTCATCCGGTCGTGGCACGAGGCGATATATGCAGCGGCTACTACGGGATGTCGGCATCTTGGGAGGCTTTGCTGGTCTTGTTTTACCATTGTCGAAATGTCTTGTAAACCGGGATTCGAGACTGATCGGGTCTTCTGCGAGGAGGTCTATTCCTTCGTTGATCGCGAGAGCTTGTCATGGGCTAAGTTGGGACACCCTGCAGGGTATAAACTTTCGAGAGCCGTGCCGCGGTTATGTGGCAGATGGGAATTTGTTAATGTCGGTTGTAGATAACTTGACACGAGATCCGATTTAAAACGCATCAACGGCGTGTGTAGCGTGATGGTCTCTTCTCGTGAGTCCGGAAGTGAACACGGTTTCGTGTTATGTTTGGCGTAATTAGGTGTTGGGATCACTTCTTGATCATTGCTAGCTTCACGACCGTCCGCTTGTTCTCTTCTCGCTCTTATTTGCATTGGTTAGCCACCATATTATGCTTAGTCATTGCTGCAACCTCACCACTTTACCCCCTCCTTACCCTTTAAGCTTTGCTAGTCTTGATACCCATGGTAATGGGATTCTTTGAGTCCTCGTGGCTCCTGATTACTACAACAGTTGCGGTACAGGTTGTGCGATGATCTTGGCGAGAGTGATGTTTACTTGTTTGAAGTTCTTCTTACGCTTCTTCTTGATCGAGGATAGGTTCCGTCGTCGGCGGCCTGGGCTAGCGAGGTGGATATTGTTTGAGTTTCTGTTTATGTATCATCCGTAGTCGGATGTTGATCTTATGTTTGATGTATTGTTGTATTCGTGTGGCATTGTATGCCTTATGTATGTATCCCCATCTATTTTGTAATGTTGATGTAATAATATCCACCTTGCAAAAGCGTTCCAATATCTTGGTCTATCCTTGGTGGGACCTTGAGTTCCTTTTGGATAGGGTCGCATATTAGGCGTGTTCAAGTTAGTATCGAGCCTCGACCGACCTTAGGAGCCCCCTTGATTGATCGTGTAGTTTGGCCGTTGTTGAGTCTAGAAGAAAACTGTTTTTGGAGTCTAGTTATATCGGAGAGTATGAATTCTTTTTACTCCTCTGCCCCTTCGTCGCTCTGGTAAGGAATCTTGACGTAGGTGTTTTGAACTACTCCTCTTCCCCTTCAAATTTTTCTTTAGGATCACGCGGTTAGTTTCGTGAGTTGTCCATCCTCTTTTCATCCGGTGCATTTCTCGTCAAGTTGACTCGAGCCTCTTCATCTTTGAGTTAAATCCTCAGTTGTTTTCTTTCCCACCCGCCCACCCCTTTTCATCTCGGAACCGGAGTCCATAATCGAGTATCCATCATACTCGCGCGAAATCGTTGCTTTCTTTCCTCAATTATTTTCAACCGGTGTTTTTTCCCTTCAAGTTATTCGTCGGTTTCCCTCTCCAAGTTGCCTTTGTTTTCCCGCCCTCCCACCCTTTTTCTTCCCGGAGTCTGAGTCTGTTTCGACCATCAATTTCATTCGTGCGGAGCCTCTTCAGTCTTTCGTCAATTATTTCAACCGGTGAATTCTCGTCTCCTTCGTCATTCTTCATCTCTTTTCCGGTGCACTCAATGCAACTTTTTCGGTGTTGATCGTATTCTTTTCCTCGACTCAAATGTTTTCCCCTTGCTCGTTTACCTCTCGTCACTCAATCATTCCGGAGTTCGGAAGACATCTCAGAGATTCGTCTGTGTTCGAATTAATTTGAGGTTGTCACCTCATTCAAATATTTCAATTATTTCGGTGCTTCATCTACCTATTCAACAATCCTTTCCAACGGTGTTTTCTTCAGTGGGCCCTAACCCACATGTCTTTTCCCAGGATCTTACCTGACTCTTCTAATTTCCCTGGAGTTATTCTCAAATTCTTTTCAAAGTGTGATGTAAGAATGGATCCCATCAGTAATATGCCTTTTCAAGATCATTTCAAATTCTTTTCATTGTTGGCTCAACCTCTTTGTTTTTCATTCTAACGGAGTACCTCAGTTATTTTGGTGGTGTTTCTCATCGTCATTCTCAACTTTGAAGATCAAAGAAGAAGATTTCTATTAAATCTTGCCCGTTCTCCCGGAGATTCGCGGTGCTAGCTCGATGTTATCCAATCAAATTGTTTTCCAGTCGTGCAAATTCTATTGATCCATCCGGAGCATATCAGGAGTTGCTTTCTCTCTCGATTATCCGGAGGCCATCTTTTCGGAACATTTCTTCGTTCTAAGTTTTCAGCTTCGGTCGTCTCTATATTCTCCCGGTGCTTCGTTCCAGTATTCTTCAACCAGTTTGCGATCCCGCCATTATCTTGTCTTTTATTCCTCAAGTATCTTTGTGCTTTTCTAATTCTTCCCGGTGATTCAGTCTCTTTCATCAGTCATTTTGGAATTCTCACGGTGGTTCTTTCAGATTCTTTTTCCTTTGTCATCATTTAAATCCATTCGTTCTTTTCAATCCTACCGGTGATTCATGAAGACCTTCTCAAGTTTGCGATATGTCAATTCTCAATTCTTTTTAAAGACGAATAAGTAGTATGCAAACTCCATTGCTTGTCATCAATTTAATTTGATGAAGGATAAGCATACAATAAATCTTATTCTTATTTCATCCAAGCGGGTAATCCCTTTTCTACGGAGTTTGTTCTTGAGTAAATTCTAGTTCCAAGTGTTTTAATCTTTTCTTTTCCGGAGTTCAAATTTCCTCGGACATCTCGTCGGAACCTCCATCTAAATCATCGCAAGGCTCATCTTATTCTTTCATCCTTCATTCAATCTCATCATCCTTTTGTCACCGGAGTTCTTCATGGCGATTCTTCATGATTTAATTCATTCTTTCAAGAGTTCATCAAGTATCATTCCATCCTCTCTAGTTCGTGTTCTATTCCTCCATGTTCAGTCAGAGTTCTGCCTAAATCCTTTCAGCCTTATCTGTTTCTTTTCTCATTCTAACCACTCTAGTTAGAACGAGTGGTCTCATAGTCTATCAGTTTCCATGAGTTTTTGATTCTCGTCATTCTCGTTGTTTCTCTCTTCTTCTTGAGTGCTTGTGATTCTTTGCTTCTTCTCTTGAGTTCTTGTTTCACCTCATCCCTTTTCCCTTCCGTCTCGGTCCTAAGATCTCGGGACGAGATCTCTTGTTAGTGGAGGAGTGTTGTAACGCCCCGGATCCGATGCGCCAGGTGTCTGCCGGTTATTCGCCGTTGTTGCCATGTCATTTGCTTGCGTGTTGCACCTTGCCATGTCATCATCTGCATTTCATATCATGTCATCATGTGCATCGCATTTGCATACATGTTCGTCTCATGCATCCGAGCATTTTCCCCGTTGTCTGTTTTGCAATCCGGCGCTCCTATCTCACCCGGCGTCCCCTTCTTGTCTCTTTTCGTGTGCGGGTATTAAACATTCTCGGAATGGAACGTGATTTTCCAAGCGGCCTTGGTATAGCACCGGTAGACCGCATGTCAAGTTTCGTGCCATTTGGAGTTCGTTTGGTACTCCAACGGTTAACCGGGTAACCGTTAAGCCCTCTTTGAGTTGCAGCCCAACACCCCTTCCAAAGTGGCCCAAAACCCACCTAACTCCCCTCCATGCTCTCGGTCGTTCGATCACGATCGCGTGGCCGAAAACCGCTCCTCATTTGGACTCTCCTAGCTCCCTCTACCTATAAAAACGTCTTCCCCTCTCCATTTTCGGATCATTTTCCCCCTGAAACCCTAGCCCCGCTCCCTCTCCGCCGCCGGACATGTCCGGATCGGACCGGATGCGTCCGCCTGCCGCCGCCCGCCAACGCAGCCTGCCACGTGGCGTGGCGCCACCGCCTCCGCCGTCCGGCCCGCTTCGGCCAGCGGCGCGCTGCACCAGCAGCGCGCGCCGCCGCCCTCGCCCGGAGCACTCACAGCGCCGCCGCCCGCTTCGCCCGCCGTCGGCCGCCGCCGTCGCCTCCGCCGCCCGCCTTGCCGCCCCTGCTGCCGCTGCAGCCCGCAGCCATGAGTGCGCCAAAACCAGCGCTCCCGCCCGATCAAGCAGCGCCCGTCTCCGCCGCCTCGCCCGCCGCTGCGGCCTCCGCCGTCTGCTGCCCCCTTGCCGCGCCAGCGCCCGCGTCGCCCAGCGCCGCCCAGCCACCGCGGGCTCCGCCGCCCACTTGCCTCGACCCGCGCCCGGCCCTGCTGCCTGCAGCCAGCGCCGCCCGCGCCTCGCCCCGCCCGTCTCCGGCGACCCCTTGCGCCGCCCTCGCCGGAGAGCCCGTCATCGCCTCGTCCCGGATCTGGCCGGGCTGGACTAGATCCACCAGCCCGCCGATCCAAACGGCGCCCCCGAACCTGGTTCCCTCCATCCCGGGTTCTCTCCGTCCAGTTTTCGCGGGGTAAATTTTGGCTAAGTCCCAGTTTTCTTGCATAAACATGCCATGTTCATCGAATCACATCTCTGCATCCGTAGTTCCGATTCGTGTGTGTAATATGTAAAACTGTTCGTCTCGATGAGTAGATCATTTCGTTCCATTGCATCATTTTCATTTGAGCTCATCTTGATGCCCTAAATGCTGTTGGAAGAGTGCATGTTGATGTTAATCTGCTGAAACTGTTATAACTTGTTGTTTTATCATTTTTGCCATGATTGATGTGTGCATCCTATGGGGTTAATGTCTACATGAATGTTGATCTATGCCATGCCATGTTTCCAGAGGTGCCAACCATGTATTTTTGTGAGTTGTGTGCTGAGTGCATCAAGCTTGCTAAGTAGGGTAGTTGTTGTTGCTGTTTTCCTGACAGATTCTGTTATATTTTGTTGCTATGTTAACATGCTTCTACTAATCATTCTATGCATAATCTGGAGATTCTCTATAAATATGTTTTGATCTACATGTCTTGCTCTATCCATTCATGCCCTTGGTTGCAATTATAGCCTGTTGGTACATGTTGTAATCTTGCTCTAAATTTGCTTGAAAATGTTGCTGTCAGCCTGTTAACATTAAGTTCACTTGTTCCCATGTGTTTTCCTAGTGATCCATGCACCCTATGAACTTGTTCTTGCCATGCTTAGCTTCATAAACATGCCTTCTTACTGTTGGGTGCCTTTCCATGCCATTTATTGCTCTATGGTGAGTGGTTCAAGCTCACGAACATGCCTACTTATTGTTGTTCCTGCCATGTATGAATCTGTAAGATAACTTGCCATGTTTACATGGGTGCCATCATATTTTTTGATCCTTTTTGGCTCATGGTCAGTAAGGGACTTTTGATCTATGCAATTAGTAGATTCATGCCATGCCTTTGTTTGCCATGATAAGTTCCTGTAACATGCTGTTTGATAGCTCTAAACATTGCAACCTGATGTTATTTCTGCTGAAGTCTAAAACTGTTATTATTTGCAATATCTCGATGTCTTTTTGAGCATGTTCTAGTGATTTCTGGAGATAGCTCAGTGTTCATGTTTTGTTATGCTTTACCTGTACTTCATGCCCATGCCTTTTGTTATTATGTTGGGGTTCTGTAGCTTATTGTTTTGATGCTTGTAATATGCCTAGTTGCTGTTATGGACAGATTGTTGCTATGACTTGTATAGAGTGGATGTGTTGCACCGTTGCTCCGTTTTGAGTGTGCTCTATATGAAACTTGCTTGTTTTTGCATGTAGCTTCATATTATCATGTTGCATCCTTGTTTTGAGGTGTTTCCTTGATGTTTGGGTGCATTTTGCATCAATGCCATGCTTAACTTGTTTTGCTCATATCTTCTAGGCCGTTGCTCCGAATCTAATGAACTTTATATGTAACCTGACTAGAATTTCGTGTAGATCATCTTGGTGATCTTTAACTTGCTGTTTAACAGCTTCAACTTAAGGTTTATTCAGTTCTGGACCAATTTCGAAATTTGCATATGAGGATTTACCGGAAGTGTCATATGTTGTTACCGGCCTCATTTAAACTTGCCTTGATGTGTTGTTATTGTTTGCATCATCTCTTGCCATGAGTAGCTTCATCTAGCTTTGTCATGCATCATGCTTGTTGTGCATCATGCCTTGTTCATGTGTGGTGTGTTTACCATGTTGTGTGCTTCTTCTTGTTAGTTCCTGTTTCGTTGCGATCGTGAGGATTCGTTCGTCTACGTGTGGTTCCTCTTCGTAGCTTCATCTTCTTCATGGACTCGTTCTTCTTCCTTGCAGGATTTCAGGCAAGATGACCGCTACCCTGGATCTCACTACTATCATTGCTATGCTAGTTGCTTCATTCTATCGCTATGCTGCGCTACCTATTACCTATTTATCAAGCCATCCCATATTGCCATGAACCTCTAACCTTTGACACCATTCCTAGCAAACCATTGTTTGGCTATGTTACCGCTTTGCTCAGCCCCGCTTATAGCGTTGCTAGTTGTAGGTGAAGTTGAAGATTTCTCCATGGTGGAGAGGGTTATGTTGGGATATCACAATATCTCTTATATTACTAATGCATCTATATTTTTGGTAAAGGGTGGAAGGCTCGGCCCTATGCCTGGTGTTTTGTTCCACTCTTGCCGCCCTAGTTTCCGTCATACCGGTGTTATGTTCCCGGATTTTGCGTTCCTTACGCGGTCGGGTGATTTATGGGACCCCCTGACAGTTCGCTTTGAATAAAACTTGTCCAGCAAGGCCCAACATTGGTTTTACCTTTTGCCTCACCACCACCTATATTTCCCTTGGGAGTAATTAACCCAAGGGTCATCTTTATTCAGCCCCCCCCCCCGGGCCAATGCTTGTCTAAGTGTTGGTCCAAAATAGAGCGCTTTGCAGCGCCACCTCAAGGAAACTTGATGTCTGGTTTTAGTTATGCGGACTGCTCATCCGGTCGTGGCACGAGGCGAGATCTGGCGGCTACTATCGGGATGTCGGCCGCGGGAGGCTTTGCTGGTCTTGTTTTACCATTGTCGAAATGTCTTGTAAACGGGATTCGAGGCGATCGGGTCTTCCTGGGAGAAGGTCTATTCCTTCATTGATCGCGAGAGCTTGTCATGGGCTAAGTTGGGACACCCCTGCAGGGTATAAACTTTCGAGAGCCGTGCCCGCGGTTATGTGGCAGATGGGAATTTGTTAATGTCCGATTGTAGATAACTTGACACCAGATCCGATTTAAAACGCATCAACCGCGTGTGTAGCCGTGATGGTCTCTTCTCGGTGGAGTCCGGGAAGTGAACACGGTTTGTGTGTTATGTTTGACATAAGTAGGTGTTCAGGATCACTTCTTGATCATTGCTAGCTTCACGACCGTTCCGCTTGTTCTCTTCTCGCTCTTATTTGCGTTGGTTAGCCACCATATTATGCTTAGTCGCTGCTGCAACCTCACCACTTTACCCCTTCCTTACCCTTTAAGCTTTGCTAGTCTTGATACCCATGGTAATGGGATTGTTGAGTCCTCGTGGCTCATAGATTACTACAACAACAGTTGCAGGTACAGGTTGTGCGATGATCTTGACGCGAGAGCGATGTTTACTTGTTTGGAGTTCTTCTTCTGCTTCTTCTTCGATCAGGGGATAGGTTCCAGGTCGGCAGCCTGGGCTAGCAGGGTGGATATTGTTTGAGTTTCTGTTTATGTATCATCCGTAGTAGGATGTTGATCTTATGTTTGATGTATTGTTGTATTCATGTGGCATTGTATGCCTTATGTATGTATCCCCATCTATTTTTCAATGTTGATGTAATGATATCCACCTTGCAAAAGCGTTCCAATATGCGGGTCTATCCTTGGTGGGACCTTCGAGTTTCTTTTGGATAGGGTCGCATATTGGGCGTGACACCCCTAGTCCAGGCAGCCCTCACATCACTCATGACCCGCTTCTGCGCGGGTGAGGACAGCTGGCTAGCCCGCAATAACAACCTCAGCAAAAATTCTGGCAGTCCGGATACTAAGGACCGTAATGGCAGGTCGCGTCGCAACAAAAACAAATGCCGCGTTAACGGCCACAACACTGAGGATACAGCAGTCAACGCCTGATTCAGAGACTCCAAACCCGGTCAGCGGAAAAAGCCATTCAAAAGAACCACTCCGGGTCCGTCCAATTTGGACCGAATACTCGACCGCTCTTGCCAGATACACGGCACCCTCGAAAAGCCAGCTAATCACACCAACAGGGATTGTTGGGTATTCAAGCAGGCAGGCAAGTAAATTGCCGAAAACAATGACAAGGGCTGCATAGCGATGACGAGGAAGAGACCCGGCCGCCAAACAATAGAGGACAGAAGGGTTTCCCCCCACAAGTGCGGACTGTGAACATGATATACGCAACGCATATACCCAAAAGGGAGGCGAGCGTGCACTCGAGGGCGTATCTGCGATGGAGCTAATCGCCCCAAAGTTCAATCCATGGTCCTCTTGCCCGATCACTTTTGATCGAAGGGACCACCCCACCAGCATCCGCCATGGCGGATTCGCCGCATTGGTCCTAGACCCAGTCGTTGATGTACGGCGGCAGTAGCCTAAACCTGCTTTACCAGGATACAGTGCGCAAGATGGGCATAGACCCCTCAAGGATTAAACCAACAAAGACGACCTTCAAAGGCGTCATACCAGGTGTAGAGGCCAATTGTATAGGCTCAGTTACACTGGAAGTGGTCTTCGGATCCTCGGATAACTTCCGAAGCGAGAAGTTAATCTTCGACATAGTTCCGTTCCGCAGTGGCTATCATGCTTTGCTCGGATGGACCGCGTTTGCAAATTTCAACGCAGTGCCACACTACGCATACCTTATGCTCAAGATGCCAAGCCCTCGAGGAGTCATCACGGTCAACGGAAACACTGAACGCTCCCTCCGACCGGAGGAACACACAGCGGCTCTCGCAGCAGAAGTACATAGCAGCCTCTTAAGGCAATTCTCGAGTCCGGCCGTTAAGCGGCCGGACACTGCTAAACGCGCCCGGAGTAACCTACAACAAGACCACCTGGCACGTACCGAGCATGCGTAGCAGTGCGGCCCCAACCCCAGCCCTTGCACAATATCAAGACTGGTACTTCGCGTACATCATTACGCTCTTGAGATACCATGGGCATATGGGGAGGGGCACGACCACGACAGGCCCAGGGTGCGGCTCAACCACACCAGGGGCTCCCAAGTGTGTCATTCTTTTTCCTTTTTCTTTTTTCTTACCCACAGGACCCCGTTCACCAGAGGCCTGTCCGTGATGAACCTGCCGAACTCATGATCAACAGCCGGGGAAGGAGAAAGGCTACGACGAGTATCCAGGTGGTCTCCATTACGAGCATTAAATCTGTTTTATACACCACCCTGCAGCCTACCCCTGGAGGGGGACATGTTTAATAGTCCCATCCCTTGCTTACCGCACTACTTGTATCGTTCTGCATTCATGGCAGTATTTCTTGAATAAACAATGCATCGCTTTTTTCTTATAATTGCATTTCTTTCTTATACATATGTTCATTTATGACATGTTGCATCCGTACACTTTGGTACGACTAAATACACCAGGGGCTTAAGTCCCCCACATTATGGTGTGATAAGTCCGAACACCTTCACAAGTGCGGCACCCCGAACTTATAGCATTATATGCATCGGCTCCGAATCATGTCTTGGGTCAATAGTTGGGTTTGCCCGGCTCCCATGTTTTGGTACCTTACGTTCCATTGTATCGGCTAAGGTAGCACTGCGAGAACCACTACAATTGTGCCCCGGTTGAGATGGGCGAGCGCCTCAGTGGAGAAAGCTAAAACTGACCGTCATGATACGGCAAGAGCTGGTCGCTGTTCGAGGTTTTTTCGAGTCCCTAAAGACTTATGCCGCTTAGAGCGAGGAACCGGCTTTGTCTAGCCCAGGCGTGGATAGCGCCCCGAACTCGGTCTTCCGAACACTAGGGGCTTCGCCGAAATTTAAAATTATAGAATTTTATGGCTAAGTGAGAGTGTTCAAGCATTATAAGTCTGGTTGCCTCGTTCGTTGTGTTGAGCGCCTCCCTAGATGGACCCAAAAATGGGAACAAGAGTGCTCAAGTTTATCCGAACACCCGGCACTTTCGTGGCATGAAATTTGAAGCCGACGACTTGCCATCTCTCAGATTTGATAAACGGCCGCATAGAAGGTAATATTTTAAATTAACAAATGTTGCTTAGCACATATGAACAAAGTTTTCAGCGCACAGGATAACAAAATGCGAGTCTACTCAAATATTACATCTTTGGAGCACTCACCCGCAATCATGCGGACACTCTTATAATACATCTCGGGTGTGCGATACTCCTTGCCCGTCGGTGGTGCGTCCCTCACAAGCTTCTCAGCGTCCATCCTACCCCAATGCACCTTTGCACGGGCAAGGGCCCGACGGGCACCTTCAATGCAGGCGGAGTGCTTGACAACTTCAACCCAGGGACACGCATCCACCAGCCGCCGACCAGTCAAGTAGCTCCGAGGCATGGCCTCCTTGGGCCTGGCCGAACTATGAGGCCCTTCATGGCCTGTTCGGCCACCTTGTGGAGCTCGACCAGCTGCTTCAGTTGGTCACTAATGGGCACCGGATGTCCGGCCTCAGCATACTTAGACGAAGACCTTCTCTGCCGAGCTCCCTCCTCGGCCGGTAAGCGGCAGCATCGGACGCTGCTGCAGGGCAGATCTGCGAACGCTCTGGAGAGCTCGGTCGGGTAAGTAATAGGTAATTCACATTCACATGCTTGCTTTGCATGAAAAATGCCTTACCGCCGCTATTTTCTTCAAGCGCCTCGATTTCTGGAGGGCCTTGTGGGCTTGGCCTTAGCGGCTTTGGCACTCTCAAGAGCCGACGCAAGCTCGGACTCTCGAGTCTTCGAGTCACGCTCCAAACTCTCGTGCTTTTCCATGAGAGCCTGGAGCTCTTGCTGTACCTCCGCCACCCGCGCCTCCTGCTTCTCTCGTTCGGCTCGTTCCACGGCCGCATTGCGTTCAGCCGCGGACACCGCCTCCTTCAGGGTCGCTACCTTGTTTGTGGCCCCCGTAGTACCCACGTTATCCTTGTTATTTCTCTTGCAACCAAATCCTTTTCTGTAAGGTACAACTTTAATACGGTGTTACTCACCTTCCTTGTCCTCGAGCTGCTTCTTGGCACGGCCGAGATCGCTCTCGGACCACTCGAGGCTCTGCTTCAAAGTATTGACCTCCGCAGTCAGTGCGGCAGAGGTCAGCAGTGTAGCCTGCAATCCCATATTGACATATTTTTTCAGACTCCTGAGTATATCTTTTTAGATCCTTAGTCCGGCTTTTGTTTCCGAACACCGAACTGAGCATCAAGGGCTACTGTCTATGCGGTATTATATTACATATCTTAAAATTCTTACCTCAAAGCCTATTAGAAGGCTGCTGCAGGCTTCGGTCAGCCCGCTCTTGGCGAGCTGAACCTTCTGAATCACCGCACTCATGACAGTGCGGTGTTCTTCTTTGATGGAAGCACCGTTGAGCGCCTCCAGCAAGTTATCCGGCGCCTCCGGTTGGACGGAGGCCGCCGGTGTCACAGTCTTCGGAACCACTACAGGTTCCGGTGCGGAGTCCGGTGCAAACTCCGGGAGGTTGCCCTGCGGCACCTCCGGGGCCTCCTCCTCCTGGCGGGTCCCTTCCTGGGATCCCCCCTCGACGTCGTCAGCGTCACGGGGGGTGGAGGCAGTCGAAAGATCGTCCTTGGGCGGACTACAGGTTGTATGCGGCATTAGAAAGACACCATGTGGCAAAAAGAAAAATTATAAATCATCTAGGAGTCTAGATACTTACGATCTCGCCAGGGGATTGGCCCTTGAAGGCCACTCCTCGTTGCCATCGCCAACATTGGCGGAACAGTCCGGGTGAAGGGTCCTTCCCTTCTTGGACCCTTCGGCTTCCCTCATTGGGGAGGCCTTCCTCTTCTTCTCTCCCCCCGCTGGGGGAGAGGCCTCTTTCTTCTCCTCCTCGTCCTCGTGGGAGGAGTCCACCTCGGAGTCATCGGACGATGAGTCCGATACCACCTGACGCCGGGAATTCCTTCGGGTTCCCGTGGCCTTCTTCTTGGCCTTCTTCTCCGGCACTACGTAAAGTGCCGGGACCAGCAGCCCCATCAAACGGGTGTCCGCTGGGTCTTCTGGAAAGGGAGCCGGACAGTTAACCTGTCCAGACGTCTTCTACCAGGCCTGTTAAAGGTATTGGGAGTTTAGATCCCGCATAGACTCAAACTATGAAAAGCAAGTGTCCCATAAAGGATAACATAGCTTACTTCGCCAGCCGGACGCTGTGTGCTGAATCCGCAATCTTCGGTAGCGGATGCGGGAGCTTCGGCGCCCTTGAACAGCACCCTCTAGGCAGCTTCGTACGTAGTGTCAAAGAGCCCACTCAAGGTCCGGTGCTGTGCCAGATCAAACTCCCACAAATTGAAGTCCCGTTCTTTGGCGGGGAGAATCCGGACGAGCATGACACGGATCACGTTGTCAAGCTTGAGCTTCTTGTTCACGGGGTGTGGAGGCGGGATGGAGTCGGTCAGCTCTTCCGAACTACCCCATAGCAAGCCCTTCTCTTTCTAGGAGGTGAGCTGCATAGGGATGCCAGATCTGAATTCGGGGGCCGCTGCCCATTTAGGGTCACGCAGCTCGATGATGTAGAACCACCCCGATTGCCACCCTTTGATGGATTCCAAGAAGGCACCCTCAAGCCAAGTGACGTTGGGCATTTTTCCCACCATGGCGCCTCCGCACTCCGCTTGGCTGCCCTTCACAACCTTCGGCTTGACATTGAAGGTATTTAGCCACAAACCGAAGTGGGGCTGGATGCGGAGGAAGGCCTCACACACGACGATAAATGCCGAGATATTGAGGATGAAATTCGGGGCCAGATCGTGGAAATACAGGCCGTAGTAGAACATGAGCCGCCGGACGAAGGGGTGGAGTGGGAAGCCCAGTCCGCGGAGGAAATGGGGAAGGAATACGACCCTCTCATGGGGCCTGGGGGTGGGGATGAGTTGTCCCTCGTCGGGGAGCCGATGCGCGATGTCGCTGGACATATATCCGACGCTGCGCAGTTTTTCTATGTGCCCCTCCATAACGGAGGAGGCCATCCACTTGCCTCCCGCTCCGGACATGGCTTGAGAAGGTCGAGGTGAGATGTGCGGACTTGGGCGCTGGAGCTCGAGTGCGCAGAGATGGATAAGCAAAGGAGGAAGAAGGCGTAGGTAAAAAGGTGGATCCTAATCCCCTTATATATGGGCAGACGAAACTATGCGTCCCCACCAGCCTGGTAAAACTCGCTTATCTCCCAAGCGCCGCAATCAATGGCGCGGTTGGGTTACCCACGTCCGTATTGAAGGGAATCCTGGAATAAGGGGAACACGATCTCTGCTCCGATAAGACGTGCCAAGGAAACCGCTTCGCTAAACGCGCTGAGGTGGTATAATAAAAATGATTTGAGTAAAGGCTTGGTAGTGGTGTGACGTCACACCACAAAATACGTCAGCAGATTGAACTTGTGTAAATATTATTCTCTACTGATGGTATGTGGAATTTATTTTCTGAGCGGACACTATCTGGTGTTCACAATCTTCTATGGATTATTCGGAGGAGGAACCCACCTTGCAATGCGAAGACAATATCTTGGCTGGACTCGCCGTCATTGAAGCCTGGTTCAGGGGCTCTTGAGGAGTCTGGACTAGGGGTGTCCGGATAGCGAACTATCATCATCGGCGGACTCCAAGACTATGAAGATACAAGATTGAAGACTTCGTCCCGTGTCCGGATGGGACTTTCCTTGGCATGGAAGGCAAGCTTGGCGATACGGATATGTAGATCTCCTACCATTGTAACCGACTCTGTGTAACCCTAGCCCTCTCCGGTGTCTATATAAACCGAAGAGTTTTAGTCCGTAGGACAACGACAACAACAATCATACCATAGACTAGCTTCTAGGGTTTAGCCTCCTTGATCTCATGGTAGATCCACTCTTGTACTACCCATATCATCAATATCAATCAAGCAGGAGTAGGGTTTTACCTCCATCGAGAGGGCCGAACACAGGTAAAACATCGTGTCCCTTGTCTCCTGTTACCATCTGCCTAGACGCACAGTTTGGGACCCCCTACCCGAGATCCGCCGGTTTTACACCGACACCCACCTCGCCCGCCGTGCAATGGCTGAGTTAGAAAAACGATGAGGTTGAATAGATTGATCTAGCATGGACTCCAAGAAATATGATGTCAGATGGAAGTCGTGCTGGTGCGTGTGCCGTAATTCTGGACGTGAATGCTTGTTCTGGCCCATGCCACCCTACTACTCCTACTAGTTAGTACTATATAGTACTACTAGTATCGAGGATTCGAGTGCTGGTTATGTAGTCTGAGATGGCTACAGTAAAAACACCCGCACGACGCGCAAAGCATGTGAAGCTAGTACAAATAGTTTACTACTATTGTTGATTGGCCCCATCCGATAACATGTTGCAATGCACGTACAATTATGTATTCGGAAAATATTTTTTTTTGCCTCGTCACACCACTCACTCACAGAAGCAACTCGAACGCCATTCATAAATTTAGTAAGTTTATCACAGGCATATCATTTTATTACATACAACAGGTCATTAACCCACATCGACAACGAGGATACATTATAAATACTAAAGTTTTCACCACACAACAAATAACATGCAATGAAATGAACTTCAACTCAACCATTCCTCAGCGTTGGAAACGTTTGCTTTGAACCACAAGTGATTCTCTGGGACTGGCCATCCATTGTCGATCTGGAGACCAGCGGGGTGATCATCCGGTGAAGCGGCCTACTATTTCAGTACCAGGGTAGGGAACCACCCAAATGTCCGAGGTATAGACACAGTTGCTTCTCATAAATGGTAGTAACGTTGTGTCAACAGCAGTTGGATCACCTTTCACCATCATTAGATAGTTTTGTCCAAGGAAGAGCGAATTTTGTCCAAGACTATCAATTCTGTACCAGGGAGAAGGAGTTGGCGCTAGCACACTAGCATCCATCCCGAATACCATGCAACGGGTGTTGGAATAGGTCCGGAGAGTGCGACCATGGGAGACTACACCTGCTTCCTTAGCAGTAACATCATCAGTGGGCTGCATACACACAAGAAGAGGTGATCCATCGGAATTAGTTGCCAGGCGCCAAATAGGGCGCTGCTCGTCCTCATGCTCGTGATCATCACCATCATCATCTCTCCCTTGGTTATAAAAATCTTCAAGTATAGGTGGTGGAATGTTCAAAGGACCTTTGAAACACAAGAAGAATGTTAATTAGTAAGGTTGGCCATAGTGGGGGTAACATAATTAGTATCATGCACTTGGGACTCGCAAACATGCTTATGTGGCAGGCAATTAAGGAAGAGAGAGATGGTTATAGTAACATAGGTAGATACCGTAACATAATAAATGTGATGCTACTATGTGTCATGCATGGCAATAAATGAGACCACCTATGATACTAATCTAAGATACTACTCCATCCTTTCCGGTTTATAAGGCTCAATTCAAAAATCTCACCAACCAAGATAGATGGTGAGTGGTGGAATACTTTTTGTAGTGTGCAAAAGCACCCAATTAATGCTCTAGTTTTCCTCAAAAAGTATGTTTACCAATGCATTAATTGCAATGCATGCATGCATAAATTAGATGAATTGGTCAATTTTCTCTTAATAATTTCATGCAATGATTTAATGCATCTTGGAATCTGAACATGTGATGGGAAACAACCAAATTGAGCCTTATAAAATGAAAAAACTAAAATTTTGAGATAAGCCCTATAAACCGGAAAGGAGGGAGTATGCACTATAGAGGTAGTAACATAAACTAGTAACATATGCATGTTACTAGTCTAAGTTACTCCCCACTATGACCAGCCTTGCTAACCCGCATGCATGTGGATGAAACAATTATAATTACGGTGGAAGACAAACATACCGAAACAACGAGGATGCCATGCAAAAATAGTGCCACGAGTGGTGGCAGCAAACACAAGACCCTCGTATTGAATTGCATCACAGTACTCATCCGTGTACAGAAACTGATTTTTGAGCAATATCCATCCAGTCAAACCACTGACGACGGCAACAAGCTTGTCGAAGATAGAAACAACTTCATAGTAGTTGTAATTCCAAGAGCGGCTGGGGACTCGAGAAATTGCTATCTTCCGTAGAAGATAGTCACCATGATTGTATTTGAACATGCGTACAATACCGGTGTGCTCAACCTCTGGGCACTCTGCTGAAATTTTTGGAAGTGGAACCCGGTCACGAGTATACACATTCACAAGTTCCCACTCGGAGTTGGACCCAATGTAAACAACCCAATCTCCATTTGCGCCTGCCCAAGCCTTGCCCTCAAGCGATGGCATCTTAACATCATACGTATCATTATCAAGCGGCATCAACTTGCACAGGGCGAGGCCTCAGTCGTGTGGCGCCCGATCATCGTGGTCCTGGCGAAGAAGATAGGGGAGATCAAACCGCTCCTTGACTCTTGGGTTCCTTGTAATGATGTTATTAGTTGAGTCGAGAATGGGCTTGAACGAACCTGCCATGCTAGCCGAGGTGATGACGTCGCACCGATCAATGAGTTCCTCCACCACGTCATCTTTCAGATCGGGGCAAGAATAACGGGGTCGTTTCCGTCCTGTTACCTCCATGGAGAATACGATTGAACAATGGCAGAAGAAAGGGTGCAGGGCTAAAGGAAAATGGAGGAGGGAGAGGAAGAGCGTGCGACAGCAGTTCCAAATCGAGAGGGAAAGGCAAAGAGTCGGTGGATGGTTGCCAGTTTGCCACGGTTCACGAAGGGGCACCCCGGCCTACATGTCGGTTCGGAAATACTCCTACAACTCGCCGTTCTCTCACTGATATGTGGAATGGGACCACATGTCAACGAGACATGGTGTGTAATTTCTCGTGCAAAATCTGATCTGGCCGCGTTGGCCCGAGGTGCCGCATTATTTATCGGCCTTTATTTTTTTTAATGGCGTGTCGTTCAGTTTCGAAGCACGACTAACTAGTACTGTACACAGAGAAAATATAAACTACTCTACCACTACTCCACCTCTAGTACAAGTAGTATAAAGAAGATATATAGGCTGGAGCTTCAGCGCTTTCTTGCCAAGGGCTGCCCACTTGCTTCTCACACTACCACCCTCTCTCCAGATCTAAAAAATACGGCCCCTCTCTCCCTCCTCACCGGTGGTCATAGATCCGCCGAGGAAGAAAAGGACGTGCAGCGTTGACGCACTCGTCGTTGGCGAGCGAGGTCACACACTGACGACAAGGCCGTCCTCTCAGACCTAGCGCCCGGGCGGGATCGCTGCCGTAGTGTGTGCGGACGATGACGACCACGAGCGAAGCCACTTCCCGCCGACCCTCAGGTATGCTACCTCTTTTCGAACCATACCCTTGTTCTATTGCCCCATCTGGCACGTCGTTGCATGTGGATCTTTTTCCACTCCACCGTCTTCCCAATTTGCTATCCTTTTCTCTGCTGGCCACGCAGACGAAAACCATAATTTGCACTATTAAAGGAAACCCTACTTCATGCAGACTAATGCATGTCTGGGTTGAATAAGGAAAGGAAGGGAGACTGTACTGTCCAAGAGAGTAGGCATCAAACCCGCATCTAGGTTGAAAAGGGGAAAATCAGTAGCTAAGGAACGAGTCTCGTGTCTCTTGGTTGAAGAAGGGTAGAAAGGCATGACAACGCAATAGAGAATGACCAGGTCGATCGGTTTGTTGTCCTCACATAGGAAAAAGGAATGGGACGTAATCCACATATGCTGCCTAGATATTTGTTGCTCTTGGCAACCATACCTCCCTCACCACTCTGCGTCCATGGAGGTACATCGTACTGGTGCGCCCACGGTCCGAATGGGCGTCCCATGCTCTTATTGCCACTTTTTTAGCTGTTAGTATAACGCCAGCAGTCAAGTCAAGCAATGATACTACTAAAGTGATGCCACATTTAACTAATGCCGCTCTCAGTCTAATGCCACAGATAAATTTAAGCAGTGCCATTTAATGTCACTGGATCATTTCAGGGTTAGCTGTTGATTGTGGATGTATTGAAGATTTTTCAGCTAAGGCATTCTAATGCTGTTGCACAGCCAGTATACCAACGATGAAACTTGTTACTACCTTCAGATTTTTGCACTATTAATGCTTATAGATTACATACCTCACTTTCATGAGATAAGTTAATTTTTTTGTACAGTGTCACCAAAATGCCAAGGCGCTGATGTCATTTTATTTTGATTAAACTGCATAGAAAATTATGAAGACAAGAGGAAAGGTCAAGAGAAGGCACCTCCTTCTCCGGCTGTTCTCTTGATTATCAAGAGGAAAGATCAAGTTTTTATGTTTGATCGATTATCAAGATTGGGATAGCAATTTTTAAGGTCCCCCCTGAGTTCGAAATGATATTTACCTTGGAGGTACATGGTTTGCAATTTTTTTATACTGTCATTACTTAATAATGCTAGTTACCTTCAGACTTTTGTATTTGGTGTAATGCTCATGCACAGCTAGTATACCAATGCTGAAACTTGTTACCTTTACATTTTGTATTGTTAATTCTTATAGAAACCTTCCAGTGCTAGAGTTTCTGAAATCTGTTCGATAAAACCATTGTCTGATACCACTGTAATAAACTAACTACTCTCTTGTTGCACTAGCCTTTGGATTAGTGTATATTTGTAGTATTCGAATGGTGTTGCATGGCGTATGGACATAAATAAAGTGTGGCAAGCTTTCCCGGATATGTGCTCAAGAAAACTACTACCTGTTTTTCTAAATACTAGGCGTTTGGGTACTTTAAATTGAACCGCGGCGTCTTATATTAAGGAACAGAGGGTGTAGAGTTCACTCAAATTATCCGGTGTAAGTGGGAAGCGAACACCTATGGGCGATGCCCCTTCGGTCGGCGAGGAGCGGAGGCCGCACGAAGAAGCGGATCGGCGGCTGCGAGAATTTTACCCAACCGGAGCTCTCCGGTGAGATAAAACTCCTACTGCTGCTTTGTTGTTGTATTATGCTCTTGCTCTAGAGCATGGGAGTGTTCTGGTTTCGAATGAGACGAACCCCTTCTACGTTGCGCATGGGCCTCCTTTTATACGCTAAAGGGGTCCCCGACAGGTGGCAACGCATGCAGGGGTAAAAGCATAAAAGGTATGGTTGGTACAACTGCCTCTACAGTGTTCCCTACCTAACTCTGACGCCAGGGGACAAGAGCATTTAATGCCCGTCCGGTCACCCAAACAGTGCAGAAAAGCGACCGTTAGGGGCGCTACCGTTCGCCACGATGGCCATCTCGTCATCTTCGCTCGCCACCTCGCACCGCTTGGCTGCACAGCCGCCCGCCACGTGCGCCTGGAACGGTCCTGTGGCGACACGTCGTCGGATGCGCTGGAGCATGGGCACAGGTTGGTGGCTTCGCCGCGGCAAGCGCCTTGCCGCGGTTGTCGTCTTGTCGCGCCCGAAAGCTTGTCGCTCGTCGGGTCTTGCCGGGACGCGCGGAGCATCGCGGCAAGTTCCTCAAAATGCCTTGGTTGGCCTTCCCGGCAAGCTCCTCTTGCCGGGGCCTTGTCCTTCCCGGCAAGCCTCTCTTGTCGGGCTTTGTCTTCTCAGTTCAAAACTCTTTGTTCTTGAATCGCACCAACAGGAACTACGGCGGACCTTGGAGGTCACCCGGCAAGCCTTGCCGTGGGGTGCTGCGACTGCCCGTGCACAAGTTCGGGATACTAAGGTACCCCTACTTTAGTACACCGACAGGAGCCCCTGGGCCTGGGCCATACACGGTGCCGAGCGCTGTTGGGCCAGGCCCAAAACAGTGCACGGGCACACGAGGGCTGGGTCCACACCGTATCTGACTCCGTATCCACCGCGCCCTCCCGTAACGGCACGCATCAAATGCGGCGTCGTGGGAGAGATCGTGGGTGATTCTTTATTCGGAGAAAGCGTAATGTTCGCCTCCTCCTCTTTATAAGCAGGGGAAACAGGGCCGTTCCCCCACCTTCGCCATTTGCGGTTCTGACCTCAGAAATCTCCGCCGCTCCCCTCCGCTTCCACAGTCGAAAGAGAGCAGTGCTCCGCACCCCACCGCCGCCGTCGCCGCCAACGCTCTTGATCTCCTCCACCGCCTCCGCCATGGCTCCGAAGACCGGGAAGAGCGCGAAGTCGGCCGAGGCGCTGCGACTTGAGGCGCTGCAGAAGGAGCGGGCAACCTTCCCCCCTGAGCTCCCCGCGAAAGATTTGAGGGAGTGGTTCTACCTCTTCTGGTCGACGGAGACACGGGCGCATCCGCGCACGCAGGTACTTTCCGCCGATGCTTCTGCTTCTAAACGGTCTCTAAAGGGATATCCTTTCTTCACACTATTTTTCCATTGCGGGCTCTGCCCTCCCTTCTCTGACTTCTTTTGTGACATCATGAACACCTACGGGTTCCATCTCCTTGATTTCACCCCCAATGCTGTCCTGACCATGGCGGTTTTCGCTCATCTTTGCGAAAATTTTGTCGGAATCCACCCAAACGTAGCCCTCTTCCGTCACTACTTCATGCCCCGGGTCGAGAGAGGAGAGCCCTTGTCTGGCGGGATCGCCTGGAACTCGAGAGCCGGCAAGAAGGAGGTCTATTTGGAGGGGGAACTCCGCAATAAGTGGGATGAGTGGAGAGCGGAGTGGTGTTGGATCGTTGACGAGAACCCGCAGCCGTTCACTGCCCTGCGCCAAGCCCCAGTAGTGCGCGGCGACGATTAGAGCACCCTGGCGGCGGACGATGCTAGGCTGAAGATCGCCACCACCCGGATCTTGCGACTCAGGCTTGCCGGGCTTACTGTAGGTGCCATTGGCGTGGACTTCCCGCGCGCGCCGCCCTCTGCGGAGAGGGGAGGCCCACCTGGCTGTTCGGGGGCCCGGCGGACATCATGAGGCTGCGCCCGGGCCTCAATTTTAATTTCACTGTCTTGGAGTTGGATGGGATGCTCAGGGAGCTGTTCAAGCACGACCCCGATCAGCCCGAGTGGTTCAGGCTGCCGCAGGGCATCGTCCCGTTGTGCAACAACTCCTCGCTCGATTGCATCCGCGCAATGATGCCGGAGTGCGACTCGCATGGAATCATTCCAACTTGGCGGGAGCCCGGCGACGACGTCGTGCAGCAGTTCTTTGATAGCTTGGTGGAGGTGGCGGTCTGCGCCGACGAGCAGAGGAGCCTTTCCCGCGACACCATCAAAGACGAGATGCGGTACATCGCCAGCAGGGCGGAAGAGGCGGCAGCAGCCGCCGCCACGGGTGAGTTTGGATTCACTGTGGAGGAGGCAGAGGCAGCCGCAGCGGCAAGCCTTGCCGATCGAGACGAGCTTGTCGGGGAAATCGTCGGCGGGGAAGGGTCCGAAGCCGAATCAAGCGAGCCTGTCGAGGGTGCAAGCGGCCGGCCGTCTTCAAGAAACTTGCCGCAAGTGGAGCTCCCAGTGCAGCGCCCAGCTCCACCAAGAAGGCGCCTCCGTAGGACCGGAGACATAGCAGGGCGGCAGACGGGTCAACAGCCGCCGCGCCGCGGGTCACGCTCCACCGCGACAAGCACCGTTGCCGCGGGAGCACCTCGTGCCGCGCCGGCGACTGGAGCGGGGTCCTCTCGGGCCGCCACTTCTGATCCTGTTGCAGCTCCCATCAAGCGGCCAAGGGATCCTACTCCTCCGCCTCGTCATGCCGAAAGAGTACCTGACTTCGACCTCTCCGCACTCAGCTCCGACGAGGAGGAAGAAGAGGAGTAAGTTTCTCCGTTGTTTGCTTTTCTTCAACTCTTGTGGTTTCTTGTCTTGTATCTAATCTGCTTTCTTCTGAACCTTGTTCCTTTCCAGGACTCTGGCCCAGAGAGCGGCGAAGAGGGCCAAGATAACCGTGGTTGTCGTCGAGGACGATCCCGTCGTGGCGACAGAGGGCGCATCCGAGACCACCTTGCCGGACCCGGCAATCACTCCTCGAAGCAGCCCCTAGCGCAGCCCCCAGCGTAAGTACATAGTCTTACTTCCCGCTGTTGGGTGCGCATAGGTGTTCTTTTGCTGATATCTTTGGCTGTTGATTTACTTGTGTAGGAGCAGAACAGGTCCACCAGGAGCAACCGGAAGCCGCTCCTGAAGTGCTATCTGCTTCAACTACGCTGCCAAGGGAGGGTTCCCCGGCAAGGGAGCGCTCTCCGGCAAGGGAGAGGTCCCCGGCAAGGGGTAGTTCTCCGGCAAGGGACGGGACCAGCGATCCCCCGGTGGTGGAGTCCGTGACTACAGAGCCCAGCACAGGTAATCCTTCTTGCCAGAAACTTCATTTTGATTCTTCTTTTTCTGATCTTCTTTTTGGGTATTTGCTTGACTTTTTCTTCCTCTTCCTGTCTTCAGATCCTCCTTCCGCGGAGCCGATGGAGACCGAGGCCACCAGCGAGGAGGATGCGCGTGGAAACACTGATGACGCCGCCGCCACCGAGGAAGAGGCCGGCGCTGATGATCCCGTCGGCGAGGAGGCCGCCAAGGCCGCTGGCGCAGGAGCTGGCGAGGGATCCGGCGATCGCACTGACGACCCCGGGGCCGCAGGAGTGCAAGGCGCTACACCGACCGCCAACCCCTCCGCCGCTGATGCAGTGCCAGGCTCCGAAGAGCCTCAGCCCGGCGCCTACTTGAAGGCCGGCGAGGGTGTATTCGTCAAGTTTCCCTGGGCGTCGAGCTCCAGGGCGCCGGTTGAAGGAGAAACATTTGACGGGGAGGTGCTCGCCTCCGCCGGGCTAACGCTGGTTGACGCGCCAGGCAGCAGCAGCGGGGAGTCCGAGGAGGAGCAACTGCTCCGGAAGCTGTTGTCGCTCTACCGCGCCCGACAAGCCAAGGTGGAGTCCCGGGAAGTGCTTGTCGGCATAGCGGAGCGAACATTGAGAAAGCGCGGAGAGGAACTCCGGAGCGCAACCAGAAGCTCTCCGGGCCTTTGCGGAGGAGGGCGCAGCTTCGTCGAAATCGCGGAAGCGTTTATCCTTGAGAAGGCCGAAGCCGAGGAGCAACAGCGGCTTGCCGCCGAGGAGCTGTCCACACGGGAGGGTGAGCTGACGCAGCGGAAAGTCAATCTGGATAGCTATGAAGAGGAGCTTGCCGCACGTGAGAAGTCACTTGGCGGGGCACTCAAGGAAGTGAAAGATGCTGCCGCAGCTGCCGAGGCCGCCAAGAAAGAGTTGGAAACAAAAGTGGCGCAGATGGAGGCTGATCTGAAGAGGAAGGATGAAGAGCTTGCCGCGCTCCAGCGCGAGCGCGAGAAGGACGCCCTCACTCAGGGTGAACTGCAGGGCCAACTTGCCGAGAAGGGCAAGGAGCTGAGCGCCGCCAAAAATTCCAATGCCGATCTCGAGCTGAAGCTGGCCACGCTGACTGAGACGCTGGACAGCACCAAGAAGCGGGAGGAGGACTTGAAGGGGGAGATCAAAGCCAATGAGGCGCTGCTGACGAGGGCCGCTGAAACCCAGAACACCTTCAGAGAAACTGTGGAGCTCTGGACGGAGGGCCTCGTGACAGTACTAGGGAAAGGGCTATAGATAGGATTGATTCTAATGGCGCACCGTGGAAGCAGTGCGCCACTACTATATACTAATGGCGCACCTGTTTGTGATACGCCATTAGTGTGGAAGACACTAATGGCGCACCGTAAACAGGGTGCGCCACTAGTATGGATTATTTTTTTCCATTTTCCCATACATACTAATGGCGCATCTTGTCCATAATGCGCCATTACTATCTATAACTACTAATGGCGCACCAAGCGAGGCGCAAAGGCGCCATTCTTGTCAATTTTGTTTTATTCTTTTTTTGCAAAACTACTAATGGCGATAAATCGCACGATGCGCCATTACTATTTTAAACTAGTAATGGCGCACTAAGAGGTGATCGCCATTAGTATCTATCTTATTATTTTTACTTTTTGCAAAACTACTAATGGCGCACCGTCTGGCGATCGCCATTAGTAACAGGAATTACTAATGGCGCATTTTCCCACGGTGCGCCATTAGTAACCTGGGACCAACAAGATATTTTGGACAGCCCACACCTACCCACTCACGTTCCCCACTTCATTCCATCCACCTCATTCTCCAAGCTTTCGGCCATCTCCTCCTCCTCACCTCATTTCCACCATAGATTCAACAAAATTAAGTGGTGAAATTACCTTTTTTGATAGGTAAGTAAGGGAAAGCTATCTTCATGATATAGATCTACTTTTTTTTCTCCCTAGCTCTCTCCAACAACGTGAACATGCACTTTTCGTGGCCTAGCTAGATCTATGTATGTTTGTGGTGTTGCATGTGTTTGTGGTGTTGCATATATGTTTGTGTTTGAAGGTGCGGTATTTGAAATATCGATAGTTGCCAATATTTTGCGGAATGTTTTGATTCATTTCGTTTAGTGAGAATTTTGGCACTATGCATTCTTTTTGGTCCTATTTTTAGGAAGGTCATGCCAAATTTTTTCTTGGTTCTAACATATCGTTTTGCTCTACCCTTGACGACCATGGTCCGCATACGATGTTGAAGGCATCGTGAATAGGTTTTTGAGCTCATGAAGGCCGAGATGCTTCAAAAGAGCGAGGCGGAGATAAGATGTCCATGTCGAAGATGCAAGTGAAGAGCCTTATTGCGGACCCGGATTCGGGCAGGTCTTGGACCACCTGCTCTTGCGTGGTTTCATGGATGGCTATCGGTGGCAAGGTGATGAAGATGACTATCAAGTCGTCCATGACCGGGCGGGCAAGAAATGAGGAAGGGCGACAAGACAAGTACCACCGGCGAGGGCGGGCGAGAAGGCGAAGAATCTCCGGGACATGATCACGGCGGTGATCTTGTACACGATCATCATGTAGAAGATGTCGTACATGATGATGAGGAAGATCAAGGCGAAGGGCATGATCATGAAGATGAAGATGCGGAGCAGACGGCGATGGAGGCTGGGTGCAGGACCCTCATATTCAAGAGCTGCTTCTCAAGCGGACGGATAACGCAAGAGCTGCCGCCGAGAGAAAGCCAAGCTGGATCAACTGGAGATAGACGGTTACTCCATTGTATGAAGGATGCAGGCCGAGGATACCGCCTAAAAGTAGCGCTCATGGCTCACGGAGATGAAGGTAAAACACAAAATGACCGGCGCGTGCCGGCGAGAACATGTCATTACGCACGAACGTCTTCCCAAGGGAACAAGTGCCCGACCAGTTTGAGGAGGCAAAGAAAATCGTGTGTCCTCTGGATTTACCGCGACGTAAAATACCATGTGTGCATGAACAATTGCATCATTTATCGGGACGAGCACGCGGAGTCTACCATATGTCCGGTGTGCGGCGTCACCCGATACAAGAAGAGGAAGAAAGCTCCTCGAAAGTCGGTGTTGTACTTTCCGATCACTCCTCGTCTGCAGCGGTATTTCGCGGACCCTAAGGTAGCAAAGCTCCTGCGTTGGCACGCGAATAGGGAGGAGAAGAAGTGGGAAGATGACGGAAATGATCCGGAGATAAATAAAAAAGACAAGATGCTGAGTCACCCTAAGGATGCGAGCGGTGGTAGCGTTGAACTAAAGACCGAATTTGTGAAGGATCCAAGGAACATTGTCTGGGCGCGAGCACCGATGGAGTCAATCCGTTTGGCAGCAGAGAAGCACACATAGCACTGGCCTGTGTTTGTGTGGATGTACAACCTTCCCCCTGGTTGTGCATGAAGAGGAAGTACATTCACATGAGTATGCTAATTGAAGGGCGAAACAACCAGGGAATGACATCAATCATGATCTGGGGCTCTTTGAAGGAGGAGCTAGACACACTTGTGGAAAAAGCATAAGCCAATCGTGGGACGCCCAGAGAAAGAATATTTCCCTATGAGAGCCGCCTTTGCTCACGACGGTGCACGACTATCTCGATTCACGGATATCTCGAGGCAGGTAGTCCACGGATTTTACGGATCGTAAGGTGCATGGATGACACAATGTATCGCCAGACTAGATAGAGATCCGGGTCTTGAAAACCGTGTTCATGGGACATCGAAGGTGGCCGCGGCGATGACCCGTGGAGGAAGCGCAAGGATCTGTTCGATGGTGAAACCGAACCCAGCGCCGTGTTCGAGGAGCGGCGAGAAATAGACAAGCTGTTGAAAAATTGGAAAGACGCCCTTGCCGAGAAAGAAGCGATAGGCGCCAGAGCCGCTCTTGAAGGTATGGAAAGCGAGGTCTGTTTTACGGGACTTGCCGTCTTGGAAGATCCACCGTGTGCCTCACAGCCTTGATGTCATGCATATCACGAAGAGCGTGTCGCGAGTCTGCTTGGTACCCTGCTCAACATGCCGAGAGGACCAAAGATGGGCGAAAGCAAGGCGGACTTGAAATCAATGGGCATCGGCAGGAGCTTCACGCTAATGATGATGATGATGATGATGATGATGATGAGGTGAAGCAGGACACGGAAAGTCGTCACAAAGGCAAAAAGGCCAAGAAGACCGAAAATGACTACCCTCCCGCGTGCTTCACTCTAAGTCAGGAGGAGATCGAGCAGTTTTTCACCTGCCTCCTAGGAGTAAAACTTCCTTACGATTCTACGGGGAAGATAAGCGGATACCTAGACCCGGGAAGCGAAGTTCAGCGGGATGAAGTCTCACGGTATCACGTCTTGATGACGCAGATACTTCGATTGCAATCCGTGGGATCATGGGCGCTGCGTCCGTGAAACGCTATTTGGCCTATGCAACTTTTTCGGCGTCATCTCGGAAGTCGATTGGCGTGAGGCAACTCATAAGGCTGAGGAAGAGATCGTGGTGATACTATGCGAGCTTGAGATGTACTTCCGCCCGCATTCTTGACGTTATGGTGCATCTGCTGGTCCATATAGTGGAGGATATCATCCAACTCGGGCGATGTTCTGCACAGCATGATGCCGTTCGAAAGGATGAATGGTGTCATCAAAGGATACATTCGCAACATGTCACGTCCAGAGGGAAGCATAGCTAGGGGCTTTCTGACCGAAGAGTGCATCTCCTACTGCACGAATTATCTAGGCATCGAGAACCCGTTGGTGCGCCCGTCAGCAGCACCTCGGCGGGCTCGCTGGATGGGGTCACCATGAGGTCGCCCTTGAAATGCATGTCGACTTGGTCGACTCGCCGACTTTGAAAGAGCAAACCTAGTCGCGCTACAACACATAGGCGTGGTCGATCCTTGGGTGGTAGAGCACAAAACCTTTATTAAGAAGACTTACAATGACCGAGGCCAGCAGAGGGCGGACGGAGATATACTCAAAGAGCACAACTCATGTTTCATGCGTTGGTTCAAGCGAAGCTTCGCCGTACCCTTTACATGAGGATTCTTCGCGGAAGAACAACTCATATTCGCCTTGTCACAGGCGCCGAGCACAACGATGACCTATGAGGCGTCACGATATCAACGGCTACACATTCTACACGAGGACAAGGACATGAAGAGCGATGGTTATCGAACTCCGGGTAACGATGGAATCCTACACCGTAGCGACAAGGACAGATACTACGGAAGGATCGAGGAGATCTGGGAGCTGAGCTACTGTTGGAGAGAAGGTCCGTGTTCCGTGTCGATGGGCCAAAACGTCATAAAGAAGACCGGTATTTCACCACCATGGTTATACCGAAGCCAATCCAAGACCCATGGCATAAGCGTCACCGAAAAATGAGCCATGGGTGCTGGCTTCCCAAGTGGACCAATGCTTCTTCATTACCGACCCGCCAAATCCCGGTCGTGTTGTCGTGAGGAGAGGCAAAAGGAAGATCATCGGAATGGATGGAGTAGCCAATGAGCAAGACTTGACAAATACGGTGACCGAAGATCGAACATGGCGACGGCGATGAAGTAGCAGCACACACCACAAGAAGAAGCAGGACCACCCTACCTAAGGGCGTCCGTTCCACGGAAGAACTCCGTTTGCGAAAAAGAAGGGCAAGAAGATTGTGAGCAGATAGCTAGCTAAGACCGTTTGTATTTAAATCGTAGTCTTCATTTCTCGATTGTATTTCATGGGCACTTTTGATATCATGAATATTTTTAAATTTCATGGGCACTTTTTGAATTCATGAGGACACTTGATCTCGATTCCCCTCCATCTCGATCTCGATCCCCTCCATCTCGATCGCACCCGCACCCTCCCGCTTAGCTCCACCCATCGCAACCTCCCCGCTCCACCGCCGAGCACCGCCCCAAGACCCGCACTTTTTGAATATATTTTTAAATTTTTTACCATTTTATAAAAAATATTACTGTTATAATTTAAACAAGTTTGAACATATTTAAACACAAATAAATATAAAAACAGCATTTAAAATGCATAAAAATATTCTGTTATGATTTAAACAAGTTTGAACATATTTAAACACAAATAAATATAAAAACACCATTTAAAATGCATAAAAAATATTGGGGATCACTGGGATCGAACCCGGGACCTCTGGTGTGTGTGCTGCGTGCCGACCAATCGGGCTAGTGGGTGGGTTACATTGTAGATAGGGTTGGGCTGTAGATATAGCTCTTGGGCTAGATTAAAACAAAATTCTAATGGCGCCCGAGGGTGGTGCGCCATTAGAACAATCGTACTTATGGCGCACCGGCGTGTGGTGCGCCATTAAGCTTCCTCCACCTATTCCCCTCGGCCTCTCTCCTCCGCCAGATCCCCACTCGACCTAACTTTGCCCCAGCGCCGTCGCCCGCGCCGTCGCCCCGAGCTGAGGAGGAGCGACGCCCCCAGCGCCGTCGCCCCGAGCCGAGGAGGCGACGACCGCCCCTCCGCCCGCGCCCGGCGCCGCGCCTCGCCGTCCCCCTCCGCCCGCGCCCAGCATCCTCGGCGTCCTCCGCCCAAGCCGAGGCAGAGAGGCAGCGAGTGGAGGAGCCCACCGCGTGTCACCGGAGCTTCAACGCCCAGCCGCTGCCGGAGCTTCAACGTCGGCGTCTTCCTCCATTCCTCCATCCCCTCCCCCAGGTGATTCCTCCCTTCTCCTCCATCCCCTCACCTGCATGTATTTCAGAGAACAAATTCATAGTTCATTTCATTATGTTGGCCTGCATTAGCTAAGCATCAAGTGGATTTAACTATTTTAGATAGTTTCAGTTAACTGTTTTGCGTTTCCTGAAGAGGTTCACCTATAGTTTCAAAAATTCAGTCACTGGATATATGCAATAATTTACAAAGAGCAAGTGATGTGGAGCAAAAATTCAGAAAATGATGTATAGTTTCAAAAATTCAGTGAAACTGAACCTACCCTATTGCTTCATGTAGCAAAGGCGGCAATGCAAGCAAGATCATGCTTGGCTTAGCCAAATTCATGTTACTGAATTTTTTTCAACATGATAAAATTGTCATGCTACTAAATGTTATAGAAATGCAAGGGAACACAGAAATACTAGGGCACACAACATTTAGAGTACTCTGAAATTCAGTTCAGAAATTTTTTGTTAGATAGTGGCAACACTAATCTAGAGTAGTATCCCAATCTGATGGAGTACTCGATTTAAAACTCCTAATCTAGACTAATATCCTAAAATCATTCCTGGAATTGCTGGAGTATAAATCATTAATCATTGATCATTGATGTTTGAGTATAAATCATGAAGAGCAATATCCATGTAGCTGCATACGCAATCTCGAACAAATTCAACATTTCAATAACATTTCGCTACCTTACGAACCCACATAGGCTGCAGGTAAAACAAGTTCCAGAACTTCTTCCTGATCCATCACAATAACCTTGCACGTATAACTAGTAGTACCGTGCTATGGTAGCTGGCTCGAGGATGTGGTGGGGATCTTTGCATGCCTAACACTGATTTTTGTGACATGCCGAATATTCTTGATGGCCTCTTTCTATAGATGCTGCATATGTAGAGTGTAATGAGATCTTAGTGTCATTTATGACACATGTGCAGCTTACGGATGTATTGAAAGAAATCATTTCTTTATTTTTGTTAAGTGGAGCGAACAAAATCATTTATCTGGTTTTATTATTTCGCATACCCACTTGGAACTGCAATTTCATTTATGTTGTTATAAGTTTGTTCTTTGTCGGCATGAGTTAACTTGCTGTCATTTATCGAAATTCAGAATGTCTGGACTATATGTTCATTGGTACTACTTGTGATCTTTGCTGCTGTACTACTTGGAAATTTTGTCAACTTGTGATCTTTGTTCTGTACCCCGAGAGGCCCTTGAGTTTGCCGGAATGTCGATTAACTTCCGTTCCGGCAAATTCAGGTACTCCATATGTCCTATTTTCAGCAAAGGTCATGCTGAAATTTTCCATGAATTTTAGCATGACTTTGCTAAAAATAGAACATATGGGGTACTTGCGACTAATGCATGGGCCGGGCTATCTTAGTACTTAGTTAAGTAGGATCAACTGCCCTGCCATTCTTGCTGCATTAAATCATAGGTGGCAATAGAGCCATGTGATTAGGCCCAACTTAGAATTATCCTTAGCATCGATAAACCCTAGATGATAAACCCAACATAGGTGGCAATAGAGCCAAGATTAGGCCCAACCTAGGGTGCCTCGGCATCGATAAACCCTAAATGATGAAAACTTAACTTGGCTGCCCCGGATGCCTCGGTGTCAATGAGAACCTAAATGATGAAAGCTTAGGCTTTTAGGGTGCCTCGGTGTTGACAAACCCTAAATCATGAGACCATGATCTTGTTCCTTGACAATAACCATCTTTTTGACCAAACTTTTTCCTATTTAGAGAGAAACATGGCCCACAACAATGAGGCCGGTGGTTGAGGGCAAGCAATTCTGGGAGCTGTCCCAAGAGATGGAGGAACAACCTCACCGCTATGATGACGCCGCGGAAGACACCGATCCTGATTACACAGCCCCTAGTGGCGTCGGGGATGACACCACTGATGGTCCCGCCGAGGATGCCACCACTGATGATGGCGGCGCACACACAGATGGTGGCGGCGCACACACAGATGGCAGCCAACCGAAGAAGCAAAGGAAGGAACGGCGCCCGAATGCGCTCCGCACCGTCAAGGAGGAATTCACTCAAGTGGACTCCGACGGCAATCCAACGGAGCCCAAACATATAGTGAAGGGGTACTCGGTTCAGCTCGGGTGCATTCTCCGGAACACCGTCTCGGTCAACACCGAGAACCTTAGGCATAAGGACTGAGGGAATTTGCGCAGCCTCCTCTTCACGAAGCTGCACGAACGATACAAGTTCCCTTGAATTTGAAAACACCGCCTCTCGGGGAATAAAGTGAACAATGCCGCCCTCACGAAGATGAGCACAGCCCTGTCTACTTGGAGAAGCGGTGAAGAGAATGATTGATAAAGGTGATAGTTATGACAAGATCAAGGGAAATATCATTTGATGGCGAAGATGAGTACAAGGAGTTCAAGATCAAGGGCGAGCCCGCAACCTCGAATCAAGTCGATTGGGGAAAGAAATGCGGAGTTGAACTTAGGGAACACAAACTCGGTCCGCGGTTATAGAGTGGCGGAGCCTATATGGGACAAGGAGGGCGCGGGCGTGCCAGCAAGGCCTACCGCCCGCTTCAAGAAATACAGCGGTGACAAGCGGACCGGGAACTATGTCGGGGCCCGGTACAAGGAGGACCCGATAACAAAGGAGCTTACCACGGATCCGAAGACCAGGCGCTTGAGCTTGTTACGTAAGGAATACACCCCAGCGTAATTAGCTCCATATGGTTGCACTCTAATTAATCCCCAATATTTCTAAATGGTTCATGTTCCTTTCGCGGGACAATGAAAGCGATGGCTGGGTCGTCTAAGAGCTCCCCTTCGACACCCCTTTAAATAGGGCGTTGAGCGTAATGAAAAAGAAGGATAAGCTCGATAAGCCGGCGTCGGCTGGTCGTGTGGCGGTAAAGGCTTGTCCACAAAATGGGGTCATACTATACGCTGGTGTGCGGAAGGAGAAAAAGACCAGCTCGGAAAGCCGGCAGCGAGGTTGAAGAACTCAAGGCACAAGTGGCGCGGATTCCGGAGCTTGTCCATGAGCAAGTGCAACAACAACTTGGAACGAGGCTCAATGCCATGGTGCCTATGTTGATTCATGGGCTGACGACGTGGATTGCGGGAGGCCAAAAGAGGCCTCCCCCGGTTCCCAGCTTCACGGCCAAGAACTTCGCCGCAAGGGTGGCGGCATCATTGGTGTCTCCGGCGGCGGCGCCATTGGTGTCTCCGGCGGCGGCGCCATTGGTGTCTCCGGCGGCGGCACCATTGGTGTCTCCGTCGGTGGCGCCATTGGTGTCTCCGGCGGAGGCGGTATTCGTGTCTCCGGCACCGGCACGGGCATTGGAGCTTAATGCACCGGGTGTCGCCGACCGGCACCTCGCTATAGCGCCCCTCCGTCGATTACCGCGCCGCCGTTGGCGGTGCCTCGACATTAGCCGAGCTCGGCGGCATCACGGTAACTAAGCCTCTCGGCCGATGACTTCATCTCCTTGCCTTTGGTGGGCATCCTCGGCGCCCTATACATGTTTTCGCAGGCACCGCCGGCGTTCCTTGCACTCTTCGCGCCGTGGGCGCCGAGTTGGTCGATGTCGCCAAGGGCAGAATCGTTCAACCGGGCAACCCCATGTTCCACGGTAATCCGATGCCAACCGCAATGTATAGGGTTGAAGTGGTCCGGGTGCTGCCAGGCTGCGACGAGCTGTTACCTCCGATTCTGTAACACCCCGGATGTAACTTTCCATATTTGTAACTCCAACTCTTGCCATTTTCGGATATGTGCTATGATATTCCCTCCGTGGTTGGGTTTTGTTTTCGTTTTGCATTTTGTCCATGTCATGCATCTCATATCATGTCATCATGTGCATCTCATTTGCATACGTGTTCGTCTCATGCATCCGAGCATTTTCCCCGTTGTCCGTTTTGCAATCCGACACTCCTATGTTCCCCGGCGCACCCCTCTTGTTCTTTTTCCATGTGCGGGTGTTGAACATTCTCGGAATGGACCGAGCCTTGCCAAGTGGCCCTGGTATAGCACCGGTAGACCACCTGTCAAGTTTCGGGTCATTTGGAGTTCGTTTGGTACTCCAACGGTTAACCGCACTCTCGCAGAGGTCTCTTTTAAGTTGCAGCCCAACACCCCTCCAATACAGCCCAATAACCCATCTAACTACCCTCCATGCCCTCGGTCATTCGATCACGATCGTGTGGGCGAAAACTACACCCCATTTGGACTCTCCTAGCTCCCTCTATGCCTATATATAGATCCCTCCCCCGAATTCATGGTCGAAACCCTAAAAATTTCCCTCTCGCCGCCATCGGACACGTCCGGCCACAGCGGACACGTCCCGGTCGCCCGCCGCCGCCACGTGGCACCCGCCACTCGTCCGCGCCGCCGCCGCACCTGCTACGCCGCCGCCCGGCCCCCGAACCAGCAGGCCCTCCGGCCAGCGTCGCCGCCGCCGCCATGCCATGCGCCTGAGGCCGTCGCCGCCGCCGGCGCCTTCCCGCGCGCATGTCCTGCCCGCCCGCCGCCGCCCGCGCTGTCGCCGCCGTCGCCGCCGCCTCCCAGCGCCGCCGCCCGTAGCTCGCGCCCAGCCCTCCTCGCCTCGTTGTCGCGCCTCCGCCGCCCGGCCGGATCGCGCGCGGCCCTCCTCGGCGGCTCCTCCTCGGCGTCCTCTCCCTCGCCGGCCGCCGCCACCTCGAACTCCGGCGACCCCGATCCGATCTGGATCCAGATCCAAAATTCCCTAAGGTTGACTTTCTTCTCCCCTCCGAATCCACCAAGTCTTTTTCTGTGGTAATTTCCTTGCATTTTCAACGCATCCCATCTCCGCAACCGTGGCTCCGTTTTGGGAGTATAATATGTCAAATTGTTCGCCTCGAAGAGTACATCATTTCATTCCATTGCATCATTTGCATTTGAGCTCATCTTGATGCCCGAAATGCTGTTGGAAAAGGGCTTCAGATCGTTAGTTCCAGAATCTTATCAGCTCGAGCTCTTTTGTCATTTTTGCCATGATTTATGTGTGCACCCTATGAACTTGAGCCCTACATGTGTGTTAAACTTGGTCATGCCATATTTCCAGGGGTGTTTGCCATGTATTTTTGTGATCTATGTGTTGACTAGAACAAGCATGCAAAGTAGGGATGATGATGTTGCTGATTTCAGGAACTTAGTGTTTTCACTGTCTTGTCCTGCTGTTATTTTTCTGCCATATGTTCATGTTGTTACAGAGGGATCTATGCCCTTTTTGAGCATGATCAGTAAGGGTGTTTTGAACATATGGATTTTATCTATCCATCCATGCCTTTGTTGGCATTTATGGAGTAGTCTAGCATGTCATGTTCGTGCTCTACTTTTTCTTGAAAATGTTTCCTGGCAGATTGTTTGCATGAGATTCAATTTTCACGAGGTCGTTGTAGTTGATCCGTGTATGCTATGATGTTGTTCTTGCCATGTATAGCTCCTATGCCATGTCTTCTTGATGGGTGTATGCTTAGTTTATCATGAGATGCTCTGTAGTGAGTGCATCGAGCTCACTTAACATGCCTACTGTTAACTGTTTTTGCCATGCCCAGTTTTTTACGCTAAGTCTGAAATCTGTAACAAAACTTGCAATGTTTACATGGGTGCCATCATTTCTTAGAATCCTTTTTGGCTTATGGTCAGTAAGGGACTATTGATATATGCTTTGAGTAGAATCATGTAATGCCTTGTTTTGCTATTATAAGTTCCTGTAGCATGTTGTTTGCTTGCTCTAAACATGCCTTCGATGTTAATTCTGGCATGTTAGTATTTTCACCAAGTCTGTGAACTCGATATTTTTTAGCACTTTCACCATGCTTGTTTGAACATGTTATGATGTGATTTAGCCGTAGCTCAGTGTTCCTCTTTTGTTAAGCATCTCCTGTAGTTCGCTGCCATATGCTTTGTTTTTATGTTGGGTTGTTGTAGCATAGTTTCTTGTTGCTTGCTAAGTAGCATCGGCTGTTAAAGCAGATTTGCGTCATTCTTGTTTTGCTTGTCATTTGCAAACCGTACATCCGATTCGGTGATCTTTATATCGATTTCAACCGAAATCACCCCATCTTTCAGCGGCATACTTGGTTTGCCAAGTTGATGCCAGTTCATCATTTTCCTTCCGAGCACACATATGCATTGCATATCACATCTCGCATCGCATGTCATGTTTTGCATCATATTGCTTGTACATTGTTCCTTGTTTTGATTGTGGTTCCGTTGCTTGTGTTCTTGCTTTGGGTAGAGCCGGAGGCGAGTACGTGAGCGAGGAGCCTGTTGAGAACGCCACGAAGATCAAGCCTTCGACAACTCGAGAACCTTACAGGCAAGATGACCATACCTTCGAAATCACTTCTATCTTTGCTTGCTAGATGCTCGCTCTTTTGCTATGCCTATGCTGCGATACCTACCACTTGCTATATCATGCCACCCATATTTCCATGTCAAGCTCTAACCATCCATGTCCTAGCAAACCGTTGTTTGGCTATGTTACCGCTTTGCTCAGCCCCTCTTATAGCGTTGCTAGTTGCAGGTGAAGATGAAGTTTGTTCCTTGTTGGAACACGGATATTTTGGGATATCACAATATCTATTGTTTTAATTAATGCATCTATATACTTGGTAAAGGGTGGAAGGCTCGGTCTTATGCCTGGTGTTTTGTTCCACTCTTGCCGCCCTAGTTTCCGTCATACCGGTGTTATGTTCCTTGATTTTGCGTTCCTTACGCGGTCGGGTGATTTATGGGACCCCCTTGACAGTTCGCTTTGAATAAAACTCTTCCAACAAGGCCCAACTTTGGTTTTACCATTTGCCACCTATACCCTTTTTCCCTTGGGTTTCGCGAGCCCGAGGGTCATCTTTATTTTAGCCCCGGGCGGTGCTCCTTCAAGTGTTGGTCCGAACCGAGCAACTTCTTGGGGCCACCACGGGAAACTTCGAGGCTTGGTTTTACTCGTAGCTTGACTTATCCGGATGTGCCCCGAGAACGAGATATGTGCAGCTCCTATCGGGATTTGTCGGCTGTCGGGCGGCTTTGCTGGTCTTGTTTTACCATCGTCGAAATGTCTTGATGTACGGGATTCCGAGATCGATCAGGTCTTCTGGGGAAGGTATATTCTTCGTTGACCGTGAGAGCTTGTTATGGGCTAAGTTGGGACACCCTGCAGGTATTATCTTTCAAAGCCGTGCCCGCGGTTATGAGGCAGATGGGAATTTGTTAATGTCCGGTTGTAGAAAACCCGAAGTTGACCTTAATTAAAATACATAAACCGTGTATATAACCGTGATGGCCTCTTCTCGGCGGAGTCCGGGAAGTGAACACGGTGTTTGGAGTTATGTTTGACGCAGGTTGTTTAGGATCACTTCTTGATTGCTACTAGTTTCACGACCGTGCTTTGCTTCTCTTCTCGCTCTCTTTTGCGTGCGTAGAAACCATATATGCTAATCGCTTGCAGCAGCTCCACCTTTTGACACCAGCCTTCCCTTAAGCTTAAATAGTCTTGATCTCGCGGGTGTGAGATTCTTTGAGTCCCCGTGGCTCCAGATTCTACCAAAACAGATGCAGTACCGGTGATGCAGTAGCAGATGGCGAACCGAGCTGAAGTGGGAATTTGATGAGGCACTTGGTCGTTACTATGTTTCTTTTCCAGACGATTAGTAGTGGAGCCCAGTTGGGGCGATCGGGGATCTGTGTTGCATGTGGGGTATTCTTCTTTTATTTTGGTTCCGTAGTCGGACCTTGAGTGTAAGCTGAATGATGGATGTTTATTTATGTATTGTGTGAAGTGGCGACTGTAAGCCAACTATGTATCTCTTTTCCCTTATGTATTACATGGATTGTGCGAAGATTACCTCACTTGCGACATTGCTTTCAATGCGGTTATGCCTCTAAGTCGTGCTTCGACACGTGGGAGTTATAGCCGCATCGAGGCGTTACAAGTTGGTAATCGAGCCATCCCGACCTTAGGAGCCCCACCGCTTGATCGTTTTTAGTGGCGAGTTGTGTCTAGAAAAATGTTTTGAGTCATTTAGGATTATATATATCGGAGAGTTAGGAATTCTTTTTACTCCCGGTCCTTGACCTTACGGTGAGGTATCTGACGTAGAGTTTTGACTCTTCTCTTCTCAAATTTCACTAAATTTTTTTTAGGATCACGCGGGTATCTTAGAATCGTTCGATGGTTTTATGATGACAACATTGTCTTGGTTGCCTCGACATTTACGGGTTGTGGCGGTGTCCGGGGAGTTGAGCTCCGAGGTGTTGTCGTCATAATTTTATCGTTGCAGATTCGGAATACCGAGTTTAATGCGCCGACATCGAAATCTCTTTTATGCAGTCCGTTGGTGAGATAACCCGCTAACTTGATCTTGTGGTGAGTACGGAGTATTGCCATGACTCGTATAACGGATGCTTTTCGAAGGTTGAGGTACACGATTTCCGAAGGTTTCTTGGTTATGTGTTGAAGGATGGATACAGCTGGATGTAGGGATTGTTAGTTTGGGTGAGATATATTGCTCCCCTGTATCCCCAACACCTGATTGCATAACCGGAAAGTTTCGGGAGTTTATAGGTGGGATTCAAGTAGCTCTAGCATTTCTTCCGCAGATATTTGGTTTGTGATTGGGTAATCCTTACCACTTATTTGTTCCATTCATACCTTGTTTTTATTTTATTCATCAATCTCTTATCAAGTGGCTTCTCACCTTAATGGACGTGATGTTTACTTTGGAATTCATTCGTTCATCCCTGTTCGAATGTTTATTGTGAAGACTATATGTTGCAATTTCTATCCGTTGATTCAACTTGTCTATCTGTCTATCAAGATGCTAACGGATGTCACCCTCTTCAGGATGGCTCCGCCAACGCGTCAGAATCCGGACGCAGATGATGGGAGTCAGCGAACCCTCCACCTCCACCTCCGCCTCCGGAGGCATGGCAAACTTTGATGGCAACCACTAACGCCAACGCTCAGTTGTTGATCCAGCTGATGCAAGAGCGTAACCAAGGCCAAGGCAACCAAGGGAATCAAGGTCAAGGGCAGTTCTTCCATCAGCCCGATTTCCTACCCTCAACCAGTTCCTTGCAAACCAGCCAAAGTCTTTCAGCTCTTGTGCGAGGCCACGGGCGTCGACGATTGGCTCGTGGATATCAACAAGCATTTTGAATGCAGCAATGTCGACACGAGGACTACGTCAAGTTCGCGTCTTTTCAGCTCAAGGATCAGGCAGCTGATTGGTTTCAACAATACAAGGATTCCAGAGGTGGTCGGTGATTACTTGGACTGATTTACTGTCGGGACTTTAAAGCTCACCATATTCCTACCGGTGTTGTTGAGAGCAAGCGTGAGGAGTTCCGCAATCTCAAGCAAGGAAACATGTCGATGTACGAATACAACACACAGTTTGAAACTTGCTCGATTCGCTAAACAAGGCGTTCTGATGAGAAAAGTATGATCTATCGATTCAGAGGTGGCCTTAGAGAGGATCTGCAGTTATCTCTTGTTCTTTTTGAGCCTACTCAGTTTGATCAATTCTATAATATGGCACTCAAGCTAGAAGGTGCTCAGCTCAAGTGTGAGGCTTCAAAGAAGAGAAACAGGGATGCGGTTCAGTCTTCTTCTTCCTCTCAAGTGGCAGCAAAGCAGCAAAAGTTCTACCTTCCTCCTCCTCCGTTCCGTCAGCCTTATCAGCAGAAGAACTCAGGTGGTCGTGGATCTTCCCACCCACCCAACCCAAGCTACCAGAACAAGTCTCAGCCTCAAGCTCCAAGGTCAAGTGCTCCTTATCACCGTCCGCTCTCAGAGGTGACCTGCAACAAGTGCCAGCAGAAAGGTCACTATGCGAACAAATGCCATAACCAAAGGCGCCTTCCTCCTCCTCCCCTGTGAGGTCTTCAAGCAATGCAGTGGTCAAGCATAATCCAAAGTATGCAAAGGTGAATATGATGAATGCAGCTCAAGCAGAGGATTCTTCAGATGTGATCATGGGTAACCTTCCAGTTAACTCTATTCCTGCAAAAGTCTTATTTGATACTGGTGCATCGCTTTCTTTCATTTCAAGACCTTTTGTTGCCAAGCATGAGTTTGTGACGGAAAAGATTCTGTCCGTTGAAGATTGTGTCCCGGGTAAGCAAATGACATCTAATAATTGTGTCCCGGATGTTTCTATCAAGATGGGCGACTATAGATTTCTGGCTAAACCAATTGTTCTTGGTGACTCTGATATTGATCTAATTCTCGGGATGGACTGGCTTTCTCAGCACAAGGCTCAGCTTGATTGTGCTGCCAGACAAATTCAATTGACACACCCTTCTGAGGATGTTATCATCTATGCCACTCGTGATGAAACCATTCGGTTGTTTTCTCTCAATGAGAAGGGCGAGTTGGATGCTATCTCTCATATTCCAGTCGTTTGTGAGTACCAAGATGTCTTTCCAGAAAAGCTTCCGGGTATGCCTCCTCATCGGCCAGTCGAATTCGTTATCGATCTTGAGCCTAGCACTGAACCCGTTTGCAAACGTCCTTACAAGCTTGGACCCAAGGAGCTGAAAGAATTGAAGAACCAGCTCGATGAACAAGAGCGTCTGGGTTTGATCAGACCGAGTTCATCTCCATGGGGATGTGGAGTTCTTTTGTCGGAAGAAGGATGGCGCGGACCGACTTTGCGTCGATTACCGTCCATTGAACAAGAAGACAATCAAGAACAAGTATCCACTTCCCAACATCAATGAGCTATTCGAGCAACTCAAAGGTGCTAAAGTATTCTCCAAGCTTGACCTTCAGATGGGTTATCATCGATTCGCATTCGTGAACAAGATATTCCCAAGACAAACATTGAGAACAAGCTTTGGTTCTTATGAATATACTGTCATGTCTTTCGGCCTTGTCAATGCTCCTCCAACTTTCTCTCGCATGATGAACTTTATCTTCAATCCCTACACCAATGATTTCGTCTTGGTGTATCATGCCAAACATTTGCGGTTGGTGCTCGACAAGCTCAGAGAGCATCAATTCTATGCAAAGTTTTCCAAATGTGAGTTCTGGCTTGATGAAGTTCTGTATCTTGGTCATATCATCTCCGCCAAGGGAATTGCTGTTAATCCGGAGAAGGTGTCTTCAGTTCTAAATTGGGAACCTCCTCAGAATGTCAAGCAGCTCCGCAGTTTTCTCGGTCTTGCAAGCTATTGTCGAAGATTCGTTGAGAATTTCTCTAAGATTGCAAAGCCTCTTTCCAACCTCCTCCAGAAGCATGTCAAGTATGTGCGGGCCTTTGAGTGTGATGTCGCTTTCAACACCCTCAAAGAGAAGCTAGTTACAGCTCCTGTCTTGACTCCTCCTGATGAATCCAAGCCATTCGAAGTTTTCTGTGATGCTTCCTTGCAAGGTCTCGGTGCTGTGTTAATGCAAGAGAAGAAAGTTGTGGCCTATACCTCTCGTCAGTTGAAGCCCAACGAAAAGAACTACCCCACTCACGATCTCGAGTTGGCGGCAGTTGTCCATGCATTGATAACATGGAGACATCTCTTGTTGGGAAGGAAAGTGGACATTTTCACCGATCACAAGAGTCTCAAGTATATCTTCACTCAACCAAACCTCAACCTCAGGCAAACTCGATGGGTCGAAATGATTCAAGAGTACAATCCAAGTATTGAATATACTCTGGTAAAGGCGAATGTGATTGCAGATGCTTTGAGCAGAAAGGCTTATTGCAACAGCCTAATTCTCAAGCCCTTCCAACCGGATCTTTGTGAAGCTTTCCGCAAGCTGAATCTTCAAGTTGTTCCTCAAGGCTTTCTTGCCAACCTCATAGTCTCTCCTACTTTGGAAGATCAAATTCGTGAGGCTCAACTTCTGGATACCATGGTGAAGAAGGTGAAACGTGGTATTGACAAGGGCATTTCCAAATACAAGTGCTATCGCTTGGATGACAAAGACACTCTTTTCTTTGAGGATCGGATTGTGGTTCCTAAAGGCGATCTGAGAAAAGTCATCATGAATGAGGCACACAATTCCCTCCTATCCATTCATCACGGAAATGCGAAGATGTACCATGACCTCAAGCGGTCATATTGGTGGACTCGAATGAAGCGAGAAATTGCTCAATTCGTGAATGAATGTGATGTCTGCAGAAGGGTGAAAGCAGAACACCAAAGACCAGCTGGTCTCCTCCAACCTCTTGCTATTCCAGAATGGAAGTTTGATCATATCGAGATGGACTTCGTGACTGGATTTCCTAAGTCCAAGCGTGGAAATGATGCTATCTTCGTTGTCATTGACAAGCTTACTAAAGTGGCTCATTTTCTTCTGTCAAAGAATCTATCACAGCAGCTCATTTGGCGAGCTATACACCTCGAATTGTCTCCTTGCACGGTATTCCGCAATTGATCTCTTGAGACCGTGGAAGCATCTTCACTTCTAAGTTCGGGATTCTTTTGAAGGCCATGGGCACCAACATTCGTTTCAAAGACAGCTTTCCATCCTCAAACAAGTGGCCAAGTCGGCGAGTCAATCAAATCCTTGAAGATATGCTCGGGGCTTGTGTCATTTCCTTTGGCATGAAATGGGAAGAGTGTCTTCCATATGCCGAGTTCTCCTACAACAACAGCTTCCAAGCAAGTTGGGCAAGGCCCCATTCAATTCTCTATGGCGAAAGTGCCGTACTCCTCTCAATTGGTCCGAGAGCGGATGAGCGCCAACTTCTTGGCAGCGACTTGATCACGAAGCGAAGAAATGTGCAAAGTCATTCGTGAGAATCTCAAAGCCGCATAATCGCGCGCGGAAGGGCTATTATGATGACAAGCACCGTGATGTGGCTTTTGAAATCGGAGACCATGTCTACCTCGCGTCTCTCAATGAAAGGTACTCGTCGTTTCGGTATCAAAGGAAGCTTGCCCCTAGATCGTGGGTCCTTTCAAGATCATTGGCAAAAGAGGCGATCTCGCCTATCAACGAGCTTCCATCCAACTTTGCAACGCGTGCGATGTGTTTCACGTGTCACAGCTCATAAGTGCTTCAAGATTCTGGCGCACTATCAACTTTGAAGAAATTGACCTCCAAGAAGATCTTTCTTATCATGAGCACCCCGTTGCTATTCTTGAAGAAACCGAGCACAAGACTCGCAACAAGTCAATCAAATTCCTGAAAGTAAAGTGGTCACACCATTCCGACCGAGAAGCCACACGGGGCGCGAGGATCACCTCCGTTCGAATATCCGGAGTTCTTTCAGTCCTAGATCTCGGGACGAGATCCTCTTGTAGTGGTGGAGTGTTGTAACACCCCGGATGTAACTTTCCATATTTGTAACTCCAACTCTTGCCATTTTTGGATATGTGCTATGATATTCCCTCCGTGGTTGGGTTTTGTTTTCGTTTTGCATTTTGTCCATGTCATGCATCTCATATCATGTCATCATGTGCATCTCATTTGCATACGTGTTCGTCTCATGCATCCGAGCATTTTCCCCGTTGTCCGTTTTGCAATCCGACACTCCTATGTTCCCCGGCGCACCCCTCTTGTTCTTTTTCCGTGTGCGGGTGTTGAACATTCTCGGAATGGACCGATCCTTGCCAAGTGGCCCTGGTATAGCACCGGTAGACCACCTGTCAAGTTTCGGGTCATTTGGAGTTCGTTTGGTACTCCAACGGTTAACCGCACTCTCGCAGAGGCCTCTTTTAAGTTGCAGCCCATCACCCCTCCAAAACAGCCCAATAACCCATCTAACTCCCCTCCATGCCCTCGGTCGTTCGATCACGATCGTGTGGGCGAAAAATACACCCCATTTGGACTCTCCTAGCTCCCTCTATGCCTATATATAGATCCCTCCCCCGAATTCACGGTCGAAACCCTAAAAATTTCCCTCTCCGCCGCCACCGGACACGTCCGGCCGCAGCCGGACAAGTCCGGGTCGCCCGCCGCCGCCACGTGGCACCCGCCACTCGTCCGCGCCGCCGCCCGCACCATTTGCGCCGCCCGGCCGCCCTGAACCCAGCGAGGCCCTCCGGCCAGCGTCGCCGCCGCCCATGGGCGCCGAACCGTCGCCGCCGCCCGGCGCCTTCCCGCCGCGGTCCTCCCCGCCCCGCCGCCACGCTTCGTCGCCGCCGATCGCCGCCGCCTCGCCTTGCGCCGCGCCGTAGCTCGCGCCGCCCGCCCTCCCGCCTCGGCCGTCGCGGCCCTCCTCTGGCCGGCTCCCTCCTCCGGCGTCCTCTCCCTCGCCAGGCGCCGCCACCTCGAACTCCGGCGACCCAGATCCGATCTGGATCCAGATCCAAAATTCCTTAAGGTTGACTTTCTTCTCCCCCCCGAATCCACCAACTCTTTTTCTGTGGTAATTCCCTTGCATTTTCAACGCATCACATCTCCGCAACCGTGGCTCCGTTTTGGGCGTATAGTATGTCAAATTGTTCGCCTCGAAGAGTACATCATTTCTTTCCATTGCATCATTTGCATTTGAGCTCATCTTGATGCCCGAAATGCTGTTGGAAGAGGGCTTCACATCGTTAGTTCCAGAATCTTATCAGCTCGAGCTCTTTTGTCATTTTTGCCATGATTTATGTGTGCACCCTATGAACTTGAGCCCTACATGTGTGTTAAACTTTGACATGCCATCTTTCCATGGGTGTTTGCCATGTATTTTTGTGATCTATGTGTTGACTAGAACAAGCATGCAAAGTAGGGATGATGATGTTGCTGATTTCAGGAACTTAGTGTTTTCACCAAGTCTTGTCCTGCTGTTATTTTTATGCCATATGTTCATGTTGTTACAGAGAGATCTATGCCCTTTTTGAGCATGATCAGTAAGGGTGTTTTGAACATATGGATGTTCTCTATCCATCAATGCCTTTGTTGGCATTTATGGAGTAGTCTAGCATGTCATGTTCGTGCTCTACTTTTGCTTGAAAATGTTTCCTGGCAGATTGTTTGCATGAGATTCAATTTTCACGAGGTCGTTGTAGTTGATCCGTGTATGCTATGATGTTGTTCTTGCCATTTATAGCTCCTATGCCATGTCTTCTTGATGGGTGTATGCTTAGTTTATCATGAGATGCTCTGTAGGAGTGCATCGAGCTCACGAACATGCCTACTCGTTAACTGTTTTTGCCATGCCCAGTTTTTCTGCTAAGTCTGAAATCTGTAACAAAACTTGCAATGTTTACATGGGTGCCATCATTTCTTAGAGTCCTTTTTGGCTTATGGTCAGTAAGGGACTATTGATATATGCTTTGAGTAGAATCATGTCATGCCTTGTTTTGCTATTATAAGTTCCTGTAGCATGTTGTTTGCCTGCTCTAAACATGCCTTCCTGATGTTAATTCCTGGCATGTTAGTATTTTCACTAAGTCTGTGAACCTGATATTTTTTAGCACTTTCACCATGCTTGTTTGAACATGTTATGATGTGATTTAGCCGTAGCTCAGTGTTCCTCTTTTGTTAAGCATCTCCTGTAGTTCACTGCCATATGCTTTGTTTTTATGTTGGGTTGCTGTAGCATAGTTTCTTGTTGCTTGCTAAGTAGCATCGGGCTGTTAAACGCAGATTTGCGTCATTCTTGTTTTGCTTGTCATTTGCAAACCGTACATCCGATTTCGGTGATCTTTATATCGATTTCAACCGAAATCACCCCATCTTTCCAGTGGCATACTTGGTTTGCCAAGTTGATGCCCGGTTCATCATTTTCCTTCCGGAGCACACATATGCATTGCATATCACATCTCGCATCGCATGTCATGTTTTGCATCATATTGCTTGTGCATTGTTCCTTGTTTGATTGTGGTTCCGTTGCTTGTGTTCTTGCTTTGGGTAGAGCCGGAGATGAGTGCGTGAGCGAGGAGCCTGTTGAGAACGCCTACGAAGATCAAGCCTTGACAACTCGAGAACCTTACGAGCAAGATGACCATACCTTGAAATCACTTCTATCTTTGCTTGCTAGATGCTCGCTCTTTTGCTATGCCTATGCTGCGATACCTACCACTTGCTATATCATGCCACCCATATTGCCATGTCAACCTCTAACCATCCATGTCCTAGCAAACCGTTGTTTGGCTATGTTACCGCTTTGCTCGGCCCTCTTATAGCGTTGCTAGTTGCGGTGAAGATGAAGTTTGTTCCTTGTTGGAACACGGATATTTTGGGATATCACAATATCTATTGTTTTAATTAATGCATCTATATACTTGGTAAAGGGTGGAAGGCTCGGCCTTATGCCCAGTGTTTTGTTCCACTCTTGCCGCCCTAGTTTCCGTCATACGGTGTTATGTTCCTTGATTTTGCGTTCCTTACGCGGTCGGGTGATTTATGGGACCCCTTGACGGTTCGCTTTGAATAAAACTCTTCCAAGAAGGCCCAACTTTGGTTTTACCATTTGCCACCTATACCCTTTTTCCCTTGGGTTTCGCGAGCCGAGGGTCATCTTTATTTTAGCCCCCCGGGCGGTGCTCCTTCGAGTGTTGGTCGAACCGAGGCAACTTCTTGGGGCCACCACGGGAATCTCGAGGCCTGGTTTTACTCGTAGCTTGACTTATCCGGATGTGCCACGAGAACGAGATATGTGCAGCTCCTATCGGGATTTGTCGGCTGTCGGGCGGCTTTGCTGGTCTTGTTTTACCATCGTCGAAATGTCTTGATGTACCGGGATTCCGAGACTGATCGGGTCTTCCTGGGGGAAGGTATATTTCTTCGTTGACCGTGAGAGCTTGTTATGGGCTAAGTTGGGACACCCCTGCAGGGTATTATCTTTCGAAAGCCGTGCCTGCGGTTATGAGGCAGATGGGAATTTGTTAATGTCCGGTTGTAGAAAACCCGAAGTTGACCTTGATTAAAATACATCAACCGTGTATGTAACCGTGATGGTCTCTTCTCGGCGGAGTCCGGGAAGTGAACACGGTGTTTGGAGTTATGTTTGACGCAGGTTGTTTAGGATCACTTCTTGATTGCTACTAGTTTCACGATCGTGCTTTGCTTCTCTTCTCGCTCTCTTTTGCGTGCGTAGAAACCATATATGCTAGTCGCTTGCAGCAGCTCCACCTTTTGACACCAGCCTTCCCTTAAGCTTAAATAGTCTTTATCTCGCGGGTGTGAGATTCTTTGAGTCCCGTGGCTCACAGATTCTACCAAAACAGATGCGGTACGGTGATGCGGTAGCAGATGGCGAACCGAGCTGAAGTGGGAATTTGATGAGGCACTTGGTCGTTACTATGTTTCTTTTCCAGACGATTAGTAGTGGAGCCCAGTTGGGGCGATCGGGGATCTGTGTTGCATGTGGGGTATTCTTCTTTTATTTTTGTTCCGTAGTCGGACCTTGAGTGTAAGCTGAATGATGGATGTTTATTTATGTATTGTGTGAAGTGGCGACTGTAAGCCAACTATGTATCTCTTTTCCCTTATGTATTACATGGATTGTGCGAAGATTACCTCACTTGCGACATTGCTTTCAATGCGGTTATGCCTCTAAGTCGTGCTTCGACACGTGGGAGTTATAGCCGCATCGAGGGTGTTACAGATTCGACCCGCTGGGGCCGACGAAAAAGATGAGATGACCCTCGGCACCTGCGTAAACTGGCCCCTGCTATGGCCGAAGAGCCAGATTCGTTTGGGGAGGGGACACCACCACGAACAAGACCGCCCGATCGTGCGGCGCCAAGCCATGGCAAGAACGCCGCAAGCGCTACGGACCTGCGGACATCCCTATGGCACGAGATCCGGACAGCCCTATGGCACAGATCCGGACGGCGGCGACAACGGCGACGGTACATTTACCAAAGTTGACAAGTAGTTTGCGAACATGGGTGCGCCGACGAGTTCTGCGGGCCTCTTTCTCAAGAACAACCAAGACCACCGCGATCTAGCTGATGCGGCGGAGAAATCCAATTGCAACAAGCGTCGTGCGGCGTTAGGTTCTCGAGACCGCCTCCGGCTCCGCCTTCACCGAGCCTCGAGATAGTTGAGGCGCGAAATATTATCAGCCCCAACACGCTGAAGAAGGCGGCCTGTGAGCAGAACTCGGTCCCATTACAGGAGATCAAGAAGAAGGGCCGGAAACGAAAGACTAACAAGGGCGCCGGTGCGAGCCAGCCAGCACCGAGTTCGATCCGTGTTCAGGACGGGCCACCTTCACCTAAGGATATCTCGAGGAGGGTGCATGTGGCGGGTAGGGTGATGCTACCACCAAATATGCTGAATGCTGCAACCGGTGCAATGCGGAGTCTGCACGACAGTGTTCTGATTTTGGAGAAGCGGCGTCTCAGAGAGAAGGATGTGGCATACCCGGTTTTCATGGCCAAGGTGCCAGAGAGCAAGGGCTTTGTGGATGGCGACATCGGGGGTATGATCGTCCTGCGGTTTGATGAAATCTTTGCTATGTTTAACCTTCATCCGTTGCACTACACCTTCGTTCGGCTGTTTTATTTGAGCATGCGGTCACGGATCATTAGAGACAATACCGGACAACGTGATAGTCGACCCCTTCTACATGCGTGCCAAGCACATGAGCAGCGCTGGGACCGCCAAGTTGCAAGTTCACACCTCAAAGGCGTCATTACGCAAACGCGGAGATAAGGATAACTTCCTTGTGCCTTACTTTCCGAGTAAGTCATCCCTTAACCGCCCGTAACATATGATTTCTTAGATTTCGATCATTCTTTTTTCTAACATTCCGTGTTACGTGCAAAGGACACACATTGCACACTCATCCTCTTAAGCTCGAAATATTCCATGGCCACGTATTTAGACCGAACCGTAACTCCATGATAGACTACACAAATGTGAAGAAAGTTCTTGATGATGTTCTCCCGGCACGCCTAATCTGGAGGCACCTTCACCAGGCCAGTTCGTAAATCGGCAAGCACATCTTCTCACTGTCTGAAGTTCTGCTGCGTCAAGCAGCCGCTTTGTGATCGAAGGATGCCTACTCGCCCTCCATCACATGCGAGGCGATCGTAAGGACCATCATCACCTTACGCTGCAGATAATCTCAAAGATTGGGCGCGAGCTTGTCGGCAGTCCGGGCGTGGACCTCGGACAAGAATTCTTTTCGCACCAGCGGAGTTTGCGGACATCATCCATCAAGATGTCCTTCATACCGCGAGGCAGTTCTTCCTCGAGATATCAACCGTCCAACGGTGAGATAGATGTAACGCTACAAATGCAGGGTGACAACGACCATGATTTCATGACCATCACGACGGATGGCGGCTTCACCCACGCTCTGTCCGATGAGTTGAGTCGAAAGTAGTGATGTGTAGTTCAAACATTGATTGGCTCATGTTGTAATTAAACTTTAATGAATTCAGTATGTCTCTTTGGTTTGGGCGGTTGTTCAACTTAGATGTAATCGATGCTATTTATTAGTAGGACCATGAATCGTGCTATTAATGTCTTGCTTTTCTCTTCCGATCCTTTTGTTGCATACTTACACATTGCTTATGTATTGTTTGTTGTTTGGCTTGTGCATAGAGATGTAAATGCGTATGTCGTGTACAAGGGTAAGGTTCGAGTCTCGATGGTGGGAGGAGTGTCGGAGACAGGTTCACTGTTCAAGTGGTATGATTACAAAGGTACACCACTAGGGCGGAGGCGAATCTAGATACACCGCTATCTAGCGGGAGAGAGGAGGAGCGTTGGAGGAACCGAATGAAGACCAGTTTGATCGCGATGATGCTCATCGTGATGACCACAGCTCTCTTCTATGTGATGGTAGTTTAGATGATCGATATCGACTTGTAATGTGAAGGCAAACTCGATACTCGCGGTCTTGAGACTTGTAATGTTTTATCTTTGTCCGGTCTTTTGAATCCGGAGACTAATATGATGAATTTTATTCGGAGACTAATCTTCTATTGTATTTGATGAATCTGATGTTGCTGTGTGTTGCTGTCTATATTCTATGCAATAATATATTTTGTAACCTGTGTAAAAATCAGAAAAGCAAAAAAAATAAAACCTAATATTCATACTAATGGCGCACCACACAAGACACTAATGGCGCACTGTGATCATCACACTAATGGCGCATTAGCTGCTAGTGCGCCATTAGAATGCCAAAGCACATTTGTACATATGGCCCTGGGAGGCATTCTAATGGCGCGCTGCAGGCTATACTAATGGCGCACTACGTGGTGTGCCATTAGAACACCAGATACTAATGGCGCACCAGTAGTGCGCCATTACAATTTAATTCTAATGGCGCGATGCCAGTGGCGCACCAGTAGTGCGCCATTAGAAGGCAAATTCGGTGCGCCACTAGCATGCCTTTTCCTAGTAGTGTGAACATTGCCGCGGTCATTGACGAGGAGCTGTTGCAACTGGAGATGGAGGGCTTCGGGTACTCCTCCGATGAGAACCTCCAGCCCATCGCCAAGCTCATTCTGTTCTTCAAGGGCGTGGCGATGGATCTCCAGCAACTCCGGGAAAGGATTCCAAAGCAGCTGGCCGACGAGTCGCGCATGATCTGCGCCAGAGTCCTGGAGAAGGTGTTGGTGAAGGTGGCCTTCCGCAACCCAGGCCTCAATCTCACCAACGTCCTCAAGAAGCTGCCGGCGGGTGCTGATCTTGAAGAGCTCAAGGCCCTTGTCGCACCCATTGTGGACAAGGTGAATGAAGTAAGGAGGTTCGACGGTGATCGCGTAGACTAGGCCGCCCGTTTCTTCCTTTCCTTGCCACTGCTAGACATGTTATGGGAACAATCTATTAGAGCGCGGCAAGTTATTTTTGTAATATAACTTTATCTTGGGCAGTATTTGCTATGTTATCCCCTTTACTTGATTCCTTCCTTTGTATGTTTTTACCCTACACTTTCAGGAAACTTGTCGCGAGCGCTGAGTGCGGAACATCAGCAGCCTGCAGGCGGTGTCGCTTCCGGCAAGAAACCTTGTCGCCACTAGTCACAGCACACTTAAGTTGTTGAGCGGACTCGAAACAAAGTAAGGGCGCAACTAGCTACGAGTTGGTTCCTCCGCGCACAGGTTTTCCATACAAAGCACGGTCGTTCAAGGAAGATAACTTAAAAAATTTTAAAACTGATTGTGCTCAAACTTTGGCAACTTAGCTTTTCTGTCGTCTGTGTCCCGGCAAGGCAATACTTTCTTGAACGACACCTGGTCCACACCATTATCTCCTGCCCCCCGGTGACCTTGTGGGTGAGGGAACCTTCCTTTTCTTTGAGAAAAAGAAAGAAGAGAAAATAAAGATATGGAGTCTTATGGCTCGTTATTGCTTACCGGGGGCAAGTGCTGCACAAAGTTTCTGATAATACATGCAAAAAATGAAAAAGCATGAAATTTGACAAGATGTGGGGAGCACATGAGCTTTATTTATGCACGGGATCTGCGCCCAGCTTTGTACAAAGGGTTACATGCAACGGCGGCAAGGCTTGTACAAAAGGTGGTTGCTGGAACGGGTTCCGGCAACCGCGCCTTATGGGTAAAACTTACGAAGATGCTCTATGTTCCAGGAGTTGCTCACCGGAGAGCCATCTTCGGTCTCAACCGCGCCAGGCCTAATGACTCGCTTCACCCGATAAGGGCCTTCCCACTTTGGCGTCAACTTGTTGGAATTCTTGGCGGATTGAATGCGCCGAAGAACAAGGTCGCCTTCCTCGAGACTTCTGGCATTAACTTTGCGGCTATGGTAGCGGCGTAAAGCTTGCTGGTAGCGAGCAGCTCGTACAGCAGCCTGAAGATGATCTTCCTCAAGGAGCAGTGCGCCATCTTGTCGCAGCTGCTCTTGCTCAAGCTCATCATAAGCGAGCACTCGAGGCGATCCGTATACGAGTTCCGTGGGGAGAACTGCCTCTGCTCCAGTTCTTTCCGCACTTGTGCAGCCTGTCGAAAGTCCTGGTCTTGAGCCCGCCCAGCACTTCAGCATTCGCCCTCTCCGCTTGACCGTTGCTTCTCGGGTGAGCAACAGAAGCGAAGCAGACCTTGGCGCCAAGATCTTGGACGTACTGCATGAAGGTGCGGCTCGTGAATTGCATGCCATTGTCGGTGATGATCCTGTTAGGGACTCCGAAACGGCAAACAATCGACCTGAAGAACTTGACTGCTGACTGTGCCGTCACCTTCCTCACTTCTTCCACTTCCGGCCACTTTGTGAACTTGTCGATTGCAACGTACAAGTACTCAAAGCCCCCGACAGCTTGGGGAAAGGGGCCGAGGATGTCGAGCCCCCAGACCGAATGGCCAGGATAAAGGGATCGTCTGGAGAGCTTGAGCTAGCTGGTGTATCTGCTTGGAATGGAACTGGCATGGTTCACACTTGGTTACTTGTGCAGTTGTATCCTGGAGGGCTGTTGGCCAAAAGAAACCTTGCCGGAATGCTTTGCCGGCAAGTGCTCTTGCGCCAATGTGGTGACCACATATGCCTCCATGTATCTCCGCCAAATGCTCCTGTCCATCTTCCCGGGGGATGCACTTCAATTTCACTCCGTTGAATCTTCTTCTGTACAGTATGTCGTCGACAAACTGGTACATACTTGATTGCCGGGCTACTCTCTCCACTTCTTCTTGCTCTTTGGGAAGTTCTCCTGTCTGAAGGAAATGGACAATCTGCTGTGCCCATGCTGGAGCTTGCGGCTCGACAACAAGGACTAAAGGCATATACGCTGCTGCGGGAACATCCGCTTCTACGGCAAGAACCTGTGGTTCAGCCGGAGCTTGATGTTCCCCGGCAAGCTTGCCGGAGCGAAGCTTGTCGGGAGCGTCTGCTTCAACGGAACAAACCTTAAGGCTTGTCGGAGCAGACTGCTCTTCAGCATTCTTGGTGTTGATCTTGGGGACTCTTTTGGCGGCGGCTTCGGGGAGCTCTGCCGGAAAGTAGTCACCGGAAATCAACTTCCTCTTCTTGCTTTGTCCAGTTGATGGTGTTACAGATGGTTGAGTCAGCTTGAGCACAAAGATCCCTGGTTCCACAGGTAACTTTAATGCAGCAGATTTTGACAGGCCATCGGCAACGTCGTTCTGGGCTCTCGGAACATGCTCCATCTGCAGGCCGTCAAAATGCTCTTCCAACTTTCTTACTTCATCAATGTAGGCTTCCATCAACGGACTCTGATAATCTTTGTTTACTTGGCGGACAACAAGCTGCGAGTCACCCCTGACAATGAGCTTTTTGATTCCAAGGTCTGCGGCGATCCTGAGTCCGGCAAGCAAACCTTCATACTCTGCAGTATTGTTTGTCGCTTGCTCCTTGGGAAAGTGCATCTGGACCACGTACTTGAGGTGCTCTCCAGTGGGTGCGACAAGTAACACGCCCGCACTGGCGCCTTGCGGCGAGAAGGCACCATCAAAGTACATGACCCATTCTTTGCTTGCTTCCTTGACGGGGATGCTCGTTTCCGGAATTTCTTCATTAGGTGTTGGCGTCCATTCTGCTATGAATTCTGCCAATGCTCGGCTCTGGATAGTTGAAGTACTCTCAAACTTGAGGCCAAAGCTTGACAGTTCCGGTGCCCACTCGACAATCCCGCTGCTGCTACGGATTACGCAATATCCTCTTCAACGGAAAGCGACTGACGACTGTGATCTCATGAGCTTGAAAATAATGGCGCAGCTTTCTCGAGGCCATAAGAAGGCCGAAAAGCAATTTCTGCACACCAGAGTATCTTGATCTAGCCCTCTGTAGAAGGGAACTGACAAAGTAAACTGGGCGCTGCACCATCTTCTTCTGTTTCTCTTCTTGTGTCTGCACAGATCTATCCTTGTCGGGACCAGAGCTTGTCGGGGAAGTCCCCTGCATGTCGCTGGACGCGCTTGCCGCGGTCGCTGGCTCATCGTCCGCCTCCCTTTCCGCTACTAACGCAGCACTAACCACTTGATTGGTTGCCTCTAAATATAGTAGCAACTTCTCTTGCGGCTTAGGTGCGACAAGTATTGGAGTGGAGGACAGGTATCTCTTCAAGTCCTGCAGCGCAGCTTCCGCTTCCAGAGTCCATTTCATTGGACCTGCCTTTTTCAATATTTTGAAAAATGGCAGAGCGCGCTCAGCAGACTTAGAGAAGAACCTGCTGAGAGCAGCCACGCAGCCGGCAAGCCTTCGTACATCCTTGACGCACTTCGGTGCTTTGATCTGCTCAATGGCCTCGATCTTGTTAGGATTGGCTTCAATCCCCCGTTGAGATACGAAGAACCCGAGAAGCTTGCCGGAAGGGACTCCGAACACACACTTCTCGGGGTTCAACTTGAGATTGATCTTGCGCAGATTTGTAAAAGTCTCATCTAAATCTTGGATCAAGGTTGCCTTGTCTTTGCTCTTGACCACTATGTCATCCATGTAAGCTTCTACATTTCTGTGCAACTGTGGCTCAAAAGCATGACTGACTACTCTTGCAAATGATGAACCCGCATTCTTCAAACCGAAGGGCATCCGTATGAAACAGTACGTCCCACATGGAGTAATGAATGCGGTTTTCTCCTCATCCTCTTCTGCCATGAAGATCTGATGATATCCTGAATATGCATCAAGAAATGAAAGAAAATCACATCCTACCGTGGAGTCGACAATCTGGTCAATGCGCGACAAGGGAAATGGATCTTTGGGACAAGCTTTATTAACATCAGTGAAGTCAATACAAAGCCTCCATTTCCCATTTGCCTTGCGCATGACCACAGGATTAGCCAGCCACGTAGGATGGAGCACTCCTCTGACAAGGCCCGCTGCTTCCAACTTCTTGATCTCTTCTGCGATATATTCTTGGCGCTCCACTGCTTGCTTTCTGACTTTGTGCTTGACGGGCCGCGCGTGACGACAAACGGCAAGGTGGTGCTCAAATACTTTCCTGGGAACACCGGGGATGTCAGACGGTTGCCATGCAAACACGTCGACATTTGCCTGCAGGAAAGCAAAGAGCGCGCTTTCCTATTTAGGGTCAAGCGTGGCACTGATGGTGAAGGTACCACCAGTGCCGTCCTCCTTGGCGGCCACTTTCTTGGTTTCTGGCGAAGCTGTCTTCGTCTTCTTACACTTGCCGGTGGAGCGCGATGGTGCGTCCTCGACGGTAGCGTAGCACTCCGAAGAGGTGCGCTTGCCGGAGTGGGCATCAGAGCTCTTGCCGGACATGGCCTTCTTCTTACCCCCGGGAGCTTCAGCGGCAAGTGGCTTGCGTTCTGCCGCGGCTACTGCTTCCCGGTAGATCTTGTCGGTGCAGATAAGGGCATCCTTCTTATCGCCAGGGACAGAGATGACGCTTATCGGACCTGGCATCTTGAGCACGTTGTAGGCATAGTGAGAGGCAGCCATGAACTTGGCGAGTGCTGGACGACCAAGTATTCCATTGTAGGGCAATGGAAAATCGGCAACGTCAAAAGTGACCCTCCCAATCCTGAAGTTTAGTTCGCTGCCGAATGTTACCGGCAACGTGATCTTCCCCTTCGGCTTGCTCCTTCCCGGATTGATTCCTTGGAATGTGCCGGTCTCTTCGAGCTCGCTGTCGGGGATCTGGAGTTTCTTGAGTACTACGGATGAGATCAGATTCATGCCGGCCCCGCCGTCAACCAGCATCTTTGTGACTTTGAGGTTGCGGATAGTTGGTGAAACCAACATTGGCAAGCACCCGACCGCAGTTATGCGATCAGGGTGGTCCTCAATGTCAAAGATGATGGGCGTGCTGGACCACCTCAGAGGCTTGCGTGACTCAACTGGTGGTTCTGCTGCATTCACTTCCCGCACCCACTGTTTGAGCTGGCGGTGGGAAGCATGCAGAGAAGCACCGCCGTCAATGCACAAAACCTCTGTTGCTTTCTGGAACTCCTGCTCGTCGGCCTCATCATCATCCATATCCTCATCTTCGTCTTCATCCTCATCCTTGTCGCGGCCGTGGGGAGGCCTGTCTCCTTGCCGCTGCTTGGCCTTGCCGCGGCGTCCTCCCCGGCCGGGACGCTTCTTGCCGGATCCGCCAGTACCTTCCTGGGCCTTCTCCTTGTCGCGTCACTCGTGCTCAGCTTTCTGCTGCTCGACAAGCTGCTCAACTTCCTTGCAACTTTGGAGATCATGGCCCTTGGTACGGTGGATCTTGCAGTATTGCTTGTCGGAGTTGCCCTGCTTGTCGGCGGCCGCCACAGGTTCTACTTCCTTGGCGCCACCTCTGTTGCCGGACTGCTCGACAGCTACCACATCTTTGCATTTCCTTCTTCTGTTGTTCCGCCGTCGGTTTTTCTTTGCCGGGGCGGCATCCTCACTGTCAGATCCTCCTGCTCCTGCATTCTCTCCGGGGAGTTTCCTCCCTTCCTCAGCCGGTGCATACTTGTCGGCCAGGGCATACAACTCGCTGACATCTCTGATCTTGCACATCGCCATCTCCTTCCGCATCCTGCGTTACGCACGTTCTGATGGAACGCGCTGATGACCGCGGCAGGGTGGACGTCTGGGATATTGCGCTGCACTTGGCTGAATCTCTGAATGTACTTGTGCAGGGGTTCTCCTTCCTTTTGGGCGAGCAGATGAAGATCGCTCTCCTGGCCATGTGGCTTGTGGCCGCCTGTGAAGGCGCCGACAAACTGATGGAACAGATCCGCCCATGAAGAAATGGAGTTGTCCGGCAAGTGCATGAGCCAGGATCTTACGTTGGGCTTGAGTACCAACGGGAAGTAGTTGGCGAGGATCTTCTCGTCGCCCCCCCCGGCAGCTTGCACCGCGATGGTGTAGATGCTGAGGAACTCCGACGGATGCAACCTGCCGTCGTACTTCTCGGGTACATCTGGCTTGAAGTTCTTTGTGCTGGGCCACTGGACCTGCCGCAGCTCACGAGTGAACGCAGGACAACCTATTGTGTATGACAAGTCGCCTGGTTCCCCGGGCGCGTGCATATCAACAGTGGGCCCAGCGCGCTGGTCTGACTGATGCCGTGCTTCACTTCGACACTCGATGCAGGTACGAGCGTCTTCTTGTTGTAGTTCTTGAAGAACTTGGTGCTGGTCGCGACGAGCTCGAGGGTCAGACGATGCGGTGGAGTCGCTGTCGAGGTTGACCCGGCGAGCCGGTGATCTTGGCCTTCGGGGTGGGGAGTGCACGGTGGTTGCACCCCCACCGGTCTTGTCACCACCGGCTTGCGCCTGGGCGTCTTGCCGCGGCTTCGATGTGCTCGGTTGCCGGGGAGTGTCGCCGTTGGCGAAGCCGATGAGGCTCTGATTGGTGGCCCTCCAATCGTCGACCTTGTCTGGCGTTGGAGCGTAATCTAGGAGCAGTTGTGCTCGGGCCAATGCTTCTTCTGGAGTCTTGGGTGGCGGCGGTGAACGGCGCGAGGAGCGAGATATGCTCGTACTTCTAACAATGTTAGAAGAAGCAGCATCTCGTCCAGGCGACCGTGCCGCGCTCGTGCCAGCATGTTGACGTGCATGCTGATCTTGAGCGTCCCGTGATCCACCAGCTTGGCCCTGACCCAATGAACGTATGGTACCGCGAGTACCATGACGTTGTCGGTCCCGCACCTCTTGAGATGGGCGCGGTGCGTGTACGGACGCCGAGGTCTGTGCAGCCTTGTCCTTGGACCTGGCAGCATCGTGAGCCCCCTCGTCGGCGCCCATTCCTTCGCCGGCGTCTACTCCACCACCCGCTTGCTCCGGTGGCGGTGGAATCGACGCAGACGGACCAGCCACCTCCGAAGCCTTCTTCTTCGGTGGCATGTCGATGAAGATGATGATGTAGCGCGCGCGAACACCGGATTGGGTTCACACAACCTCGATGCCCCCTACCTGGCGCGCCAAAGATGTCGTGGGAAACGAACACCTATGGGGCAGGGCCCCTTTCGGTCCGGCAGGGAGCGGAGGCCGCACGAAGAGCGGATCGAGGCGAAGCACGTGAGGGATTTTTACCCAGCTTCGGAGCTCTCCGGAGAGATAAAACTCCTACCGCTCCTTTGTGGTTGTATTATGCTCTTGCTCTAGAGCGTGGGAGTGTTCTGGTTTCGAATGAGTCGAACCCCTTCTACGTTGCGCATGGGCCTCCTTTTATAGGCTAAAGGGGTCCCCGACAGGTGGCTACGCATGCAGGGGTAAAAGCGTAAAAGGTATGGTTAGTACAACTGCCTCTACAGTGTTCCCTACCTAACTCTGACGGCAGGGGACAAGAGCATTTAATGCCCGTCCGGACACCCAAATAGTGCAGAAAAGCGACCGTTACGGGCGCCACCGTTCGCCACGATGGCCATCTCGTCATCTTCGCTCGCCACCTCGCACCGCTTGACTGCACAGCCGCCCGCCACGTGCGCCTGGAACGGTCCTGTGGCGACACGTCGTCGGATGCGCTGGAGCGTGGGCACAGGGTGGTGGCTTCGCCTCGGCAAGCGCCTTGCCGCGGTTGTTGTCTTGTCGCGCCCGGAAGCTTGTCGCTCGTCGGGTCTTGCCGGGACGCGCGGAGCGTCGCGGCAAGTTCCTCGAAATGCCTTGGTTGGCCTTCCCGGCAAGCTCCTCTTGCCGGGGCATTGTCCTTCTCGGCAAGCCTCTCTTGCCGGGGCTTTGTCTTCTCAGTTAAAAACACTTTGTTCTTGAATGGCACCAACAGGAACTACGGAGGACCTTGGCGGTCACCCGGCAAGCCTTGCCGCGGGGTGCTGCGACTGCCCGTGCACAAGTTCGTGATACTAAGGTACCCCTACTTTAGTACACCGACACCCGGTAAAGCTAGTCACACCTTTGTCAAAATTAATGTGCATTATGTTATTAGAGAAGGTCTGTATGTTTGTCTCTAATGCCTTTCTACTACATACCCGACATCATGATGTAATGTTAAGTCATTTCCTTTTGTACAGTGTAACTAAATTGTCAAGGCGGTGATGGCATTTAATTTTAGTAGAACTGCACAAAATTTGCTTAAAAGAGGAGGAAAGGTCAGGAATGGCTCAGTTTTTCAAAAAAAAAACTATGTATGCCTTCCTGCCATCAGTCGCTGTTGCTTTATTTATTCCTTCAAACCGGTGGTTAGTAACAGTCTTGCTACCTTTTCCCATTAAGAAATTGGAATGCCTATATTTGTGAGTCTATGCTTCAACTAGTGCCACTTTTATAGTAATCACACTTTCAATATCTATGCAAACAGGGATGCTCGATTTTAGTGGAGCTGCACAAAAAGTCCAACTGGTTCAACATTAGGAGCATGTTTTTTTCCAAACCTTTATATCCAATTTGGTGGCACTATGAGCTGTTCATTACGAAGGTACATGGTTTGCTACTATCTTGCTACTCTTTTTGTACTGTCATTAGATTGTAATACTAGTGGTTTGCATGTGATTTTATTGGTAGGGTGGACCTACATTGGAGGTGCAGGACAGGATTCAATGATTGGATGCTCAATTTTGGTTGTATCAACTTCTCCTCTTACGTCACTGCGAACATGGTGTGGTATATGTTTACTAGCTGCTTGATATTTGTGCAGATAGAGATGTCTGCCCATTGCTATTTGGCAAACAAACAAAGTGTCCGCAATTTTGGTTGAACGGCAAAAGAGAATAGTATAGTCACTGCATGCAGTGCCATTTGAAAATAGACACAAAGATTGGATAGTCACTTCATGGACTGCAGAAAAGTAGTATCTGTACTATTTACTGGCCAACACTTGGTGCTTCATTGCTTTGGTCTGATTATACAATGGGCATCATTTTCCCTAAGTTAAAGTTTGTATTCCGAAAATAGTCTCGCGGTGTGATCGAGAGAAGACCAAATCATATTGCAAAGGATGTTCCTCCATCATGTGTGGTTCATTCTCATGGTTCCAATTGTTGGTGAAACCACTTACGTTTGCAAGTGGAATTGTAGACTTCACAAACAAATTTGTCTTTCAGTCTGTACTGAATGTTGGCCAAGAGAAGCATCCATGTTAGTAGGAAGAACATATGTTTTTTCTAGATCTTTGCTTTTGGAGCTACATATGTGTATATGATTTGTGAATCATTGAGATGCATTAACATGTTGATCTTATGTATGGGAATCATACTAGTTAGTTTTAGTTGCGATGCAAGATCCAAAGTGGCTGATCTTTGCTTTTGGAGCTACGTATTTGTATATGATCTGTGATTCTGTCCGCTCAGTGTTTACAAGTTACTTATCGATCACTAGCTAGCCTAGAAATGCGCACCTGGCAGTTTTATTTGCGACGCAAGATGCGAGGTGGCAGTTTTTGAATAAAAATGCCTACCTCTGAAGAAAATGACAAGCTACACTATCGATCCTACACAGATAAAAATGCCTACCTCTGAAGAAACTGACAAGCTACACTATTGATCCTACACGGATAAATAGCGTATCACGCACGTACTACCTCCTTTCCGGTTTGCAGGGCTCAATTCAAGAAACAACCTACTCGATCCTACATGAATAAATAGCGGATCACACACATACTAGTACCTCCTTTCCGCTTAATTCAAACCTCTCACCAACCAAGGTACTCCCTTCGTCCAGGTTTATTAGTCCCGTGAGCAAAGCAGCAAGACCAAGGCATGGCAATAATTAATGGCATGCATAAGTTTAAGCCTAATTAATTCCAGCGATTTAAGTAGTTGCATGCGTGCCCTCGGCTGCGACTCGTTGCATGCTGCTTCAGCAGATCGCCATGAAGCGATTACGAGTGCTCGCATGCAGCCGCCATAATTAAGGCAGCTAACTGATGCAAAAAAAGATACGCTTTAATTGTTGCGGGCTTTTTAAATCCGTGAATTCATTATTGACAAGGAGGGAGATGATTCAAGTGCACTCGTTTGACCGCCATGCCGGCGTGCGACCCAGACGGGATGGGACGGCACAGTCATAATTTCAGTTTCCCTAGTTTTCCATGGCAAGCTGGCGCGCTAAGCCATTATGCATTAAATTCCGATGACCATCGCGCTACCTTTCCCCTAAGTATTGTTTCCCGGCATTCTCCAGTGCCACCATGACCCAACTCGCCATATCCTCATAAGCCCCCACCAGCCCAACGTCGCTCACCCCGTCCTCCATGCCCCCGCCCGTCCGTGGTAGGCGAAGCCGGAGGCGGTCACTGCCGGAACTAGTGTTCGGTTTTTCACCGGAAGGTAGACGGAGGGAGGAGGCATTCTATCTGTCTTTAGAAGGCAATGCATAGATCGAGGAGTTGTTGGAGCGCGACCGCATGGCGGAGGAGCAGGAGTTGTTGGAGCACGACCACCTGGCGGAGGAGCAGCGTAACACCAATTTGCGCCGCCAGCGGGACATGGAGCAGCAGCGCACCGACGCTCTGAGTCACGAGCAGAGCGCCCGCAACTGGGCCGACTACATGGAGGCCGACGTCCGGCAAATATGCCTGGAGGCTGTCAGGCACGCACGCGTCGCGACACCGATTTTTACTACCAGCTCGTTAAGTGGGTTTCCTGCATGGAAGCCGAAGCTTCGGTGGACCACGCCGGCATGGAAAGGGCCAACGCGCGCGAGCAACGCACCCTATCGCACCTCTGGCAAGTCCAAGGCGAGGCGCAGGACGCCGGTGCCGGCGTTTAACGTGTACCGCCGGCATCGTCTAGTTAGCTAAGAGTAAGTTAGTACTTGTCTAGTGGGAGTAGATAGTTAACTTGGCTATTGGTTGTCAACGTGGAAGTTCAAGATTTATATGTGGATCGACCTGTTACTTTGCTCTGAATGTTGAACTTTCCGTTTGAACGTATGGAATGGGCTGTTATTTTTTTAAATGGGTTGTATTTGTCCTCCACGGGTTTAGATGCTGACTTGTGGGCCTAGCAAGTTGATGCGTACACAATCAGGAGATGATTGTTCGTGGAGAGGATGACAGCAGGGACCCGCCAAGGTCATGGCAGTACGCAAGCAAGTGCCTCCTTATTTCAAGACAATAAAAAAAGGCTCCTCCTAGTGGATTTCTGACATTTGGGTCCCATGCCATTGTCAACATAGTCAATAAACGAGAGAATTGCACAACGAGCGGCTGACAACAGGGACCCAGCAGCTCGCGCAATTATTTTTTGTTTTGGGTTAATTTGATAAATGCCTCCGAGAAATGCCATTGCAATTTCCAAACTTTGAAAAATGCCATTTCATGCCATTTCTAGTGGCATTTTTTGAAGTCTGGAGTGGCGTTTTTCAAAGTTTGCAAACTGGAGTGGCGTTTTTCAAAGTTTGCAAAAATTGCAGTGGCATTTTTCAAAGTTTGGAAATTGCAGTGGCATTTTTATGAATCGCCATAATTGGAGTGGCATTTATCTAATATGTTTTTGAGACGGAAGCAGGGTGTCAACTGGGCTGTGCGGGACACCCAGGCATGTCTAGACAGCCTTTTCTTTTATGTTTACCACAGACCAGCCCAGTAGTTTTTTTTCTTTTTGAAAATGGCTAGCCTAGTTTTTTTGTGATTTGTAAAGTAAGTCACTTGATCAGGCCTGTTGGGCTAGACGAGGAGAGCTTCATTCGGCTAGCCGAGAAAATGGCCTATCAGTAATGAGAAATGGGTTGTACATTTTTAAAACACATCAAATCGGCAATTAGTTTCAAATACTATTTTTTCATTTCGAGATTTTAAATTGCATTGATTTTTATGCGTGGACAATTTATTGGATTTTATATTGATATACATTTATTTTTAAAATCAGTCGGAATGTGACTCGAAATTTCAGGATTAAAAACAATTCAGACCACACTGACATATGCAAAATTTTGTATAATTTTTTAATCGTGGCCACAATATGGGCTGTAATGCTAACAAAAAGAATATGGGCTCCAAAAAAACTGTAAGAATTAGCAAATGAGTTGTAAACTATTTGAAATAATGGCCGATGGGTTGTATGCTGTTTTCCACAGATTTGAAGCTTTCCACAGATGGCCTGTATACTGTTGGATGTCCATCCAACGGCCGTCGTGCTTCTTCAATCTCTGCTCTTCCTGCTCCAGCCACTGAAACAAGCGCCAGCGGGACTACCTGCTCCTTCCTCCTCATGTCGGCTATCTTTGCCGCCAAGAGGCCTCACCGCCCCACCGTACTCCCATCGCTGGCCTAGCTATCCCTCTACTCACCCTAAGTCCCACACATGCTGTTATTCTCCGGCGATGGCAGACGAACCAGTAAACCATCGTACTCCTTCGCGTGTGAAATAACTGCCTAGTATTCCCTGGCTCCGTGTCGTTCCCTTCCTAGGCCTCGCCATCGTCCATAGTTGTGGTGCTCTCGGCGTGGCCTGGGTAACGTGGTCAATGAACGACATCCATCAAAAGTGGATTGTACGTGGAGAGGCTGACAGCTGGGTCCACGGCCGCATGCAAGGAAATACCTCCTTATTACGCGCAAAATAATGATTCCTCCACCTGACATCTGGGACCCACCGAAAGGGCCTCTGTATTTCACGAAAAAAACGTTACCGCCGCTGACAGCTCAGACCCACCAGCTATATCTTCGCACGCAAGGAAGTGCCTCCTTATTACGCCAAAAAAAGAATACTCCCCCTGCTAGCTAGGACACAGTATAGTGGGCCTACTAAGTTGACGGGGACGAAGGGCTTTGTCAAATTAGTCAATATGCACGATTCTAGCTTGACTGACCGTACGATGTCCATCCAACGGCCGTAGTGCTTCTTCAACCTCTGGTCTTCTTGCTCCAGCCGCCCAAAGGAGCGCCGCTTGTGCCGCCTGCTCCTGCCTCCCGTGGCCGGCTGTGCTGCCGCGGAGGCCACAACGCCCCCATACTACTCACACCGCTGGTCAGGCCATCCCTACACTCCACTCACCCACACCCCCTGTGATTCTGCGGGGACGGCAGTGCAGCCAAACCAGTGAACCCTCGTACTCCTTTCCGTGTGGGCATCCACTGCCGCGTCTTCCCCGGCTCCGCGTCGTCCCCTTCCTAGGCCTCGCCATCGTCCACCGCCGTGGTGCTCTCGGCACGGCATGGTCAATGTGGTCAACGACCGAATTCCATCGGAAGAATACTGTACGTGGAGAGGCTCACAGCTGGGTCCACGGCAGCTGCAAGGAAGTGCCTCCTTATTACGCGTAAAATAATTATTCCTCCACCTGACAGCAGGGACCCACCGGACGGGCCACCAGTATTTCACGAAAAAAACGTTTGCCCCTGACTGCTGGGACCCACCCGACGGGCCACCGTATTTCGCGAAAAAAACATTCCCCCTGCTATCAGCTCGGACCCACCGGAAGTGCCTCCCTATTACGCACAAGAAAATGAATACCCCCCAGCTAGCTGGGACCCACCTTGGTGGGAGGCTGACTTGTGGGCCTACTAAGTTGACGGGGACGGAGGGCTTTGTAAACTTAGTCAATATAAACGATTCTAGCTCCAGGGACCGTACGATGTCCATCCAACGGCCGTAGTGTTTGGTCAATCTGTGGTCTTCTTGCTCTAGTCGCCCAAAGCAGCACCGGTCGTGCCGCATGCTCCTACCTCCCATGGTCGGATGTGCTGCCGTGGAGGCCTCACCGCCCCCTATTATTCCCACCGCTGGCCAGGCCCTGCGGTGATGGCAGCCTCACACCGCAGCCGAACCAGTGAACCCTCGTACTCCTCTCGGCGCGGGCTTCCACTATCGCGTCTTCCCTGGCTCCCCGTCGTCCCCTTCCTAGGCCTCGCCGTCGTCCATCGCCCTAGTGCTCTCGGCGCGGCGTGGTCAACATGGTCAAGGAACGATTTCCATCGGACGTGTACTGTATGTGGAGAGGCTGACACCTGGGTCCACGGCCGCAGCAAGGAAGTGCCTCCTTATTACGCGGAAAATAATTATTCCTCCACCTGACAGCGGGGACCCACCGGACGGGCCATCGTATTTCACGAAAAAAACGTTTCCCCCATGACTGCTGGGACCCACCAGCTACACCTTCGCACGCAAGGAAGTGCATCCAGGCAAAAAAAATGATTCGCCCCTCTGACTGCTGGGACCCACCAGCTACATTTTCGCACGCAAGGAAGTGCCTGATAGTCGGGACCCACCTGATTGAAGCGTACGTAGCATTGTCATTCTAGTCGCGAACATGTATGTACATACTGGTCGTTGTAGAGGCGCGCATGTGTCGTAGTAGAGGCGCGCACGTAGCATGTACACGTACGTACAGCGGCCAGGGTGCAAGAAAGAAAATACGGCCACGTATGTGTACATACGGGCGGGGTCTCGAATGCCTAGTCGCGCATATGTACGGCGAGGGCTCGTGTTCATGGGGAGGCAATAGAATGCGTCGTGTTCATGGGGAGGCAACGAAATGCGTCGTGTTCATCAAGAGGCAACAGAATGCGTTGTGTTCATGGGGATGCAACGGAATGCGTCGTGTTCATCGGGAGGCAACGGAACGCGTGGGAGCCAACCGGCTTGGACGGAACAGGCGATGGAAACGAGGCCTGGCGTACCGCACAACGGAGGAAACAGACCTCCTACGGTCGAAACGGGGGTCCTGTTGATCGGGAGGGGTGTGGCGTACCACAAAACGGAGGAAATGGACCTCCTACGGTCGAATCGGGGGTCCTGCTAATCGGGAGGGGTGTAGCATACCGCAAAACGGAGGAAACAGACCTCCTACGATCGAAACAGGGGTCCTGTTGACCGGGAGGGGTGTGGCGTACCACAAAACGGACGAAACGGACCTCCTACGGTCGAAACGGGGGTCCTGTTCAACGGGAGGGGTGTGGCGTACAACAAAACGGGACTCCACGGGATACTGTTCATCTCCATCGTCGACCTCCTCCAGCCTCCACGGGCTACCGTCGACCTCCTCCAGCCTCCATAGGCTCCTGTTCATCCAGCCTCCACCGCGTGCTACTCCACCGGCTATTGTTCAACCACCCCTCCACGGGTACCCCTCCACCATCTATTGTTCATCCAGCCCTTCACACCACGGGGTCCTGTTCAACCACCCCTCCACGGCCACCCCTCCACCGCTCTCTGCTCATCCAGCCCTCCACACCACGGGTTCTGCTCAACCAGAGGCAACGCCACCGCCACTATTCATCCAACCCCCCGCCCCCACAACGCCATCGCTCATCGAGAGGCATCGATCGGCTTTAGTTAGCAGCAGAGCGGCGAATCGCCCATCAGTTCGATTAACAGCCATCAGTCGATTGCTCGGGTTCAGTAACGCGTAGCCTGTGGTGCAATCGCTCGTGTTCAGTTAGAGCCCAATGCCTCGCTCGGGTTCAGTTAGAGCCAACGCCTCGCACACACGCGCGTACCTGTACGAGAGGAACGCGCATCACTCTCCTACCGTAACCGGCAACTCCTCGAAATTTTCCTCCCCCTCGCTTCTACCATGGTTTTTTCCATCATGGACGGCCCAAAGAATGTCATGCAGCTGCGTCTCCGGCCCGCCCAGGACGAAAAGCCCATTTTCTGTCATGATTTTTTGTCATAGAAGTAGGAGCCCACCACATCTATGATGATACCGGGTTTTGTCACAATTATCGTCATAGAAGTGTCATATGTATGACAGAAAAAAAAATTGTTCGGCCCAAAATGTCACGGATGTGTCTTTTTTTTGTAGTGCAAGACGAAGGCCCGAATGACATGGTCATGGCAATTTCTCTATCTGCCATGACTGGTGGCATCTCTGCCAAGGCGTTTCAGTTGTGTGCCTAGGTACAAGGGCGCGAGGTGCTCCTTCTCATTGATTCTTGTAGCTCCAACTCTTTCATCGACGAGCAATTGGCCACGACTCTTCTGGGTGTCCAAGCCATGGCCAAACCGGGCCGCGTTCGTGTCGCGCGGCGGCGAGATGATCTGCTCCAAGTATATTCCACACTGCGCATGGTACGCGCAGGGGCATGAATTTTTCACGGATCTAGAGGTACTTCCTCTGGGTACCTACGACGCCATCCTAGGGATGGATTGGCTGGAAGAGTACAGTCCCATGATTGTCGATTGGCGCGCCCGTTTCATTGAGACACTCACTCCAGTAGGTCCTATTCGGCTGAATAGGCATGATGCAACTTCTATCATTTGCAAAAATATCAATAGTATCCAACTACAGAGCCTCTGCAGCAACGGAGCAGTCTCACACATCATGCACCTCTACATGATTGTACTAGACCAAGAGTCAACAATACCTGTTCCGTACTGCATTCTGAAAGTGGTCGATGAATTTGCAGATGTTTTCTCTGAACCAAAAGGCCTCCCCCTGGCGTACTTGTGATCACAGGATTCCTCTAATTCCTGGAGCACAACTAGTCAATATCAGACCTTACAGACACAAGCCATAACACAAGATAGATATTGAGAAACAAGTCGAAGAGCTTCTGCGATCAGGGGTGATACAGAGAAGTACGAGTCCGTTTTCTTCACCAGTAATTTTAGTCAAGAAGAAAGATGGAACATGGCGGTTGTGCATTAATTATCATCAGCTCAACGCACTCACAGTGGTCACCAAGTTTCCGCTGCCAGTCATTGAGGAACTCTTGGATGAACTCCACGGCGCAGTTTGGTTCTCCAAGCCAGATCTTCGCGCCGGCTACCACCAAATTCGCTTGGCTCCCGGGGAAGAATACAAGACAGCTTTCCGGACACACCGGGGTCATTTTGAATTCAGGGTGGTCTCGTTCGGTCTCGCGGGTGCTTCGGCAACTTTCATTGGAGCAGTCACCACCACTCTCAAGCCTGTCAACCGTGTCTGTGTTCTGTCATTATTCGATGATATTCTAGTCTTCAGCGCAACACTCCAGAAGCATGTTGATCACCTGCGGCAAGTGCTCACTCTCCTTCGCAAAGACAGTTGGAAAGACAAACTAAGCAAGTGTGCCTTTGGCCAACAACAGATTTCTTATCTCGGTCATGTCATTAGTTCAGAAGGCATCGCCACTGAACCCTCCAAAATTGCAGCAACCAGCAACTGGGTAGCTTAGCTCCATCAAACGTCAAAGAAGTTCGCAGTTTTCTGGGGCTCGCGGGCTACTACTGGTGGTCACTTTGGAGAGATCGCACGTCCTCTGTTCAACTTGCTCAAGAAAGGGACTCCTTTCCTATGGGCTTCTATAATGGAAACAGCCTTTCAGGTGCCCAAGCAACAGCTGATTTCTGCTCCAGTACTGGCTCTTCCTAATTTCAAGCAAGCCTTTGCAATTGAGACATATGCAAGTGACCATGGCATCGGTGCTATCCTACAACAGCAGGAGCAGCCAATCGCTTTCATGAGCAAAGTGCTTAGCCCACGCTACCAAGGGCACTTATGAGAAGGAATACTTGGCTATCGTCGTAGCAGTGGATCAGTGGCGTCTGTACCTGCAACACGCCGAGTTTGACATACTAACTGACCAGAAGAGTTTGATCCACTTAGAGCACCAAAGGCTGACAACTCCTTGGCAGCAAAAAGTGTTCACTAAGCTGCTTGGCCTGCGTTATCGCATTAGGTACAAAAATAGGGTTGAGAATGCTGGCGCAGACGCATTGTCCCATGCCAATCCAAGTGACACACTTTTCCCCACCACATCATGTATCCCTGCGTGGCTCAAGGATGTCATCAGCAGCTACCACAGCAGCAACCAAGCCTCGCGTCTGTTGTCACAACTTGCCATCAGAGAGGACCCAAAAGGCAGATTTTCTCTTCAGCAAGGAATAATTTACTTCAGAGGCAGAATTTGGCTGGGAGGGGGCACTCATATACACCAGAAAATTATATCAGCTTTCCATGACAGTCCCATCGGAGGCCATTCCAGGTTTCCCGTTACCTACCGTCGCATCATACGTCTCTTTGCATGGCCTAAGATGAAACCACAAATCCTGCAGTATGTCCGCTGTTGCCAAGTGTGTCAGCAAGCTAAACTAGATCGTGCCGCATCTCCAGGCCTGCTACTACCTCTACCAGTTCCACATTAACCAGGGGACCTGATTTCCATGGATTTCGTCGATGGCTTTCCCCAGTCCAGCAAGTTCAACTGTTTGTTGGTACTCGTCGACAAACGCACCAAGGTTGCTTACTTCCTTCCATTGGCCCATCCATACACGGTGGCTTCGATAGCACAACTTTATATGATCCAGATTTACAGGACACATGGTCTACCCAAGGTGATCGTCTCTGACAAGGATCCAGTCTTCACCAGCCACTTATGGCAAGAGCTATTCCGTGGGGCAGGCACCGAGCACCGTCTGAGCACAGCAAATCATCCCCAGACCGACGGGCAAACTGAACTGTCAATTAGTGTGTTGAGACTTCCCTCTGTTGTTTCACTCAAGCATGCCCAAGGAGATGGAGCTTTTGGATTCCGCTTGCCCAATTCTGGTACAACAACGCACACCACTCAGCTATAGGCATGACCCCATTCAAGACGTTGTTCGGTTATGAACCTTCTCAGTCGGGGATCTCTGCGAACAGTGTTTGCTCTGTGCCAGCACTGCAATCATGGCTGTATGAGCGAGAAACTGTTCAAAACCTGCTGCAACAACACTTGAACAGAGCGCGGCAGCTCATGAAAGACCAAGCAAACAAGAAGAGATCCTTCCGAGCATTCCAAGTGGGCGAGCAAGTGTTTCTCAAACTGCAACCATACATTCAATCGTCAGTGGCACCGCGGGAGAACCACAAACTCGCCTACAAGTTCTATGGGCCTTTTCTCATCATCGACAAGATCAACGAGGTGGCTTATAAACTGCAACTACCTGCTACGTCTTGGGCTTGCGTTGGTTTTCCTTGAAGTGGAAAGGGTGATGCAACAATAGTAGCATAAGTATTTCCCTCAGTTTTTGAGAACCAAGGTATCAATCTAGTAGGAGGCTCCTCAAAAGTCCCACGTACCTACACAAACAAACAAAGAACTCGCAACCAACGGAATAAAGGGGTTGTCAATCCCTTCACGGCCACTTGCAAAAGTGAGATATAATAGAGATAGTATGATAAGATAAATATATTTTTGGTATTTTATAATATAGATGCAAAAAGTAAAGATGCAAATAAAAGTAGATTGGAAGCAAATATGATAACAGATAGACCCGGGGGCCATAGGTTTCACTAGAGGCTTCTCTCAAGATAGCATAAGTATTACGGTGGGTGAACAAATTACTGTCGAGCAATTGATAGAAAAGCGAATAATTATGAGATTATCTAGGCATGATCATGTATATAGGGATCAGGTCCGCAACAAGTAGACCGACTCCTACCTGCATCTACTACTATTTTTCCACACATCGACCGACTCCTGCCTGCATCTAGAGTATTAAGTTCATAAAGAACAGAGTAACGCATTAAGCAAGATGACATGATGTAGAGGGATAAACTCAAGAATTATGATATAAACCCCATCTTTTTATCCTCGATGGAAACAATACTATACGTGCGTTGCTGCCCCTGCTGTCACTGGGTAAGGACACCACAAGATTGAACCCAAAGCTAAGCACTTCTCCCATGGCAAAGAAAGATCCATATAGTAGGCCAAACCAAATTGATAATTCGAAGAGACTTGCAAAGATAACTCAATCATACATAAAAGATTTCAGAGAAGATCAAATATTATTCATAGATAAACTTGATCATAATCCCACAATTCATCGGATCTCGACAAACACACCGCAAAAAGAGTTTACATCGAATAGATCTCCACAAGAGAGGGGGAGAACATTGTATTGAGATCCAAAAAGAGAGAAGAAGCCATCTAGCTAATAACTATGGACCCGTAGGTCTGTGGTAAACTACTCACAACTCATCGGAGGGGCAAGGATGTTGATGTAGAAGCCCTCCATGGTCGATTCCACCTCCGGCGGAGCATCGACGAAGGCTCCAAGATGGGATCTCGCGGATACAGAAGGTTACGGCGGTGGAAGTTGTGTTTCGTTGGCTCCTTGGATGTTTTCGGGGTACGAAGGCTTATATAGGAGGAAGAAGTACGTCGGTGGACCCCCGACGGGCCCACGAGACAGGGGGACGCGCCCTATAGGGGGGGCCCTCCTATCTCGTGGAGGCCTCGGATGCTTCTTGACTTGCACTCCAAGTCCTCTGGATCACGTTCGTTCCAAAAATCACACTCCCGAAGGTTTCATTCCATTTGGACTCCATTTGATATTCCTTTTCTTAGAAATACTGAAATTGGCAAAAAAACAGCAATACGGGCTGGGCCTCCGGTTAGTAGGTTAGTCCGAAAAATGATATAAATGTGTAAAATAAAGCCCATAAACATCCAAAAGGGGTAATATAATAGCATGGAACAATCAAAAATTATAGATACGTTGGAGACGTATCAAGAATCCCCAAGCTTAATTCCTGCTCGTCCTCGAGTAGGTAAATGATAAAAACAGAATTTTTGATGTGGAATGCTACCTAGCATAATTCCTAATGTAATTTTCTTTATTGTGGCATGAATGTTCAGATCCAAATGATTCAAAATAAAAGTTCATATCGATAAAAGAAATAGTAACACTTCAAGCATACTAATCAAAGTAATCATGTCTTCTCAAAATAACATGGAAAAAGAAAGTTCATCCCTACAAAATCATATAGTTAGGCTATGCTTCATTTTCGTCACACAAAGATGTTCCCAACCTATATACCCCCGATGACAAGCCAAGCAATTGTTTCATACTTAAATAATCTCAAACTTTTTCAACCTTCACGCATTACATGAGCGTGAGCCATGGATATAGCACTATGGGTGGAATAGAATATGATGATGGGGATTGTGTGGAGAAGACAAAAAAGGAGAAAGTCTCACATTGACGAGGATAATCAACGGGCTATGAAGATGCCCATCAATTGATGTCAACATGAGGAGTAGGGATTGCCATGCAACAGATGCACTAGAGCTATAAATGAATGCTCAACAAAAGAAAACTAGTGGGTGTGCATCCAACTTGCTTGCTCACGAAGACCTAGGGCATTTGAGGGAGCCCATCATAGGAATATACAAGCCAAGTTCTATAATGAAAAATTCCCACTAGTGTGAAAAAGACAACTTATGAGACTCACTATATGAAAAACATGGTGCTACTTTGAAGCACAATATATGAGACTCACTACATGAAGAACACGGTGCTACTTTGAAGCACAAGTGTGGAAAAAGAGATAGTAACATTGCCCTTTTTATTTATTATTTTTTCTTTTTTTTCTTTTTTTCTTCTTTTTTTCCTTTTTTTTTCTTTTGGGTCCCTTTTTTCTCTTGGCCTTTCTTCTTTTTTTCTTTTTTTTCTTTGGGCAATGCTCTAATAATGATGATCATCACACTTCTATTGATTACAACATATGAATTACAACTCGAAACTAGAACAAGATATGACTCTATATGAATGCCTCCAGCGGTGTACCGGGATGGTGAAATGAATCAAGAGTGACATGTATGAAAAATAATGCATGGTGGCTTTGCCACAAATACGATGTCAACTACATGATCGTGCAATGTCAATATGACAAAACTAAAGTATGTCATGATGATGAATGGAACGGTGGAAAGTTGCATGGCAATATATCTCGGAATTGCTATGGAAATGCCATAATAGGTAGGTATGGTGGCTGTTTTGAGGAAGATATAAGGAGGTTTATATGTGATAGAGCGTATCGTATCACGGGGTTTGGATGCACCGGCGAAGTTTGCACCAACTCTCAAGGTGAGAAAGGTCAATGCACGGTACAAAGAGGCTAGCAATGGTGGAAAGGTAAAAGTGTGTATAATCCATGGACTCAACATTAGTCAAAAGAACTCATATACTTACTGCAAAAATTTAGAAGTCATCAAAAATCAAGCACAACGCTCATGCTCCTAGGGGGATAGATTGGTAGGAAAAGACCATCGCTCGTCCCCGATCGCCACTCATAAGGATGCACAAGCCAGGTACACTTCATGTTTCAAATTTGTTACATAGCTTTAACCATACGTGCATGCTACGGGACTTGCTAACTTCAACACAAGCATTCTTTAAGTTCATAATCACCTAACTAGCATGACTTTAATATCAATACCTCCATCTCTCAAAACAATTTTCACGTATCAAATTGATCATAGCATCCAATTCACTTCCTATGATAGTTTTTATTATACCCAACTTGGATACCTACCATTCTAGGACCAATTTTATAACCATAGCAAATACCATGCTGTTCTAAAAGACTCTCAAAATAATATAAGTGAAGCACGGGAGACTAACAATTTCTACAAAAATAAGTCACCGCCGTGCTCTAAAAGATATAAGTGAAGCACTAGAGCAAAAACTATCAAGCTCAGAAGATATAAGTGAAGCACATAGAGTATTCTAGCAAATTCTAATCAAGTAGGCTTCTCCCAAAAGGTGTGTACAGCAAGGATGATTGTCGTAAACTAAAAAGCAAAGACTAATATAATACACTATGCTCCAAGCAAAACACGTATCATGTAGCGAATAAAAATATAGCTCCAAGTAAAGTTACCAATGAACGAAGACGAAAGAGGGGATGCCTTCCCGGGGCATCCCCAAGCTTAGGCTTTTGGCTATTCTTGAATATCTTGGGGTGCCTCGGGCATCCCCAAGCTTAGGCTCTTGCCACTTCTTATTCCATAGTCCATAAAAGATTTACCCAAAACTTGAAAACTTCACAACACAAAACTCAACAGGAAATCTTATAAGCTCCGCTAGTGAAAGAAAACAAAAACAGCACATAAGGTACTGTAATTAACTCATTAATTATTTATTTTGGTGTTAAACCTACTGTATTCCAACTTCTCTATGGTTTATAAACTATTTTACTAGCCATAGATGCATCAAAATAAGCAAACAACACACGAAAAACAAAATCTGTCAAAAACAGAACAGTCTGTAGCAATCTGTAACTATAGAAAACTTTTGAACTCTAAAAATCCTACAAAAATAGGAAGTCCTCGAAAATTTGTTTATTGATCATTCGAAAAAGGAATCAACGCAAAATCACATTTCTGTGATTTAACACAACTCAATTTGTTCGTGTGAAGTTTCTGTTTTTCAGCAGAATCAAATCAACTATCATCATAGGTTATCCTATAGGTTCTACTTGGCACAAACACTAATTAAAAGATAAAAACACATCTAACCAGAAGGTAGATGCCAGATTTATTACTAAACAGGAACAAAAACAAAAAACACAAAGAAAATTGGGTTGCCTCCCAACTAGCGCTGTCGTTTAACGCCCCTAGCTAGGCATAAAATTGAAGATAGATCTAACGAGTGCCATCTTTGGCACTAAATTCATAAGTAGCCCGCGTGACAGATTCATAAGGTAATTTGATTTTCTTTCTTGGAAAGTTCTCCATGCCTTTCTTTAATGGAAATTGGAATATAATATTCCGTTCCTTCATATCAATAATCGCGCCAATCGTTCTAAGGAAAGGTCTACCAAGAATAATAGGGCAAGAAAGATTGCAATATCAAGAACGATAAAATCTACGGGCACCAAATTTCTATTTGCGACAATGAGAACATCATTGATTCTTCCCGTTTGCTTTTTAATGGTGGAATCCGCAAGGTGCAAATTTAAAGAGCAATCATCAAGATCATGGAAACCTAGAATATCACATAAAGTTTTCGGAATCGTGGAAACACTAGCACCCAAATCACACAAAGCAAAACACTCATGATCTTTAATTCTAATCCTTATAGTAGGTTCCCACTCATCATTAAGTTTTCTAGGTATAGAAACTTCCAAATTAAGTTTTTCATCATAAGATTGCATCAAGGCTTCAACAATATGTTTGGTAAAAGTTTTATTCTGACTATAAGCATGTGGAGAATTAACAACGGATTGCAACAAGGAAATACAACCTTCTAAAGAACAATTATCATAATCAAATTCCTAGAAATCCGAGATAGTGGGTTCAATACTATTTAAAGTTGTGACCTCTCCAATCCCACTTTTACCAAATTTAGCATCAAGATCTAAAAACTTCGAATTCTTGGGACGCCTTCTAGGTAAAGTTGACTCATCGTAGACTGAGGCATATCCTAGTGGTGGGAAGGGGCTGATGCCTTCCCACCCACCTAGGTTCAAGGCATGGTACTTGCAATTTGTGTTTGTTGCACCAATTATACTGTAGGAGGTTCCCTTACAGTCTTTCTATCAAAAAAAAGTTGACTCATCATCAATCCCATAATTATCAAGATTCATATTGCAAAACATAGATCTAATAGGAGACGCATCAATAAATTTAAGATCCTCATCATTATTTTCATGCAAACTAGAAGAACACGCCTTTACAAAGCAACCTTTCTTAGCACGCAATCTAGCGGTTCTTTCCTTGCACTCATCAATGGAAATTCTCATGGCTTTGAGAGACTCATTGATATCATGCTTAGGAGGAGAAGATCTAAGTTTAAGAGAATCAACGCAGCTTAAAGTCTATCAACGTTCCTAGCCAAATCATCAACTTTGAGCAATTTTTCTTCAAGCAAAGCATTAAAATTCTTTTGAGAAATCATGAATTCTTTCACACTATTCTCAAAATCAGAGGGCATCTTATTAAAATTACCATAAGAATTATTGTAGGAATTTCCATAATTATTAGAGGAATTACTAGGGAACAGTCTAGCATTAAAGTTTCCTCTATAAGCATTGTTTCCAAAACTATTCCTACCAACAAAATTCACATCCATAGATTCATTATTATTCTCAATCAAAGTAGACAAAGGCATATCATTGGGATCAAGAGGAGTATTTTTAGTAGCAAATAATTTCATAAGTTCATCCATCTTTCCACTCAAAACATTGATTTCTTCTATAGCATGCACTTTTTTACTAGGAGATCTTTCGGTGTGCCATTGAGAATAATTAGCCATAATATTATCAAGAAGTTTTGTAGTATCTCCTAACGTGATTTCCATAAACGTGCCTCCCGCGGACGAATCTAAGAGATTTCTAGAAGCAAAGTTCAAACCGGCATAAAAATTTTGTATGATCATCCATAAATTCAAACCATGAGTAGGGCACTTGCGAAGCATCAATTTCATTCTTTCCCAAGATTGGGCAACATGCTCATGATCAAGTTGTTTAAAATTCATAATATCGTTCCTAAGAGTAATAATCTTAGCGGGAGGAAAATACTTAGAGATAAAAGTATCTTTGCACTTGTTCCAAGAATCAATACTATTTTTAGGCAAAGACGAAAACCAAACTTTAGCATGATCTCTAAGTGAAAACGGAAATAACTTCAATTTAACAATATTGTTATCCGTATCTTTCTTCTTTTGCATATCACACAAATCAACAAAGATGTTTAGATGATTAGCGGCATCTTCACTAGGAAGGCCGACGAATTGATCTTTCATAACAAGATTCAGCAAAGCAGTATTGATTTCACAAGACTCAACATCATTAAGAGGAGCAATCGGAGTACTAAGGAAATCATTATTATTGGTATTCGAGAAATCACACAATTTGGTATTATCTTGCGCCATGGCAACAAGTAATCCAACACACAAGCAAACAGAAAAAAGGCAAGCGAAAAAGTGAGGGAGATTGGGAAAGAGAGGGCGAATAAAACGGCAAGGGTGGAGTGGGTGAGAGAGTCCTGGATTAGGGGGTATCCGGACACCCGGACTATATACTTTGGCCAGACTGTTGGACCGTGAAGATACAAGACCCAAGAATTCGTCCCGTGTCCGGATGGGACTCTCCTTTGCATGGAAGACAAGCTTGGCGATCCGGATATTATATTTCCTTCTTTGTAACCGCCTCCATGTAAAACCTAGCCTCTCCGGTGTCTATATAAACCGAAAGGTATAGTCCTTAGGGAGAGAATCATAATCATCATAGGCTAGCTTCTAGGGTTTAGCCTCTACGATCTCGTGGTAGATCAACTCTGGTAATACCCATACCATCAATATCAATCAAGCAGGAAGTAGGGTTTTACCTCCATCGAGAGGGCCCGAACCTGGGTAAAACATCGTGTCCCTTGCCTCCTGTTACCATTAGCCTAAGACGCACAGATCGGGACCCCCTACCCGAGATCCGCCGGTTTTGACACCGACATTGGTGCTTTCAGTGAGAGTTCCTCTGTGTCCTCGCTGCAAGGCTTGATGGCCCCTTCAATCATCAACAACGTGGTCTATCGTGAGACTTTTCTCCCCGGACAGATCTTCGTGTTCGGCGGCTTCGCACTACGGGCCAATTCGCTTGGCCATCTGGAGCAGATGGACAGCTATGCCCCTGGCCACCAGGTCAGGTTCGAAAACTTGAACTACAGGGCCGATATCTGCAGAGACTTAATCTTTAACGGATTCGGGCCTGCGCTAGGAGCGTCGGATAGTCACGATGAGCACGGCTTAGACCTACTGTCGGACAATGCTCGGGATATCGCCCCTGCAGGAGCCCCGGATCTAAATCAGGAGCAGATTGCGTCGCCTGAGGACGGGTGGATGGACCCCGCCCCGGAGGCCCCACACCCGTCGGTGATAGACCCGAACACAGACTTCACCTCCATGGAAGCCTGTGACACCGGACCCCCGGACTCGTATCCCGTTGTAGGTTCCAGTCCGCGCGCCTCCAAGCCCGCCGAATCTGGTTGGGCTCCGATAATGAAGTCTACCGCTGGGATATCTTTCAGTACTCCCTTTGGCGACATACTAAACTCATTAAAATCTCTCTCTTTGTCAAGAGACTCTTTGCCAAACTATGTCCGGCTTGAGTGGGAAGGAGGCGACGAAGGAATTCGTTGCCCACCCACCACCCATTTCATTGCCACGATCGATTATTTAACCGACGTGCTTGACTTCGACTCTGAAGACATCGACGGTATGGACGACGATGTAGGAGAAGAACAGAAACCACCGCCCACGGGGCGGTGGAGAGCCACCTCCTCATATGATATATATATATATATGGTGGACACTCCGAAGGAAACCAATGGTGATGAGGCAATGGAGGATGACCCCTCAGGGAAGAAAGCTAAGCATGGGCGTCGTCAACGCCGCTCCAAGCCCTGCCACAACAATACCGGCACAGGAGATGAAAATAATCCGGATGGTGCCGAAGATGAATACAATCCTGATCAGCCTGCCTTCAAGAAGGCTGGACTGGTAACTGATACGTCCATTTTGCATCATGCTTTTATATCAATATTTATTGCATTATGGGCTGTTATTACACATTATATCTCAGTACTTATGGCTATTCTCCCTTATTTTACAAGGTTTACCATGAAGAGGGGGGATGCCGGCAGCTGGAATTCTGGCTGGAAAAGGAGCAAACGTTGGAAACCTATTCTATACAACTCCAAAAGACCTGAGACTCCACGAAACAACTTTTTAGATTTAATAAGAATTTTTGGACAAAAGAAATAGGCCAGGGGGCCCACGCCCTATCCAGGAGACAGGGGGCGCGTCCCCCCTAGGGCGCGGCCCCCTATCTCCAGGGCCCCCTGGTGGGCTTCCGGCATCCATCATCTGCTATATGAAGCATTTTCCCCTAGAAAAAATTGTGTGCAAGCTTACGGGACAAAACTCCGCCGCCACGAGGCGGAACCTTGGCGGAATCAATCTAGGGCTCTGGCGGAGCTGTTCTGCCGGGGACACTTCCCTCCGGGAGGGGGAAATCATCACCAATGTCATCACCAACGATCCTCTCATCGGGAGGGGGTCAATCTCAATCAACATCTTCATCAGCACCATCTCATCTCAAAACCCTAGTTCATCTCTTGTATCCAATCTTGTATCAAAATCACAAATTGGTACCTGTGGGTTGCTAGTAGTGTTGATTACTCCTTCTAGTTTATTATATTTGGTTTACTTGGTGGTAGATCATATGTTCAGATCCTTTATGCATATTATTACCCCTCTGATTATGAACATGAATATGCTTTGTGAGTACTTATGTTTGTTCCTGAGGACATGGGTGAAGTCTTGCTATTAGTAGTCATGTGAATTTGGTATTCGTTCGATATTTTGATGAGATGTATGTTGTCTTTCCTCTAGTGGTGTTATGTGAACGTCGACTACATGACACTTCACCATTATTTGGGCCTAGAGGAAGGTATAGGGAAGTAATAAGTAGATGATGGGTTGCTAGAGTGACAGAAGCTTAAACCCTAGTTAATGCGTTGCTTCGTTAGGGGTTGATATGGACCCATATGTTTAATGATGTGGTTAGGTTTACCTTAATACTCCTTTTTGTAGTTGTGGGTGCTTGCAAAAGGGGTTAATCATAAGTGGGATGCTTGTCCATGTTAGGGCAGTACCCAAGTGCCGGTCCACCCACATATCAAATTATCAAAGTGCCGAACGCGAATCTTATGAACGTGATGAAAACTAGCTTGACGATAATTCCCAATGTGTCCTCAGGAGCTTCTTCTTCATTATTAGAATTTGTCCAGGATTATCCTTTGCTACATGAAGGATTGGGCCACCTTGCTGCACTTTATTTACTTTATTTACTTTTTGCTCGTTACTATTTATCTTATCACAAAACTATCTATCACCTACTATTTCAATGCTTGCAAAGGAAACCTTACTGAAAACCTCTTATCATTTCCTTCTGCTACTTGTTGGGTTCGACACTCTTACTTATCGAAAGGACTACGATAGATCCCCTATACTTGTGGGTCATCAAGACACTTTTCTGGCGCCGTTGCCGGGGAGCGTAGCGCTCTTGCTGAGTGGAACTTGGTAAGGGAACATTTATATAGTGTGCTGAAATTTTCTGTTACTTGTCACTATGGAAACTAATCCTTTGAGGGGCTTGTTTGGGGTATCTTCACCCCAACCAGAAGAGCAAATAGATGCTCCTCAACCTACTGAACCTTATGAAAGTATTCACTTTGAGATTCCTTCGGGTATGATAGAAAAACTGCTAGCTAATCCTTTTGCAGGAGACGGAACATTGCATCCCAACTTACACCTTATATTTGTGGATGAAGTTTGTGGATTATTTAAGCTTGCAGGTATTCCCGATGATGTTGTCAAAAGGAAGGTCTTCCCTTTATCTTTTAAGGGAGATGCAATGACATGGTATAGGCTATGTGATGATACGAGATATTGGAATTATAAGCGATTGAAGTTGGAATTTCACCAGAAGTTCTATCCTATGCATCTTGTTCATCGTGATCGTAATTACATATATAATTTCTGGCCTCACGAAGGAGAAAGCATTGCTCAAGCTTGGTGGAGGCTTAAGCCAATGTTGTACTCATGCCCCAATCATTGAGCTCTCTCACGAAATGATTATTCGGAATTTTTATGCTCGGCTTTCTCTTGATAATCGCAACTTGCTCGATACTTCCTGTGTTGGTTCCTATATGCTAAAGACTATTGATTTCAAATGGGACTTATTGGAAATAATTAAACACAACTTTGAAGATTGGGGTTCCGACGATGGTAAGGAGTCAGGTATGACACCTAAGTTTGATTGTGTTAAATCTTTTATGGATACCGATGATTTCCGTGGATTTAGCTCTAAGTATGGACTTGACTATGAGATAGTAGCTACTTTTTGTGAAACTTTTGCTACTCACGTTGATCTCCCTAAAGAGAAGTGGTTTAAATATAATCCTCCTGTTGAAGTGAAAGTAGTTGCACCTATTACAGTCGAAGAGAAGACTATTACATATAGTGATCCTATTATTCCTACTGCTTATGTGGAAAACCTCCTTTTCCTGTTAGGATAAAAGATCATGTTAAAGCATCGACCGTTGTTCGTAAGAGTAATACTAGGACTTATACACCTCCTGAGCAAATTAATGTTGAACCTGGTATTGCTATGATTAAAGATCTTTTTTATGAGGATTTAGATGGGCATGTTATCTCTTTCTTGGGTGAAACTGCTAATATTGCTAGACTCGATACTAAGACACGTAGACCTGTTGTAGGCACGCCTATTATTTCTGTTAAAATAGGAGATCATTGTTATCATGGTTTATGTGATATGGGTGCTAGTGCTAATGCGATACCTTATGATCTTTATAAAGAAATTATGCACGATATTGCACTGTTGAATTAGAAGACATTGATGTTACTATTAAGCTTGCCAATAGGGACACCATTAAACCTATTGGGATTGTTAGAGATGTTGAAGTCTTGTGTGGGAAAATTAAATACCCTGCTGATTTTCTTGTTCTTGGTTCCCCACAAGATGATTTTTGTCCCATTATTTTTGGTAGACCCTTCTTGAATACTGCTAGTGCTAAGATTGATTGTAAGAGGAAGGTTGTCACTATTGGCATAGACGGTACGTCTCATGAGTTTAATTTTGCCAAGTTTAGTAGACAACATCGTGAAAAGGAACCATCTAGTAAGGATGAAATTATTGGTCTTGCTTCCATTGTTGTTCCTCCAACTGATCCTTTAGAACAATATTTGCTAGACCATGAAAACGATATGTTTACGAAGGAAAGGGAAGAAATAGATGAAGTGTTCCTTAAACAAGAACCTATGCTGAAACATAACCTTCCCATTGAAATCCTTGGGGATCCCCCTCCACCGAAGGGTGATTCTTTGTTTGAACTCAAACCATTACCTGATAATCTTAAGTATGCTTATCTTGATGAAAAAGAAATATATCATGTTATTATTAGTGCTAACCTTTCAGAGAAAGAAGAAGAAAGATTATTGAAAACTCTGAAGAAGCACAGAGCTGCTATTGGATATACTCTGGATGATCTTAAGGGCATTAGTCCCACATTATGTCAACACAAAATTTCAGTGGAGAAAGATGCCAAACCAGTTAGAGACCCTCAAAGACGATTAAATACCAAAATGAAGGAAGTGGTAAGAAAGGAGATACTAAAACTCCTTGAGGCAGGTATTATTTATCCCGTTGCTGATAGTGAATGGGTAAGCCATGTCCATTGTGTCCCTAAAAAGGGACGTATTACCGTTGTTCCTAATGATAAAGATGAATTGATCCCGCAAAGAATTATTACAGGCTATAGGACGGTAATTGATTTCCGTAAGTTAAATAAAGCTACTAAGAAAGATCATTACCCTTTACCTTTTATTGATTAAATGCTAGAAAGGCTTATCAGCGGGGGATCAATCTAAAACTACTTTTACTTGCCCTTTTGGTACTTTTGCTTATAGACGTATGCCTTTTGGTTTATGTAATGCACCTGCTACCTTTCAAAAATGCATGATGGCTATATTTTCTGATTTTTGTGAGGTATTCATGGATGACTTCTCCGTCTATGGATCCTCTTTTGATGATTGTTTGAGCAACCTTGATCGAGTTTTGCAGAGATGCGAAGACACTAGTCTCGTCCTGAATTGGGAGAAGTGTCACTTTATGGTTAATGACGGCATTGTCTTGGGGCACAAGATCTCTGAGAGAGGTATTGAAGTTAATAAAGCCAAAGTTGATGCTATTGAAAAGATGCCATGTCCCAAGGACATAAAAGGTATAATAAGTTTCCGTGGTCATGCCGGTTTTTATAGGAGGTTCATTAAGGACTTTTCTAAAATTTCTAGGCCTCTGACTAATTTATTGCAAAAAGATATTCCTTTTGTCTTTGATGATGATTGTGTAGAAGCTTTTGAAACACTTAAGAAAGCTTTGATCACTGCACCTATTGTTCAGCCACCTGATTGGAATTTACCTTTTGAAATTATGTGTGATGCTAGTGATTATGCTGTAGGGGCTGTTTTAGGGCAAAAAGTCAATAAGAAATTGAATGTTATCCATTATGCTAGCAAGACTATTGATACTGCCAGAGAAATTATGATACCAATGAAAAAGAATTCTTAGCAGTTGTGTTTGCATGTGATAAGTTTAGACCTTATATTGTTGATTCCAAAGTTACTATTCACACTAATCATGCTGCTATTAAATACCTTATGGAAAAGAAAGATGCTAAGCCTAGACTCATTAGATGGGTTCTCTTGCTCCAAGAATTGGACCTGCATATTGTTGATAGAAAGGGAGCTGAGAACCCCGTTGCAGATAACTTGTCTAGGTTAGAGAATGTTCTGGATGACCCACTGCCTATTAATGATAGCTTTCCCAATGAACAATTAGCGGTCGTCATTGCTTCTCGTACTGCTCCTTGGTATGCTGATTATGCTAATTACATTGTTGCTAAATATATACCGCCTAGTTTCACATACCAGCAAAAGAAAAAGTTCTTTTATGATTTAAGAAATTACTCCTGGGATGATCCACACCTTTATAAAGAAGAAGTAGATGGTATTATTAGACGTTGTGTGCCTGAGCATGAACAGGAACAAATCCTACGCAAGTGTCACTCTGAATCCTATGGGGGACACCACGCTGGAGATAGAACTGCACACAAGGTACTACAATCTGGTTTTTATTGGCCTACTCTTTTCAAAGATGCTCGTAAGTTTGTCTTATCTTGTGATTAATGTCGAAGAATAGGTAACATCAGTAGACGTCAATAAATGCCTATGAATTATTCTCTTGTTATTGAACCGTTTGATGTTTGGGGCTTTCATTATATGGGACCTTTTCCAGCCTCCAATGGTTATACACATATTTTAGTTGCTGTTGATTACGTTACTAAGAGGGTAGAAGCTATTCCAACTAGTAGTACTGATCATAACACTTCTATTAAAATGCTTAAAGAAGTTATTTTTCCGAGGTTTGGAGTCCCTAGATATCTTATGACTGATGGTGGTTCACACTTTATTCATGGTGCTTTCCGTAAAATGCTTGCTAAGTATGATGTCAATCATAGAATTGCATCTCCTTATCACCCGCAGTCTAGTGGTCAAGTAGAGTTGAGCAATAAAGGGCTCAAATTAATTTTGCAAAAGACTGTGAATAGATCTAGAAAGAATTGGTCCAAAAAACTTGATGATGCATTATGGGCCTATAGAACTGCATACAAAAATCCTATGGGTATGTCTCCGTATAAGATGGTTTATGGAAAAGCATGTTATTTACCTCTTGAACTTGAACATAAAGCATATTGGGCTATTAAAGAGATCAATTATAACTTCAAACTTGCCGGTGAGACGAGGTTGTTTGATATTAGCTCACTTGATGAATGGAGAACCCAAGCATATGAGAATGCCAAGCTTTTCAAAGAAAAAGTCAAACGCTGGCATGATAAGAGGATACAGAAGCGTGAGTTTAACGTAGGAGATTATGTGTTATTGTTCAACTCTCGTTTAAGATTTTTTGCAGGAAAACTTCTCTCAAAATGGGAAGGTCCCTACGTTATCGAGGAGGTCTATCGTTCTGGCGCTATAAAAATCAATAACTTCAAAGGCACAAATCCGAGGGTGGTAAAAGGTTAAAGAATTAAGTATTACATTTCAGGTAATCATATCAATGTTGAAACTAATGTTATTGAAACCATAACCCCTGAGGAATACATAAGAGACACTTTCCAAAACGTTCCAGACTCCGAAAAGGCATAGGTACGTGGTACGGTAACTAAACCGACTCCAAAACAACTCTAATGGCAATTTTTATTAGTTTTGGATTATTTAAAGATTTTAGGAAGAAAGAAGTGGTCCGAAAGGGACACGAGGCTCCCATGAGAGAGGAGGGCGCCCCCCCCCCCCCCTTGTAGGGCGCGCCCCCTGTGTCGTTGGCACCTCGTGTGCCTCCCGGACTTTTTCTTGTATGTTATGTATTTTGGTCAGTAAAAAGTTAATTATATATACCCCCGAAGGTTTTGACCACCGTATCACGCAAATATCTTCTGTTTTCATTTCGAGCTGTTTCCGTTGCAGATTTAGAGCACCATGACTTCTCCCTCCTCCAACAACGAAGACAAGGATGCTTCGTTATTGAAGATAGAGTTGAAAAGAGAGGAACCAGAGGAGATCAACAAGGATGAAGGGATCAAGAAGGCCATGGAGGCTCAGGCTCCGGTGGTGAAAGAAGAAGAGACCCCTCAACCTTTACCTAACCTTTTCACTCCAACAGAGATTGAAGCTTTCAAGATGATTGAGTTAGCCCGCATAGAAAACAAGTATCTCACAGAGGAGAATATTTTGTTGAAGGATCATATTGCTGGGTGTCGGTGTCAAAACCGGCGGATCTCGGGTAGGGGGTCCCGAACTGTGCGTTTAGTTGGATGGTAACATGAGACAAGGGACACGATGTTTTTACCCAGGTTCGGGCCCTCTTGATGGAGGTAAAACCCTACTCCTGCTTGATTGATATTGATGATATGGGTAGTACAAGAGTGGATCAACCACGAGATCAAGGAGGCTAAACCCTAGAAGCTAGCCTATGGTATGATTGTTGTAATGGTTGTTGTGTCCTACAGACTAAAACCCTCCGGTTTATATAGACACCGGAGAGGGCTAGGGTTACACAGAGTCGGTTACAATGGTAGGAGATCTACATATCCGTATCGCCAAGCTTGCCTTCCACGCCAACGAAAGTCCCATCCGGACACGGGACGACGTCTTCAATCTTGTATCTTCATAGTCTTGGAGTCCGGCGGACGATGATAGTCCGGCTGTCCGGACAACCCCTAGTCCAGGACTCCCTCACTAGGCTCAAGGGCATTATCCGCAAGTTGGAGGAGCTTTTATGCTCGATGTGCGATTATCCACCGTCATCATCACCACCTCCATCACCTCCGAAGAAATAATCACATGGGTATGGGCACTCCCCTTGGCAACTGCCAAGCTTGGGGGAGGTGCCCCGGTATCGTATCACCATCACACTCCTATCTTTACCGCTTTATTTAGTTCGATCCTTTTAGTAGTATCTTGATCTATTAGTTCGAAGTTTTGATATCAAGTAGTTTTGTGTTTTTCTTTGTGATCTCTTTATGTAATCGAGTCCGTGTGCTATCTATAATAAAGATTAGTGTTGAGTCAAGGGATTTGCTTGTTGCTATGATCTTGAGAAAGTAGAAAGAACAAAAGAGTTCATATTGATCTTATGGATAGTGATAACTTCACACAAGAAAGTATGAGGCATAAAAATTGTTGAGAGTTGATGAACGTAGCCTTGGTCATCGTTGCAATTAATAGGAAGTAATAAGGAAAGAGGGGTTCACATATAAATATATTATCTTGGACATCTTTTATGATTGTGAAGCACTCATTAAGTATCACATGCTAAAAGAGTTGACGTTGGACAAGGAAGACAACGTAATGGTTTATGTTTTCCGACATCTCAGTTAAAGTATATTGTCATTGACCTTCCAAACATGTTGAGCTTGCCTTTCCCCCTCATGCTAGCCAAATTCCTTGCACCAAGTAGAGATACTACTTGTGCTTCCAAATATATCCTTAAACCCAGTTTTGCCATGAGAGTCCACCATACCTGCCTATGGATTGAGTAAGATCCTTCAAGTAAGTTGTCATCGGTCCAAGAATTAAAAATTGCTCTCTAAATATGTATGACTTATTAGTGCAGAGAAAATAAGCTTTGTACGAACTTGTTGCGGAAGTAATAAAAGCGACGGACTGCATAATAAAGGTCCACATACAACGGGCAATATAAAGTGACATTCTTTTGCATTAAGATTTCATGCATCAACCCTAAACGCACATGACAACCTCTGCTTCCCTCTACGAAGGGCCTATCTTTTACTTTATGTTTTACTTTATGCTTGAGTCAAGGTGATCCTCACCTTTCCCTTTTTCATTTTATCCTTTGGCAAGCTCCTCATGTTTGAAAGATCATGATGCATATATCCAATTGGATGTAAGTTGGCATAGGCTATTATTGTTGACATCACCTAAAGGTGAATATGTTGGGAGGCAACACAATAAGCCCCTATCTTTCTCAGTGTCCGGCTGAAACTCTATAACCACAAGTATTGCGTGAGTGTTAACAATTATAGGGGACTACGAGATAGTTGAGTATGTGAGCTTGCTGAAAAGCTCTATTATTGACTCTTTATGATGTTACGATAAATTGCAATTGCTTCAATGACTAAGATTATAGTTTGTTAGTTCCCAATGAAGTTTTTGAACCATACTTGACATTGTGAATTGCTTATTAGTTGAACATAGGAAATCATATGACAAAATCCATATATGAAGCTGTTATTAGAATGATCATGATGCCCTCATGTCCGTATTTTATTTTTATCGACACCTCTATCTCTAAACATGTGGACATATTTTTCGATTTCGGCTTCCGCTTGAGGACAAGCGAGGTTTAAGCTTGGGGGAGTTGATACGTCCATTTTGCATCATGCTTTTATATCAATATTTATTGCATTATCGGCTGTTATTACACATTATATCTCAATACTTATGGTTATTCTCCCTTATTTTACAAGGTTTACCATGAAGAGGGGGGATGCTGGCAACTGGAATTCTGGCTGGAAAAGGAGCAAACATTGGAAACCTATTCTGCACAACTCCAAAAGACCGGAGACTCCATGAAACAACTTTTTAGATTTAATAAGAATTTTTGGACAAAAGAAATAGGCAAAGGGGCCCACACCCTGTCCAGGAGACAGGGGGGCCCCCCTAGGGCGCGGCCCCCTATCTCCTGGCCCCCCTGGTGGGCTTCTGGCGTCCATCTTCTGCTATATGAATGTTTTTCCCCTGGAAAAAAATCGTGGGCAAGCTTACGGGACGAAACTACGCTGCCACGAGGTGGAACCTTGGTGGAATCAATCTAGGGCTCTGGCGGAGCTGTTCTGCCGGGGACACTTCCCTCCGGGAGGGGGAAATCATCACCAACGATCCTCTCATCGGGAGGGGGTCAATCACCATCAACATCTTCACCAACACCATCTCATCTCAAAACCCTAGTTCATCTCTTGTATCCAATCTTGTATCAAAACCAAAAATTGGTACCTGTGGGTTGCTAGTAGTGTTGATTACTCCTTGTAGTTCATGCTATTTGGTTTACTTGGTGGAAGATCATATGTTCAGATCCTTTATGCATATTATTACCCCTCCTGATTATGAACATGAATATGCTTTGTGAGTAGTTACGTTTGTTCCTGAGGACATGGGTGAAGTCTTGCTATTAGTAGTCATGTGAATTTGGTATTCGTTCGATATTTTGATGAGATGTATGTTGTCTTTCCTCTAGTGGTGTTATGTGAACGTATACTACATGAAACTTCACCATTATTTGGGCCTAAAGGAAGGCATAGGGAAGTAATAAGTAGATGATGGGTTGCTAGAGTGACAGAAGCTTAAACCCTAGTTTATGCGTTGCTTCGTTAGGGGTTGATATGGACCCATATGTTTAATGTTGTGGTTAGGTTTACCTTTATACTCCTTTTTGTACATAGTTGCGGATGCTTGCAATAGGGGTTAATCATAAGTGGGATGCTTGTCCATGTTAGGGCAGTACCCAAGTGCCGGTCCACCCACATATCAAATTATCAAAGTACCGAACGCGAATCTGATGAACGTGTTGAAAACTAGCTTGACGATAATTCCCAATGTGTCCTCGGGAGCTTCTTCTTCATTATTAGAATTTGTCCAGGCTTATCCTTTGCTACATAAAGGATTGGGCCACCTTGCTGCACTTTATTTACTTTATTTACTTTTTGCTTATTACTATTTATCTTATCACAAAACTATCTATCACCTACTATTTCAGTGCTTGCAGAGAAAACCTTACTGAAAACCGCTTATCATTTATTTCTACTCCTTGTTGGGTTCGACACTCTTACTTATCTAAAGGACTACGATAGATCCCCTATACTTGTGGGTCATCAGTAACGGACGGATATTTGGAGAGGGACAACTACATGCCCCCATCCGAAGATGAGGTGAGCCTTGGCGATGATGAATTCGGCGTGCCTAAGGATCCCGCGGAACAAGTTCGCTTCAAGCGACGGCTTATGGCCACTGCGACGAGCCTGCAAAAGAAGCAACAGTAGCTCAAAGCTGACCAAGATTTGCTCACTGATAGATGGACCAAGGTCCTGGCCACCGAGGAATATGGACTAGACCGCCCCGACAAAGGGCACACATGGCACTATTCGCTACCTCAACCTAAGAAGGAGAAGCTAAGGCACATACCCTGACGCCAATATACCACCACGGTCCAGGACAATACGCAGGAAACACGAGGAGGCATCCTCAAGCCTCGGTGCAATCGTCATAAACGTCAAGTCAGGGAAGTTGGTACCAAATTCAGCGGCCCCCAGTAAGGTCAACGGAAAAAGAACAGCTCAAGCCCATCCGGCCCAAGCAGCATACTTGATCAACCATGTGAAATTCAAGGTACCCCGAGAAGGGCGGCCAAGCATACCAATAGAGAATGTCGGATCCTCAAAACAAAACGGCCGGTCATGCGCCGGAAGCAATGAAGGGAGGTCTTAAACAACGAAAGATCGATCAAACATGGTGAGGTCAAAGGAAGATCCCCCCACAGTACAAAAATACGGCCGATCGTCTCTAATCACATGGACCATCCGGACAAACATCAGCCATAGCAATTTTATTGCACTCACTATCTACCCAATAGTTTGGGGGCTCCATCTTACAAGAGCCCCCACGGGCATAAAACTATCAATAACATCTCCTCAAAGATGCCAGGTGCAAAGGCCAAGATTTAACTGGCCCACCATACTAATGGTTGTCTTCGGATCACCAAACAAATACCATGCTGAAGAATAAGTCTTCGGCATTGTCCCCTCATACAGTAATTACCACATACTACCGGGACGGACCACGTTGGCTAGATTCAACGGGGTACAACATCAGGCCAGTCCCACATGAGATGGTCACAATTATGGGCAAGGTCGAACCCCACCCTTAGAGTGGACATCATACCGCTGCTGGAATAGCGAGTCGTGCCTGTTTATCAAATTTTGATTCGGCAGCCAACTACCCGAACACCAATTGAGGAGTCCAAGCTACTCTATGGCATGATAGCCTGGTTCAGCCAGGCTCAAATCAGGCACACGCGGTTCAACCACAACAGTACATGCAGCTGCCTTTAAGCATTTGTCTTTACAGACTAACTCTGGCGCGGAACAGGACTGGCGATGCAGAATAAGCTTGGACGCACAAGGCAAGAACACATGAGGCAGTCCAGATACACCTCATATCCACACACAGCCTCCTCCAGTCTGGCCACGACAGGTTCCTCCAAAAACACTTCTTTTCATAAGCATAAACCGCACTCGTATGCATAGACATGTCAATCTACTACAATGCGTAGACTTAAATAACACTTACCGGCCGTCGTTTCTCATTGAAAGTGCTAGTATCGACTAGGGGGGTGAATAGGCGATTTTTATGAAAGTCTTCAAACTTGGAAGATCCAAAGACAAACAACAGAAACGACCTAATTATTATGCAGCGGAAGATAAACTACCCTAAGCAAGCCATAGTCAAGTATGTAACGATGTGAAAGCACAGGACTAATAGCAGCTAGGTAGTAAGGATCAGGATAGAAGATAGTATGAAGCCAATCAAAGTAGTAGTCAAGCAATGAAGTCAAACAGATACACGGATAGGCAATGACTTCATGAAGACAAACTTAAGTAAGGTTGGAAGGATAGAACCAGTTGCTTGTTGCGCACCACGAGATTTGTTGGACCAGCCCAGCTTGTTTTGACAACTGATGCGCCCGTTAGGGAGGCTGAGATTTAACTCAAGACCGTGTCTTCACCTTATTCCCTTGAGCTAAGGACACCCAGTCCTCGCCCAATCACTCGTAAGTCTTCAAGGAGACTTCCAAACCTTCACTGCACTTCGCTCACCGGCAATCCACAATGACTCTTGGATGCTCGTAACACGACGCCTAACCTGGCCGGAGGATTCACAGTCCTCAAGTGTAATAAGTCTTCGTGTCACATGATGTAAAGACTTTAGTGATGCCTAACACTCTTTGGCTCGGGTGTTTGGGCTTTGTCCTCGCAAGGATTTCTCTCTCTCAAATGCTTCGAGGTGGGTTGCTCTCAAACGACAAAAGCCGTGCACAAAGTCGAGCAGCCACCAATTTATGGTGTAGGGGTGGGCTATTTATAGCCACTAGGCAACCCGACCTGATTTGTCCAAAATGACCCCGGTCACTAAGGAACCGACACGTGTTCCAACGGTCGATTTCAAACACACGCTGCAACTTTACTTGGGCTACAAGCAAAGTCGACTCATCCACTCTCGATAAGATTTTTCTCATTGTCTTCGTCAAGACATAGGATTTGAGTTGAGCATCACTTTAGTCACTCGACTTACTTCACTTGGACCCCACTTAATAGTACGGTGGTTCCTATGACTCAACAAAGAAGAAAAGGAAACGATTTAAACCATTACGCCTTCAAGGCCCATAGTCTTCACGCAATGTCTTCTCATGTCATAGTCTTCAATATGAATATCTTCTCATACCACCATTGTCTTCAATGTCTTCATACAATTTTAGGGGTCATCTCCGGTAGGTAAACCGAATCAATGAGGGACACTACCTGCGTTATCCTGCACTTCTCACAAACGCATTAGTCCCTCAACCAACTTTGTCGTCAATACTCCAAAACCAACTAGGGGTGGCACTAGATGCACTTACAATCTCCCCCTTTTTGGTGACTGATGACAAACTGGTCGAAGTTTTCAACATGTATAAAGTGTGTGAAATTGTAAAGGATAGGGAATTGGCTTCATAAGTAGCAAGGGCTCCCCCTGAAGATGTGCATATAAGTAATTTGCTTTTGTAATGCAAATGCACATGGCAGGTTGTATTTGTGGAGAACCACTTCAACTTATGAAGATAATTCATCATGCATGAAATGATATATCAAGTAGAATGACATGCATAATGAAAAATGGACGTCTGCAGAATGATCTAAGTGCGGAAGTTATCATCACACATGCGGAATTTATCATCGCATCATAGCAAAGCAAATAAGTAGCAGACGACCATCAAGTTTAGGTGTTACAACTCAAAGAACCAAATGTTTCAAAAAGGCAAGAGTTGCAAGCACGCAGCAAAATATAATGCAACCGCCCATATGAACCCGCTTGAAGACTATCAACTCATACGCTTCTTCCCCTTTTGTCAGTAAGGACCAAAAAGGTTTGAAGACATAGAGCATCTACTCGTTATCACTATAAGAAATATGTCAACTTGTGACCTTCTGTCAGTGATCCTGGAAGAATTGGTCATAGATCTATGACCATTTCAGACCAATTGGTCAAAAGCTGTCTGGGGCTCCAAACCCTAAACCATTGCGACCATTTTGGTCGAAGGTCATAATTTCCTACACTAAATGGTCATAAAGCAAACAGCGCTAGTCCGCTGCCTTATTTCTAGTTGTTAACGACCAATATAGATGGTCATAGCCTTGTAAATTGTGGTGGGTTGCTATGACTAGGCGCCACCTCATCAGTTTTGCCTATGTGTCATGTCCATGTGGCAGTTTTGCCCTAGGTTGTGAAGCAACCTATATTTCAGAATTCTAAATTCCCCAAAAATCTCATAAATTCTTTGGGTCATATCTTTGTCAAGTATCTAAAACCTTCTTGCCTAGTTCAAAAATAATTCAAAAATATTCATTTTCCTATTCATTCGTAACAACAGCCAGAAGGAAGTACCACTTTGGCATCTCCAAATAGTATCCATTTTCTACAAGGCTTTCCTATGCCCAAATAACCATCCTCCACCAAATGCCACTCAATCCATTCATTATTTTGAGCTGAGCTTCAACATTCAGATTATGTCCAAGGTGGTAGCTTGCAAAGCAAGTACCACCTAGGCTCCTCCTTTTGAGCTGAAAACTTGTGAAGACGGCCTTCTTAGTAACTGATCATCCTCATCCAAAACTCACGCCCATTAGCCATGTACATTTCCCGTACCGCTAATCAAACACTTGGCTGCTAATTCATGTTTGAGCATCGATCGGTCTCCTCGTGAGAATCTTATGTTATAATTTTCTTCCTAGCACCTACCTGGGGAGTGCCCAACCCACTAGACAGGCCTAGGCTGCCCAGAACACATGGCAACGCCACGGTCACACGGTGACCATGCGGCGGGCATGCGAGTTTACACGCTCTAGAGTTGGGGGCCACGGCCACCGCCCAAACCTCGACGTATCGCCACCATACCATCTATTTATGATTAAATAGGTACTTATGTAACTAGAAATGATTTTTGGATAAAATAAATAGCAAACTATGAGGCAGCTGCAGTTCAAATTTGACCCGCTTCCAACTGAATCGGCGAAAATTTGTCTTTTTCACGAGACGTGGATCAAAACTTTTTACACCCAACCATTTTGTCAATTGTGCATTAAATATGTCCTAGTATTTTAGAAAAATGATTTGGGCCAATTTTGCAACCATTATTTTGGAGGTCCTTCACAAAAAAAACCTCCTTTTGGGCACTCGAAAAATGGAAAATGGTTTTGTCGTTCAAAGAAAATAAAAACTTCCTTAGGCAACATTGTTTGCCATTCCAATATGCACCCTTGTGCACAATATGAGATCATTTGAACAAACTATGCCATGAATGTGGCCATAAGATTGATCATTTGGCTTGAAAACCATGAATCTTCACACTTGATAGCTCATTTCTGAGAACACTTTATTAAAATAATTACCGTATTACAAGTTTATTATTTTTCCTGGAAACTTCGTCACATATAATGACACAATGCGAAGGTTTTCCAATTTTTTGATTTTTTTTGAAATTTTTATGCCCGTTTCAAAACGCGGTCTAAACGGCGGGCTTGACCGTTCCATGCTAGTGGTTGAATCTTGGAAAACTTTTGATGTTTCTCTGATTAAATAGATACTTATGTACCTAGAAATGATTTTTGGAAAAAATAAATAGCAAACTATGAGGCAGCTGCAGTTCAAATTTGACCCGCTTTCAACTGAATCGACGGGAATTTGTCTTTTTCACCAGAGGTGGATCAAAACTTTTTACACGCAACCATTTTGTCAATTGTGCATTAAATATGTCCTAATATTTTATAAAAATGATTTGGTACAATTTAGTAACAAATATATGGTAGGTCCTTCACAAAAAAACCTCATTTCGGGCACTCGAAAAATGGAAAATGAATTTTCCGTGCAAAGAAAATGAAAACTCCCTTTGGAAACATTGTTTGGAATTCCAAGATGCACCCTTGTGCACAATATGAGATCATTTGAACAAACTATGCCAAGAATGTGGCAATAAGATTGATCATTTGGCTTGAAAGCCATGAATCTTCACGCATGATAGCTCATTTCTGAGAACACTTTTTTAAAATAATTGCCGAAAATATCATTTTGGACACTCGAAAAATGATTCTCTTACACAATGCGATTGATCATTTTGAACACTTGAAAATGATCAAAAATGACATTAACAATATTCAAAGTTTGTTATTTTTACTGAAAAGTAGTTCACACATGGTGACACAATGCGAAGGTTTTTTATTTCCATATTTTTATAAATTTCTTAGGTAGTCAAATAACAGACTTGATTCAAAATCTTTTTCAATCGATTATGACCAATTTAAATGGTCTTAACATCATCAAAGGGGATACTCGGTTCTGATTGGTCTAAAATCAGCTCACGCGGATCATGGCTTAAGCACCGTCGGATGCGCCCGGATCCAACGGCAGCCCCCACCCCCCTCATCGCTCCCACCCCCTCCCGAATAACCCCGTATCCCTCTCATCCTCGCCCACCCACGAAACCCTAGCCCCTTCTCCCAATCCGCCGCCAGATCCAATCCAAGTCAGAGCCCCCGGCCTCCATCTTTCCTGCGCGCGTCGGCCACCTCCCTCCGGCGGAGCTCGACCCCCACCCCCCAAGCGCCGCAGCTCCACCCTCTCCAGTGCCCCTCGATCCCAGATCCCCATCTCCAAGTCACCCTCTTCCTCCCTCAGAGCTCGATCCGCCGCCGCCCACCATCGACGACCCTCACCATAGACGAGATCGAGCTCCTCCCTCCCTCCCGTTCTCCCCTAGCCTTATCCACTCCGAGCCAACCAACCACCCACAGAGAGTTCCAGGGTTTCGGGTAGCAGCAGAGATGCTGTGCTCCAGATCGTGGGGTGGTGACCCAGCGGCCGGAGAGCGGATCGCTGGTGTCGCCGGCTGCTCTCTCTCTCTCTCCGCTGCTACTCCTCCCCACGTTGGTGACTCAAGCCGGGCCGGCGGTCGGCGCTGATCGCGATGCGCCCATGTGAGTCGACATCCAGACCGAGGACGCGGCTGCACAAGCATGGCATTCCGGTGGAGGTGAGCCGCCCACGATACCGATGGGTTCGAGGAGGCGAAGCGTCTGCGGCGACGGTACCACTGCTTCCTCCGCCGCGCCACCCGCGTTGATGCGGGTCGATGGCGTCCGCTGGCAGGGTCCGGCGAGCAATGCGTTTCGCCTCCCAGCGGTGAACGGGCTGGTGGCGTCGGCGCCGGCAGAGGGCGAGCAGGTGGCGGAGGGGCTTGCGGTGGCAGGGACGCCACGACCACGACCACGCCAAGGCACCAAGCCTTCTCCTTCGTCGCGGCTACTAGGGAGCTTCCCAAAGGTACGTGTCATGTAAATTGGTGCTAGATGCCATGTGCGCCAAGTGAGTTCCAGTTGGTGTTGATGTCACCGACCGCACAATAATTTGCTGTTATGGGTCCGACGGCCTTTGGATAATTTTCTGTGGCCTTTTGTTACTCGCAAGTTTGTGGTGCCGATGGATTTATTTTTTCAAATGCTTCAGACGTGTAGTACCAAATAGATGGTTAATTCTTGCACTACAAAAATATTGATGATAGTGTAATTTGGAAATAATTGTGTGTCAACTTCTGCAATCCATATGGTAGAATGCCGAGGGTATTATTGTTGCTAAAATATTGATGATCGAGCTCCACCCTCCCTCTCCAATGTTGCATTGCATCTCCGGACTTGCATTATTGACGAGGGTGTATTTGGTCTGGGGCTGGATTAAAAAGGGAAGCATAAATATTCTGTCTGCCACCAAATTCTTTGTGGCTTTCTGTACTGCAAGCATAGGTCCGGGATGTTATTTGTGTGAGCAATCAGAAGGAAGCAATAAAACATGTTGTCTTGTGTACAGTTCACCATCCGTCGATCATTTTTTTATACCATCATCTTATTAACGTGACCAAAACTTACTCTTGTTCTTGCCCTTGCAGATCGAGGATATTGTCTAAGCGGCCAAAGCGAGCTCACATGTAGCTTTGCCCATGGCGGCAAATCATGATCAAAATTAGCTTCAGTTTTGCTAGGATGTGTAATTGTGTTTGTAGATAACAAGATTGATATGTTGATCTACTTTATTCCTGATGTGGTAGTAGAAATAAGATAGACAGATTGGACAATGTTATGGCTTTGATTTTCCTAGGTTGTAGTTTGTTCCATATCATGTTAGGTTGTATTGTATAATCTGCATTATAAGTGTGGTTTCTAATGTGCGATGCTAGATTAATGCATCAACTCGACATGTTACAAACCTTGAGCCGTAACCTATGACATCTCATTTTAAATGGTAATCATTGTTGTTAAAATTCCACTGTTTGATTTCATACAAGTATGTGCCCCCAACTGTTGTATAGTTGTATCCATATTTGTTTTGTACAAGTATATGACGAGCTGATGAACCAGCTACATACCCACTATTTCGTGATACCCACCGCTGTATAGTCATTATGTCGCATATGTTTCCAACTCCACTATTTCGTTTTTCTTTATCACCTTATCCAACATTGTAGATTCCTCAGATTGATGCATGCCAACTATGAAAATATCTTGTATTAAGCTTTAGTTGGCTGTTAATTATGTTGTGTTAGTTGTCGACTAACAACGGCCTCGTGGCGGTTGGGCATTACAAACACAACTGCTTGTTGTGTTAGTTGTCATAATTATGCTTGCTGCTATGATAGCCTTTTTGTTGTTGTTGTTGCTAATTATTAGGCTGCCATCATAATGCTTCTCCATGGCTGGATCAACGCGATGTGTTCCTGACATTTTTTCTCTCCGTCTTTGTGGTTGGGCAGATGGAGAGGGTGCTCAAGGATGATGCCATCCAGGAGAAGGGCGAGCGTGCCAGGATGGTAACCACCCCCTTCCCATCTGATCTGCTTGTTTTCCTTCTTGGTCTCACTGGGTTAGTTTGTTCATCCGTTGGTTCGATGGCGCTGCTGCAATTGTGTGCAATTAGTTTATATCGATCTCATTTAGATTGCAAAATCCATAGATTGTTAGTTCGACAAGTACAAGACCAACAACTGACCGCCGGCTTCGCTTAGTAGGATATGTAGGTAATCATGCACATACACACACACATGTTGATGTTGTATTGTTGTTGCATAATGTGTTTTTGCAATCAGGCGCAATGAGTTTACTGGTCTCCTTTGATCATGGAAGCTGAATATCACTCCCTCCGCTCATAAACATCTTTTTAGAACATGGGTTGAAGCAGCATCGCACTTGCTTATTGAGAATATAATGTGTTCTTGTACTGCTCATTCTTGTGATGCTTAAGCTGTTGATTGCCTAATTTTATTCATCGCTCTGAATAAATTCGCTTGATTGCTCGCTACATCTCCACTTAAATACTCATAATGCTACCGCTCTAGGTTTTGTTCAATTGGACCGACTATATTTCTCTTGTTAAAATTGTGGTCTTGATCTTTGTTTAAACTCGAGACATCGTGCATAACTAGCTCTTCCTTTTCGCCTAAACCGAGACCTCTTTTGTTCTATATTCAGATCTCGACCGATGGCCACAAAGGTTGTTTTTGTTGTGCTTGATAAACCCGAGACTTCTTTTTATTGTAATATTGAAGTTGTTTGGTTCTGGCCTCAGCAATAGTACACTCTAATTTTGGTGGCCTTTATGTTCATTCTTTTACAGGAGCTCCAGGCCTATTTTTTGGAGTGTGAAGCCGTGAAGCCGTGAAGCCAAGTGTGAAACAATACTTAGCAAAGAGTTTTTGGTTCTGAAGTGTGAAGCCAAGTATAAATTGTAATATTGTAAAAGTCTAATGTAGTGTTAATGAATTATATCTGTTCTGTCCTATTTGAAATAATGATTATGTATGTTGAAAAGATGTGAAATGGAAACTTGACCAGTGGGACCCAGTTATGAATATAATTTGAGCAATTTTGAAATTTATGACATGTGGGACCGATGTATGGCATTATGACTAGTGGGACCAGCGCTAAAATTTAATGATTGAAAATAAAAAATAAATGATTGTAAGAAGTCCAAGGCCCAAAAATAAAGATGCTGAAATATTGGGCTTGGCCCATGTAGCCCACAATAATTGACTTGGAAAAAATCTAGAATTGTTGGGCTAGGCCCATGTAGAAAACCGAATTGGACCGGGCTGAATCTTGTGCCACGTCAGCTTGCCACGCTGGATGCCTACGTGGTTTGGGGAGGTTGCTAGTGACCAAAACGCCACGGTAGGAATATTTTGGTCGTAAACGTTTTCGACCATTCCAGAAGAAAGGTCGCTATAGTCAGTTTATGACGGCCAGCTTTTGACCTTCTGTTTTTGGTCACAAAAAGGTCGCAAATGGAAATTTGTGACCTTTCAGTGACCAATAGTGGTGGTCACAAGTTGACATATTTCTTGTAGTGTATCATGAGTAGGTGAAGCAGCAGGGTTGTCGGCATTGGTTGGCGGTGCAGATGAACTTGGTGCAGTGTCGATGCGCGCAGTAGCAGGAGTTGGTGAAGTAGCATCATATTCATCATCAATCACTCTGGCGTTTACCGTTGCCGCGGAGGAAGAATATTCAGAGTCTTCAAGAGATGGAGTGCGACGTAAGACAGCAGTCCGTGGAGGAGTGGAGTCATACTGGAATCTTTACATTGAAGCCATCGTCTTGAAGATCGGCTTCAGCACTGAGTAGGGTCAAACTCTTCCATGATCGTCGGCAAGTTTCATGAGCAACAAAGGCATTCTTGGTGGCAAGATTACGAATGCAATTGACATCCACCAAGAGGCTTTGCAACTGTCTCTTGAGCCAGAAATGATGCGTATCCTGTTTCTGATGAAGAGCCACAAGAAGTTCTCGGTCATTGAGAACATGAGAACGCTTCCGAGGCCTTTGTGCAATGGTGCTTTCAGTGGCTTCAGTGGGTGCTCGATGAGGCAGACGAGTGTTACCAGCCAATGGATAGATTCGTGTCGCTGCTTGAACACCTTCAATAGGTTCAGTGAAGCTTTGGTGCTCAACATTCTGAAGACAAAGAGGCGTCTTGGCAGGGTCAGAGTATATAGCTTCAACTGACATATCAACCTCTGGCAGAAAGATCATATGATTGCGAGTAGAGGGCTAATAATTGACAGATGAGTGTCTCTTGATGAGGCGCATGACCCATGGAGCATAAAACTTCAGACCAAATAGGTCAGAGCCGGAAGCAGCAAGTTGCCTGATGAAGAATTCTTGAGTGTTGAAGCTGATGCCATTGAGAATATAGAAGACCAAAGTCTTCAGAGCTCCTTCAAGCTTGGCCGCTGATGAATGTCCTTTGACAGGCCATAGAGTTTGCCTAATGATATGATATATGGTGCGAGGCAGATACTCAAGGTCTTCAACAAAGAAATCTGTTGGATATTCAGCGCCAGATGGCAAGGGCTTCATCATGCTCAACATCTGGCTCATATTGGGTTCTGGCTTATGGAGGATACTCTACAAAGATTCGGTGTAGCCGATCAGTTCATATAGTTCTCCAGGAGTGGCTAGCCCTGTAAGCTCGATGATATCCATAGCTTTGGCTTCATGATGAACATTTCCACCATCCACTCGAGAAACCATGTCTTGATGTCTCTGTTGTAGCCGCGAATGTGTAGAGTAGCATAGAATTGAAGCAATAGCTCTTCATTCCAATGTTCTTTGTGCGTCACAAAGTGGAGCAGATCAAAGATCACGAAAGCAATCAAGTGCTTGTTCTAGGCACGGCAGTCCAGCAATGGCTTCAGATCAAAGGCGATATGAGGGAAAATGCGCCTTAATCATATAGAACGCAGGAGTAATAGCTTCTCACGATAGCTCCGTAACCGATCCGATGATATCCTTGGCTTGGAGTAGGGTTCTGGCGCTGTCAAAGAAGGTATTGTGGCTTTTGAAGCCATTAGCATTGAAGGACCCCGTGAGTTGGCAGATTTGGAAACCTTGGCAACCTAGGCTTTGGCTTCGGACCGAGGCCTATGCTCAACGTGATAGTCAAATTGAGGTCCCGAGGCAAGAGGGCGGAGGCACCGAGAATGGGCCATCGGACAAGGGTAAGTCGACCATGACCGAGATGCTTGCTCAATTGTGTGAAGCCTTGGTGGCGGAACAGAGCAGGGCAACGGTGATGCGTCAGTCGCACAACAAAAGGCCGAGCGGTTGTCACATTAGCTTCATTGCAGCAGCCTCATTGGTTTCTGTGTTCAATGGCCACATTGGCTTCAGCACACTAGTTGGTGCAGTCCATTATTAGCGCCACCATGACTACGCCATTGGCTTCATTGGTGTTGGCGGTGGCAGCCTCAACATTGTCAACCTCCTCTTGATGAATAGGAGGGTCGGGCACAGGCACGTTCACATTAGGAACTGCTTCTTCTTCAATCACTGAGGGAGTAGGTACACGTACTTCTTCTTGATTTCCTTGGCGATGCAGCTGTAATGTCTTCAAAGAAGATGTGCTTCGGACTCGGAGACATTCACAGCTTGGAGCAGGTTGAGAAAATACTTGACGGCAACAGTGAACGTTGCACTTCTCCTTCTCGAATGCTTGATGAGGGACTTGTGCCTTTGTCCTTTGCGGCTCGCGAAATGCTGGCTTCTCCTTAGGAGATGGAGTTGGCTGGGCCTCATAGTCTTCATCCTCTTCTTCCACGGGGGGTGTAGCTTGGTGTTGTGGTTGGGGAGTACTCGGGGAGTCTTGTAGTTGTGGGTGATCAGCCCACGATGCATCCCGAGCAATTGGCGCCGAGGACGCACCAATGTCGATGAGTTTGCTGTTCAGATGAACAAAGCGATGATACCGCTGCTATGTTCGATCCGAGGAAGAACTTCATCATCAGCTACATTGTCATCATGACCAATGTCTTCAGCAGCGGTGGGTTCAGCTGCTGGAATATCTTCAACTTCATGAGCCTCTGTGGGAGCAGGCTCATGGACTATCAACCTTCGTTCATGATGTTCTGACGCTGGGCGAACCACAGAAATGGGTTCAGCGACTAAGGGCTCTATGGAAGCAGCCCTAGTCTTCTTGGTCTTGCACTTCTTCTTGGAGGGAGCGGCATCAGAGTCTTCAGTGTTCTTTCTCTTTCTGGCTTCAGCCACCGCAGCCCTCGTTTTCTTTTGTTCTGAAGCGGTTGTGGTGACCTTTGGCTTCGAGCCAGTCATGCTGCTTGGGAAGATAATGTGAGGGGCTTCTTGGCTTGAAGGTTTAGGCTGTTCAGCAGGGTGCTTCTTCTTCTTCTTTGCAGCCATCCTGGGGCCAATGCCAGGACGGCCTTCATGGATGCCAAGTGACTTTGCAGCCATTCTCAGCCTCATTGTAGGCAAGCACACACTTATCAGCCAAAATCTTCATGCGTTCTCGAGAGCCCTGAGCTTCTTGGCGTTTCTTGAGAAAAGCTTCTTTAAGCTCATGGAGCATGACTTTGAAGTTTCGGACGTCTTGAACACTTAGCTTGGCCACATGCTTCTTGAATTGAGCCTTATCATAATAAATCTTGTTCTTGAGCTCAACGATGCGCTGAGCGAGAGCTAGCTCAGAAGCAATGGCGCCATTGAAGGCTTAATCGAGGCCAATGGGAAGTCAGAATCTTCAAAGCTGACATTGGGGGTGTCGAACCACTCATCAATGAAATTGTGGATGATGGCCACATCAAAGAGAGGCAAGTTGTTGAAGATTTCTGCTTCTTCCTTGCTCTTTATCAACTGCTCAAGGGCATCATCAGCAAGATCTTCATCACATGACAGATCAATGGGTTCTTCACGCAGAATGGCAGCAGAAGTCAAGGCTCTTTGATCAGATGGTCTGACAAGTTGCTTTTTCTTCTCCATTCTCTTGGAGACACGGGATTGATCTTCAGACTGCACACTGGCTTCAGAAGGTGCAGTGGCCAGCGGCTTCGCACGCGAAGTCTTCGGAGGTGCAGCTGATCTTGAAGCCTTTAGTTTCTTTTGCTTCTGCAACTTTGGAGGAGGAGCAGGGGCTTCATCGGAGTCAGCATCATCTTCAGAATGATCTACTCTGGCGCCTTGGACCACGATATAGGTGATGAGGCCGTCAAGGTTGGAGAAGGGGCCGATCACATTGGGATCAGCATCACGGGAGCCGTCAGCACGGGGAGCAGAGGGACCTGGGTTGAAGTCCAAACCCAAGGACTTCTTGTTCTTCTTGGCCGGAGCCACCGCAAACTGGTAGTTGCGCTTGAAGAGAGAATCGTCACGACACCAGAGTAGTGAGGTGGGATCTGCGTTCTCAGGCTGTGGTCCACGGACCATGCAAGGATAGAAGCCTTGATCAATGGCTTCACTCTCGCTCTTGGGTTGAAGGCCTCGATAGAGGATATCACCCCAAGGTCTCTTGATGGCATTCTTCTCGCATATTCCTTCATCACAAACTTGTACTTGAACTATTCCTCAGCTTAATAGCGCCGAATCCATTGGATTCGCGTCTTTCTCGATGATAATTTTCCTCGGGATCTGCCTTGTAGAGTTATGCTAAGTCATCAGCAGATCTTTGGATGTTCCTTTCTCTGCTACTGTCCCGCCACCCTTCCTTGTTGATTTTTTCGCAGCCATGAACTTCAAACTGAATGGCTTCAATACGTTCAAAGGCTTCAAAGACTTACGCTTGCTGGTCAAGCAGGAACTGGCTTCAGGAGAATTGATATGATGCTGTAAGTATTCTGCAAACGAATGCAGACATTGAGAACCAAGGGATTCTTCCGCGGACATGTACCTGTGAAAGCATTAGAGATGCGAGGGAAGGGGAAGAGGTCATATGCATTCTCAGAAGATTTTGAAGATAAATCAGTTTGAAGACATTGACCTCATGTTGCGAAGACATTCACTTATATAGGTGAGTTGGTTCCAGATTTGTACCAATCCGTGAATAAGTACAAGTGAGGAATCAAACTAGACAGGAAATCTAAGTGAATTGACTAGGCAGTATGGGATGCAGACAGAATAGATCTAACTTGAATAGGCAGAAACCACTTTTGGTAAATAGGATGAATCTTGAAGATCAAAAAGGTGGTAAAAATAGAGTTATAATTACCGCACGAAGAACTGCTAGATGGGATGAATAGGAGACCGAGCAGTTCAGCCCACCGTGCCCTAACTTGGCGACGAAGGACACCTACGGCGACGGCAGAGAGGACGATGTCCGCGGCCGGCGTGAGGATGGCGTCGGGGAAGTCACGGCAGCTAAGCGCTTCATCGCCGGCGTCGTCGTGAGCTAGCGGTGGCGCTAGGGTTTTGACGGAGGTGGAGAGGTGGAAGAAGGATTTCTTTACCGCAGGGGACAAGTATTTATAAGTAGGTGAGAGACACATCACAATTACGCTGGTGCCCCTGGCGGTTCACATCTGAGGGGTACGTGGCACGCATGCAACATACTCAGAGTTGTTCCACGTTCCCACGCCCGCCAGGCATGTCGGGGAGTTGCTCCGGCTTCTCCGGATTTCAACAATAAAGATAATTCATTAAAACAGATTTAATGTTTGTCTCTTTGCCTTCTGCAGACTAGGACGCAGAGAAGACATTCGACAGTTTCAATAAAATGCATATGATTTGGACAGATAGAGTTTGAGATAGGAAGCATAGAGAGGTTAGGGTTCGATCAAATTCACTTAGTTCAAAAGATTCAATCTTGAAGACATAGCTATAAGTGAATGCTGTAGAGGACAGAACACTAGTATATGTATATATATCAAAAAGCAATCAAATCATCATAGTGTAGAAAATCATGAAGATAAATTGAAACTGAAGACAAACCAAATGCGAAGTCATTGCAATATAACGCCATGAGTGAAACACTTCAAACAGAGAAAGTTGGTGGTGGTGTTACCCACCAGATAGGAAGTATTAGACCTGCATACGGCAAGCACAATTATCGTGGTGCTCCGTAGTCAAATTCCATGTTAATGTATTCACACTCAGAGTGTAAATCTTCATTGATTGAAGATATACATTACTTTATGTGTTGCACATCTAAGTCATCAACATGCATAAGTGTTAGGATGTGTGCCTGATCACAGGACATTAGAGGACTCCAAGATATTTAGCTCACACCGTAACTTGCAAAACCTTTTCTCATCCAAGGTCTTCGTGAAGATATCTGCCAGTTGCTCTTCAGTGTTGACGTGAATGATATCGATATCTTTCTTCATAACATGATCTCTGAGAAAGTGATGACGAATTTCAATGTGCTTTGTATTCGAGTGTTGGACTGGATTGTTGGCTATTTTGATGGCACTTTCGTTGTCGCAGAAGAGAGGTACTTGTTTCAGGTTGATGCCATAATCCTTGAGAGTTTGCTTCATCCATAGAAGCTGAGCACAACAGATCCAAAGAAGCAATATATTCAGATTCAGCAGCTTGAGAGTGATACGCAGTTCTGCTTCTTTGAAGACCAACAGACAAGTGATCGACCAAGAAAATGACATGTGCCTGATGTAGACTTGCGATCCACCTTGTCACCAGCATAATCAGCATCTGAGAATCCAACCAAATCAAACTTTGAGCCCTTGGGATACCATAAATCGAGTGTTGGGGTGTAAGCCAAATATCGAAGAATTCGCTTCACAGCTAAGTGATGCGATTCCTTTGGGGCCGCTTGGAATCGAGCACACATGCAAACACTAAGCATAATATCTGGCCTAGATGCACATAAATAAAGCAAAGAACCAATCATGGAGCGGTATACCTTTTGATCGAACTCTTTACCATTGTCGTCGGGACCAAGATGGTGTTTGGTGGCATTGGCGCTGTAGCCTTTGCGCCTTCCATTCCAAACTTCTTCGCATAATCTTTGAGGTACTTTTCTTGAGATATGAAGATGCCATTCCTTTGTCGATTTAATTTGAAGACCAAGGAAGAACTTCAGCTCACCTACCATGGACATTTGATATTGCTCTTGCATCATGTACCCAAACTCATCACTATACTTCGGTTGGTGCACCAAGATTATGTCATCCACATATATTTGGCACACAAACAGCTTCACCATCATATGTCTTCGTGAAGAGTGTGGGATCGAGGATCCAGGTTTGAAGCCTTTGCTCTTCGTGAAGTCTTTGATTGTATCATACCGTGCACGAGGAGCTTGTTTGAGGCCATACGATTGCTTTGTTTAGCTTGTACACCATATCGGGATGTTTTGGATCTTCAAAGCCAGGTGGTTGCGCGACATATACTTCTTCTTCAATCTTGCCATTGAGAAAAGCACTCTTTACATTCATTTGATATAGCAAGATGTTGTGATGACTAGCTTAGGCTAGCAGTATGCGAATAGCTTCAAGGCTAGCAACAGGAGCAAATGTTTCATCAAAGTCAATTCCTTCAACTTGAGTATATCCTTGAGCCACAAGACGTGCTTTGTTTCTGACGACTTGACCATGCTCATCTTGCTTGTTTTGATATATCCTCTTTGTTCCAATAATGTTATGCTTGCGAGGATCAGGTCGCTTGACAAGTTCCCAAACATTATTCAGCTTGAACTGTTGAAGTTCTTCTTGCATGGCTTGAATCCATTTTGGTTCCATAAAAGCTTCAGCAACTTTCTTTGGTTCTGATATTGACACAAATGAAAAGTGCCCACAGAATTTTGCTACCTGTGTTGCTCTTGATCGAGTGAGCGGACCAGGTGCATTGATGCTGTCAATTATCTTCTCTATTTGAACTTCATTTGCAACACGGGGATGAACAGGACGAAGATTTTGCTCTGGCTGATCATTGTCATCATTGGGAGGATTGTCTTCGGTCTGTGCATTGTCTTCTTGTTGATTTGGTGCAGAGATGATAAGTTCTTCTTCAGGCTGTGCTTCAGAGGGCATGATTTCACTAGTTCCCATCAACTTGATAGACTCGCTTGGAGAAGCTTCATCCAGTGTATTTGGCAGAATCTCTCTCTGTGAACCATTGGTTTCATCAAATTTCACATCCACAGTTTCAACGATTTTGTAGAGATAAAGGTTGAAGACTCTGTAGGAGTGTGAATCCTTTCCATAGCCAAGCATGAAGCCTTCGTGAGCCTTGGGTGCAAATTTTGACTTGTGATGGGGATCCTTGATCCAACATCTGGCTCCAAATACTCTGAAGTAACTGACGTTTGGCTTCTTGCTAGTAAGGAGCTCATAAGATGTTTTGTTCAGAAGCTTATGGATGTACACACGGTTGATGATGTGACATGCTGTATCAATAGCTTCAGGCCAGAACTTTCTTGGTGTCTTGTACTCATCTAGCATTGTTTGAGCCATCTCGATGAGGGTTCTGCTTTTGCGCTCAACGATGCCATTTTGCTGAGGTGTGTATGGAGCAAAGAACTCATGAGTGATTCCCATTGTATCTAGATACAGATCAAGTCTAGTGTTCTTGAATTTAGTGCCATTGTCACTCCTTATGTGCTTGATCTTCACACCATAGTTGTTCATTGCTCGATTTGCGAAGCGCCTGAAGACATCTTGCACTTCAGTCTTGTAAATAATTATATGAACCCATGTGTATCTTGAGTAGTCATCAACAATGACGAAGCCATAGAGACAGGAAGTTGTTATGAGGGTGGAGTAGTGCGTAGGTTCAAATAAGTCCATGTGTAACAGCTCGAAGGGTTGTAATGTTGTCATGATTGTCTTCGAGGGCTGCTTGGCCCTTGTCATCTTTCCAGCTTCACAGGCACCACACAGATGATCTTTCTTGAACTTAACATCCTCGATGCCAATGACATGCTTCTTCTTGACGAGTGAGTGTAAGTTCCTCATGCCAGCATGTCCTAGCCTTCGGTGCCAGAGCCAAAGATTCAAGCTTACGTGAGAAGACATACGGCAAGTGTGGACCTGCTGAGAAATCTACCATGTATAGATCATCTTTTCGATATCCTTCAAAGACTAGAGATTTGTCGATTCCATTAGTACAAGGCAACGATATTTGCCAAATATCACAATCATGTTCAAGTCACAAAGCATTGAGATGACATTGTTGAAACCAAGGATTCAACAAGCATCACTTTATCCATGTGTTGGTCCCTTGAGATTGCAACTCTACCTAGACCCAATACCTTGCTTTTACCGATGTCAAGAAATGTAATGTGACTCTTGTCTGATGGACGAAGGTTGAGTCCATGAGAAGACTTCGATCACCAATCATATGATTTGTGCATCCACTGTCCATAATCCATTCTGAAGCTTTTGGTGATGTCCCGTACAGTGCAGTTAGGAGGATAGGCTTCACAAGAGTGTTGTGAAGCATAAGCATTTGACACATATAGGGATAGTCACAGCTTATATCAAAGTTAGAACATAGTATGACTGATAAGAGATTCAGATGTGAAGTATATAGAATGATATTCTAACGAGCGTCCAAAATGAGTTTTAGGTCTCCAGCAATAGTATCAGACGCCATTGATCGCTGGCTGGAGACCATTTTCTGCAAAAGAGAGTTAGTTCTTCTTTGCCACCCACATCTTCAGTGGTGGCTTAGAAGCAATGAGTCTAAGTGCAGCATCTGAGAATTTTGGCTTTGAAGCCCTAGCAAATAGCCTTGCAGGAGATGAATGATACTCATATGAATAAGCTGAAAAGTTCTTAGTCCTATGAACATAGGGGTTTGAAGACACACGCTCATATTCATAAGTCTGAGCATGATTTCCCTGCAAAACATTGGCGTTAGGGTGACTCATGTGAGTCCTCAGATCAGATGAAGCCTTTGGGCCACATGAAGCTATTGGTGCAGGGGTTTGTCTTCTTCTGGGTGGTCTCATGACGACATTCACGTGAAGATTCTCAATGTAACGCTTAGGTACCCAGATCTTCTTCATAGGTGGTCCATTCCTGCAGATTAGTTCCAATGTACCGCAAACACTTCACCATTCTGATTTTTGAACAGCTTATAGTTTGCATCAAAGGATTCATCAATGATAATAGGATTAGCACAGGTAAAGCCAGATAAAGTGGATGGATCTCATGAAGGTTCCTTTGCAAAGAACCCATGTGGTTTTGGGGTACCGCCAGCTTCCAAAGATGAGCCATCAACATTCACTTTCCTTTCAACCCAACACCCTCTTTCCTAGGGTTTCGGTTCAGAATCGCTTTTGAGGACATCGCAGAGAGTCGATGTCCTTCAAACTTTTGTACATCCTGTTTCAAGCAATGTCTTCAACATAGCATTTTCATCAAGAATGAAGTGGTATCCTCCGCAGAGGGGTTAGTAGCCACATCAAGAGGTGAAGACAATGAAACGAGAGCAGCGATCGAACATTCAGCAACAGATGTAGCATTATCATGCTCAATGCATTTTAGACATGGTGGTTCAAATCCATCCTGAGCGGAACTGATCTGTTGAGCAAGTAATGAATCTCGCTCCTTCTGAAGATCTTCATAATCCACTCTTATCTTTTCAAGGTCTAGCTTTCTTTGAAGACATTCAGAAGAAAGCTTCTCATGATCAGACAAGAGAGCATTATGTTGATCTTGAAGGGCGTCAAACTTAGCATGAAGTCTCTGAAGACTATCAGCCAAAGCTTTTGACTGATCCATTTCTTCACCCAACATATCAACGCTCTTACTAAGCATGTCTTGAACCTTTTCCAGGATTCTTTGTTGTTTAGTGGCAAGGGAAGCAAGCTTGACATAATTGGGGCCAAATTCATCACCTGGTTCATCATCGCTAGATTCAGAGAGATAGCATTCAGTTACCTTATCACCCCTTGGCATGTGGCATGATGATGATTCAGGTGCAAAGGTCATCTCCTTGAGAGACTCCTTGTAGTCCTCAAACCACAGATCATGACGAGTGCGATGACCTTCATATACCTCAGAAAGCCGGTCCCAGATTAGCTTCGCGTGATTGAGGTGCATAACATTCCTGAACTGATTTTGGTACAAATGAGAGTAGATGACATCCTTGGCTGTAAGGTTCAATAGAGTATACTTGCGAATGTCATCATCCTCTGCCATCTTGCATAGATCAGTGAGTCCAATCTTAGTGATGGTCCACAGTTCGCTATCCATGGACATGAGTCGCTTCTTCATCATAGCCTTCCATCGGGGATACTCATGACCGTCAAAGGTGGGACAAGATATGTTCCTCAATCCTGCAGTCGACATAGCTGAAACTCCAGGTGGTTAAACCGAATCACACAGAACAATGGAGTACCTTGCTCTGATACCAATTGAAAGTGCTAGTATCGACTGGGGGGGGGTGAATAGGCGATTTTTATGAAAGTATTCAAAACTTGGAAGATCTAAAGACAAACAACACAAACGACCTAATTGTTATGCAGCGGAAGATAAAGTACCCTAAGCAAGCCATAGTCAAGTATGTAACGATGTGAAAGCACAGGACTAATAGCAGCTAGGTAGTAAGGATCAGGATAGAAGATAGTATGAAGCCAATCAACAGAGTAGTCAAGCAATGAAGTCAAATAGATACACAGATAGGCAATGACTTCACGAAGACAAACTTAAGTGAGGTTGGAAGGGATAGAACCAGTTGCTTGTTGAAGACACAGGATTTGTTGGACCAGTTCCATTCTTTGTGACAAGCTGACGCTCGTTAGGGAGGCTGAGATTTAACTCAGAAGACCATGTCTTCACCTTATTCCCCTTGAGCTAAGGACACCCAGTCCTCGCCCAATCACTCTGGTAAGTCTTCAAGGGAGACTTCCAAACCTTCACAGACTTCGTTCACCCGCAATCCAAATGACTCTTGGATGCTCAGAATGCGACGCCTAACAATTTGGAGGATTCACAGTCCTCAAGTGTAATAAGTCTTCAGTCACATAGATGTAAAGACTTCAATGATGCCTAACACTCTTTGGCTCGGGTGTTTGGGCTTTGTCCTCGCAAGGATTTCTCTCTCAAATGCTTCAAGGTGGGTTGCTCAAATGACAAAAGCCGTGCACAAACTCGAGCAGCCACCAATTTATGGTGTAGGGGGTGGCTATTTATAGCCACTAGGCAACCCGACCTGATTTGTCCAAAATGACACTGAAGTCACTAAGGAACCGACACGTGTTCCAACGGTCGATTTCAGACACACGCGACAACTTTACTTGGGCTACAAGCAAAGCTGACTCATCCACTCTGGATAAGATTTGATCTCATTGTCTTTCGCCAAGACATAGGATTTGAGTTGAGCATCACTTGACCACTCGACTTAGTTCACTTGGACCCCACTTAACAAAGACGGTGGTTCCTATGACTCAACAAAGAAGAAAAGGAAACTACGAAACCATTACGTCTCAAGCGCCCATAGTATTCACGCAATGTCTTCTCATGTCATAGTCTTCAATATGAATATCTTCTCATACCACCATTGTCTTCAATGTCTTCATACAATTTTAGGGGTCATCTCTGGTAGGTAAACCGAATCAATGAGGGACACTACCTGCATTATCCTGCAATTCTCACAAACGCATTAGTCCCTCAACCAACTTTGTCGGCAATACTCCAAAACCAACTAGGGGTGGCACTAGATGCACTTACACTCATTGACGCTTTTGTCACAAATGGCACCTACGCCTTGTGTTATGCCCCATTATGCTAGGGGCTTCATAGTACGGCAACAAAGTCCGACCTCCTTTTCGGTCGCTCGGCACCCTAAACTTATAGCACTATATGCATCAGCTCCGAATCATGTCTTGGGTCATTAGTTGGGTTTGCCCGGATCCCATGTTTTGGTACCTTACGTTCCGCTCCATCGGCTAAGGTAGCACTAGGAGAACTACTGTGATTGTGTCTCGGTTCTTCCGGATGAGTACCTCAGTAGAGAAAGCCGAAAACTGACTGTCATGATACAGTGAGAGCTGGACAGCTGTTCGAGAGGTTGTAAAATCTTTAAAGATTTATTCTGCATAATGCCATTATAAATGCAAAGTGTGACGGATCTGTCTTCTGATCAGGCGCCGATAGTGCCCCTAGTACGGTCTTCCGAACACCAGGGGCTGCGCCCACCATACTCGAATTCCTATGGCTAAGTGAGAGTGATAAAGCCCTATAGTCTGATTGCCTGGTTCGAGGTGAGGAACACCTCCTTAAAAGGACCCAACAATGGGATAAAGAGTGTTCAGTTATGTCCCAAACACCCCCGTACTTTTTTCGTGGGGGCAGAAACCGATGACTGGCCAACTCTCAAGATTTATACACACTAAATAGCCGCACAGGAAGAACAAACATTCCAATAAACAGGCAATAAATAATAAAAGTGCCATTATCCCGCATTACAAAGAATGGCACGACTGCCTTCAGGGAAATATAGTGTCTTTGGTACACTGATCCACCACAAGGCGGGCTCCTTTCAGGACACCCTCATAGTATAACTCGGGCTTGCGATGCTCCTTACCTCCGGCGGTCCCTCACTCATCAGCTTCTCAGCATCAAGCTTCCCCCAATGCACCTTCGCACGGGCAAACGCCATGCGTGCACCCTCTATGCAGACCGATCGCTTAATGACATCAAGCCGAGGGCAAGCGCCAACAATCCGCTTCACGAGTCCAAGTAATCGCTTGAATTGGCTCATGGCCACAAACGGACAACCAAGTCCTTCATGGCTAGTTCGGCCGCCTGGTGCAGTTCGACCAGCTACTTCAGCTGATCGATAAAGGGCACCGGATAATTCGGTGCCAAATACTGCGACCAGAAATCCTTCTCCGCAGACTTCTTCTCCTCAGTCCGGTAGAATTGGGCAGCATATGATATGCTGCGAGGCAGATCCGCAAATGCCCCTGGAGAAACAAGAATTCAGCCTATCACTTAGAGTTCCTCCCATTACTATGTAAAAATGGCCTTGAGTACAAAAGTCCTTACCATCCGCAACCTTCCGGGCCTCCTGAGTGTCCTTCAGAGCTCCTTGGGCTTCTTCCCGAGCATCCTCCGCGGCTTGGAGAGCTTGGGCGAGTTCGGATTCTTTCCCTGCTAGACTCTGCTCCAAGGCCTCGCTTTTCTTCACGGCCTCCTGGAGCTCTCGCTCAGCTTCAATGACCCTGGCCTCGTGCTTCTCATGAAGATCCTGTTCTGCGATGGCCTTATTGTCAGCTTCGGACACAGCCTTCTTCAGTGCCTCAATTTCAGCACTCGCCCCTAGAGCATACAATACAAATATTTTCGTCAGGCACAACATCTAATTCATGCTCAACGTAGCACAAGGTTTCGACATACCTTGCTTGTCCTCCAACTGCTTCTTCACGCGGCCAAGTTCATCTTTGGCCCATTCCAGACGCTGCTTTACTCCGGACACCTTCGCACTATGAGCGGCGGTCATCTCTGCAGACGCCTGTTTTCAAAAAAAGGGATACACGTCATTAACTGAGTCTCCTGCATAACGGAAAAATTTCGTCCCCTGTCCAGCTTAATTTCGCAGGACAGTGCATCATGGGCTACTACTCATATTATGACAATCTCCTAAAGGCTTCTTAAAAACATACCTCAAAGCCTTTTATAAGACTAAGGCAGGATTCATTCAGTCTGCTCTCAGTAGACTGAATCATTTCAATCACCGCACCCATGAGGGCACGATGTTCATCGGCGATAGACGCGCTTCTTAGCGCTGTCGACAGGCCGCCTGGAAGCTCTGCTTGGACAGAGGTTGCTGGCGGAGTAGGCAAGCATCCCCCCGTCAAAGGTGGCTGCTCTCCTGATCCTAGAACTTTAAAGGTCTCCAGGACCGTGTCCGGCTGTGGTCCGAACCTAAGATCGCCCCCGCCATCGACACGCATGGGAGCCGCTGCTCCCGTGTATCCAGCCCCATGGATATGCCCCCCTGGTCCAGGCCCCGCTGAGAAGACACCTTGGTGTCGTGCCTAGGCTTCGGGGAAGGGGCCTCTGGAGGCGTCTCGCTCGCCAGGGCATCTGAGCTCAGCGAATCCTCTGATGAGGACTGTCCGGCGTGGGACCTCGCCGGGCTGTACAAAATATGGCGATAGTTAAAACTACTACAACCTAATGACCTCGGGCACGTAGATGTGTGCGGTTTTCATATACTTACGACTTTACCAGGGGCTGGGCCCTGGGATCCCACTACGGACTACAATCGGCAGCCGTGGTGGATGCCTCGGTGAGGGAACCTTTCTCCCTCTTGGGCAATTCGGCCTCCAGGGATGAGGAGGCCATCCTTTTCTTCCCTCCCCATGCGGGGGACTCGTCTTCTTACTCCTCCTCTTCATCTTGGGAGGAAGGATGGTCGCTGGAATCCTCGGATTTTGCGTCCGAAGCATCACGACGATGAAGGCTACTCCGGGTCTTCTTGACCTTCTTGGAGGCCTCTTTCTTCGGCGCCTCGTAAGGCGCTCGGACCAGCATCTTCATCAGAAGAGGTCCGGCCGGTTCCTCCGGCAGTGGGGCCGGACAGTGTAGTGCTACGTCCTGGGCTTGCGTTGGTTTTCCTCGAAGAGGAGAGGGTGATGCAGCAAAGTGTAGCATAAGTATTTCCCTTAGTTTTGAGAACCAAGGTATCAATCCAGTAGGAGGCTCCTCAAAAGTCCGACGCACCTACACAAACAAACTGAGAACTCGCAACCAACGGAATAAAGGGGTTGTCAATCCCTTCACGGCCACTTGCGAAAGTGAGATCTAATAAAGATAGTGTGATAAGATAAATCTATTTTTGGTATTTTATAAGATAGATGCAAAAAGTAAAGATGCAAATAAAGATAGATTGAAAACAAATATGATAAGAGATAGACCCGGGGGCCATAGGTTTCACTAGAGGCTTCTCTCAAGATAGCATAAGTATTACGGTGGTTGAACAAATTACTGTCGAGCAATTGATAGAAAAGCGCATAGTTATGAGATTATCTAGGCATGATCATGTATATAGGCATCGCGTCCATAATAAGTAGACCGAATCCTGCCTGCATCTACTACTATTACTCCACACATCGACCGACTCCTGCCTGCATCTAGAGTATTAAGTTCATAAGAACAGAGTAACGCATTAAGCAAGATGACATGATGTAGACAGATAAACACATGCAATATGATATAAACCCCATCTTGTTATCTTCGATGGCAACAATACAATACGTGTCTTGCAACCCTTTCTGTCACTGGGTAAGAACACCGCAAGATTGAACCCAAAGCTAAGCACTTCTCCCATGGCAAGAAAGATCAATTTAGTAGGCCAAACCAAACTGATAATTCGAAGAGACTTGCAAAGATAACTCAATCATACATAAAAGAATTCAGAGAGGATTCAAATATTATTCATAGATAAACTTGATCATAAACCCACAATTCACCGGATCTCGACAAACACACCGCAAAAACATTTTACATCGAATAGATCTCCACAAGAGAGGGGTAGAACATTGTGTTGAGATCCAAAAAGAGAGAAGAAGCCATCTAGCTAATAACTATGGACCCGTAGGTCTGTGGTAAACTACTCACAACTCATCGGAGGGGCAAGGATGTTCATGTAGACCGACTCCTGCCTGCATCTACTACTATTACTCCACACATCGACCGACTCCTGCCTGCATCTAGGGTATTAAGTTCATAAAGAACAGAGTAACACATTAAGCAAGATGACATGATATAGAGGGATAAACTCAAGCAATATGATATAAACCCAATCTTTTTATCCTCGATGGCAACAATACAATACGTGCCTTGCTGCCCCTGCTGTCACTGGGTAAGGACACCGCAAGATTGAACCCAAAGCTAAGCACTTCTCCCATGGCAAGAAAGATCCATCTAGTAGGCCAAACCAAACTGATAATTCGAAGAGACTTGCAAACATAACTCAATCATATATAAAAGATTTCAGAGAAGATTCAAATATTATTCATAGATAAACTTGATGATAAACCCACAATCCGTCGGATCTCGACAAACACACCGCAAAAAGAGTTTACATCGAATAGATCTCCACAAGAGAGGGGGAGAGCATTGTTGGGGAACGTTGCAGAAAATTAAAAAATTTCCTACGGTTTCACCAAGATCCATCTATGAGTTCATCTAAGCAACGAGTCATGGGAGAGAGTTTGCATCTACATACCACTTGTAGATCGCGTGCGGAAGCTTGCAAGGTGATGATGGAGTCGTACTCGACGTGATTCAGATCACCGATGTCCAAGTGCTGAACGGACAGCACCTCCACGTTCAACACACGTACGGGACGGGAGACGTCTCCTCCTTCTTGATCCAACAAGGGGAAGGAGAGGTTGATGATGATCCAAAGAAGACGACGGCGTGGTGGTGGATGCAGCAGAACTCCAGCAGGGCTTCGCCAAGCGACTACGGGAGGAGGACGAGGTGTAGCAAGGGGAGGGAGGCGCCAAGCACAAGGGTACCGCAGCCCCCCTCCCTCCCCCCTTTTATATAGGCCTCTAGGGGGGCGCCGGCCCCTGGAGATCCAATCTGCAAGGGGGGGCGGCGGCCAAGGGGGTGGAGTGCCCCCCAAGCCAAGTGGGGCGCCCCCCCCTAGGGTTTCAACCCTAGGCGCAGGTGGGCCTGGGGCGCACCAGCCCACTATGGGCTGGTTCCTCCCACTTCAGCCTACGGGCCCTCCGGATGGGTGGCCCCACCGGTGAACCCAGGACCCTTAGGTGGTCCCGGTACATTACCGGAGACCCCAAACTTTCCCGATGGCCGAAATACCACTTCCTATATATTATTCTTTACCTCCGGATCATTCCGAAACTCCTCGTGACGTCCGGGATCTCATCCAGGACTCCGAACAACATTCGGTACGCTGCATACTCATATTCATACAACCCTAGCGTCACCGCACCTTAAGTGTGTAGACCCTACGGGTTCGGGAGACACGCAGACATGACCGAGACGACTCTCGGGCAATAACCAACAGCGGATCCGATACCCATGTTGGCTCCTACATGCTCCTCGATGATTTCATCGGTTGAACCACGATGTCGAGGATTCGATCAAAACCCTGATACAATTCCTTTTGTCAATCGATGCGTTATTTGCCCGAGACTCGATCGTCGGTATCCCAATACCTTGTTCAATCTCGTTATCGCAAGTCACTTTACTCGTGCATCAGAATGCATGATCCGTGGCCAACACCTTGGTCACTTTGAGCTCATTATGATGATGCATTACCGAGTGGGCCCAGAGATACCTCTCCGTCATACGGAGTGACAAATCCCGCCTCGATCCGTGTCAACCCAACAGATACTTTCGGAGATACCCGTAATGCACCTTTATAGTCACCCGATTACGTTGTGATGTTTGATACACCCAAGGCACTCCTACAGTATCCGGGAGTTACATGATCTCATGGTCGAAGGAAGCTCTAGTAAACGAACTACACGATCTTTGTGCTATGCTTAGGATTGGGTCTTGTCCATCACATCATTCTCCTAATGATGTGATCCCGTTATCAACGACATCCAATGTCCATAGTCAGGAAACCATGACTATCTGTTGATCACAACGAGCTAGTCAACTAGAGGCTCACTAGGGACATATTGTGGTCTATGTGTTCACACGTGTATTACGATTTCCGGATAATACAGTTATAGCATGAACAAAAGACAATTATCATGAACAATGAAATATAATAATACTTTTATTATTGCCTCTAGGGCATATTTCCAACAGTCTCCCACTTGCACTAGAGTCACCAATCTAGTTACATTGTGATGAATCAAACACCCATAGAGTTCTAGTGTTGATCATGTTTTGCTCGCGAGAGAGGTTTAGTCAACGGATCAGCGACATTCAGATCCGTGTGTACTTTGCAAATCTCTATGTCTCCATCTTGAACATTTTCACGGATGGAGTTGAAACGACGCTTGATGTGCCTAGTCTTCTTGTGAAACCTGGGCTCCTTGGCAAGGGCAATAGCTCCAGTGTTGTCACAGAAAAGTTTGATCGGCCCCGACGCATTGGGTATGACTCCTAGGTCGGTGATGAACTCCTTCACCCAAATCGCTTCATGCGCTGCCTCCGAGGCTGCCATGTACTCCGCTTCACACGTAGATCCCGCCATGACGCTCGCTTGCACTGCCAGCAGCCATCGCTCCACCATTCAACATATACACGTATCCGGTTTGTGACTTAGAGTCATCGGATCTGAGTCGAAGCTAAGCGCCGACGTAACCCTTTACGACGAGCTCTTCGTCTCCTCCATAAACGAGAAACATGTCCTTTGTCCTTTTCAGGTACTTCAGGATATTCTTGACCGCTGTCCAGTGTTCCTTGCCGGGATTACTTTGGTATCTTGCTACCAAACTTACGGCAAGGTTTACATCGGGTCTGGTACACAGCATGGCATACATAATAGATCCTATGGCTGAAGCATAGGGGATGACACTCATCTCTTCTTTATCTTTTGTCGTGGTCGGTGACTGAGCTGAGCTCAATCTCACACCTTGTAACATAGGCAAGAACCCTTTCTTGGACTGATCCATTTTGAACCTCTTCAAAATCTTATCAAGGTATGTGCTTTGTGAAAGACCTATGAGGCGTCTTGATCTATCTCTATAGATCTTGATGCCTAATATATAACCAGCTTCTCCAAGGTCCTTCATTGAAAAACACTTGTTCAAGTAGGCCTTAATGCTGTCCAGAAGTTTTGTATCATTTCCCATCAATAGTATGTCATCTACATATAATAGGAGAAATGCTACAGAGCTCCCACTCACTTTCTTGTAAACGCATGCTTCTCCATAAGTCTGCATAAACCCAAACGCTTTGATCATCTCATCAAAGCGAATGTTCCAACTCCAAGATGCTTGCACCAGTCCATAAATGGATCGCTGGAGCTTGCATACTTTGTTAGCGTTCTTAGGATCGACAAAACCTTCCGGCTGCATCATATACAGCTCTTCCTTAAGATGTCCGTTAAGGAATGCAGTTTTGACATCCATCTGCCATATCTCATAATCATAGTATGCGGCAATTGCTAACATGATTCGGACGGACTTCAGCTTCGCTACGGGAGAGAATGTCTCGTCATAGTCAATCCCTTGAACTTTTCGATAACCCTTAGCGACAAGTCGAGCCTTATAGATGGTAACATTACCATCCGCGTCCGTCTTCTTCTTAAAAATCCATTTGTTTTCTATCGCTTGCCATTCATCGGGCAAGTCTGTCAAAGTCCATACTTCGTTTTCATACATGGATTCTATCTCGGATTTCATGGCCTCAAGCCATTTGTTGGAATCCGGGCCCGCCATCGCTTCTTCATAGTTCGAAGGTTCACCGTTGTCTAACAACATGATTTCCAGGACAGGGTTGCCGTACCACTCTAGTGCGGAACGTGTCCTTGTGGACCCTGAAGTTCAAGAGCAACTTGATCCGAAGTACCTTGATCATCATCATTGTTTTCCTCTTCAGTTGGTGTGGGCATCACAGGAATGGTTTCCTGCGCTGCACCACTTTCCTGTTCGAGAGGTAGTACTTCATCAAGTTCTACTTTCCTCCCACTTACTTCTTTCGAGAGAAACTCTTTTTCCAGAAAGCATCCGTTCTTGGCAACAAAGATCTTGCCTTCGGATCTTAAGTAGAAGGTATACCCGACAGTTTCCTTAGGGTATCCTATGAATACGCATTTTTCTGACTTGGGTTCGAGCTTTTCAGGTTGAAGTTTCTTGACAAAAGCATCGCATCCCCAAATTTTTAGAAACGACAGCTTAGGTTTCTTCCCAAACCATAATTCATACGGTGTCGTCTCAACGGATTTAGACGGTGCCCTATTTAAAGTGAATGTAGCTGTCTCTAGAGCGTATCCCCAAAATGATAGCGGTAAATCGGTAAGAGACATCATAGATCGCACCATATCTAATAGAGTGCGATTTCGACGTTCGGACACACCGTTTCGCTGAGGTGTTCCAGGCAGCGTGAGTTGTGAAACGATTCCACATTTCCTTAAGTGTGTACCAAATTCATGACTTAAGTATTCTCCTCCACGATCTGATCGTAGGAACTTTATCTTTTGGTCACGTTGATTTTCCACCTCACTCTGAAATTCCTTGAACTTTTCAAAGGTCTCAGACTTGTGTTTCATTAAGTAGACATACCCATATCTACTTAAGTCATCAGTGAGAGTGAGAACATAACGATATCCTCCGCGAGCCTCAATGCTCATTGGACCGCACACATCGGTATGTATGATTTCCAACAAGTTGGTTGCTTGCTCCATTGTTCCGGAGAACGGAGTCTTGGTCATTTTGCCCATGAGGCATGGTTCGCATGTGTCAAACGATTCATAATCAAGAGACTCTAAAAGTCCATCAGCATGGAGCTTCTTCATGCGCTTTACACCAATGTGACCAAGGCGGCAGTGCCACAAGTATGTGGGACTATCGTTATCAACTTTACATCTTTTAGCATCCACACTATGAACATGTGTAATATTACGCTCGAGATTCATTAAGAATAAACCATTGACCATCGGAGCATGACCATAAAACATATCTCTCATATAAATCGAACAACCATTATTCTCAGACTTAAATGAGTAGCCATCTCGTATTAAACGAGATCCAGATACAATGTTCATGCTCAAACTTGGCACTAAATAACAATTATTAAGGTTCAAAACTAATCCCGTGGGTAAATGTAGAGGCAGCATGTCGACGGCGATCACATCGACTCTGGAACCATTCCCGACGCGATCGTCACCTCGCCCTTCGCCGATCTCCGTTTATTCGCAGCTCCTGCTGTGAGTTACAAATATGAGCAACGGCACCGTATCAAATACCCGGGAGTTACTACGAGTCTTGGTAAGGTACACATCAATTACATGTATATCAAATATACCTTTGGTGTTGCGGCCTTCTTATCCGCTAAGTATTTGGGGCAGTTCCGCTTCAAAGGACCCTTCCCTTGCAATAAAAGCACTCAGTCTCGTGCTTGGGTCCATTCTTTGACTTCTTCCCGGCAAGCGGCTTTCGGGTGCGGCAACATCCTTGCCTTCCTTCTTGAAGTTCTTCTTACCCTTGCCCTTCTTGAACTTAGTGGTCTTATTGACCATCAACACTTGATGTTCTTTCTTGATTTCAGCCTCTGCTGACTTGACATCGAGAACACTTCGGGAATGGTCTTCACATCCCCGCATGTTGTAGTTCATCACAAAGCTCTTGTAGCTTGGTGGGAGCGATGGAGGATTCGACAATGACCGCCTCATCCGGGAGGTTAATGTTCAGTGGGTCATACGGTTGTGCAACCCGGACATCTTGAGGATGTGCTCACCGATAGAACTGTTTTCCTCCATTTACAAGCTGTAGAACTTGTCGAGACATCATATCTCTCGACCGGGCATGAGCTTGAAAACTAGTTTCAGCTCTTGAACATCTCATATGCTCCGTGATGCTCAAAACGCTTTTGTAGCCCCGGTTCTAAGTGTAAAGCATGCCGCATGAACGAGGGAGTAATCATCAAGACGAGTTTGCCAAGCATTCATAATGTCTTGGTTCTCGGGACGGAGCGTCACCTAGCGGTCCTTCTAGGACATATTGCTTCTGGCAGCTATGAGGATGATCCTCGGGTTCCGGACCTAGTCCGTATAGTTGCTGCCATCATCTTTCAGCTTGGTTTTCTCTAGGAACGCGTTGAAGTTCATGTTGACATTAGCGTTGGCCATTTGATCTACAAGACATATTTGCAAAGGTTTTAGACTAAGTTCATGATAATATAGTTCTAATCAAATTATGAACTCCCACTCAGATTAGACATCCCTCTAGTCATCTAAGTGTTACACGATCCGAGTCGACTAGCCCGTGTCCAATCATCACATGAGACGGACTAGTCATCGTCGGTGAAAATCTTCATGTTGATCGTATCTTCCATACGGCTCGTGTTCGACCTTTCGGTCTCTGTGTTCCGAGGCCATGTCTCCACATGCTAGGCTCGTCAAGTTAACCCTAAGTGTTTTCGCTGTGTAATACTGTCTTACACCCGTTGTATGTGAACGTAAGAATCCATCACACCCGATCATCACGTGGTGCTTAGAAGCGATTTAACTGTAGCAACGGTGCAGTTAGGGAGAACACTTCTTGAAATTTTGTAAGGATCATCTTATTTACTACCGTCGTCCTAAGTAAACAAGATGCATAAACATAATAAACATCACATGCAATTATATAGTTGTGACATGATATGGCCAATATCATATAGCTCCATTGATCTCCATCTTGGGGCTCCATGATCATCTTGTCACCGGCTTGACACCATGATCTCCATCATCATGATCTCCATCATCGTGTCTTCATGAAGTTGTCACGCCAACGACTACTTCTACTTCTATGGCTAACGCGTTTAGCAATAAAGTAAAGTAGTTTACATGGCGTTCTTCAATGACACGCAGGTCATACAAAAAATAAAGACAACTCCTATGGCTTCTGCGGTTGTCATACTCATCGACATGCAAGTCGTGAATCCTATTACAAGAACATGATCTCATACATCACAATTCATCATTCATCACAACTTCTGGCCATATCACATCACATGATCAATCGCTGCAAAAACAAGTTAGACGTCCTCTAATTGTTGTTGCATCTTTTACGTGGCTGCGATTGGGTTCTAGCAAGAACGTTTTCTTACCTAAAAATAACCACAACGTGATTTTGTCAACTTCTATTTACCCTTCATAAGGGCCCTGTTCATCGAATCCGCTCCAACTAAAGTGGGAGAGACAGACACCCGCCAGCCACCTTATGCAACTAGTGCATGTCAATCGGTGGAACCGGTCTCACGTAAGCGTACGTGTAAGGTTGGTCCGGGCCGCTTCATCCCACAATACCGTTGAAGCAATAAAAGACTAGTAGAGGCAAGTAAGTTGACAAGATCCACGCCCACAACAAATTTTGTTCTACTCGTGCATTAGAGAACTACGCATAGACCTAACTCATGATGCCACTGTTGGGGAACGTTGCAGAAAATTAAAAATTTTCCTACGGTTTCACCAAGATCCATAATCTATGAGTTCATGTAAGCAACGAGTCATGGGAGAGAGTTTGCATCTACATACCACTTGTAGATCGCGTGCGGAAGCTTGCAAGGTGATGATGGAGTCGTACTCGACGTGATTCAGATCACCGATGTCCAAGTGCTGAACGGACAGCACCTCCGCGTTCAACACACGTACGGGACGGGAGACGTCTCCTCCTTCATGATCCAGCAAGGGGAAGGAGAGGTTGATGATGATCCAAAGAAGACGACGGCGTGGTGGTGGATGCAGAGAACTCGGTGAGGGCTTCGCCAAGCGACTACGGGAGGTGGGCGAGGTGTAGCAAGAGGAGGAGGCGCCAAGCACAAGGGTACAGCAGCCCCCTCCCTCCCCCTTTATATAGGCCTCAGGTGCGCCTGCCCTGGAGATCCAATATCCAAGGGGCGGCGGCCAAGGGGTGGAGTGCCCCCAAGCCAGTGGGCGCCCCCACCCCTAGGGTTTCAACCCTAGGCGCGAGGTGGGCCTAGGGGCGCACCAGCCCACTATGGGCTGGTTCCTCCCACTTCAGCCCACGGGCCCTCCGGATGGGTGGCCCCACCGGTGGACCCAGGACCCTTCCAGTGGTCCGGTACATTACGGAGACCCCAAACTTTCCCGATGGCGAAATACCACTTCCTATATATTATTCTTTACCTCCGGACCATTCCGAAACTCCTCGTGACGTCCAGGGATCTCATCCGGGAATCGAACAACATTGGTATGCTGCATACTCATATTCATACAACCCTAAGCGCCACCGAACCTTAAGTGTGTAGACCCTACGGGTTCGGGAGACACGCAGACATGACCGAGACGACTCTCGGGCAATAACCAACAGCGGGATCTGGATACCCATGTTGGCTCCCACATGCTCCTCGATGATTTCATCGGTTGAACCACGATGTCGAGGATTCGATCAAAACCCCGTATACAATTCCCTTTGTCAATCGGTACGTTACTTGCCCGAGACTCGATCGTCGGTATCCCAATACCTTGTTCAGTCTTGTTACCGGCAAGTCACTTTACTCGTACCGTAATGCATGATCCCGTGGCCAACACCTTGGTCACTTTGAGCTCTTTATGATGATGCATTACCGAGTGGGCCAGAGATACCTCTCCGTCACACGGAGTGACAAATCGATCTCGATCCGTGTGAACCCAACAGATACTTTCGGAGATACCGTAATGCACCTTTATAGTCACCCGCCACGTTGTGACGTTTGATACACCCAAGGCACTCCTACAGTATCCGGGAGTTACACGATCTCATGGTCGAAGGAAGAGATACTTGACATAGGCAAAGCTCTAGCAAACGAACTACACGATCTTTGTGCTATGCTTAGGATTGGGTCTTGTCCATCACATCATTCTCCTAATGATGTGATCCCGTTATCAACGACATCCAATGTCCATAGTCAGGAAACCATGACTATCTGTTGATCACAACGAGCTAGTCAACTAGAGGCTCACTAGGGACATATTGTGGTCTATGTGTTCACACGTGTATTACGATTTCTGGATAATACAGTTATAGCATGAACAAAAGACAATTATCATGAACAATGAAATATAATAATACTTTTATTATTGCCTCTAGGGCATATTTCCAACAAGCATTGTATTGAGATCCAAAAAGAGAGAAGAAGCCATCTAGCTAATAACTATGGACTCGTAGGTCTGTGGTAAACTACTCACAACTCATCGGAGGGGCTATGGTGTTGATGTAGAAGCCCTACATGGTCGATTCCCCCTCTGGCGGTGGAAATTGTGTTTCGTTGGCTCCTTGGATGTTTTCGGGGTACGTAGGCTTATATAGGAGGAAGAAGTACATCGGTGGACGCCCGAGGGGCCCACGAGACAGGGGGCGCGCCCTATAGGGGGGGCGCCCTCCTATCTGGTGGAGGCCTTGGCTGCTTCTTGACTTGCACTCCAAGTCCTCTGGATCACGTTCGTTCCAAAAATCACGCTCCTGAAGGTTTCATTCCGTTTGGACTCCGTTTGATATTCCTTTTCTTCGAAATACTGAAATAGGCAAAAAAACAACAATACGGGTTGGGCCTCCGGTTAGTAAGTTAGTCCGAAAAATGATATAAATGTGTAAAATAAAGCCCATAAACATCCAAAAGGGGTAATATAATAGCATGGAACAATCAAAAATTATAGATACGTTGGAGACGTATCACTACCCCCTGAAGCAACTGTGCACCCGGTCTTCCATGTATCGCTGCTTCCACGCGCCCTACTCCCTGGTATGTCAGCAGAACCACAATTGCCTCATTGCTCTGACGACCTTGTTGTGCCAGTGGCAGTTTTGCAAATGCGCTGGCGCAAAAAGAACGGGGGCATGCAGGAACAAGTGAAGGTGCAATGGTCCAACTTGGCGACCTTGGGCACCACCTTGGAGGACAAAAGCCAGCCTCATGGCACATTTTCCACATGCAGAGGCTTGGGGGCAAGCCTCATCTCAAGGAGAGGGGGATGTTAGCGCCCCTGACGAGCAGGACCCACTGGGCAGCCACCACATCAACACAATAGCTGCGCAGCGGCCCACACGAATCAAGCGGCCCAGCCAACGCACCAACGGGCCAGAGTGGGTCAATTGAACCTGTCCGGACGGCTACTTCTAGGAGGGGCGCACAAGACCACAGGCATCTAGTGGATCAAGGACTAACCAGCGGCTACCTACTTTCCCCTTCCATGAACCCTAGTTCTTCCTCTATTCTTCTTCCCATTCTAGAGCCACACTCTTGTAATCGATCTTATACTAGCTACTACTTCAGAGAGCAACAATAGATCGATCTTCCTACTCTGTACCTAACATCAGGGGACGAGGTTCTCTAGCCTCTGTGAAGAAAAGAGGGAATAGAAGAAAAAAAAGCAAGACACCTCTTCAACCTGACGCATACACAGAACTAGCGAGATTCATCTTCAAGCTCGGTCAAATCAGCACCACCTGCCGCCAGCTGCAGGGAAGGGAGGAAATTCGCCGCCGTAAGATCCAAAACCACAGGAGTACAGGGCGGGCACTGTGGGGGTGGGGTGGGGGGTGGGGCAGTGGGTGAGTGGAAGCCATAGGCACATCGGTGTCACGGCAGAACAACGGTGTGGTCGCCTGGGTGGCGCTGTGGCAGCCAAGGCATTGCATGGTGGAGGGGATGGGATGTGCTGGTCTAGGAACGGCGACGGTGGTAGTTTGAGCAAGCAAGGAAGAGAGCACCACTGGGGAATCTTCCATGGGTCAGGGGTAGTTTTTATTTAGCCTGGGGATTTAACGGGGAAGGGGCCAGATATCCCTCTCTTTCGCGTTGACCAAATCAGCAGCTACGTAGCCCTACGAAGGGCTTCCATGGGTGGCGGCTACCCAGGGAAAAGGTCGGGTTCCCGGAGGGATCAGGGGCAACCAAATGAGGATGCGTCGCCTGCCGTTAGTCCCAGGGTTTTAAGAAAATAACACTGTTGTTGACAGGAAGCTTGGGGTTTGTTTAAAGTTCGACTAAAGTAAACAAAGTACATGGGAATGACCGAATGAACCCTGGCTCACAATGGAATCTGAGCTAAAACCTACCATCCTGTATCATCACATCGTGTTCCCCGATCACCATGCTTCGTGTTCATGATTCCTGCATCGCGCATTCATCTTCTCCGAAACACCATGGGCACTGGAGCATGGGAGAAACGGTTAGACAGAGCCTTGTTTCCACAAATGGACGTCATACACCACCATCGACACCGGCACCCCTATCATCAACAAGCAGGAACTCCCTTCCCATCCACTAAACTGTTATGTCTGTTTAACTCTTGTATTTTTGTTATGATGAGTACAGGAAGGGGTTTCAGCCATGTTCCAAAAAATAGAAAAGGCAAGCATAAACAGTGTTGGGGGGGCAGAGAGGGAAGCATTACCATTGGCTTCATGTGAGTTATACTGTGGTGGGTTTCACATCTAGTGGTGCAACTTACTGCGCAACACTAATGTGTAAAGATGGTAGTACCGTTTGCTCAGCGGTCCCTTTCAGATATAAGAGAACTTGACAGTGCACCCTTTGACACTCATGCACCTAACAGCCTTGCACACTAGGGCTACAAACAGCCTACAAAGTATTACCAATGCAAACCTGAGCTCCAATTATGAGCTTGCATCGAGCTGATGTGAGCAGGACTGATATTTGACTGGTTGGTTCTAAACGGAACGGAAGTTTACCCCACTAAATTCTGCAGTCAAAGTACTCACAATGCAAGACTGGAGTACAATTGTCGCCCGCGTCAGTCATGTAGCCTGCGTAAACCAAAATCAGTTAATGAGGAAATAAGTAAACACACAGCAGAGCATCGAATCATCAAATGTGCTAAGCTAAGCAGAACAACTGTTTGTCTTTTGGTTCAGAAGGTAGACAAACCCCAGTTTTGTGTAGAGAAACCGAGAAAGTACGGAGGCCCAATGCCAGCAAAAGACTAGAAAACAACCAAACACTTGCAGCAACGGGCTATTATCAGCAAAATATAAATAGATTTGTCACCTGCTGGTGATCCGAGGGTTTGTCTTGCCTGGGGTTTGTCCGAAGTTGGACTGAAGTAAACAAAGTACTCCCATGGGAATGACCGAATGGAACCTTGGCTCACAGTGGAATCTGAGCTAAGCTGCCTCATGTTTTTTTAGAAAAAGAGGCTGACCCCCGGCCTCTGCATCTGGGCGATGCATACGGCCACATTATTAATTATTATCACAAGACCTTACAAAGTCATACAACAGTAAGACTAAAGCCGCCATCTAAGCAACAAATGTCGCTACACCTATCCAGTTGATGAAGGGGCGTAGATAGCCTGAGGCTAATACCAAACAGACATCGCAGCCAAGCCTAACATCTAAGACACGAGACCCCAACCTAGCCACTTGCCGGTGCAGGGCACACACTCGTCGGCGTGCTCTCGAGAGCCGCCGACGCCAACTGCCACCGCTTCATCTTGAGCTGTCTTGATGCATCAACCTTGCTTGGTCTAGCTATCGTCGGCGCCACCACGGCGTAACGACACCTCCTCCTGCGCGCAAACAGCTGAGCACGTCGCGTCGCCATCGATATACCTCGGCGCCATGCTGCCAAGTACCACCAGCCGACCAGCTTGAAGTCCTTGAAAGATCGTCGTGCGTAGCACCCGCCGACCGGGCATGACCAAGCGTAGCATCGTCGGTCGGGCATGACTTGACATCTCCACCAAAGCTCCGTGCAAGGCGGCCGCTCCACCTCCTGCCTCGACTTCGGCGCTGCTCCGCAAGCGATGCTCCCTAAGAGAAAGCGACACCGTAGTGCCGCCATCGTCCGATCTGGAACACCGGATCCTAGGGTTTCCCGGGCAGCATGAGTGGGTCGGCGATAGTTACACAGCGATGCCTTCATCAAGGTAACGGCTAGAACGCCGCCATCGCCTGCCATCGGCTCGGTTTTCACCGGCAACCATGTCTCCCCAACTCGCAGCCGGGACTAGATAATGGATCTCGAGATCCGATCACCACCGACGAAGAAGATGACCACCACCACTGGCTACACCGGACAGAACAGATCTGCCATGGGTGCTGCCAAGCAGTCCACCAGGCCCTCGACGCCGCCGCCGATCTAAAGCCAGATGACATGCCGCCGAAGAACGCATCGCGCCACCGCCCGACCAGGCCAGCACCCATGGTGGACTGCCTCTTCTCCAACATCAGCAAGCAGAAACAGTAGTGGTCTAGTGGAGGGGTGTAGGGGAGGCAGAGAGGGGAAGCAGAGGCATTGGCTTTTATGTTAGTTACTGTGTGCGGTTTGGCATTTAGTGGTGCAAATTACTGTGCAGTGGTAATGTGTAAAGATGGTGCTCTGTGGGTTATAATAGCCCTACACAAGTACTTCCACCACCATTTGCTCATAGGTCCCTTTCAGATATAAAAGAAATTTGACCCTCATGCACCTAACAGCCTTGCATACTAGAGTTACAACTTACTAATTGTAACAATGCAAACCTAAATCTCAATGATGATTAGTAGGTGTACCAACAAGCTTGCATCAATGTGACGGGAGAAAAACTGAAATTTGATCGGTCGATTTTCAGAACTGAACGGAGATTTACCCTGCTGAATTCTGAAGTCACAATGTTGTTGCGACTTGATCTTTTACTCCAGAAAACCACAATGCAAGCCTGGAACACAATGTTCGACCGAATCTCCCACTTCAGTCATGAAATCTGCGTGAAATAAGATTCAGTTAGCGCGTTGTGGTTAATTGCAGTGAAGAAAATAAGTAAAAAGGCAGTGCCATCATCAAATGTACTAAGCTAAGTACAACTTTTTTAGACCCTGCTTGGAATGGGTGTAGGTTCTTACACCTGTATTTATTTTACAGGTGTAAATTACCAGTCGCCTCTTGATTCCTGCCTGGAAATAAAACGACGGGAGGAGGTCCGTATCCTAAACCAGCCAGAAACGAGCTGAAATGCTAATCCAAGCAGGGCCTTAGTCTTTCAGTTCAGAAGGTAGATGACCCTGGTTTCATGTAAGGAAATTGAGAAAGTAAAGAGATCCAATGCCAACAAAATACTAAACAATCAAACACTTGCAGCAACAGGCTATTATAAGTAGCAGACATGCCGAATGTCATCTTGGACTTCATCAACAATAGAACCAGGTTAGCAACAGAAAAGCACACAGCCAATCTTAGGATGGCCTGAAGACTGCTTGTATTTGCTTTTGCAGTTACAGGTCTAAAACATCAACTGGTCGTGATTAATCCTCCCCATATGGTGCTCTGGTAGTTTGCAGCCATGATAACAATATATTTATCAAACCATAATATATATATATATATACTTTCTACAAGGAAAATGCAAGTGACACCGATTCAAATTAGAATAAAGTTCATGTAGAATTTCATTCATCAAGATCCCTAGGATTCATCTTCTCCGTCATCAGCTAACAATGGTGGAGGGTCAGAGGACAGGCGGAGAGGGCAAGCATAAACATTGGCTTTATGTGAGTGACTGCATGGGGGGTTTCACATCTAGTAGTGCAAGTTACTGTGCAATAGTAATGTGTAAGAGATGGTACTAGCGTTTTCTCAGCGGTCCCCTTCAGATCTAAAAAGAACTTGACAGTGCACCCTCTGACACTCATGCACCTAACAGCCTTGCATGCTAGATCTACAACTTACATATTTTACTAATGCAAATCTGAGCTCCAATGATGAGCCTCCATCAAGGTGATGTGAGCAAAACTGAAATTTGACTGGTCGGTTTTCTAAACGGGTCGGAAATTTACCCCACTGAACTTTGCGATTGCAATACTGTTGCGGCTGAGCATGCTTGAAGAAAATGATAATGCAAGCCTACAGAACAAAATGGTTGACCAAACCACCAGCAACAGGCTATTATCAGTAGCTGACATGCGTAATCTCGTCTTGGGCTTCACCAACAGCAAAGCCAAGTTAGCAACAGAAAAGCACAACCAATCTTGGGATAGTCTGATGACTGCCCGTGTTATCTCTTGCAGTTATAAGTTGGCATCAACTGTTGGTGATTTATTCTCACTATATGGTGCTCGGCAGTTTGCAATCATGAGAACAGATGAATTTATCAAACACTAATATATATTTTCAACAAGGCAAATGCTCTTATTCAAATAAGAATAAAGTTCATGTGGAATTTTACATTTAACTGTTGTGACAAAAGTACAGTTTGTAGGTTATGCACGGTAAGGACACCAACAAGGATTGAAGCAAGGAGGCAGTGTATTTCTGTTTTTGACAAAAACAATTTGTTGCCGGTCATGTTATGTTACCTTAATGATGAAGACGGATTTTCAAACTATTGAGAGAATTCCTCGAGTCTGAAGTTCATATAAGATTATGAATATACCACAAGAATGCTAATTGTTACTGTCCCCTGTACTTTATAGCAGAAATTTCTTTCAAAATGGAAGTGCCCTTCTGCTCCCAGGTGCAAATGCACCTGGGTGAAAAGTTTCTGGAAATGGCAATAAGAATCAAATTCTTTTTGTAGACAAACATTCTTGAGTGTTCTTCCCACGTATAAATTTTCATGAAGAGATCACATTCGTACAACTTACAGTAAAGATTACGGATTTTTTTTGTTCTGAGCACATCGAATGACCTTTTTTATAAAGAGATCTCACATTCGTAAAACAAGCAGCCAAAAATACTTCAAAAATAACCTTTTGTCAGAGTACAAATTTTGTTTCTTTTTTTGTTCTGAGCACATCGAATGTTATTTCCTCATGAAATTTTGCTTCGGAGTAGAACATTCCTACATGTGTGTTGTAAAAAAATCAGATTTTTTAATTTAGTTTTTCTATTTTTTCGTATTTTTACTGCTCATCAGGGTGCATATGCACCCGGGAGTAGATACTCCATGTCCCTTTCAAAACATGTTTTCTGCTTATTGCCTGTTACGGGTTCATGTGCCGATGTTGCTGCAATGCCATCTTCTTGCACACCTTTTTTATACAAAAAAAATCTGATGATGTTTTTGAAATCACAGGGAGATCATAGTATGTGACCCAACCACAATGCAACACAGGAGAAACCTTTTTTTATTCTAAATCTCATCTTTATCTTTACCTAATAATAAAAGACGGAAGTTTTCATAGTTCTCCATCTGTCACCTCTTTATATCCGTTACATTTGTATTAATCAAATAGATTGACGGCTCGGATTTGAAAGTAGATTTACATAACACAGACGCACACAGAAAAAGTCATCAAGTGTCTGAGCCTGGACTCTGCTCCAATCACCATATACACGTACATGGTTTGGACTCTACTGCAATTGCCGTATGATGTGGAGCTGCACGTACACGATTTGGTTGCGAGTTGTCCTTATACGCGAGGCATGACTGAACCAACCGTAGAAAGAAAACTATTTCGTTTTCTGCAGCCGTGTCCATGCCCATGCCACATGGTGACGGCGGCGGCGGCGTTGTTGTCGGGGTGCTGCTACGCGGCGTGTCGTCGCGACTGCGGGGATGTTCCACGTGGCGGGGTTGGGGCGGTGGTGTCGAGGGTGCTGCTACATAGTGTCGTTGCAGCTTCGTGCGATGTTCCACGTGGCGGGTTCCCGTCGTCGTTCTTCTTCGCACTGCTCAACGGCAAGCTGCCGCAGACCGTGTTCACATACCCAGCCATGCTGCCCCTACGCTCACCTTCCTGTTGCTCGCCAAGGCCTGCATCGCCGGCATGCTTAGCGCCGACCCACACGAGCGGCGGCGGGCCCGCATGTTGCTCCCGCCGGACGCAGCCCCTCTGACGCTACGTTGGCCCACTGACATGTGGACCCCGGCCCACACGCCAGTGGCCCAATGGCAGGGCACCTTATGTTAGGGAATCCCTCTCCACTCCCGCCCAGTGTCGGCGTAGCAAGCGTACTCGGTACTCATGGCTCCTATGTCATGCTCTTTGCCAACACCACCACCTTCTGGCTGCTCGTACTGGCCTTCAGCGCCGCTGACCTCGGCTTCACCTCTCATGCATCCATGCCAAACATCTCTGCCACGGGCGCCATTGATTATTCGATGCCCCTCGGGCCTCGGCGTCGCCATTATCGTCTGCAACCTTGCTATCATGGTGGCAGCCATGGAGGAGCACTGCACGGGACAGGTTGAGGTGTTGAGAACGGCATCCTCATCAGGGGTTGCCTGCCCACCGTGCTGGCACTGGTGCTGCCCACCAACCTGGGCATGCAGCAGAGGCGCTATTCCAGCTCCGGGCGTGGTGTCACAGCACCAAAAGTCCGGGAGGCTGGCGAGGCCTTCTCGATCGCCTACATCCACGCTCCCTGAGTCATCCTTGAGATCATCATAGTTTCATGTTCTACAGGAGCTGCACGAGGAGTGAAAATGATGAGCTGAGAGAGCTGGAGCCCGAGCACAAGGTTGGGGAGCACCTATCGATCATTTTAAAAATCACCTATATATCGATCTGTTGGTTAGAAAATTTTCTGTGGTAACTCCTGATCCATGTTCATGTTTCGCATCAGGACGTAGCCCCTCCCTCTCTTTTTCGCGAATACGCAAGATGCGTATCATTCCATTGATAGGTAGAAAACAAGAGTGACAGGATTACACGGGTAACACTTCACCACGTACATAGAGCTGGCGTGGGGAAGCGGTACATGAGCAGGAAGGAAGAGGGTGCTCAGCCCCAACCTAGCCATCTATGCATCAAGGGGGCAAAAAGTTAGCAACGTCCTTGGCCCCGGCCAGAGCCCATGCCCGAGCGTCGTCTTTGACGCTCTGAACAAGAAGCGTAGCGGAGGGGTTCATGTGGTCGAAGATGCATGCATTACGGTGGCGCCAGATTGACCAAGCAGTGAGGAGGGCGATGGAGGCGAGACCTTTCCGCAAGGCTGCAGGGGCCCTCCTGGAGGAGTTAGCCCACCACTCAATGAAGCAATCGTCGGTGCCCGGAGGTGGAAGAGGCAGCCGGCACCAGGCGAGGATCTCATGCCAGATGGTCCGAGAGAATGGGCATTGGATGAGAAGGTGATCGAGGGTTTCCCGAACTTGGTCGCAGAAGATGCAGCGGTCGTCGTGCGGAAGGCCATGCCACGCGAGACAGGCAGCGGACCAGCAACGGTCCTGGCTTGCAAGCCACGCAAAGACCTGGATCCGCACCGGGGCCCACGTGCGCCAGATCAGCTTCCAGTTGGGTGCGATGGTGGAGCCAGCGAACATGGCTCGATAGCAGGAATGCGCAGAATAGATGCCCGAGTCAGTCCACCTCCAGCGTAACATGTCCGGGTCGAGAGATAGGGTTACGGGCTGCAGGGTACGCCAAAGCTCGACATATTGCACCATCGCAACCGGCCCCAGGGCGCCCTGAATGTCTCCCACCCAGGCCCTGTTGCTGAGGCCCTGCGCAACGGTCGTCGAACGCCTCCGGCGCTTAGGAACCAAAGCAAGGATGGACGGTGCAACCTCACCGACCGATCCGCCCAAGATCCAACGGTCTTTCCAGAACAAGCAAGAGTTCCCGTCGACAAGGATCCAGAAGGAGGAAGCATCAAAGATCGCCTGGGCCTCGGGGTCGAAGGGCAGATGGAGGTGCCGCCAGGGACGGGACAGATCGGTGGCTTGGAGCCAAAGCCACCTAGCCTTTAAACGCCAAGATCTGCTGCAGTCACGGATTCCAAGCCCACCCAGCTCGAGGGGGCGGCACACTTTTTGCCAACTGACCAGGCAGCCTCCACGCGGGCCATCAGCTTTGCCGTGCCAGAGAAAGTCGCGCTTGATCCTGTAACACTTTTGTTTTTCCCAGCAAAAATTAGCAGCCGCAATGGCTAGCACACCTGGGCCAATCTATCGTGAAGGACATAAACAACTTGGCTGATCGTCATGGAGGGCACGGACGAGGCAGATCGTCTCCTCTCTATGGGGATCATCGTCGCCAAGGTCAAAGGGCGTCTCGCATATGGTTTCGTCGTGGCGGACTAGAGATGTTGCTGCTGGGACTGCAGTGGCTCACAAAAAAAAAGACACATCCGCGACATTTTTGGCCGAACGAAAAAAAAATTGTCATACATATGACACTTCTATGACGATAATTGTGACAAAACCCGGTATCATCATAGATGGGGTGGGCTCCTACTTCTATGACAAAAAATCATGAAAAAAATGGGCTTTTCGTCCTGGGCGGGCCGGAGACGCAGCTGCATGACATTCTTCGGGCCGTCCATGACGGAAAAAACCGTGGTAGAAGCGAGGGGGAGGAAGATTTCGAGGAGTTCCCGGTTACGGTGGGAGGTCGGGGACCGAGCGATGCACGTTTCTCTCGTACAGGTACGCGTGTGTGTGCGAGGCATTGGCTCTAACTGAACCCGAGCGAGGCGTTGGGCTCTAGCGAACCCGGCGATTACCTGCGAACTCGCGTTCTATCGAACCCGAGCGATCGATCGATGGTCGTTGGCGAACTCGATCGGCGATTCGCCGCTCTGCTGCTAATCAAGGTGATCATTGGATGAGCGATGGCGTTGCGGGGAGGGTGGATGACCCGATGGCGGTGGCGTTGCCTCTGGATGAACAGGACCCGTGGTGCGGTGGAGGCTGGATGAGCAGATGAAGCGGTGGAGGGGTGCTGTGGAGGGTGGTTGAATAGGACCCGTGGTGTGGAGGCTAGATGAGCGATGAGAGCGGTGGAGGGTGGTTGAGCGAGAACGGTGGAGTAGCACGCGGTGGAGGCTGGATGAGCAGGAGCCCATGGAGGTGGAGGTGGTCGACGGTAGCCCGTGGAGGCCGGAGGTCGGCGGTGGAGATGAACAGATATCCGTGGAGTCCCGTTTTGCGATCGCCACACCCTCCCGACGAAACGGGACCCCGTTTCGACCGTAGCGCTCCAACACAAGTCCGTTTCGTCCGTTTTGCGGTACGCCACACCCCTCGCGATCAACAGGACCCCCATTTCGACCGTAGGAGGTCCGTTTCCTCCGTTTTGCGGTACACCTCACCCCTCCCTATCAACAGGACCCCGGTTTCGACTTTAGGAGGTCCGTTTCCTCTGTTTTGCGGTACACCACACCCCTCCCGATCAACAGGACCCCGTTCCGAACGTAGGTGGTCCGTTTCCTCCGTTCTGTGGTACGCCAGGCCTCGTTTCCATCGCTTGTTCCATCCAAGCCCTCCCGATGAACATGACAACGCATTCCGTTCCGACCCAGCCGGTTGGCTCCCACGCGTTCCGTTGCCTCCCGATGAACACGACGCATTCCGTTGCCTCCCCTTGAACACGACGCACTCCGTTGCCTCCCCATGAACACGACGATGACGCTGTTTCTCTGTTCCGACCCGGCCATCTACACGAGCCCTCGCCGTACATATCTTGAGTAGGCGTTGAGACCCGCCCGTATGTACACATATGTGGCGTATTTTCTTTCTTGCACCGCGGCGTTATGCGTGCGTGTACATGCTACGTGCGGCGCCTCTACTATATGCGTCGGCGCCTCTACTATGACACGTGCGGCGCCTCTATATCGACCAAGATATATATACGTACGTTCGCGACCGAATGACAACGCCACGTGCGCTTCGACCGGTGGGTCCCGGTATCGTGCACTTCCTTGCCTCTACGAAGATGTAGCTGGTGGGTCCCAGCGGTCGGGGCGAATTATTTTGTTTTTGCGGGGCGCACTTCCTTGCATGCGAAGGTGTAGCTCTTTGGGTCCCAGCGGTCGAGGCAAATCGTTTTTTGCCGGACGCACTTCCTTGCGTGCGAAGGTGTAGCTGGTGGGTCCCAGCAGTCGGGGGGCGAATCATTTTTTTTTCGGACGCAGTTCCTTGCGTGCGAAGATGTAGCTGGTGGGTCCCAGCAGTCAGGGGGGCGAATCATTTTTTTTCGGATGCACTTCCTTGCGTGCGAAGATGAGCTCGTGGGTCCCAACAGTCAGGGGGCAAATCATTTTTTCGTGAAATACGGTGGCCCGTCCGGTGTGTCCCCGCTGTCAGGTGGAGGAATAATTATTTTGCGCGTAATAAGGAGGCACTTCCTTGCGGCTGCCGTGGACCCAGCTTTCAACCTCTCCACGTAGAGTCCACGTCCGATGGAAGTCGTTCCTTGAGCACGTTGACCACGCCGCGCCGAGAGCACCACGGCGGTGGACGACGGTGAGGCCTAGGAAGGGGACAATGCGGAGCCGGGGAACGCGACAGTGGAAGCACACGCGGAGAGGAGTACGAGGGTTCACTGGTTCGGCTGCGCTGCCGTCGCCGCAGAATAACAGGGGGTGTGGGTGAGTGGAGGGATGGTCTGGCCAGCGGTGGGAGTAGTAGAGGCGGTGAGGCCTCCGCGGCAAAGACACCCGACACGGGAGGCAGGAGCAAAGCGGCACGACGGCGCTGCTTTGGGCGGCTGGAGCAAGAAGACCGGAGGTTGAAGAAGCATGACGGCCGTTGGATGGACATCGTCACGGTCCTTCTTTGCTAGAATCGTTTATATTGACTAAGTTGACAAAGCCCTTGATACGTCAACTTAGTAGGCCCACAGTCGACTTCATAAGCAGTGCGCCCGGATGTCGGGGAGGAATCATTTTTTGGACGGGTGAAGCTAGAATATCCGAGATTGAAGAAGAAGCACGGCATCCGTTGGATGGACATCTAACGACCACTGCTGCTAGAACCGTGTGTTGACTATAAGTTGACAAAGCCTTGCATACGCGTCAACTCTGTTTTTTTAGGGGATGCGTCAACTTAGTAAGGCCAGAAGTGTGTGGCATAGAACTTATAGCCCATTTGAGATTTGTAAGAATGTGTAGCCCATTTTTGAATTCTAATGGAATTTACTACAGCCCATTTATAGTTTGTTAAAAGTACAACCGTTCAAAACAGAATTCAATAAAATTTCCCACATTTTGATGGGATCCAAATATTTTTATTCCGAAATTTCTAGTCAGATTAAATACAATTTCAATATAAATTTATATTACGTAAAAATCCAATGAAAAATTGCACTCGCAACAATTAATGAAATTAAAATTTTCAATATCCAAAAATAATATTTTATAAAGTAATCACGTGTTTGGTGCATTTTTTATAGTTACTACCCAGTTTTATAATAACATCCCATTTATTATTTCTTAAAGCCCATTTTCTTGTTAAGCCTAATGCATCCCTCCTAGGAAATATGTGCAGCCCAGCGGGGCGGAGAATAACAACTTGACCTTGCCTGGGTATTCCTAAAAAAAAGTATAGCCGGGCTAGCCATTTTCAGCTTGAAAAAATTTAATATCTGGGCTGTATATCTGGCCTGGGCTAGACGGGCCACAGCCCGCCCAGTTAATACCTGCAGCGATATTTTTGTTGTTGTTCAGAGGAGAAAAATTAATATCTGGGCTAAACATCGAAAAAATCTATAGTGCTCACACCTGAAAAACAAAAATACTGCTCGAGCTGCTTGGTCCCAGCTTGTCACGCCCAATATGCGACCCTATCCAAGAGGAACTCGAAGGTCCCACCAAGGATAGACCCGCATATTGAAACGCTTTTGCAAGGTGGATATCAATACATCAACATTACATAATAGATGGGGATACATACATAAGGCATACAATGCCACACGAATACAACATCATCATACATAACATCAACATCCGACTACGGATGAAACACAAACAGAAACTCAAACGACATCCACCCTGCTAGCCCAGGCTGCCGACCTGGAACCTATCCCCTGATCGAAGAAGCATAAGAAGAACTCAACGCAAGCAAGCATCCCTCTCGCGTCATGATCATCGCATAACTTGTACCTGCAACTGTTGTTGTAGTAATCTGTGAGCCACGAGGACTCAGCAATCCCATTACCATGGGTATCAAGACTAGCAAAGCTTAATGGGAAAGGAAGGGGTAAAGTGGTGAGGTTGCAGCAGCAACTAAGCATATATGGTGGCTAACATACGCAAATGAGAGCGAGAAGAGAAACAAAGGAGCGGTCGTGAAGCTAGCAATGATCAAGAGGTGATCACGAACACCTACTTCGTCAAACATAACCCGAAACCGTGTTCAATTCCGGACTCCGCCGAGAAGAGACCATCACGGCTACACACTTGGTTGATGCGTTTTAATTCGGATCTGGTGTCAAGTTATCTACAACCGGACATTAACAAATTCCCATCGCCACATAACCGAGGGCACAGCTCTCGAAAGTTTATACCTACAGGGGTGTCCCAACAGCCCATGACAAGCTCTCGCGATCAACAAAGGAATAGACCTTCTCCGGAAGACCCGATCGGTCTCGGAATCGGTTTACAAGACATTTCGACAATGGTAAAACAAGACCAGCAAGACCTACCGGCGTGCCGACATCCCGATAGTAGCAGCACGTATCTCGTCTCGAGCCACGACACGATGAGCGAGACGTACAACTAGAACCAGCCCTCAAGTTTCCCCGAGGTGGCGCTGCAAGTGGCTCTAGTTTGGACCAACACTTAGACAAGCATTGGCCCGGGGGGCTGAATAAAGATGACCCTCGAGAGAGCGACTCCCAAGGGAAAAGTAGGTGGTGGTGAGGCAAATGTTAAAACCAATGTTGGGCCTTGCTGGAGGAGTTTTATTCAAAGCGAACTGTCAGGGGGGTCCCATAAATAACCCGACCGCGTTAGGAGCATAAAATCCGGGAACATAACACGGTATGACGGAAACTAGAGCGGCAAGAGTGGAACAAAACACCGGGCATAAGGCCGAGCCTTCCACCCTTTACCAAATATATAGATGCATTAATAATATAAGAGATATTGTGATATCCCAATATAACCCTGTCCACCATGGAGAAATCTTCAACTTCACGCAACTAGCAGCGCTATAAGAGGGCTGAGCAAAGCGGTAACATAGCCAAACAACGGTTTGCTAGGAATAGTGTCAAGGTTAGAGGTTCATGGCAATTTGGGAGGCTTGATGAGCAAAAGATAGGTAATGCAGCATAGCGATAGAACAAAGCAACTAGCATAGCAATGATAGTAGTGAGATCGAGGTAGCGGTCATCTTGCACGAAATCCCGCTAGGAAGAAGAACGAGTCCATGAAGAAGGCGAGCGGATGAAGCCGAACCAACCGTAGAGCGAGCGAATCCTCACGATCATAGCAAACAGGAACTAACAAGAAGAAGCACACAACATAGGTAAACACACCACACATGAACAAGACATGATGCACAACAAGCATGATGCATGACCAAGCTACATGAAGCTACTCATGGCAAGAGATGATGCAAACAAGAACAACACATCAACGCAAGTTTAAATGTGGCCGGGAACAACATATAACAATTCCGGTAAGTCCTCATATGCAAATTTCGAAATTGGTCCAGATCTGAATAAACCTTATGTTCAATTTGTTAAACAGCAAGTTAAAAATGCACCACGATGATCTACACGAGATTCTAGTCAAGTTACATATAAAGTTCATTAGATTCGGAGCTACGGCCTAGAAGATATGAGCAAAACAAGTTAAGCATGGCATTGATGCAAAATGCATACAAACATCAAGCAAACACACCAAAACAAGGATGCAACATGGTAATATGAAGCTACATGCAAAATCAAGCAAGTTTCATATAGAGCACACTCAAAACGGAGCAACGGTGTAACACATACACTCTATACAAGTCATAGCAACAATCTGTCCAAAACAGCAACTAGGCATCTTACAAGCATCAAAACAACAAGATATAGCACCCCAACATAATAACGAAAGGCATGATCATGATGTATAGGTAAAGCATAACAAAACATGAACACTGAGCTATCTCCAGAAATCACTAGAACATGCTCAAAATGACATGGAGATATTGCAAATAATAACAGTTTCAGACTTATCAGGAAATAACATCAGGTTGCAATGTTTAGAGCAAGCAAACAACATGTTACAAGAATTTATCGTGGCAAACAAAGGCAGGGTATGAATCTACTAATTGCATAGATCAAAAGACCCTTACTGACCATGAGCCAAAAAGGATCAGAAAATATGATGGAACCCATGTAAACATGGCAAGTTATATTATAGATTTAAACATGGCAGAAACAACAATAAGTAGACATGTTCGTGAGCTCGAACCACTCATCACAGAGCAATACATGGCATGGCAAGGCAACCAACATTAATAAGGCATATTTATGAAGCTAAGCATGGCAAGAGCAAGGTCATAGGGTTCATGGATCACTAGGAAAACACATGGAAACAACTGAACATAATGTTAACAGGCTGATAGCAACATTATGAAGCAACTTTGGAGCAAGATTACAACAATCTACAGCAACCTATAAATGCAACCAGGGGCATGGATGGATAGGGCATAACATGTAGATCAAAACATGTTTATAGAACATCTCCAGATTATGCATAGGATGGCTAGTAGCAACATGTTTACATGGCATCAAAATAATAGCAGAACAGGGACCAAAATCAGCATTATCACGAAGCCTAGTTTGCATGCTTGTGCTAGTCACCACATTGATCACAAAAATACATGGCATACACCCCTGGAAAGATGGCATGGCATAGATCAAAACACATAAAGACATCAACCTCATAGGATGCACACATCAATCATGGCAAAAATGACAAATGAGCAAGTTATAACAGTTTCAGCAGATTAACATCAACATGCACTCTTCGAACACATTTCGGGCATCAAGATGATCTCAAATGAAAATGATGCAATGGAATGAAATGAAGTACTCGTCGAGACGAACAATTTGACATATTACACGCACGAAATGGAGCTACGGATGCAGAGATACAATGTAATGAACATGGCATGATTATAAGAAAAACTGGGGACTTAGAGGAATCGGGGGCAACCTCCAGTTTTGCGCGGTTTACGAGGTTCGCCGGAGGGGTCACCGGAGACGGGCGGATCCGGGGCTCCCTCGGCCGGATCTCGCCGGATCCGGGCCGGGGAGGCACGACGGCGGAGGGCGGCGACCGGAGGGCTTAGAGGCTTGGCGCGGCTCCGCCCTGGAGCGGGCGGCGGCGAAGCGGCGGGCAGCACGGCGTGGCCGGGGGAGGGGGCGCGGCGATCGGAGCTTGGCGGCGGCGGCGGGCTGTGAAACGGCGGCAGAGAGGCGAGCAGCGCGGGCGGGCGAGGGGCGAAGCTCACGGAGAGCTGGCGGCGGGCGGGCGCCGGCGAACGGAGGCGGCGGCTGGCGGGCGGCGGGCGCGGAGGCGCCGCGCCACGGGCGGCGGCGGGATCTGGGCCATGAGGCCCTCCTGGACTCCATGGGGCGCGGGATGGGAGAGAGAAGGGGAGGCGCTGAGGTGGCGGCGGTTGGCTGGGCTGAGGCGGGAGGGCGACGTGGCAGGCCGCGATTGGCCGGAATGACGTGTCTGCCGGACATGTCCGACGCGGATGGACAAGTCCGGCGGTGCCAGGAGGAAGACTGCTAGGGTTTCGTCCGCGAAAATGGAAGGGGAGGGCCTTTATATAGGTAGAGGGAGCTAGGAGAGTCCAAATGAGGAGCGGTTTTTGGCCACACGATCGTGATCGAACGACCGAGAGCATGGAGGGGAGTTAGATGGGTTTTGGGCCACTTTGGAAGGGGTGTTGGGCTGCAAAACAAAAGAGGGCCTTACGGTTACCCGGTTAACCGTTGGTGTATCAAACGACCTCCAAATGGCACGAAACTTGACAGGCGGTCTACCGGTGCTATACCAAGGCCACTTGGCAAGCCTCGGTCTATTCCGAGAACATTTAACACCCGCACAAGAGGAGAGGCAAAAAGGGGACGCCGGATGACATAGGAGTGCCGGATTGCAAAACGGACAACGGGGAAAATGCTCGGATGCAAGAAATGAACACGTATGCGAAATGAGATGCACATGATGACATGATATGAAATGCAGGTGATGACATGGCAAAGTGCAACACGCAAGCAAATGACATGGCAAAGACGGCGAATAACTGGCGGACACCTGGCGCAACGAATCCGGGGCGTTACACAGCTGTCGGCCGCTTCTTGTGCAATTCACTCGTTTATTGACTACTCCCTCCTTTCCGGTTTATAATGCTCAATTCAAAAATCTCACCAATCAAGGTAGATGGCGGGTGGTGGAATACTTTTTGTAGTTTTGCAAAAGCACCTTATTAATGCTCTTGTTATCCTTAAAAAATTATGTTTATTAATGCATTACTTGCAATGGATGCATGAATAAAGTACATGCATTTGTCAATTTTCTCTTAATACTTGCATGCAATGATTTAATGCACCTCGGAATCTGAACATGTGATGGAAAACAACCAAATTGAGCCTTATAAAATGGAAAAATTAAAATTTTGGGATCAGCCCTATAAACTGGAAAGGAGGGAGTACATAGGTTGACAATTGTGTGGGACCGTGATGTCAGGAAACCAGGAGGAAGCAAAATAAATTATAGTTATATATATATATATATATATATAATAAGGAGGCACTTGCGTACGTGAGGCTATGGACCTGGTGGGTCCCCATTGTTATCCTCTCCAAGTAAAGTCATCTCCTCGCTCGCTTTCTCGCGCCCAAAGCAGTCGGCGCCCTTTGCCCGCTTCCTTGGTGTGCGGCGATTGCTCCGCCTTCAAACGACACAAGTGTCGTCCGTCCGTCCATCTTCCACACACATTAATGATACGCGGTTGCCGAGGCGACTACTCCGGTGCCACACATCCATCCCTCCACCCGCCCACCATTGCTATATAAACTGTTGTGCCGGCCATAGCCGCAGTCATCCGCATCCGTTCCCTTTCTCCTGTCCACACCACTACTGCCCACCATGGCTTCCTTGCGCTCCAGCGCTCTTTGGGACGGGCAGACGACGGGCGACAAGAAGATGGCAGCCATTGCTGCTGACCGGCTGGCCGGTAGGCAGCCGGAGGACGACGATGTCCCAATGGAGAACATGGTAGTCGACGATCTGGCGCCAACCCCCTCCTCCGCGCCATCCTCGCCGGTGAATTGCACCATGAACATCGGCGAGGCCCGTGCCCAATATATGGACAGGGTGAGGCAGATGCGTGAGGAGCAGTTCCGGGAGGCGCAAGCCGACGCCGCCTACAACCACCATCTCCTCCAGAGCACTGCGGCGGAGGCGCAGATCGCCATGAGCGGACGGAGCAGAGGCGCTGCTTGACTCGCACCGCTCCACCCGCAAGGGCCGCCTCGAGCGCTGGCGGTACCGCATGCGGGTGGCGGAGGCTGCGGCCGCCTACAAAGAGGCTAGCAAAGAGGGCAATGAAGCAGGCGAGGCGCTATTTGGCGATACCGAGGATGAGGCAGAGGACAATGCCGACTCCGACGAGTCCCCGCTCTGCTGGCGTCGACGAGGCCCTACTCCGCCGAGGCCCCGCGGCGCCAACAACGAGGAAGAGGACACCGTTGGCTCCGCCGAGGCCCCGCGGCGCCAACAACGAGGCAGAGGACACCGCCGGCTCCGCCGAGGCCCTGCCCCACCAACAACGAGGCAGAGGACATCGCCGGCTTAGCCGAGGCCCCATCCTGCCGGCAACGTGGGGGAGGATTTCAACCGCTCCGCTGAGGCGCCGCCCGCCGACAACGAGACAGAGGACATCGCCGGCTCTGCCGGGGCCCCGCCCTGCTGCCAACGAGGTCGTGCCACACAGAAAACGAGGAATAGTAGAATACGGTAGGTCGCCGCCGCTCGGGTCCAAGTAAGGCCACCGCTGCTACCCTCCGGTTGAATCCAAGCTAGGCGGGTTGACCATTGACGGCCGGTTAGCTTCTTGGCAGCGACGTGGAGTCGGAGAGCTGCGCCGAGAAGAAAAGCGCCGACTTAGCTGCTGGTGCGAGTTGGTGATCGACACGGGCCCAACAGGCCACATGTCGATTATTCAATCGCACTGCAGTTAAATCATCAAGCTTCTGTTCGCTCGGCGGGACACAGTGGTTAACCGGTTAATTAATTATACCTCCAGCGCACCCCTTTTTAGTTGAAGAATGTATGAAATGTAATGAAATCCCGCATGTTTATATGAAATCCGACCGTGTATGAATGAATTTATTTTGATTAGTTCAAATTCATGTATCACTGGCATTGGATGAACATGCTAAACAATACGTACTAGCATTATTCCCAGGGGTGATCACCTCGTTTGCAGAAGTTTCACATGTACTCCCTCCGGTCTTTCTAGTCTGCATACAAGTTTTTTCTGCAGTCAAAGTATCTCTACTTTGACCAATCTTATACAAAAAAGTATGCACTTTCACAATGTGTGAAGTAAAAAGGAACAGAAGGAGTATAAAGAGTTTGAGCAGCTTTTTAGCGTTTCTGTACATTGCAATCAAACACACAGGCCTGGCAATTCATAAAGAACATTCAAGACAATCGATGATTATGCATCTCAACGACTCACATGTCAGAGGCAATATTTACTTCACAACTAAAGAATAAAGAAAAAATTGATCGACGCTGCTGACGGCAAAGGGCGTCCCATTCGAAAATATCAAAGGCATGTCTTGCTAAAATCGATGAGCAAAATTTGACCAAGGTTCTCCCATTCCAAAATATCAAATGCCTAAAATTGTGGAATGGGCAGGGTTTGCCATCAGTTCGGACATTGACATGGCACCTCATGCTAAATAAAACCAGCTGTTCTTTTTGTGCACTTCCACCAAAATCAACCAAATTCGCACGTAGCTTGTATGATTTCGCCCTTATATGTTGCAACACCTTGAACTTATTGGCACCTCCTTTCTTGTGGTGGAAATGAATGATTCGATGTATTCATGAACATTTTGTGTAGTTCCCATTGAAATCAAGCTAAGCACCCCTATTTGCATAAATACAAAAAAGTGATTAGTATAAAGCAAACTGTACTATGAATTGACAGTTTCAACAGGCACATACATGGTCCATGTAGAGCACACTTTTAGAAAAATGGAACTCACCAGAAAGAATCCTAGAACAACATTGTACTCGCGCATCACAGCAAAAAAATGGAGATTTGTCAGTCCTTCTGAGCTGAAGTTAGTTTGGTCTTGTGGGGAGTAATGTAACCATCTTTCAACTGCTCCTTCTGATGAGAAGATGGACAAGGCTTGTTCATCCTGGCATAATCGGAACTAGTCACTTCACGCACTCCATATTCTTCTTCAGAGGAAGATGATCCTGTTGTGCAAAGACAAGAGGACTACTAAATGCTAGCATCCCTGTTTGCTTGAAAAAAAGGAAAGGAAATATTTAAAACAGCATAGATGAAGCACTTCTCAAGGACAATACCACTTTTTCATGACAGTATCTAAACAGTAGCACAACACCAATAGAAATGACAAAGCTCAATCATATGGATGAAATCAGTGGGAGAGTACCAACCTTTGTCAGGAGGCTTATTTTGTAGAGCATACAGATGAAGCACTTCTCCGGAACCATCTGTTGCTATATACGGTGGTGGTCATGCTTACTATATACTCCTCGATTAGTTTAATGTTTCCAACATCTTCTTGTGCAGTTCCACTAAAATATATGGTATCTTCAAAGAAGATCCCTATTTGCACAAGTAGAGATAATTACGTATTACATTAAGAGTGGCATCAAATCAGTGGCAAAACAATTGCTCATTCCAGCCATAGCAATAAATTAAGATACAAAACTATATCATTACCTGTGTCATCACAGTTCGATTCTTCACTACAAAGACTGGAGTTGATTTTGTTTTTCTTCCGCTTGTTCTTCCCCTTCATCACTTGGTTCAATAATAGACAAGCTTCGCCTTCAATGTAAGATTTGGCATGTCAATTAGGGAGCACAAGTATAGTACTAAACTTAATTTTCTGATGAAAGTGGCAAAATGCAGGCCAGCAGTTGTGAAATATCCTTATCTTACCTCAATGGGATATTACGATGCACATACAGATTGGAAGTCTTTTCTCCATTTGTGCAGTTCACTAAAATTAAGCAACATTATCGTACAAGTAGCACAACGTATGAAAGCACACTGCAGAATCATGTGAAAGAAGGCTAGTACTGACCTCTCATGATGCGGAATTCAAACAACTCACAAGAAGAAGATCTGAACCAAATTCGCCTTAACGTATAGGAAGTAAGATCTCCTCTTGTGCAGTTCCACTAAGATCAAGCAATCAAGCAATGTTGTCGGTGTGACCTTTTGGTTGAACTGCACAAAACACTCTTAAAACAAAAGTGTTTTGTGCAGTGCAACAAAAGGTCACAATGGCAACGAGGTTAAGTAGATAACCCTGTTTACAGAGAGGTGCAAAGGAAACAATTAGCGGTCAATAACGGTGGATGACACAGAAGCCAACAAAAAGAAGCATCTACCTTATCTAAATGGGAATGAAAGCAATACAGTAGCATTTCTCAAACGGTGGCATTGATTAATATTAACATAGAGATTATATTAACAATAAAATTCGTTAAACATGTAATTTGCTTTTAACTGTGGCATTGCACCAATTTTCCAGTGGCATTATTAGAGGGTGTTTGTTTACAGGAAATTTTGGTGTAGGGACTAAAAAACTCCGTGTCAGTCCCATCTAAACCAAGCAGGAGGGACTTTTAGGGACTAAAAGTGGGCATTTGGGACTAAAGAAAGAAGACCCGAGGGGTCTTTTGGGACTTTCAATAGTTGCCCCTGCCACGCATCGCACCTTGTTTCTATTAGTTCATTACTAGGGGTAACATGGTCTTTTAGCATGTCATTTAATAACCTCTAGTCCATGTTAAGTCCCTGGAACCAAGCAGGTATGGACTAGGGAGTTTTTAACCAAACAGGGCCTTAGATTAACAACAGCTAATGAGTTGCACGTGACAGTGGACGCACCAGCACCATGTGCATCTACCGATATACTATGGTCATGAACAGTCTGTTGCAACAAAGAACAAACAACCAACAGCCTTGTCCCAGTTTTGGTCCCAGTTTTGTTATCTTTAGACACCTTTCCCTATGTGAGCGCAGCAAATCTAGTCCCGCTCAAACTCTACAGCCTTGTCCCTTCCTTTCCTTTTTGAACTAGTACTTTCGCCCCTTCCTTTCCTCTTTGAACCACGTCCTAGATTTATGCGATACAACTTTCCCCACTACTTTCCCCCATTCCTTTCCTCTTTGAACAACATCCTAGATTCATGCTATACAACTTTCCCCCTTCATTTCCTCTTTGAACCACGTCCTAAATTCATGCTATATACAACTTTTCCCACTACTTTCCCCCACTCCTTTCCTCTTTGAACCACGTCCTAGATTCATGGTATACATGCAGCTAGAGCAATGCATGTGGAGTAAGTAAATTATACCTTAAGGTTCTTGGGGCGTGGTTCGGTGGGCGACGGGATGGCGGCGAAGAAGAAAGGGTCGGAGGCCCTCCCACGCCGCCGCTGGGTGGAAAGTGAACAGCTGCGCCGGTAGTGGATTCCCTCCCTCGCCGACGGCGACAGCGTTAAGCCTCCTTCCCTTCCCGGCGGACGGATCCTGCCGGCTCTTTGAGCAGCAGTGAGGGGAGAGAGATACCAATGAAGTCTTGTTTAGATCTGGAGAGGGCGAGAGAGTGTGAAGAGAGCAACTACAAGCGCTAAGGCTCCGGCGGGAGAAGGCGAGAGAGTGTGAAGAGAGCAACTTCTGGCCGAGGCTCCAACGTGTATATATATACTGGAGAGAGTGTGTGAAGCGTGCAAACCCTAGAAAACATTTTGACCAGTCAAAGAATCCTCCTGGCACAAATTATGCTCAAGTGTAGTTATCGAACCTGAGACCTCAAGTTTGATGAGCGAACAGGCTAACCAGCTACACAACCCTCCCGTTATGTTCAACGAGAGGAAAATAACCTTTTATACATTCCTGCATTCGTGTGACAAGCATGCCGTGTTTTTTTTGTGTGTGGGAGTCATTGGGATTTCAATCATAATCGTGTCATGTGGCTTTGGTGGTAAGACTATCCACAGTGGTGCAGAAATAATGCAGCCTTAGTCACCTTACCTCTCTCCACGTAGTACGTTGGGTCCCACCAGTCAGAGGGTGAAACAAACAAATTAATAAGAAAAATTAAAAGTGCCAACGGTGTATCTTACCTCACACATCTCACTACTGCTCGGGAACACTATCCAATTGATCCCTCTGTTCGCTCACGTACTATTTTAAGTGAATCCTTATTATAACATGCACACAAATTTTGGGCATTTGTATTCGACTTACGTCAGTGTGCTAGCGTATCTTGTATACTTACTACTCCCTCCGTATAGGTGTAATAAGTCACGTTAGAAGGTGCAACGGGACCAAGGTGCGTGCATGTGCATGTGTTTGTTAGAGAGTGCGACAGATCGACCTACTCCTACAGAGAGATGGTGTGTAGTGTATGATTTTTGCCGCGAGAGTCGGTGCATCCTGTCGTTTCCGGGCGTGTCCGGTAGGGACATGTGGACAGCTGCCACGCCCGCTCCTGACCAGCTTGGCCCACCCAAAGCCCCTCCATCGCCCGTGCGCGCTTCCCGCCCAAAACGGTCAGCGCCGCTCCAAAGAATCGGTGCCGCATTCATGCCCCGGCAGAGCGGACGCGACCTCTCACTAGCACAAGAGTGATGGTTGCTTCCTCCGTCCAACTTACTGCTGGGTCTATGTGATTTGACGGCTCATTAATCTTTATTACTGAGGTGGTAGGACTGCTGGATGTCCCACACTTTCGGCGAAAGGAGGTACTACTGCTACTAGATTATAATTTTCTCCATTCTTACAGCGGAGGAGTGCAAGAGCAGTGAAAACATGCAGGCTCAGTGATTACATGGCCCACCTCACACTATCACCGTGCGACACCTAACTCTTTACATACTACTCCCTCCGTTCCTAAATATTACTAGATGAGTCCCCGCGCGTTGCCACAGAACAGCGGTATATCTCTCTACACAAAATTATCGATTTCATAGAACTAAAAAAACTCTATAAATGCATGACAAATGTGGTACCAAACTAAATAAACTCCCATCATAATTTAGATCATCCCACGTAAGGAAAAAAGATCAACCAAGTCCTACTGCATAATGGGATTATATTTTTCTTTTTGACATGTTAATGGGACTTAAAAACTCACTTACATGCATGCTACCGGTGCATGCTTGCGTGCAGACATGTTGATATGATTTAAAACCCACTCACATGCATGTGCCACGGTATATCTGCATGCTTGCATGTGGCTTAGTCTGAGCCTCTCAACGTCTAGATCAAACGGCTATTATGGACTGATTTACTTCATCTAACGGCTACATCAATTTTGATGATGTGGCTCAAGGAGAGGATAGAGAATTCCTAGTAGTGGGGGCTAGCTATTACTAGTAGATAAGTCTTTGTAGAGATTCCACTAGGTGAACTACATATGGAACAAAATGAATGAATCTACACTTAAATGCATCTATATACATCCGCATGTGGTTCATGGTGAAATCCCTACAAAGACTTATATTTAGGAACAGAGGAAGTACTAGTATAGTACGTACTGTAATTTATCAGCGAGATAAATTTGTACAATGCTATGAAGCTTCCAGCTTCTGTTACATGTATCTTGCATCCAAGGTTGCCCGTTGCAACATTTCATCAAATACAAAGGAGACTAACATGCATGCTATTGCATCTCAATGATTGACAGATCATAACAAATATGTACTCCCTCCGTTCCAAAATTAGTGTCTCAACTTTGTGCAAACTTTAGTACAAAGTTGTACTACTACTAAAGTTGACACTTATTTTGGAACAGAGGCAGCTAAATAAAAAAACGATCCATGCAGTCCCTAGACCTTGAACCGTGAATCCTGACCAGGCTTCAATTTGCTGGCAACGTTCGAGCTTCCTAATAAATGAAGTTTGCAGCCTTTTGACCATCAGATCATTTTGTGCAGTTTCACCAAAATCAAGATGAGCATCCCTGTGGAAAAGAAATTGAAGACGTGTGATTAGAATAAGATTACAGGGACTAGTTGATGAGACATAAACTCATCACAAATACAGTACGTAGAAGCTAGTAGAGGTATCAGGTATGTGCGGGGCAAAGAAGTAGAGAAATATCCACAGGGAGTGATGTGGGCAGCTGGAGCAGTGGTGCAAGCCGGCTGTAAATGGAGTTGTACCTGAGGGACGTAGCTCAGCCTTGAGGAGGGCGGCGGGAGGTGGCAACTGCCCATGTCGCGGCAGTGAGCAAGGGATGAAGGCAACCTCACCGGCTTTGTGAGAGAAAACAGCGGGGACCCCTGATTGGGACTTGCCGATAGTGGGTTTTCACCATCGGCGACGGACACCACATCTACACTAAGCATCCACCCCTTCCCCAAGCGGACGTGATCTTCTGAGATGTTAGAGAGGTGGCCACAGTCGTTTTGTGCGAGAGAGTGTGAAGAGAGCAACCCCAGCAAGCAACCGTGTAGGGTGGCCCGTCCTGACTATGTATATAGTGGAGCGGTTTCCTTTTCTCTCCATATGAACCTATCATATTGCGTACGTGTCACTGAAGAAAGAAAACTTTATTTATAAATGACGTGGCACCTACTACTCATTCTCCTATAACCTTGCGCTTGGCATCTCCAAAATATTAACCCTGTGATTGGCTCTTCGCCTCTTCGGGAAGTCGAGAAATAATGGTAGTGCAGTATATATCATTCTGGCTATATGAGACCGAATGAATTGATGCACGTCTACCACGTGGGCGAGGGTCGAGGGGCGAAGGAGAGTGCTACATACAGAGCAAAATGAGTGAATCTACACTCTAAAATACGTCTATATACATCAGTGTTTGGAGTATGTACTAGTAGTTCATATTGAAATCTACTAAAGGACATATATATTCCAAACAATGTGATATAATCTCTATAACCAAGGTAGTAGGGACGAGGAGTAAACTGAGGGAGTAGTAAATTTTTCTCCTCGTCCTGCGAGCCACCGCGTGCATGGGCGAGGGAGCGCGCATAAGGCGGAGCAAGCTTCACCTCATCCTGCGAGCCACCGCGCCCGTGGGCGGGGGAGACGACATACTAAGCAAGCTTCTCCTCGTTCTGCGAGTTGTCGGGACACTTCAAAAGTACTCCAGTGTATAGAGCCTTGCCTCTAAGGTAGCCCCCACATGGTTTGCCTCTTTTTTTAATTTAACATAACGCGTCAAGTCGCAATTTGTTTGTTCACCCGTGGTAGACGATCCTCCCTCCACCAAGTGGACAACCAGTACACGTGCCAAATTACCACGTGGGATGCCTTTTTCGTACAGAAATGAGCTCCACCGTGTACCCGCGTGGGTGTGGTTGGGAAAGAGACGGTAGTACGTGCATCGTGCATGCACCTCTTCTCTTCGTGCACGTCCCCCACCTACGTGGGTGTGTGTGAGAGATACAAACCGCGTTCGTGAGTGTTTTTTGTTTTGGGGTGGGGGTGGGGTGGGGTGGGGGTTGATTTCGTGAATTATTTGTGGGAATATATGTGTCGATGACATCTCAAACAAAATTTTGCATGCAATGTGTGTGAAATGGAGGCCTATCTGTGACACTCAAAAAATTTAGATTTTTGGTTTTTTATTTTTTTAATTTTGATTTGAAGGAGGCTATTTCAAATCTTTCAAAAAGGGCTCTCCTCAAAATTTTCTCTTATGTCAAAATTTTATTTTGGGTCATCCTCAACCTTGATGTTTGATATTGAAGGCTCTTCATTGGTGTTGACTCATCACAATTTTGTTTTTGAAAGTTTTTCATTTAAAAAAAATCCTATGGGTTTTGGTTTATTCCCTTTTATTCAAAGCATTCTCTTCTACCAAGCCCATGTTAAAAATTTCTTCCAAGACCTCTCCCTCCACTTTGGGTCAAGTCAAATTTTCAATTCCAGCAAGTTCAACCCATTTTTGATTTTTATTCCATTTATTTTTTTCCCCAAAACCATTTCTGTCTTTTATTTTGAACCTAGGTGATACAAAGGAAGTACCTGAATTCTTTTGAGTTTTGATTCCAAACCAACTCCTCTGACTAGTCCTTAGCACCCCCAACCTAGATCCATCAAGATCCACTCTTCCACAGTTCAAAATTTTCAAGTTTTGCTCACTGCAAGTTTGGACCAGATTTGTCATTTTTGGTGAAATTCAATATTTTCTTCTCCAAAAATTCTGGGATAAATCAGGCAGCCCCCAGGTGCATTGAGAGGTCACCTCACCAAAGCCCAGCTCCAGAAAATCTTTCCACATGCCAAAATCATTTCATCAAACACCTTGCATGCACAGTTGCTGTTCAAATTCAAAAAAGTTCAGACTTCAGTGTTCCTGTTTTGCCGTCAGTGTCGTTTTCTTCAGAGCACGGCATCGATCTCGCCAGTAGCTGCAGTGGCGCCTTGCTCCCTGTTCCCCCTCCTTATCCAGAGCGCCTCATGGTCATTTGGACGGGCACCATCGTCGGTGGTGACATGTCCCGCCGACGCCGGCAGCTTCTGCGGTGGCAGAGCCACCCGTGGCGGCCAGCAGGGATCAGCTCCAGCTTTCGGCGCCGTCCAGCACCGCCCAAGCCACTCGAGGCCTCCGCGTGGCTGTCTGCTTACCTGTGCACGCTGCGGCACCGTCACCGCGGCCTGAGCAGTGCAGAGCGTGCTCCCTGCCGCCGACGAGCTCCGTGTGTCGTTCCGTCCGGAACTTGGAGTATCAGCCAAGGCAGGCCAAACTTAGCACTTAAATGGAACCAGTAGACCCCTCACGGTGATGCCTAGCCCTCTATACCACCTGACCGACCACTACCCCGTCGTAATCGTCACTGGAGTTATCCAGTTCACGGCCACCGCCTCGGACTAGCTGTAAAAGGAGCCCTCGAGCTCGTTCTCGACCCCGCACCACTCCTCTACCTCACCAGAGCCCCGCCTAGCCACTAGAAGGACCCCGAGGAGGTCTCCTTCCTCGACTCCGGCCGCCCCAATCCTCCTCGGGCTCCGGCTTGATTCACTCAGGTGAAACCATCCCCGACTGCCAAGCCGCGTCGGCAACCCTCTAATGCACCCAGTGCTCTGACCCGAGCCCCAATTCGACCTTTGCAGCTCTCCCCGGCGAGATCCAACAACATCCGAACCACCGTCCACCGGAGTTGAGGCCGCCGTCGACGTGGTGCTCACCGACGACCAACTCCACCACCCACAGGTCCGGAAGGACCCAAGGAACCCGTAGGTACCCTCCTCTCTCCCTACCTCTCCGTGGATCGCCGCCGGCGACCACCGTGGCTATCGGGCGTCGAGCACTCTGTTTCAACATTTAAACCTAACGGGTGGGACCCCCCGTCAGCTTTTTCTTTTTTTCGGACCGTTTTATGAAAATGCCTTCGGGCAAAGTACGTGTTCCCTCTAGGTTGGCGTATTTTCAAACGAAGTGTTTTATGTTTTTCTAAGCTAGCCCCTAGAAACTTTCTGTTTCATTACAGATAAGTCCCTGGACTAAAACTTTAATAACTTTTAAACAGAAAATGATTTTTGACTGATTCTTTTTCTGTCATCTTTATTTTTCTGTCTAGTTTTTTTTATCATATTTATTTGAAAAATATTTGCAACACTTTTTGTGCACACACGGTATCTACGTTAGTATGTATTTTCTTTATACCGTAGATACCGGAGGAGGTGACGGAACCGCAAACTTCACCGAGCTAGACTCCGACTACTCCGAACCAGGCAAGCGTGTTTGAACCTTTGATATGATGAGTGTTTTGCATGTTTGCTTGAGTAGTTATCTCATGGCATGTTTATATGAATATGGTTGAATAGTAGTAAGTGTTATATTGCATGCAAAGCTAATGCAGGTGAACTCTGAAACTCCATATGTTACTTGATGTGAGTTTACATGATCATGTGGTGACATGAGAGGTGGTAAGATGGTAGTGTTGAAGCATGCCAGTCTTATGCCAAACCATTTAACTCCAGTGTCAACGTGGATCAAGTCATGTTACCATCCATCTCTTTTTGTGCTACCGCATGTTTTCTGCAAAGAATATGGTTTAGTAAGTTGCAAACCGCTTTCCTCGTACACACCAAATAGGGAGGCCGTGATGAGGGTTCCATGGCCCTGGATTAAAGCCAGTCATCTGGTCAGGGGGCATGGGTGTTTCCGGTTGGGACCGAGAGGGGGGCACCCCTTAGAGCGCGCGATATAAATTTGATCCCATGCTACTCGAGGTTGTGGCCTCTTCGTCTCAAATTTTTTCTTGAACGTTGCCAGGGTGATTCCTGGCATCGTGAGGTGGAAATGGGTGCGTACTGGTTAGATGTGTTTATACTGAAATACCGTAAACGGAACTAGTCCTTCGTGGCTACTGAAATCCGTTGGCTGTGGTTAAATAGTACAAACTCTGCAGAGTCAAAAATCATTTGAGTAACCGTATCTATGGTCAAGGACTGTGTTCAACTTATCTTTGTCCGTCCCAGTGTCAGTCTCAGTGACAATCTCCGATGAACAAAAATGAAGTGCTAAATCCGGCCGAAGGATTACTCCTGAGGACGGACGAACCCGTTTATTATTATGTACTGAGTATTTTCTTGGAGTGATTTAGCTTTATGAATTTATTGAATACGAATGATGAAATATAAGCCCTTATGATATGTCGCTCAGACGTCCTACTGTGGCACTTTTGTTATTTATTTTCAATATAAGCCCTTTCTGTGATGTCGCTCAGACGTCCGACTGTGGCACCTTTGTTATTTATTTTCGATATAAGCCCTTTCTGTGATGTCGCTCAGACGTCTGACTGCGGCACTTGTTATTTACTTTCGATATAAGCCCTCTACGTGATGTCGCTCAGACGTCCTACTATGGCATCACTATTATTTATTTTCATTATAAGCCCTTTCCGAGATGTCGCATAGACGTCCGACTGTGGCACACACTGTCATTTACATTCCAACATAAGCCCTTTATGTAGTGTCGCTCAGATGCCCGACTGCGGCATGTTAATTTATTTTTACCTTTCGAGGCGTCGCTTCAGACACCCGATTGGTTGTCAGTTATTTTATTGGGATTTCGGGAGGACTACCGCCTGACTTACTTTTTATTTAACATGTCGTGCAAATTTATTATTTGAGTTTGCATTGCTAACTGCTCATGGCCGGTGCATCATGTTTGCTTTTGTTATATCTTATGTCCGAACTGTCTTGCGAGTACATTCAAAGTACTCACCTGGCTTGTTGATTTGGCTAGATGTTGACGAAGGCGATCTTATGGATGAAGAGTACGATAGCGAGTTCGACACCTAGAGGAGTCCCAGTCAATCCCGTGCGATCCTGGAATTGGTCACTTGTATCATATACGCTTCCGCTACCCGAATAAAATCATCGAGCCTCACTTCGACACTCGATGAGCTGCGAGATTAGGAGTCATGTCACCCACTTCACTGTGACATATCCACCACCACTTTTATTACGAGTCAGTAGTATGCTGCCACACCCTTGTGTCATATCCGCCCTTATGTATAATATTGGCGTGCCTGTAATAAATTGTTGAGCAACCTCAGCTCAACCCTGTATAATATTTAGTACTACTGGATTTCTGTATCAAGGATTTGTCTACCAGTAAGGAGGATTTTCCTATACTGGTCAATATAAAGGTCGGTTTCTCAATAATCTTTTTATTGAAAAACCGGTCATGACAAACTTGGTATCAGAGCCAGGCTGACTGTAGGAAGCCACTAGGTGCGATCGCTAATCGGTTATTAGCGTAATAAGTGCTATTTTAATAAATTGCAAATGTAGTCATTTTCTGACAGTCAGCGTAAATTTATGATCTGACTATTCAGAATTTTTGCCTACTTTTGTAGATGGCTGGCAACGACTGTGAGTCATAGGTGTTCGCCAACGTACCTGAGGGGTTCATCAAGCTTCTCACCTCCATCAAAATCATGATCGGGCCATCGACTCGTCCGGAGTTCACACTCTATCAGCACAAGATCAACGACAGTCTGTCCATGCACCAGGCCGCGGTGCAATTCAAGGGAGGACGTGTCGAGTTACGCTGCTTCCGGTTTGCGGGAAGAGCCATGCCTACGGAGAGGCATGCTATGCAGATGGGTGCCCGTGAGGTGATAGCTCGTCTTCGAGATGTTCTTCCTTCAATGAAGACTCGTCGCTACCGCTACCTCCCCTGCCACGTGCCATACACATGTCACTATGCATTCGCTTGCCCTAGGGGAGAGAGGGATGAGGCTATTGAGATGCTGGTTGAATATCTCAACACACTCGAGGCAGCTTTTGATAACCTCGTGGACGACCTCGTGGCTGCTCGTATGGCCGTCGTGCATAGTTGTTCCGCCAACAGGAGGGAGCTTCTCCATACAGCACCACCACTGACTTACGTCTCGTCCTCGGCATCCCACACACCTGCCACCCTTGTCATTGCTCGCCGCCTGCCTACTCCTGAAGAATTTGACCGAGTCATCGCTCCTACTCCAGTCAGAGCTGCACCACCTACCGCACCCGCACCAGCTCCATAGCTCAGTGATGCACGTGTGGAGCCTATTAGTGAGGAGGAGGTTCAGTCTCCAGCATCACTGGGTCTTACCCTTGGCAGGCCGAGGGAAATTCTCACCATCTCCGACTGAGTGCGCCTAGCAGCCGTGCAATGTGTCAGCTTGTATGATATGTTTATATGTATATAGGTTGTGAGAAGTAGTTTGTGTGCGCATCATGTAGGAACTGGGAGAAGTGCACTAGCCTAAATAACATGTCAGGAATGTGTACGCACATCCTGAGTGATGTATTGTATAATTATGGCTTGCGTGTAAGATATGTACTGAGCGGTCCTTCTCCATGCGCAATCAAGTATTTTCTTGAAAAAAATGTTGGAGTTCTAAATTTTTCGTCTTGCAAAATTATTTATTCTGCCACTCGGCTTTTCTCATAAGTTTTACAAAAAAATACCCCTGAGTGGAAAATGCCTCGTCCTTGGACTTGTTCCATGCCAAGTCCGCCGGAAGAAATTTATGGTACGCAGACAAGCAACAATTTCACACAGGGGCAGTCAAGTCAGCAAGGCAGGGAAGTAGCATTTTCTCAAGTATGCCGCCTTTATGAGCAAAGCCAGCAACTGCAACAAGAAATGATGAACCATGTCATCAATATGGGAAATCACCGCGGACCGTATCAGCAGCAATCCAAATTGTCAGAACTACAAAAGACGCGTCCCTGAAAGTGCAACTAATCCCCGGGTGGTTTTGGTAATTAATAACAACATATATATCATTGAACTAATCATTTCTTGAGAATATTTCAGAAAGTTCAGTGATATGGGTATGGCAATGACTGATGATGTGGACCCCTCAAAATGCTAAGGAAAACATTGGCAAAAGCTCAAGACTCCATTTTTGGTTTAGTGATCCAAGATCACATTGAGTCCATAGGAAAGCCAATACTATTAAAGGGATGAGGTTATGATGATGATCTGGTTGCTCTAAGTGCTTAGTGATTTATCTCTCAAACTATCAGCAATCTTTCATTCCAACATAAACCCATAAGTAATCTCGGTCCCACCGATTCCAAACCCACCACACCGAGATGAACCACCTCAGCCATATAGCCCAAACCCTAAAATTTCGGATTTTCCGATTCCAAACTCGGTCATACGAAACTGGTGTTTATAAGCTTCAGAACATACGTACTCAAATCGGTGTCACCGAGATGAGAAAGTCGGTCCCACCGAGATTGGCAAACCCTAGACTTTGGAAGAATCGGACTAACCGAGATTGTATTTTCGGTCCCACGAAAATCCCAACGTTCACAAGATTTGAACTTTCGGTCTCACCGAGTTGTCAACTTCGGTCCGACCGAGATTGGTCAAATGTGTGTAGCAGTTGGATTTTGTGTGGAGGCTATAAATACCCTCCACCTCCTCTTCATTCGTGGAGAGAGCCATCGAAAGAACTACCACTCCTACCTTACATTTCGAGAAGAAAACTACCTACCCTTGTGTTGAGATCAAGTTGCTCCACTCCCACCATATGAAACTTGATTTCTAGCCTTCCCAAGTTGCTTTCCACTCAATCCTTTCTTCCACCACAGCAAAATCAGTGAGGAGAGTTGAGTGTTGGGGAGATTATCATTTGAAGCACAAGAGCAAGGAGTTCATCATCACCAACCCCATCTATTACCTTTTGGAGGTGGTGCCTCCTAGATTGGTTAGGTGTCACTTGGGAGCCTCCGTCATGATGTGGAGTTGAACCAAGGAGTTTGTAAGGGCAAGGAGATCGCCTACTTCGTGAAGATCTACCCGAGTAAGGCTAGTCCTCCGTGGGCGTAAGCCATGATGGCATAGACAAGGTTGCTTCTTCGTGGACCCTTCGTGGGTGGAGCCCTCCGTGGACTCTCGCATGGCCGTTACCCTCCGTGGGTTGAAGTCTCCATCAGCGTGGATTGACGATAGCACCACCTATCGGAACCACGAGAAAAATCTCCGTGTCTCCAAATTGCGTTTGCTCTTCTCCACCTCTCATTTACTATCGTGCAATTTACTTTCCGCTGCCACAACTCTAGAATTGCATGTGTAGGGTGATACTTGACTTGGTTATCATTGTGAACTTGCTAAAATCTACTCCAACCAAAAGGCTAAACTTTTAAGTTGTCAAGTAGTCTAATCACCCCCTCTAGACATACTTCCGATCCTACAAGTGGTATCGAGCTTTGGTCTCCATTGGATTGGTTTCCATTGCATTGGACTCCATAAGCTTGGTTTCACAACCTAGGAGAGTATGGCGTCTAGTGAGGTAATTTCGAGAGGTCCTTACTTTGATGGTTCAAACTTTGCTAGTTGGAAGCATAAAATGAAAATGCATATTCTTGGACATAACCCTGCCTCATGGGGCATTATTTGTGTTGGCTTGCAAGGTGAGTTCTTGAGGAAGGAAAAGTTCGGATCGCGAAGCTCTGCGGATGAGTTGCGGATGTTCTGAACAATGCTCAAGCTTGTGACATTCTCTTCAATGCTTTGTGTCCCGAGGAGTTCAACAAGATCAGCCGTCTTGAGAATGCAAAAGAGATTTGGGATACTTTGGTCGAAATGCACGAAGGTACCGAGTCCGTGAAGGAATCAAAGCTAGATGTTCTTCAAGGTCAGCTTGACAAGTTCAAGATGAAAGAAGGTGAAGGAGTCGCTGAAATGTACTCTAGGCTCGCTCTCATCACCAATGAGATGGCAGGCTTAGGAAGTGAAAAAATGACCGACCGATTCATCATCAAGAAGATTCTCAGAGCTTTGGATGGAAAGTATGACACCGTGTGCACTTTGATCCAAATGATGCCAAACTACAAAGATCTCAAGCCTACCGAAGTCATTGGAAGGATTGTTGCTCATGAGATGACACTTAAAGATAAGGAAGAGCTTCACAACAAGTCAAGTGGTGCTTACAAAGCTGCAGTTGAAGCTCCCACAACCTCAAGTGACAAGTTAGTTTCCAATGAAGAGATAAGCCTAATGGTGAAGAACTTCAACAAATTCTACAAGAGTAGAAGCAAGGAAAGAAGCTCAAAGTCTAGATCATATGATGAAAAGAGATCTTCTAGTCGTGATCGAAACTGCTACAATTGTGGAAGACCGGACACTACTCAAATGAGTGTTCGACTCCCACAAGAGAAGAGAAGAATCTCCAAGAAGAAGAAGCTCAAGAGAAGAGTCGCCTCGAAAAGAGAGAAGGAGTAGAGATGATCGTTATGAGCGAAGATCCTCTCGGAGAAGCAAGGATTCGGAAAGGAAAGACAAGTCATCAAGGAGCTACACAAGAAGAAAACATCAAGCTCATGTTGGTGAATGGGTTTCGGCTCCGACTCGACAATCACTCGAAAGAAGCTATCACTCCAACTCCGAATATAGTCAAGATGAAGGTGTTGCCGGTCTTGCTCTCGTGTCCTCCAACTCCAACTCCTATGACATATTTGATTCACCAAATGAGGGAATTGGAAGATCCTTCATGGCAAAAGGCCCCAAGGTATCACATCCTGAGTTTATTGACTTTGATAGTGATGAGGATGACTTGCTTGGTGAAGATGAGCTTTTACATGATAAATCTAGTGAGCTTAGCAATGATGAACATGCTAGTAGTCTTTATAGTCGAGAAGAGTCGAATGACAATGCTATGAAGGAGATTGAGCGACTAACTAAAGAACTAAACACTCTTAAGTTAGCTCATGAAACAACTCAAGAAGATCATAGAGAGCTCCTAAGATCTCATGAGAAGCTACGATCGAGAAGCTCAATCTAGAGCAAGAACATGAGTTTCTAAAGCTATCAATGACGATCTTGAAAGAAGAGTTCTTCATATCTTGCCAAACGACTTCTCTTGTCTAATTTCTTGCCACCTATCAAAACTAAGCATGACAAGCATAAGAAAAATTCATCATCTAGTAGTAACAATAATCATGCTAAATCAAATGTTGTTACTTCTAGTAATTCTCTTGATTCCACTAACAATGTTTCAAGCCAAGTTTCACTTGAGCAAGAAAATAGTCTTTTGAAAGGGATTATAGAGAAAGGTGTCTACAAGAGTCTTGCGGAAGCAAGAGCTTTGAGAAATTGTTCGCAAGCAAGGAAGACAGGAAGAATCAAGGAATTGGTTTTGAGCGAAAGTTCAACGCCGAAGGTGTTGAATGGGAAGAAGGTCAATATCCCACTCCAAAGTTCGTTTCTCAAGAGAAGAAGTATGATCCTACTTCTTCAAATGAGGAACAAGCTCAAGATGACCTTCCACCACAAGACCACAAGCTAAAAGGCAAGGACAAGCTTCAAGAGGAGATTGATGCATTCATTGAAGCACCCAAGGCCATGGTCAAGTGGGTTCCCAAGGCAACCTCAAGTTCTACTTCGACAAGCTCAACTACTACACCAAGGATTCCCATCAAGATGATGTGGATCCCGAAGAAGAAGAACTAGAGAGTTCTTGAGGGTGACTCCACCAATATACTTCACTCATATTCTTTTGGCAAGAACTTGTGCAATCAACTTCCACATCTTGTACTAGTTCATGGAGTCACAAACCCTCATGTTGGTAAGTCAAGGGACAAGGTAATCATTGCTTTCATGGACATCATCTATTGTGAACTTCAATCTATGTCCATGGATATCCTTGTTTGTTCCTTGTGGGACTAACCCATGTAGGTATTGAAAGTGCCCGAATCCAAAGGATTGCTCCCAACTCTTGGTGATCTTCATCAACATTGAGCATCCACATCTTCAACATCTACATGAAGTCTTCAACGACAACCCAAGGTTAGTTTAACCCTTTAAAAGGGGTTCTCACATCAAGGGGGAGCTTTGCTCTAAAGAAATGAGCCAAAGCATCTTCTAATGATGTGAACACATCAATGCTTTATGGAAAAGTGGTAACCCCACTTGTGCTTAAACGATGAGTATGACCTATGATCAAATGTTCTCATTTGACTCCTAAGTCAATATGCTCATATATAGATGACCTAGTCATCGCCAAATTGTGTGCTAGCTGTTAGTGTTTTGTTTGTGCATGTTTGACACATATTTCATTTGCTATCTTATTGTGTGAGCATGTTGGATGCATGATTTTATCCATTCGAGGACATCCATTTGTTGCTTTGGTCTTTTGGTTTTCTTTCTTTTTGACCAAATGGATGGACAAGAATGCCTAAGTTCCTCCCTAGCTATCTATGCTTTCTTGTCTCAAACTCTATTCATGCTTATATCACAAACTTTGAACAAGACTTTTTCGGACAGACCGAGTGAGGAGCACTCGGAGCCACCGATCCGTCAAAAGCCTAACTTCCAAAACCTTCTAAGTACTTTCGGTCAAACCGATATACTCAAATCGGACAGACCGAAATCACTTGGATTGATCTAGGTTTTCACCTCGGTGAAACCGAGTTACAAATTGGCGTGACGAAGTGTGTAACGCACGCGATTAACCATCTCGGTCCCACCGAAGTTTTCCAACTCGGTCCCACCGACACCGAAGGTATATATACCCGAGGACAGCGCGTTGATTACTTCTTCAAACGCCCGCCCTCAAACCCTTCGCTGCCGTCGCCTTGGTCTCCGGATCGTCTCCGCCGTCGCTTTGGCGCCCTCGCTGCATGGTCTCCATCGCCGTCAGCGGACTTTCTCATCGCGCCGTTGCCGCCGTAGTGAAGCTCCACCGCATTGGGTGAGTTTCATCCCTCTCGTGCTCCAACCGCTGATTCAATGCACGATAGATGTTGCCTAGCTTCTTGCCAAGATTGAAATCATCCTATCCAGCCGTTTAGATCATAGAACAAAATTCGAGTGAAAATTTTAGGGTTAGGTTTCCGCCGAACACATCTCGGTGTGACCGAATCGACATTCTCGGACTGACCGATTTGGCCTCTGGTCATTACCTTTGCACTTTTCGGTTAAACCGAAGTTGTGCAAATCGGTAAGACCGAAGTGAGGATTTTGTGAAACCCTAGTGCTCTCGGCTAGACCGAAACCCATTTCGGTCAACCGAAAGTGGTGTATGTGGTCTGTTTAGACACTTGGATTCACGAATTCTGAGACTCGGTCGAGACCGACATGTATTCTGTGAAAACCTAAGACTAAAGTTTGAACTCATTCTTTTGCAAAACCCTCTGCAGTTTGTGATAACTCTTCTATTACGCCTATACCTATTCTATTCACGGGTTGTCGGTCATATGCGAAGGAAGTGCAATCGAACAGGTCCGAGTTGCGGTTGAGATTCTGAGGCGGTGACAAGTCCGAAGAAAGCAGTTTTTAGATGATGGAGAGAAGCACTCCAAGTGGACGCCTGCGGCTGCTACGGGGCGGGAAGAAGAGGAGTTCTGATGAGGAGGATTCAGACTTTGTTGCAGATGAGGAGATAACATCTAAGCCAAAAAGGCAAGTGGTTGCCAAGGGCTATCAAGGGCAACAGTCAAAGAAAGGCACAAGCAAAGTGAAGAAATCCACTGTTGCAAAGAAGCTCAGCATGGAAGAAGAAACCTCCAGCAAGATCAAGAAAACTTCCAAGAGGAAGAGACTAGTTCATGAAGAAGCTGATGATGGTGATTCTGATGAGGAAGCATCCCAGCCTCCTCAGAAGCGAAGTTGATGGGAGATGCCATCGAGGCAGGAGCACCCACAAAAGCTAAGCCATCAGCTCCAGCAAAAGGCAGCCCAAGCCAAACCTGCTGCCAAGCCAAAGAAGACTCAGAAGGAACATACCGCTTGAGAGAAGAAGAAGGACAATGTGCCACTGCAGAATCGATGATGAGGCTCATGTTTTTTCAAGCTCGAGCGAAACTGCCGATTCATAATGATGCTCATCCTCGAGCTGAAAATATGAAGGAAAGAAAGGATAAAGGTCTCGAGCTATGGAGGCAAGTTGATCCATATGCCACCGGAGAAGGACAGCAGATTGACCCAAGATTCCACACCGAGAGCAACAAGACTTTTATGAGGCAGTGCTTATGGACAAGAAGCCAATTGTTCTTGACACGAGATATGTAGACCGGGAATACATCGGCGGTGAAGAGCACAGAGACTATTTCCCACATGTGCATGAAAGCTTCACTGCTTGTGGGATTGCTGAGTTTGTTGGTCAGAAATTGACTGCTTGGAATGATGAGATGATCATGCAGTTCTATGCCACCGCACACTTCTATCCAGATGGCAGAATTGTATGGATGACAGAAGGGCAGAGATTCCATTCAACAGTTGAAGAATGGAGAGCGTTGCTGAATGCACCAGTATCAAGGGATGATGATGTTGATGTCTATGGCATTCCAAAGAAAAATCACGAGTCTATGAAGAACATGTACAATGAGGTACCTGACAAGGATGTAGAGATATGGAAGCTTGGATCAGTCTACCATCTTCAGGCAGGTCTCCCAACCACCAACACCATTCTGAGGCATACTTTGATGCCTAAGTCAGGAGACCACCGCATGATAAGAGGGTATTCTATCAACATGCTGCACATTCTAGATCAGAAGACACCTTTTAAGGTGATGGACCTGATAGTAGAGACTATCAAGAGGACAGCAGCAGACCAGAAGAGGTCGTGTGGGTTTGCTCGCATATTCAGATGCTCATTAATGCCAAGTTTGGCACGGACACCTACATTGGATAGACCCCACTTGCCACTGCAGCTGAACACGAGGATAACGAAGTTGTGATGGTGAGGATGCTCCCACATCCGTCGAAGGACATGCTAAGTCTGAAGCTGCCAAACAAGCTAAAGCTGAGAAGGAAGCAGCAACAAAGCCCAAGAGCGTTGGAGAACAACTTCTTGAAGCCACTCGAGAATTGAGCTACGCCTGGCCAGCATAGTGCGATCTCGGGAGAGCCTTGAGAGGATAGTTGAAGATAAGTTCCATGCTCTGGATGTCAAGTCGATGAAGTGCAGGTCACCGTCAACAAGCTTGAGGCGGACATTGAGGAAGCTAAGAGGAGAAGGCAGAACTCATGAGAGAGATGGAAGGTGATATGGTTCGGGATGACTATGAGCAGCCTGTCTTTGTGCCCACAAAGCCCAGATCATTTGCTATTCGAAGGATGAACCTGGGCTACTACATCAGCACCTCCTACAGCTCCGTCGGCCCCGGCACCAGCTCAAAGTATCCACTCCTCCAGCTCCACAGACTTCAGCGAAGCTTTTGCAGATGCAGCTATCTCCACTCCATCGGCGCAGACAGAGCCGCCCAGCAGAGTCCATAGCGACGATTAGCTCTATACCTTCGAACTTTTGGTAACTTGTTGCCAAAGGGGGAGAAATTGTATAGATCATAGGCTTCGAGAGAGAGAGTGCTCGTTTTTGCTCTTTCGTTTGCGGTTTTCCTTGAGATACTTTTGAGTTTTCCGAGACATTTCGTGTGTTTGATACTACGTTTGCTCGATCTTGATGAGTGCTTGATCATACTGTGCTTAATGTGTGCTTGATGCTTATCATATTCCATTCATATCTTGTATGATCACTTACTCATGTCTTGGTGATTGGGTGCATGTTATTCACTCTTATCATTTTGTGCGCTCCACCAAGATGTATGTGACATGGAAGAGTAACCCATGATCCTAATCGATTGTGCATTTGCATTCAAGCATAAATCTTATATAATGCACAAAATTAGGGGAGCTCTTGCTTATCACATACTTCTCAAAGCGACGATGTTATTCATTGATTATATCATTTGTCGAGCTTTGATCTATATGTTGTCATCAATTACCAAAAGGGGAGATTGAAAGTGCAACTAATCCCGGGTGGTTTTGGTAATTAATAACAACATATATATCATTGAACTAATCATTTCTTGAGAATATTTGAAAGTTCAATTGATATGGGTATGGCAATGACCGATGATGTGGACCCCTCAAAATGCTAAGGAAAACATTGGCAAAAGCTCAAGACTCCATTTTTGGTTTAGTGATCCAAGATCACATTGAGTCCATAGGAAAGCCAATACTATTAAAAGGGATGAGGTTATGATGATGATCTGGTTGCTCTAAGTGCTTAGTGATTTATCTCTCAAACTATCAGCAATCTTTCATTCCAACATAAACCCATAAGTAATCTCGGTCCCACCGATTCCAAACCCACCACACCGAGATGAACCACCTCAGCCATATAGCCCAAACCCTAAAATTTGGATTTTCCGATTTCAAACTCGGTCATACCGAAATTGGTGTTATAAGCTTCAGAAACTACGTACTCAAATCGGTGTCACCGAGATGAGAAAGTCGGTCCCACCGAGATTGGCAAACCCTAGACTTTGGAAGAATCGGACTAACCGAGATTGTATTTTCGGTCCCACGAAAATCCCAACGTTCACAAGATTTGAACTTTCGGTCTCACCGAGTTGTCAACTTCGGTCGACCGAGATTGGTCAAATGTGTGTAGCAGTTGGATTTTGTGTGGAGGCTATAAATACCCTCCACCTCCTCTTCATTCGTGGAGAGAGCCATCGAAAGAACTACCACTCCTACCTTACATTTACGAGAAGAAAACTACCTACCCTTGTGTTGAGATCAAGTTGCTCCACTCCCACCATATGAAACTTGATTTCTAGCCTTCCCAAGTTGCTTTCCACTCAATCCTTTCTTCCACCACAGCAAAATCAGTGAGGAGAGTTGAGTGTTGGGGAGATTATCATTTGAAGCACAAGAGCAAGGAGTTCATCATCACCAACCCCATCTATTACCTTTTGGAGGGTGGTGCCTCCTAGATTGGTTAGGTGTCACTTGGGAGCCTCCGTCATGATGTGGAGTTGAACCAAGGAGTTTGTAAGGGCAAGGAGATCGCCTACTTCGTGAAGATCTACCCCAATTAAGGCTAGTCCTCCGTGGGCGTAAGCCATGATGGCATAGACAAGGTTGCTTCTTCGTGGACCCTTCGTGGGTGGAGCCCTCCGTGGACTCTCGCAGCCGTTACCCTCCGTGGGTTGAAGTCTCCATCAACGTGGATTGACGATAGCACCACCTATCGGAACCACGAGAAAAATCTCCGTGTCTCCAAATTGCGTTTGCTCTTCTCCACCTCTCATTTACTATACGTGCAATTTACTTTCCGCTGCCACAACTCTAGAATTGCATGTGTAGGGTGATACTTGACTTGGTTATCATTGTGAACTTGCTAAAAATCTACTCCAACCAAAAGGCGAAACTTTTAAGTTGTCAAGTAGTCTAATCACCCCCCCTCTAGACATACTTCCGATCCTACAGTCCCCCAATGTTCTCGCACACGGACAAACCTCTTGAGGCCGATGATTGGCTTCGAGAGATGGAAAGAAAATTAATTATTGCACAATGTTCAGACCGTGAGAAGGTACTATATGCACCTCACTACCTCACTGGAGCAGCTGCATGTGTCACGGCAGATGTCCTAGTGAAAGGACTTAGTCGTGGAGCCATCGCTACGAGTTAACTTGAAGGGGTTAAAGCGGACACAAAGACACGAGGGTTTATACTAGTTCGGCCCCTTCGATGAAGGTACAGCCTACGTCTAGTTGTGATGGAATTGATGTGGTCTCGATGGCTAGGAAGCAAACAAGCTTCGCCTAGGCTCGAGTTGTTGTTGTCTGTCCTGAACCGCCGCCGGGTCGTCCCCTTATATATACTGGTGACGCCCGTCGGTTCGTGGAGTCCCATACCGGTTCATATTCGTATCCCGGTTGGTCTCTCTCTATTCCTAACTTATAATACAAGCTTACATATCATGCCGGTTTACGGCAACAGTTTCTAAACCGACTACAGGCCTTGGGCCTTCATCTACTTATACTACTACTGAAGTTAACCCGGCCCAGGTAGGCCGGTTTACGCCCGGTGGTAATATCCCCAACATTAGGCCCCAGATTGATTTGAACTGGTTCATGTCAATCCTTCACCAAATCTTTGTGTTCGACATCTTCTGGTAATTGGTAAACCGCCATGTCGTCATCATTTCTGGTTGCTGTAAACCGGCATGACGTCATCACGAAGCTAACACTTATGACGCCTTCTTTCATTAATAGATCTGCAATACCCAAGTCATCAGCTCCACTTTCGAAATTTTGGCTCCTGGATTCGCACGCCTGACCCACGTCTGTTACCTTATAAATAGGACCGAAGGGTCACTTCCTTTTCTCCTCTTCGTCTCTTTCTCTTCGTCTTCCTCACGTCGCCAGCCTCGGAGCTCCGCCGCCGCCGTCGACCTCTGCATCGTCTTGGGCCGCTGCATCGACCTGAACGCACCAGAGCACTGCGATCGCCTTCCGTGTCTTCTTCGTTTCCAGTAAGCCTTCTATTCTTCTTGACATAGATCTATTCTTAGGGTTTCCTGTTCTTGCCGCGTTCATCACTTGTTCATGCTCGTACCCAGACTCCCGGATAAATCTGTGAACCCCTGCCCTGATTAGCAGTAGCCTTTTAGCATCCGCATGTAGTTTCACGCTTAAGTCCATAGATCCCATCTACATATCTGCCCGTTGGTTTACTTCCTTATGTCTTTACCCTTTTGAATATCTTCTGTTTTTCTGAACTTGCTTCAGATCCACTGCTGCAATAAGACTTTGTGAAACCTGTTTCTGCATACTTAGCCATCCTCAACCTCGATTGCCTTCAATGTTTAGATCTGGCGGTTTAACTCAATATAGAAAAAGTTAATAAACCGGTATATACCATTAGTCCCCTGGTTGAACCGACAAAATTCTTTAGCCATACAATGCCGCTTCATAGAAATCCGGTTTAATTATACTGCCTCCGGTTTAGCATTGCTCATACCAGCGCCTTCCTTTATTCAATATGTTCTTGAACCGGAATCACCTATTTCTTGTAGATCTCATCATGGCCAAACAAATATATGAGTGCAATTGGGTTCCTTCTCGCGTCACAGAAACTCAGTTGGACGATTTAGTCTTGATCGGCGCTTTAGACAGCAAAGATACGATCCTTTGGAGGGTTCACGAAATGAATGTCCTCCCACACCTCAAGAGGAGAGGTTGTGATCTTCTGAGATCATTTAGCCTGGGGCTTCAAGCCGCCCGGTTCTAAATTTTACGGGAGGTACTAGCCAATTTTCAGCTCCTCCGCAAGATATTGGCCCCAATTCTATTACCAACCTATGTCACTTCCAAGTGCTCTCTGAGATATACCTTCAAGAGGAGCCTTCAGTCGAATTGTTTAGAGACTGCTTCCACTTAAACCGCCGCACTGAATTCACTGACGGCCCCAACACCGAATTGGGCGGTATGGCAATTCAGAAAAGAAAAGAAATCACTTATCCCCATGTCAAACTACACAGTCGCCCCAAGGAGTGGTATGCAACATGGTTCTATTGCAAAGACACCTCCCCTGACAATGAAAATCCCTTGCCTGTCTTTCGTCCGGAGCGGCTCAGCAACACTCACCCCTTTCCACAAAGATTAAGCGCCAAGGGGAGAAGTAAATATGCTCCGCAACTGTCCAAGCTCCGAGCCTTCATGGCCAACGGTTTAACTGGAATAGACCTTGCACGCTGTTGGATATCATGGAGCATACTGCCTCTCAGCCGGCGCTCCGGTTTGATGTGCAAGTATACTGATAGCATCGATGACCCACTCCGACACTCTAAAATCCAGCTCTATGATGATGAAGTCAAAGATTCTGTGAAGAAAATGTTGAATGAACCGGAGCACCTCTGCGCTCAAACCGGCCTGCTCCCTTTTTGCGCTACCAACAAACCGCCAGCTGTAAGATTTTGATTGTTCTTTTATTGAACCTGTTACTGTTATCTCCGTCTGACATCAATTGTTGCTTAACCAGGGTGATAATCCGTTTTGGAGCAAGAACCTTCCATAAGACAAAACGGAGAAAACATAACGGCCAACCCGGCCAAAGACCAAGGTCATGAAGAAGCCTGCTAAAAAGAGGAAAACCACTACTTCATCTGATCCGGCTGTTGACGATGATGTGGGTAACTCGGACCTTGAGGTAGAACTCGATTCACTAGGCTTACTTTTTACATGCCTTATTGATAACGATACTTGTCAGGACGACGCTGAAGCCAGTAATGCTGATGTCGCTGAGGTAACTATTCTCTCTTCCGATTCAGATCCTTTGCCCTTGCCAAAATTTCGCCAGGCAAACCGGAAAGTTAAATTTTCTCATCCTCTTGCTTACTTGGATCCCAAATTTCTTATTAAGACTCGGCAACATGAAGCTCGCCGCACAACCCGGCACAGCGGCCAGGTAGTTACCTCCGCCGGTTTACCAAACAGTCCGGTTCGAAAGCGCCGCTCCGAGGTCTCCGACCTTTTTATTAATTTATATCCTAAAGCGGGTTTCATCCGTCAACCTCTTAATCCGTCCGACTCCGATTATCAGGTTACTTCTCATTCTTCCTCTGGTGAATCATCGGCCACTCAGCTGCCGCCACTAAAAACGGTCCTTGGGTAAGCTAGGCTGAACATATGCTACGGTATCTTGTGTTATAACTTATGCCATTTCTTGACTCTTTGTTTCTCTTCGAGGCTAAACCTAAGCGAGCAAGAAAGCCCGCCCGACAAAGCGGTGAGGAAGATGTCGCCTGAGCAGGATAAAGCACGAGATCTTGAAGCGTTTGTTCATGAGGATATTCCCAATGATCCTCCTTTGCAAGACGATGCTATTCCCGAGAAAGGCCTATCAATACTTGATCCTCGACCCTACCTGCCAGCTCCATCCGGATTGAAAGATCCATGATCGATGCAGATAAACCGATCGCGCCTAGCGCAAACCGGTGAATCAAGGATGATGATGTTGTAATTACGGCGAGGTCGCTTTGAACGAGGAATCTGTCGCTTTAACCAAGCATACAGTGAAAGAGGATTTTTCTGCCAAGAACAATGGCAAATGGGATGTAGAACTGGAAACATATGCTGCTCTGAGTGCCCAAGATCTTCATTCTGGTTACTTGAACCGGCTATATACTAGTCGCGACTGTGAAGCTGGCCTGGTAAAGATGATGAGAGACAAATTTGAGGTAACTTCCTTGTGCTTCTTCTTTCTTTACTTACTACCACTGTATTAATCCTCTTAGCCCCCAAGGGCCGGTTTGTAACCTTCTTCAAACCGGGACTTGAATATAATCCTTAGTACTTTGAAATCCGTCAATATAGCCCCCAAGGGCCGGTTCAACTTAGCATAGTTAAACCAGAACTCCCATAAAGATTCTAACATCAGAACATAACTGAGCAAATAGCCATTAGCGCCCAAGTGCCAAGTTGAATACCTGTATTGAGATTGGGACTTTGTAAAATAATAGATGAAAATTGAAGGTGCATTAGCCCCCAAGTATCAAGCGTATAACTTGTTATGTGGTTGGTACTTCAAATTCTTGTACCGTTTTATTTAAAGCCAAGTACTGTTTGTATGCAGGCTGAAGTGAGGATCAAAGAGGACTGGATTACTGATCTGCAAGAAACTCTGAAAACCCAACAAGCCGAAACTGACAAAGCAAGGGAGGAATTGACCAGCGCCTTGAGCATCACGGAACAGTTGAAGGAGGGCTTCAAGAAGGAGCGGGCTGATTGGGCCACTGAGAAGGACGCTTTGATAAAAAAGAGCTGAAAACGCTGAAGCTGCTCTTAAACCGGTGATAGATGAGCTGACGACCGTAAAGCGGCAAGTGCATGCCATGACCGCTGCTATCTTTGGTAAGCTCCTTTTGGTTTGTTTGACAACATCTTCCTTCTTACAATAGATCCGGTTTGTGATCGTTCCTGTACTGTTGCAGGCACACGCATTGCTCACTTAGGGTCGATTGTTGGAAGAAAGCGAAGGCTGCCTACACCTTAATTGAACAATTTGATATCGGAGCGCAATGGCGGATCACCTGCTGCATCCCATAAAAATCCGGCACCCACTTTAATCCAAGATACTCTGAAGAGGTTGTCAATGCTTCCTGCCCGGATTGAAGAGCTGAAGAAATCTGCTGCTCGAACCGGAGCAATTAATGCCTTGATCCGGGCAAAAGCATGGGTGCCGGATTTCGATCCTGTTGAAGCAGCTCAAGGCTATCCCAGCTTGAAGGAAGATGGCTCATAATTCAATGAAGAGGATTTAAGGGCGATAAACCGTGCAGTGCGCCCTCTGGCTTGTCAATTAGCTTAAGAGGCAGACTTGTTGCATTATCAAGCTCAATACAATGATCAGAACAAGCGAGTGGCTGCACCAGTTCTTGAAGTGGAGAATCTGATTCCTCCAAATCGTAAGCATACTTACACTCCTGATATTGAACCGTCTTCTCTGATCCATGAAGAGGCTATCTTTCAAGCTTTAATGGGAATCGACTGAAACACTGTTGATTTCCAGCCAATGGATAGAGATGAAGATTCTAAAGCGGCGCAGGACGATGAGCAGGCTTGAACCGGAAGCCGATTTAAATAGCTACTTCATTATGATCCGCCAGAAGAACAATGATCTTATTTGGGCACTGCATTGCCCTGTAATAGAATAGCCAATACTTCCGCTTTAAATATGCCTTCGTGCATAAGTACTGATGTTTTTGCTTGAAATCCTCAATTTATATTTCCTGCAATTAGAAAATCTTGAAATGCGGTGGCGGTTATACCGCCAGCCGGTTTATGACCCTGATATATATCATCAATGTATTTAAGGCATATAACCAAATATGCGATACAAAATACCTACCATCGCTGGGCATGAAGTTGGCTTAGCCAGGCTTGAAACGGAGGTGTTATAAACCATTACCGTCAAAGGGGAGAAAACAACTCCCATTCAAACTGTGCTAGGTCATTATGAGCACCCCTGTTACTCCATGATGTTAACAGGGAAGGTAAACCGGGTATATTTCTCCGGATTAAAAATGAACCGAATCCGTCAGCTGAACCGGTAAGAAAGTGTTGTTGGTGTAAAGGAAACACAACAAAAATTAAGAAGTAGCCATAAAAGAAATATGGAAGCAAAGGCAATGATAAAAACCGTTTGCAAAAAAACATGCTATACTGAGCTGATCAGATGGTGTTACCGTGGGCGGACAGGACCAAGCCCCCAATAGGAGTGACAATGGTTCGAGTCAGCCAGGTCCCCAAATGAAACCGTGCCATATATGCCAATCAAAAGGCGTGGCAATGGTTCGGGTTCGACCAAGCCCCAAGTGATTTTGTGGCCTTAGGCGATCAAGAGGCGGATTGGTTCAGACTTGACCATCTCCCCAAGTGATCTGGTGGCTTTCGCCTATCAAAAGGTGTCGCGTTGGTTCGGACACGACCAAGGCCCCAAGTGATATAAAAGCAAATTTAAAGGGGTAAACCGGAGGCCGCTTTAAAAGCAGAACCACTCCATGTAACCACGCATGATATGAAAAGACAGAGACCCGCTTTAGGCGAGGCTCCGGTTTTATTATATCAAAGATAATATATACTTGTCATAATATGTACATAGATAGAGCCAATGGCTCAGGTGTAGTAAGGCCGAAGATGAGCTATGTTCCACGGCCTGTTGGTCTCCTCCTCTGATGTGCGTGAGTCTTTATACTCTCGAATATCAATCAGATAGTACGACCCGTTGTGCAGATTCTTGCTGACCATGAAAGGTCCCTCCCAAGGTTTGGATAACTTGTGCATATCCGTCTGGTCTTGGATGAGCCGAAGCACCAAATCTCCTTCTTGAAAAGTTCTGGTTCTGACCCGGCGGCTGTGATAGCGACGAAGATCTTGTTGATAAATCGCTGAGCGGGCAGCCGCTATATCGCGCTCCTCGTCCAACAGGTCCAAAGCATCTTGTCGTGCTGTCTCATTGTCCGCTTCAACATAAGCTACCACACGAGGCGAATCGTGTCGGATATCACTAGGGAGAACCGCCTCCGCTCTGTAGACCATGAAAAACGGCGTGTATCCTGTGGATCGGTTGGGTGTAGTATTGATACTCCATAGCACAGATGGTAGTTCTTCAACCCAACATCCTGGTGTTCTTTGCAATGGAACCATAAGCCGGGGTTTGATGCCTCGCAAGATCTCTTGATTAGCCCGTTCTGCCTGCCCATTGGACTGGGGGTGAGCCACTGATGATACGTCAAGTTGGATGTGCTCAAGTTCACAGAACTCCTTCATAGCACCCTTGGATAAATTGGTACCATTGTCAGTAATGATACTGTGTGGAAAGCCAAACCGGAAAATCACCTTTTAATGAAGCGCACATTGTAGCTGCATCACACTTGCTGACAGGCTCCGCTTCAACACACTTGGTAAACTTGTCAACTGCAACCAAAAGATGGGTTTTCTTATCCTTGGATCTTTTAAAGGGTCCGACCATATCCATCCCCCATGTTGCGAACGGCCAAGTAATTGGAATCATCCTCAATTCTTGAGCCGGTATATGAGCACGCCTTGAAAATTTCTGACAGCCATCACACCGTTTAACCAAGTCCTCCGCATCAGCATGAGCTGTCAACCAGGAAAACTCGTGACGAAACGCCTTTGCCACCAGAGACTTTGAACCGGCATGGTGACCACAGTCCCCTTTATGGATTTCTCGTAAGATTTCACAGCCTTCCTCAGGAGAGACGCAGCGTTGAAACGCCCCTGATACACTGCAATGATGCAATTCGCCATTGACAATAGTCATAGACTTGGATCGCTGGACTATCTGCCTGGCTAGAATCTCATCCTCTGGCAACTCTCCCCGGTTAATGTACGCAAGATAAGGAACTGTCCAATCTGGTATGACATGCAGGGCTGCCACCAATTGAGCCTCCGGATCAGGAATATCCGCTTCACCCGGGAGCTTGACTGACGGGTTGTGCAACACATCAAGAAAGATATTAGGCGGGACCGGTTTACGCTGAGAGCCCAACCGGCTTAAAGCGTCCGCCGCTTCATTCTTTCGACGGTCCACGTGATCGACCTGATAACCCTTGAAGTGGCCCGCAATATTATCCACCTCACGACGATATGCAGCCATGAGCGGGTCCTTAGAATCCCAAGTGCAGACACCTGTTGAGCCACGAGGTCCGAGTCACCGAAGCATTTAACCCGGCTTAAGTTCATCTCTTTAGCCATCCGGAGACCATGGAGCAAAAGCTTCGTACTCAGCTACATTATTAGTACAAGGGAACATTAAGCGGAGAACATAACAAAACTTATCACCTCGTGGGGAAGTTAATACGACTCCAGCCCCCGAGCCTTCCAATTGCCTGGATCCATCAAAATGGATAGTCCAATATGTGTGATCCGGCTTCTCCTCTGGTGCTTGCAACTCCGTCCAATCATTGATGAAAACAACAAGTGCTTGAGACTTCACTGCCGTCCGAGGCACGTACTTCAATCCGTGCGGCCCAAGTTCTATAGCCCACTTGGCAATCCGGCGATCGCCTCCGGTTCGTATGATATCGCCCAAGGGAGCTGAACTGACCACTGTGATGGGGTGCCCTTGAAAATACTGCTTCAACTTCTGGCTTACCATGAAAACTCCATATACCAGCTTCTACCAATGCGGATACCTTTGCTTGGATTCAATAAGAACCTCGCTGATATAGTAAACCGGCCGCTGAACCGGATATTCCTTGCATGCCTCCTTGCGTTCCACCACAATAGCCACGCCGACCGCACGAGCATTGGCTGCTACGTATTACAATAACGGCTCCTTATCGACCGGAGCCGCAAGAACGGGCGGATTGGCTAATTGCCGCTTCAAGTCCTCTAACGCTTCATCAGCAGCCGGACTCCAGATGAATTGATCTGTCTTTCTCAGCATCTGGTACAAAGGGATAGCCTTCTCTCCGAGGCGGCTGATAAACCGGCTCAGTGCGGCGATCCGACCCGCCAAACGCTAAACATCGTTGATACACTTCGGTTTAGCCAGGGAGGTGATAGCCGTAATCTTCTCCGGATTAGCCTCAATTCCTTTGTTCGACACAAGAAAACCCAGTAACTTGCCTGCCGGAACACCAAAGACACACTTGGCCGGGTTAAGCATCATCTTGTAAACCCGCAAGTTGTCAAAGGTTTCCTTCAAATCATCCACCAGCGTCTCCTTCTGCCTTGACTTGACTACAATATCATCCACATAGGCGTGCACATTGCGGCCGATCTGTTTATGCAGGCAATTCTATACACACCGTTGATAAGTGGCTTGGGTGCTCTTGAGCCCAAAAGGCATAGATACATAGCAGAAGGCTCCAAAGGGAGTAATAAACGTTGTCTTCTCCTGGTCCTTAACCGCCATTTTGATCGATGATATCGAATATGCATCCAAAAACTCAAGCGCTCACAACCGCCGTGGCATCAATAATCGATCAATGCGGGGAGGGCAAAAGGATCATTGGGCAAGCCCTATTAAGATCCGTGTAATCCACACACATCGCCAAGTGTCGTTTTCTTAAGAACCAGCACCGGATTAGCAAGCCACTCTGGATGGAACACCTCAATGATAAAGCCAGCTACTAAGAGCCTGGCCACTTCCTCTCCAATAGCTTTGCGCCTTTCTTCGTTAAACCGGCGAAGAAATTGCTTTACCGGTTTATACTTAGGATCCACATTAAGAGTGTGCTCAGCGAGTTCCCTCGGTACACCTGGCATGTCAGAAGGCTTCCATGCAAAAACGTCTCGATTCTCACGGATGAACTCAATGAGCGCGCTTTCCTATTTAGGGTCCAAGTTGGCACTGATAATGAACTGCTTGGACGAATCGCCGGGCACGAAGTCAACAAGCTTGGTCTCAGCCGCCGATTTGAACTTCAGATTTGAATCATGCTCCGTGGTTGGCTTCTTCAAAGGGGTCATGTCCGCCGGATCAACATTGTCCTTATAATATTTCAACTCCTCCGTGGCACAAACCGACTCTGCATAGGCCGCATCACCTTCCTCACATTCCAAAGCAATCTTACGGCTCCCATGTACCGTTATTGTCCCTTTGTAACCCGGCATCTTGAGCTGCAAGTAGATATAACAAGGCCGTGCCATGAATTTGGCATAAGCCGGCCGCCCAAACAAGGCGTGATATGGGCTCCGGATCTTCACCACCTCAAAGGTTAGTTTTTCGGATTGGGAATCATGCTCGTCCCCAAAAGCCACGTCCAGGGCTATCTTACCAACAGGATATGCTGATTTGCCAGGCACCACACCATGGAACACCGTATTAGACGGTCTGAGATCTTTGTCTGTTAGCCCCATGCGGCGGAATGTCTCATAGTATAGGATGTTAATACTGCTCCCTCCATCCATGAGTACATTGGTGAATTTATAACCTCCCACCTGAGGGTCTACCACTAATGCCAGCTGGCCTGGATTGTCAACCCGGGGTGGGTGGTCCTCCCAGCTCCACACGATAGGCTGCTCCGACCAGCGTAAGTAACGTGGTATGGCCGGTTCAACGAGTTCCTTTGCCGCTTGTGGAGTTTTCGGTCGCGCTTATCCAAGCTAGTTGTGGAAACATGATACTGCCCATTGTTCAACTGTTTTGGCTGGCTCTGATAACCCGACCGCTGCTGCTGCTGCTGTTGACCATTCTGATTATTCTGGTTGTTGTGACATACTGATTGAAACTGAACCGAAGCTCCATCGTGACCCGGCCCATGGAAACCAGATCCTGAGCCACCACCTCACCCACGGTCGTACCGGAAGGCATTAGAATTTTTAAATTCCTGCATAATGTAGCAATCCTTCCAAAGGTGGTTAGCCGGCGCCTCCTTCGTCCCGTGCTTTGGCAAGGCTGATTCAACAAATAGTTTAAGCGATCCAGGTTAGGATTTGGAGCCCCATTACGATTCGCCACTTTACCTCTGCACCGCTGACCCTTGTCCTGCGCATTAGTGTTAGCCACAAAGTCCATGCTACTATTCGCCTTACGCTTGCCTCCGTTTCCATGGCCTGCCGGTCTGTACTGATGCCCCTTGGAATTGCTATTCTTATTTCCCTTCCCTGCTTCCTCATCATCAGTCTTGGGATCCTTGGTACTATCAGAATCAGCATACTTTACCAAAGCAGCCATGAGAGTTCCCATGTCATTACAGAACCGCTTCATACGCCCCAATTTCAGCTTTAAAGGCATAAACCGGCAGTTGCCCTCCAGGGTTAAGATCGCAGAATCAGCATTGATCCTGTCATACGAGTGCAAGACTTCGGAAACGCGGCGTACCCAATGGGTTGTTGACTCTCCGTCCTCCTGAACACAAGCCGCCAAGTCTACTATGGATTTGGGCTGCTTACACGTATCTTTGAAATTCTTGATAAACCGGGCCGGCAACTGGGCCCATGAACTGATAGAATTAGGCGACAGGCTCTTCAACCAAGTACGGGCCGTGCCTTCAAGCATCATAGTGAAATACTTTGCACACGCGGTCTCATCCACATCCAGCATCTCCATGGCCATCTCATAACTTTCTACCCATGCTTCTGGAGATAAATCAGCGGTGTAATTCGGCACCTTGCGCGGACCCTTGAAATCTTTGGGCAGGCGTACATTGCGTAAAGCAGGGACTATCCCAAAGCGGAAGCAACCCCTGGCCCGGCAGAGGTGGTGGGACGAACCGGTGTAAGCTGACCTGCCTCGTTCTATGTTGCTAACTCGGCCTCCCTTCGTGCCCAGGCCCGGTCCACTACCTCCTGAGCATCGCGAACACCACCTGTCGGGTTATTGCCACGGGCCGCTTCATGGCCTCGCGCATTGCTCGATATGGCCGGTTCATCCAAGCACCTGCTATAGCTCCGTCTTGGACGAGGTGTGGAGTGAATCCGATCGCGGCTGTATGAATATGCCTCCTACTGAATCAAAGCGGTCCGGAGAAGTTCCTTAACCTGGCGCGTCTCCATTGCTTGCAGAGAATCTCCTTCCACCGGGATAGCCTCTAATCGCGCAGCAGCTGCAACAAGATTGTCCATAGGATTAGAATAATGACCTAAAGGTGTCTGAACCGGCGGAGGAATCACAATGTTCTGTTGAGGAGGTTCCATCAGCGGGTTGGACCGTCGCTCCCGCCTGGTGCCTCGACCGGTTTGCCTCCTGTGCCCGGCGGATTCTGGTTCCAGCCCCGGAGTGTGAAAGAGATTTCGAGGGTCAAACTCTAACGGCGGCGTGATCGTGCTTCCGCTTAGAGACCTCCTGTGATGCGTTACAGTCGAGCATGAGCTTATAGGCCTGGGCGTCCAGCGGCCCGCTCTGCGGCCTTCCATCCCTTTTCGCTGCAGATCCGCTTTGGCTGTACGATCTGCTCTCTCACCTTTGCAATCTCTGCATCATGGGCCTCCTGATCCGCCGGATTGGCCTCTGCCATAAGCACCGCTAGTGCGTCAAACAGATCAGACAGAACTTGAATCGGCGGGCGCACAAGGCCTTTTGCCCCTGCTGTCGCTACCGCTGCTGATCCGGAGAGCATTGCCGCTGCGGTCGAAGAGTGATTCGCCGCCTGCGTGCCGGCCATGAATATTCCAACCCGGTTGACCTGATCTGGGGGTCCGGAATACTGTCGCCATCGGAACAGCCCCTAATCTGGTCGTCTTGCAACTGGTATAACGATTCGGTCTCTCTGGTCGAGGACTCATCGCCGGAATAGACGACGGTCTCACCACCGTATTCTGACTCGTCCTCATGCTCTCCTCCGTGCATGACTCCGACGAAGGCACGCTTCACGGCCGGTTTAGCCTGGGTAGATCTCGCACGCTGAGCCATCTCGACGAGGTAGGTGCAGATGTCCGGCTCAGGCCCAGGCTCACCGATCTTGCCGATGGCGTGTATGCCACCGAAGGGACCCGGTATCCGTACTCGATCGAGCTGGCTTCGGGACCCCATCCTGAATCGTCGATGTACAGCTTGCCGCGACGACTCTTGGTCATCCGGCCCACAACATAGCCTTCGAGTCCTTTGAGCTTGCTCTCCAAGATCATCAAACCATCGTGCGATAGCCCCACGGTGGGCGCCAACTGTCGTGGATTTGTCACGGCAGATGTCCTAGTGAAAGGACTTAGTCGTGGAGCCATCGCTATGGGTTAACTTGAAGGGGTTAAAGCGGACACAAAGACACGAGGGTTTATACTAGTTCGGCCCCTTCGATGAAGGTAAAGCCTACGTCTAGTTGTGATGGAATTGATGTGGTCTCAATGGCTAGGGAGCAAACAAGCCGCCTAGGCTCGAGTTGTTGTTATGCATCTGAACGCCACGGGTCATCCCCTTATATACACGGGTGACGCCCGTCGGTTCGTGGAGTCCCATACCGGTTCATATTTGTATCCCGGTTGGTCTCTATCTATTCCTAACTTATAATACAAGCTTACATATCATGCCGGTTTACGGCTACAATTTCTAAACCGACTACAGGCCTTGGGCCTTCATCTACTTATACTACTACTGAAGTTAACCCGGCCCAGGTAGGCCGGTTTACGCCCGGTGGTAATATCCCCAACAATCATGGTGGGAGAATTTCCTACACATGCACCCCAACGAAAATGATATCACCTGGGAGGAATTTAAAGAAGGTTTTCGTGGGGCGCACATCCCCAGAAGTATTATGAAGATCAAGAAGAGGGAGTTTGATGACCTCAAGCAGAGAACCATGACAGTGACTGAGTACAACAGTCAGTTTACTCTATTGTCTCGTTACGCCAACGAAGAGCATATATGACTGAAAGCAAGAAGATGGAAAAATTCCTGGATGGTCTGGCACCAGCGCTTAAATGCCAGCTGGTCATACACACCTTCCCAGATTTCAAAACACTGGTGGACAAGGCTATTACATTGGAAAATGAGCACCGCATGATTTTTGCAAGCGCAAAAGGGACCAGACTACTCTTGCTCGCAACCACCGGAGCAAGACGGATTTTCAGAAAGGTGGGGTACACAAACCCAGGACCAATGTTTCACGCCCAAACAAAAATTTCCATGCAAGGGACAAGGATTTTACATATCACCCAGGAGTTACTTGCTACGCTTGTGGAGAGGAAGGACACTATGCCAAGCAGTGTCCCAAGCCAAGAAACTCGGCCCCCAAGCCGAACAACGGTGGCAATAATTCAACACCCAAGCGGAACAACTTCAAACCCAATAACAATCACAAGAAGGGTCACTTGAACCATGTGACCAGGGAGGAAGCACAGAATGCCCCGGATATCGTGCTCGGTACGTTCCCTGTCAACACAATACCTGCCACGGTTTTGTTTGATTCTGGAGCTTCTCACACGTTCATTTCAAAGAAGTTTGCTTTGCAAATGATTTTTTGATGCTTCCCTTGGAAAAATCCATGATCATCAAGTCCCCTGGGATTAAGCAAGTTACTCAGAATTACTCCAAGGTGTGGTTATTGATCTTGAAGGACTAAAATTTCATGCAAACCTCATCGTATTGGAAAATAAGGGACTGGATGTTATCCTAGGAATGGACTGGTTAACCACCAACAAGGGATTTATTGACTTCTTCAATCGGACTGTGATTCTTACCCATCATCACGGGAAGACAATAAAAATTTCCGCTCAAGAAAGACAAATATCACGGCAACCAAGGTTGAACAAGGTGGACATTTCAGAGTTAAGCAAGGTTCCAGTGGTGTGTGAGTTCCCCGATGTATTTCCCGAAGAACTACCAGGTATGCCACCAGACCGGGAAATAGAATTCATCATTGAGCTAGCTCCTGGAACCACCCCCATCTACAAGAAGCCCTATAGAATGGCACCCTCCGTAGAATTAAAGAAGCAAATAAAAGAATTACTGGACAAAGGATTTATACGAGCCAGCTCCTCACCTTGGGGTTCACTAGTATTATTTGCCAAGAAAAAGGATGGGACACTAAGATTATGTATAGACTATCGAGCACTCAACATGGTCACCATCAAAAACAAATATCCAATGCCACAGATGAATGAATTATTTGACCAGCTCGCACAAGCCAAGGTCTTCTCGAAAGTTGATTTAAGGTCGGGGTATCATCAATTAAAGGTGCGTACAGATGATATTCCCAAGACAACATTTACCTCCAGATACGGACTATATGAGTTTACAGTAATGCCGTTTGGACTGACAAACGCCCCCGCGTATTTTGTCCACCTCATGAACAAAGTATTTATGAAATTTATGGACAAATTTGTTGTGGTATTCATTGACGATATTCTAGTATATTCCAAGACACCAGAAGAGCATGCTGAACATCTCAGGATTGTACTAGGAGAATTAAGGAAACATCAATTATACGCCAAGTTCAGCAAATGTGAATTTTGGATAAGACGGGTTGGTTTTCTAGGCCACGTACTAACCCAAGAAGGTGTTGTCGTAGACCCAGAAAAGGTCAAGGCCGTACTTGGCTGGAAACCACCAGCCAGCGTAACGGATGTACAAAGTTTCTTGGGAATGGCAGGATATTACCGAAGGTTTATTGAAGGATTCTCCGCCATAGCAAAACCAATGACACAGTTACTCAAGAAGGATAAAAAGTTTGTATGGACTAAGGCCTGCGAGAAGAGTTTCCAAGAACTCAAAAGGAAGTTAACAACAGCACCAGTATTGGTTGTACCGGACATACACAAAAGCTTTGAAGTGTATTGTGACGCATCCCAAAAGGGCCTCGGATGCGTGTTAATGTAAGAAGGAAAGGTAGTCGCTTACGCTTCCAGGCAACTATGAAAGCATGAAGAGAATTACCCCACCCATGACTTGGAGTTGGCAGCAGTCATTCATGCACTCAAGGAGTGGAGGCACTTTTTGCTTGGGAATCATTGTGAAATATATACGGACCATAAAAGCCTCAAATATATTTTCACACAACCAGAACTAAATTTGCGACAACGACGCTGGTTGGAATTAGTGAAAGATTATGATGTTGGAATTCACTACCATCCGGGAGAAGCAAATGTAGTGGCGGATGCTCTTAGTCGGAACCCCAGCTCAGGCAACGATAGTCTACCAAACTTGAGACCTGAGTTTCAGCAGGAGTTTGATAAACTCAACTTGGTAATGGTCACTGAAGGCAATATGTCGAACTTGGAAATACAGCCTACCCTAACAGAACTGATTAAGGAAGCTCAGCATGGACATCCCAGCATCGAAGGCATAAAAAGAAAAGTGAGTTTGGGCAAGGCCCCAGAATTCATCATAGACGATAAGGGAATATTGTGGTATGGAGATAGGCTTTGCGTACCAAATATAGAAGACCTTAAACAGCAGATTCTAGCCGAAGGCCACACCGCTCCATATTCAATCCATCCCGAGGGACCAAAATGTACAAGGACCTTCAGGAAAAATTTTGGTGGCACGGTATGAAAAGGGACATAGCCACATTCATTGCATGTTGTGATTCATGTCAGCGCATTAAGGCCGAGCACCAAAAACCAGCAGGACTATTACAGCCAAACAACATACCCGAGTGGGAATGGGACGAAATTGGAATGGATTTTTTTGTCGGACTACCTCGGTCACGATACGGAAATGATGCCATATGGGTCATCACAGAGAGATTGACTAAGGTGGCACATTTTATCCCAGTAAAGACAACCCACACCACTCAGAAGCTTGCCAGGCTTTATCTTTCCCGTATCGTCTATCTGCATGAAGTCCCAAAGACTATAATATCTGGCAGAGGCACCCAATTCGTCTCTAGATTTTGGGGTCAATTACAACAGGCTCTGGGAACTCAACTAGCATTCAGTACAGCATACCACCCCCAGACGGATGGACAAACTGAACGGGTAAACCAAATTCTACAAGACATGCTGAGAGCATCTGTCCTCACCTATGGAACCAGTTGGGAAGAAAGCTTGCCATATGCCGAGTTCGCATACAACAACAGCTACCAAGCCAGCCTACAAATGGCACCTTTTGAAGCCTTGTACGGGCGGAGATGTCGTACCCCCCTAAATTGGTCAGAGACCGAAGACAGCCGTATCTTCGGCCCAGACATGCTCAAGGAAGCTGAGGGGAAAGTTAAGCTAATCAGGGACCGATTCAAGACAACTCAAAGCCGACAAAAGAGTTATTACGATCAATAACATCGGGGAGTCAGTTTTGAACCCGGTGAGTATGTGTACCTACGAGTATCGCCTATGAGGGGCCTGCAACGATTCAAAGTTAAAGGAAAGCTCGCAACAAGATTTGTCGGACCATTCTGTGTATTTGCACGAAGAGGCACAGTAGCCTACCAGCTAGACCTACCCGAAGAACTGTCAGACGTCCACGACGTGTTCCACGTCTCACAGTTAAGGAAATGCATAAGCAACCCAGAGAAGCATGTATCCCATGAAGACATTGACGTGCAACCAGACCTCACCTACAGGGAACGTCCAATAAAAATATTGGAGGAGTCTGAAAGGAGGACCTGTTAGAAAACAATCAAGTTTTTAAGAGTTCAGTGGAGCAATCACACCGAGGATGAAGCAACAGGGGAAAGAGAGGATTTTCTTCAGACAGAGCACCCACACCTATTTGAGGATCAACTGAAATCTCGGGGACGAGATTTTTCCTAAGGGGGTAGGTGTCGTGACACGCCAAAATTTTTTATTTTTGGTTTTTTTTTAAAAAAAATAGTTTTGATTTGAAGGAGGCTATTTCTATCTTTCAAAAAGGGCTCTCCTTCTCAGAATTTTCTCTTATGTCAAAATTTTATTTAGGGTCATCCTTAACCTTGATGTTTGATATTGAAGGCTCTTCATTGGTGTTGACTCATCACAATTTTATTTTTGAAAGTTTTCATTTAAAAAGAAATCCTATGGGTTTTGTTTTATTCCCTTTTATTCAAACCATTCTCTTATACCAAGCCCATGTTAAAAAATTCTTCCAAGACCCCTCCCTCCACTTTGGGTCATGTAAAATATCCAATCCCAGCAAGTTCAGCCCATTTTTGATTTTTATTCCATTTATATTTTTCCCAAAACCATTTCTGTCTTTTATTTTGAACCTAGGTGATTTACAAAGGAAGTACCTGAATTCTTTTGAGTTTTGATTCCAAACCAACTCCTCTGACTAATCCTTAGCACCCCCAACCGATCTCCATCAAGATCCACTCTTCCACAATTCAAAATTTTCAAGTTTTGCTTACTGCAAGTTTGGACCAGATTTGTCATTCTTGGTGAAATTCAATATTTTTCTTCTCCAAAAATTCTGGGATAAATCAGGCAGCCCCCAGGTGCATTGAGAGGTCACATCACCAAAGCCCAGCTCCAGAAAATCTATCCACATGCCAAAATCATTTCATCGAACACCTGGCATGAGCTATTCTTTATTCAAATTCGAGAAAAGTTCAGACTTGATGTTCTGTTTACACCGTCGATGTCGTTTTCTTGAGCACGGCATCGATCTACTTGAGAGCTGCGAGTGGCGCCTTGCTCCCTGTTCCCCCTCCTTATCTAGAGCGCCTCATGGTCATTTGGACGGGTACCATCATCGGTGGTGACATGTCCCGCTGACGCCGGCAGCTCCTACGGTGGCAGAGCCACCCGTGGCGGCCAGCAGGGATCAGCTCCAACTTTTGGCGCCGTCCAGCACCGCCCAAGCCACTCGAGGCCTCCGCGTGGCTGTCTGCTTACCTGTGCATGCTGCGGCACCGTCTCCGTGGCCTGAGCAGTGCAGAGCGTGCTCCCTGCCGCCGACGAGCTCCGTGCGCCGTTTCGTTCGGAACTTGGAGTATCAGCCAAGGCAGGCCAAACTTAGCACTTCAACGGAACCAGTAGACCCTCACGGTGATGCCTAGCCCCCTATACCACCTGACCGACCACTACCCCGCCGTAATCTTCACTGGAGTTATCCCGTTCGTGGCCACCGCCTCGGACCAGCTATAAAAGGAGCCCTCGAGCTCGTTCTCGACCCCGCACCACTCCTCTACCTCACCAGAGCCCCGCCTAGCCACTAGAAGGACCCCGAGGAGGTCTCCTTCCTCGACTCTAGCCGCCCCAATCCGCCTCGGGCTCCGGCTTGATTCACTCAGGTGAAACCATCCCCGACTGCGAAGCTGCGTCGGCAACCCTCTAATGCACCCAGTGCTCTGACCTGAGCCCCAATTCGACCTTTGCAGCTCTCCCCGGCGAGATCCAACAACACCCAAACCACCGTCCACCGGAGTTGAGGCCGCCGTCGACTTGGTGCTCACCGACGACCAACTCCACCACCCACAGGTGCGGAAGGACACAAGGAACCCGTAGGTACCCTCCTCTCTCCCTACCTCGCCGTGGATCGCCGCCGGCGACCACCGCAGCTATCGGGCGTCGGGCACTCTGTTTCAACTTTTAAACCTGAAGGTTGGGACCCCCTGTCAGCTTTTTCTTTTTTTTGGACCGTTTTATGAAAACGCCTTCGGGAAAAGTTCGTGTTCCCTCTAGGTTGGCGTATTTTCAAATGAAGCATTTTCTGTTTTTCGAAGCTAGCCCCTGGAAACTTTCTGTTTCATTACAGATAAGTCCCTGGACTAAAACTATAATAATTTTTAAACAGAAAATGATTTTTGATTGATTCTTTTTCTGTCATCTTTATTTTTCTGTCTAGTTTTTTTATCATATTTATTTGAAAAATATTTGGAACACTTTTTGTGCACACATGGTATTTACGTTAGTACATATTTTCTTTATACCGTAGATACCGGAGGAGGTGACGGAACCGCAAACTTCACCGAGCTAGACTCCGACTACTCCAAACCAGGCAAGCGTGTTTGAACCTTTGATATGATGAGTGTTTTGCATGTTTGCTTGAGTAGTTATCTCATGGCATGTTTATATGAATATGGTTGAATAGCAGTAAATGTTATATTGCATGCAAAGCTAATGCAAGTGAACTCTGAAACTCCATATGTTATTTAAGGTGAGTTTACATGATCATGTGGTGACATGAGAGGTGGTAAGATGGCAGTGTTGAAGCATGCCAGTCTTATGCCAAACCATTTAACTCCAGTGTCAACGTGGATCAAGTCATGTTACCATCCATTTCTTTTTGTGCTACCGCATGTTTTCTACAAAGAATATGGTTTAGTAAGTTGTAAACCGCTTTCCTCGTACACACCAAATAGAGAGGCCGTGATGAGGGTTCCATGGCCCTGGATTAAAGCCAATCATCCGGTCAGGGGGCATGGGTGTTTCCGGTTGGGACCGAGAGGGGGGCACCCCTTAGAGCATGCGATATAAATTTGATCCCATGCTACTCGAGGTTGTGGCCTCCCCATCTCAAAGTTTTTCTTGAACGTTGCCAGGGTGATTCCTGGCATCGTGAGGTGGAAATGGGTGTGTACTGGTTAGATGTGTTTCTACTGAAATACCGTAAACGGAACTAGTCCTTCGTGGCTACTGAAATCTGTTGGCTGTGGTTAAATAGTACAAACTCTGCAGAGTCAAAAATCATTCGAGTAACCGTATCTATGGTCAAGGATTGTGTTCAACTTATCTTTGTCAGTCCCAGTGTTAGTCTCAGTGACAATCTCCGGTGAACAAACATGAAGTGATAAATCCGGCTGAAGGATTACTCCTGTGGATGCACTAACCCATTTATTATTATGTACTGAGTATTTTCTTGGAGTGATTTAGCTTTATGAATTTATTGAATACGAATGATGAAATATAAGCCCTTATGAGATGTCGCTCAGACGTCCGACTGTGGCACTTTTGTTATTTATTTTCGATATAAGCCCTTCTGTGATGTCGCTCAGACGTCTGACTGTGGCACCTTTGTTATTTATTTTCGATATAAGCCCTTTCTGTGATGTCGCTCAGACGTCCGACTGCGGCACTCTTGTTATTTACTTTCGATATAAGCCCTTTACGTGATGTCGCTCAGACGACCAACTGTGGCATCACTGTTATTTATTTTCATTATAAGCCCTATCCGAGATGTCGCGTAGACGTCCGACTGTGGCACGCACTGTCATTTACATTCCAATATAAGCCTTTTATGTGGTGTCACTCAGACGCCCGACTGCGGCATGTTAATTTATTTTTACCTTTCGAGGCGTCGGTTCAGACACCCGATCGGTTGTCAGTTATTTTATTGGGATTTTGGGAGGACTACCGCCTAACTTCCTTTTTATTTAACATGCCGTGCAAATTTATTATTTGAGTGTGCATTGCTAACTGCTCATGGTGCATCATGTTTGCATTTGTTATATCTTATGTCCGAACTGTCTTGCGAGTACATTCAAAGTACTCACCTGGCTTGTTGATTTGGCCAGATGTTGACGATGGCGATCTTATTGATTAAGAGTACGATAGCGAGTCCGACGCCTAGAGGAGTCCCATTCAGTCCCGGGCGATCCTGGAATTGGTCACTTGTATCATATACGCTTCCGCTACCCGAATAAAATCATCGAGCCTCACTTCGACACTCGATGAGCTGCAAGATTAGGAGTCATGTCACCACTTCACTGTGACATATCCACCACCACTTTTATTATGAGTCAGTAGTATGCCGCCACACCCTTGTGTCATATCCGCCCTTATGTATGATATTGGCGTGCTTGTAATAAATTGTTGAGCAACCTCAGCTCAACCCTGTATAATATTTAGTACTACTGGATTTCTGTATCAAGGATTTGTCTACCACTAAGGAGGATTTTCCTATACTGGTCTATATAAAGGTCGGTTTCTCAATAAGCTTATTATCGAAAAACCGGTCATGACACTATCCATATCATACATAGAGGGTCGGGAAATCCACGAGATGATAGGGAGGGGTCATAGCTATCAATAAGTCGAAGAGAGGATCAAGTGGGTGGGTGCGAGATCGATGAAGAGAGCCATCGAAATTGTGTGTGTGTGCAAGTCAAAGATATAGGGTGACTGGCCTACCGGAACGTTAGAGGGAACATGTCAAGTTTGTGTGTGGCAGGGAGACATGACTAGAGCGCTCGATGTATCGGTGTGTGTGCGGGGAGGGGGTGGGAGGAGGGGTAGGCAGAGGCCTAACTATAGAGGTAGAACGACTTGTATATGTGTTGAGAAGGAGAGACCCAGCTATGTCTTGAGGGAGATCGGTCGACATCCATACATAACTGAAGGACGGGAAATATGATGGGAAAGATAGAGAGAGGAGAGAGAGAGGGAGGGAGAGGGAGGGAGAGGGGTAGAGTGCTGGATGGGTGATGGAGTTGCTTCTCGGAGATGTTGGGAGAGGCCTACTAGACAAACTGAGGGTGGAACTGCAATGTTATCAATAAGAGTGGGGATGTGTTTCTGTGTGTGCCTGTGCGTGATAGATCTGTCAGGACGCATCCATGGATGATGAAGGGGAACCATGTGTTTGGTAAGCAAACCTAACTAGATCGGTAGATCAATTATTCTTTGTCGGAGGAAGGGAGAGACAGAACTAATGAGGTAGATCGGTCGACGTGTGGGTAAAAACGAGTTATAAGGACCTAGCTAGTTATATGTATAGTGAGAGACCGGTCGGTGTACGTCCATTTGTTAGAGGCAAATAAGGCCCAGCGAGACGGATAGACAAAGAGAATGGAGCTAGGAGGTGGTGCGAGAGGCCCAACTACTAGCTAGATAGGGGAGGAGTGTGCGGTTGTGAGATCGATGATAAGAGGGGCGAGAGTTTACACGTGTGTCTGTCCATATGAGAGACATGAGGCAAGGACACATAAAGGAGGAGATTGAAGGTGTGTGTATGTTGTAGGCAGGCATCGCTGGAGAGGTTTATCGATCGGTGTGTGTCGGAAAGGAGTTGTGGAGACTCTGGGAGAACGACCTAAAGAAAAAAATGAATGTGCACGGTGGATAGAATGCCGAGGGAGGGGGAGGGCGAGGAGGGCGTGTGCATGCACGAGAGAAAGTTAGTGGTAGGTACAAAGGTTAGAGGATTGTGTGGGTGTAAGAGACTAATAAAGATCATAATTTGATATGTAAGTGGATTCATATATTTGAATAGGAGATCATAGTGGTTTAAACATTGCCTGCATGAATATAGCGGTGATACACGTGATGTGCACATGTTATACCATAACGTGATAATGCATGGCGTTTGCAACTCATAGCTAAATGCCGAACAATCTAAACCATACTATACATCAAACAATCTCACATTTTATTTGAATTTATGATAATGTGTGGCATTTGCAGCTTACAACTAAATATCGAGCAATCTAAACAATACTATATATTGAACATTCTCACATTTTATTTGAATTTGTGGTGATGTGTGGTGTTTGCAACTCACATCTAAATACTTGTAGGTGTAGGGGCGGGGCACCATACATAATGTGATAAACACATTATACATATGAGACATGGTTTAGATTATGAAGATCTAGCTAGAGCTAGAAATGTAATGTGATTTGAAATGAAAATAAAGTGGATTCAAAAAATCTAGTTCGAGTTCATATAGTACACATAGTTCATATGTAACTCAAGACTAATCATGTGGTGTGCTGTGAAGATAATACACAAACGATGGTTTAACTTGATAATAATGATGATTGTAGATCTTATTAAAACAGAGAAACAAATTCAAATGCTTTGACTTCACAACAATCATTATTGTAGATCTTATTCAAATAGAGAAACGAATTCAAATTTAGTTCATATTGAAGCGGTAGTATATACGTTTGGAATGCACTAAAACGTGAGTAGTAGGTTGCATGCATTATACACGTAGCAAAATATTTTAATTGAACATAACATGAATTCAAAGTTTTGAATGACATTTGTAGTGCACATTGATTTGTTACAGTACACGTTAGGCTTGTCCGAAAATTTCAACCCGCGCCTTGTTAGCCCGAAATATTTAAGATATATCTTTGTCTCGTTGTGCTCCGACAACTCCCTCCATCTCAACCTACGCCTTGCTATTCCAAAATTACAATGCGCGCGAAACTCCCACCTCCTGTGAAATCCTGACACGCGAAATGCCCGTGGTACCCCTAAACCGAAAGAACCGCCCCAAATCGGAGGGGGCTACTTTCGTAACTTACCCCACGTTTCGGACAAGCGCGTCTCTAAGCCATTGTTCCCCACTGCCATCCCATCCGCCCACCCATTCGTACACCGAGGCCGCGAAAACATGCGATGAAACCCCATACCCTGCTCCGTCCGCCACCTAGCCGGAGCCTCTTCCCCGACGACATCGTCCAAAGCAACACCTCGACGTCCCTCATCCATCGTACCGGATGAGGATCCGTCGTCGATCTCATCGTCCCACCGGTTCAGCCACCCCGTCCTCGACCTCCAAGGAGTTGCCCCGATGTTCCCCTCATCTTTCGCGCCACCTCCATTCCCACACTGCCGTCTTTACCTGCACCATCAAAAGAGCATCATCATCACTGTTTCCTCGGATGAAGCTGCGGCCTAATCGGCGCCACCAAAGAGGTTGTACACTAATCATTGCATTTTCTTCTTGATTCGATCTCACGGTGCTGCCGGCGCTCGGTCACGAGCCGACACGGTGCGGCTCCATCCACGGCGGCGTCGTCGGCCACTTCCTCCATGGTGTCGCTCCCTCGGCGGCGACGTCCACATCAGTAGGAGTTGCTGCTGCTTTAGCTCTCGCTCGCGCTACTGCTCTGCTCTTGCTCTCGGTCCCCTACCTGGTCTGCTCTTGCTATTGCTCTTGCTCGCGCTGCTGCTCTCGCTCTTGCTCTTGCTTGCGATGCTGCTCCGATTTAGTTACACTTCAGTCGACTGAATTGACTTTTGGGTCAGTCGACTTTCAGGGGGGGTTGCTCGCCGGGGTGAAGGAAGAACCAGCCGCAGCAGGGAGGGGGCTCGCCGAAGAGGTACCCCACCATCTATCTTAGGGTTCAGGATGGGGGCGGTGGTCGCCGGCGGTGGCAGGGCGGTGGCATGGGGATCGCCGGAGAAAAAGCTAGGCACGGGGGGGCCTAGAGGGATGGCCGGGGCGGCGGTAGACCGGCGGTGGGGAGTGTTTTCGAGGCGGCGGGCGGCGGGGCTGCTGTTTGGCGGTGGTGGTGGCGGCTCGAGGAGGTGGAGGTTGAAGATGAACCGCAGAGCCCTTGCTTTCGTATCCAACGGCTGCAAAATCGACTGACCAGAGATGAAAAAGTCAGTCGACCGACGTGTAGCCTCACCTTGCTAGTGCATTCAGTTTCGACAGCAAAATTCAGTTTCGACGGCAAAATTCAGTTTTGATAGTTAAGTTCAGTTTCGACAGTTAAGTTCAGTTTCGATAGTTAAGTTCAGTTTCGATAGTTAAGGTCAGTTTTGACAGTTAAGGTCAGAGATGAGCGGCTGATGTATTTTACATCTAGCACTTTGTGGTTATGTATTTTACATCATGTATTGGAGATGCTATTAGAATTCCACTCAGGTTAACGTTGTTCATTGTCTCTCTTGTCCTGCTTCAGCCTCGGCGTCGTACAACTCACCGGAGCTGCTCCAACGATGAAACCCTCCATCACAGTGGAGTAGTACCTCGGGCTCCATCTCCAGACGCCTAAGATCTTCTTCCCCTCCTCAGACAGCAAAGTCAGCCAGAGCATCCTCACCGGCCAACCCAATCACGCTGAGATCGACATGGCTTCGCCAAAGAGGTTGTACACTTGTTGCATCTCTTTTTTACTCTACATGTTATATATATTGTCCACTGAGCACACGGATTTGTTCCTTTAGTGTCTCCTTGAAAGAAAAAACGTAGGAATTTTAATTTTCACTTGTCCTCATTTTCAAATTCCTATTCATGAAGCACAAGACTAAGAGATAGTAGCATAATAGCATTATAACCGTACATTTTCTTGTGGTTTGACTTAATCTCACCATGCTTCTTTGCATCCTGTGATCTTCCAATTGTTGTGAATCAAACACCCAGATTGGTAGAAATCCTGTGTTTTTAAATTCTCTGTTTTGCACGTGCATTCCTATCCTATTCCTGTCTATTTCCTATCCCTGCATTGTTGGAATCCTCCAATTCAAACGAGCCCTTACAGAATTACTTCTCTTACAGATAGTTGTCAAAGAAAACCTTGCGTGGTTTGTCCCGCTCCTGCTGTGCCCTCGATCACCCTAGCTCAGCTTCTCCAATGACAAAAGGGTCCAGCACAGCAGGGATCCGGCCTCCATATTGTCTTTCGCCACCTCAGATCTTCTTCCCCGCCACTGGCAGCCATGAAAACTGCAATACCATCATCAACCGAGCAGATGACCTCGAGTACTACACGGGTCCGCAAGAGAGGTCGCACTCTTTCGTGTCTGCTTACGTTATGCATCGCTTAATATTACATGCTACTTTATCGTCCTGTTCACCGATTAGACTCTGAGTCAGCTCGAAACTAATGGTAAAACTTGAGTTTTTAAATGGTTGTGGGGTACATATCAGGGCCGCTATCAATAGTATCTATCTTCTATATGGTTAATCTCCGGTGTCTACTATGAGTTTCATGTTGGGTGGGAAACAAACAGTAAAGAACCCCTTATCTGTATTTTTTTAACTGAAGCCATTATCTACCTGCTATTATTGGTTTTGGGTCTATCCACAGGTTGCTACCATCACTCTGGATTTCTGCATGCACTCCTTACATAATCTCACTATGTTTTATTCCTATGCATGACAGTTATTGTAAACAATGGAAATTCCTATGCATGACAGTTATTGTAAACAATGGAACTGAACATGTAGAGCAAAAGAGACAAGCCTTGCGTGGCAATAAAATTTCATGCAGACGTCGCTCCATGGTAGGCGCAAAGGTAGCCCCCCCCCATGCATTTCAGATTGTAATCGAGAGGAAGATATCTGTTCTGAGGGGGGTTCAGAAAGAGAAGACAACTCCTATTTACCCCGTGAGGTCTTCGCTCTAACTTGGCATGCTAATGTTGGTTATATCATGCATATGGTGTCTTGCATTGCTTACTTTATACATCAATATGTCATCTGCTTAGTTTAGACATCCTTTGTGCAAATGCCATCTGTTTAGTTTATTCGTCATTTATGTGAATTATGCAATACCATCTTGTTTAGCCAGGCATCATATATGTGAATTTTGCAATGCCATCCTTCTTAGCCAGTCATCTTATATGTAAATTATATCAGGCCATCCTTTTTTCGTTACATATTACATTTGTCAACAATGTTAGTATATTCAACTGCTCTTCGTGTGCATCAGCCATTTGACACGGTGATGACAAATTCTGGAGTGAAACCAAGGTCTTCAGAACAGACTATGCTATCTGACGAAGCGCATATCTTGCTGGTTACGGATAGGTCCTCAAAGGAGGATTCAGAGACAGATGACCAGTCCAATTCCCCCCAGGTGTATGCTCTAATATGGCAGGGTTATGTTGCTCATATCGTGCTGGTCTCTCTCATTGCTATGTCATTTGATTAGTTTAGACATGCTTTGTGTGAATGCCACCTGTTCAGTGTCTAATTACCATATATGTGAATTATGCATTGCCATCTTGTTGCAAGACATTATATATGTGAATTATACAATGCTATCTTGTTGCAAAGGCATTATATATGTGCATTATGCAATGCCATGTTGTTTAGCCAATCATCATGTATGTGAATTATATCATGCTATCATTTTTTTGTATTACGTGTTCAATTGTCGACAACGTTTGTATATTCAACTACTCTTCCTGTGCATCAGCCATTTGAAGCGGTGATGGAAGTATCTGGAGTGAAAACAAGGTATTCAGAGCAGACAATGCTACCTGCTGAAGCAGACATCTTGCTGGTTACAGAGAGCTCCTCATAGGAGGATTCAGAGACTGATGACCAGTCCTATTTCCCATGTCATGCATGTTGTCTTGAATTGCTTAGTTTTTACATCATATATGGATTGCCATCTGCTTACTTGCTTACTATATAAATCATACTCCCTCCGTCCCAAAATACTCGTCGGAGAAATGAATAAAAATGGATGTATCTAAAACTAAGATATGTCTAGATACATCCATTCCTTTGACAAGTATTTCCGGGCGGAGGGAGTATATTTGAATTATATCATGCCATCATGTTTACATAGTACATACACATCATCTATCTGAATTATGGCATGGCAACCCATTTAATAAAGACATCATATAGTTATATCATCTCATCCTGTTTAGTGTTTACAGTCATCATATTTTGAATTATGGCATTCTATCCGTGAATGTATGTGAATATGGCATGCCAACCTATTTAATAAACACATTATATAGTTATGTCATGTCATCCTGTTTGCATAGTCTCATATTTTGAACTATGTCTTTCCATCTTTTTTAGTTAGCCATCATAATGTGAAATTGTGTCATGCTATCCTGTTTAGTTAGCCATGATATATGTGAAATTGTGTCATGCTATCCTGTTTGGTTAGACAACATAAATATGAATTATTTCATGCCCTCTTTTATTCCCCACTATACATTGCACCTGTTTATCATACAATGTCTATACTTTCAATTACTTTTCTTATTTATCAGCCATTTGAATTGGAGAGCGTGATGGCACTATCTAAGGGAGTAACAACACGGTCTTCAGAAAAGATTGTTCTACCAGTTGATGCAGATAGAACCACGGTTGTACTTGCCCAAGAACCAGATCCACCACACATAACCCAGACTCTCGCAGATTGTACCCCTACCCAGTTGGACAGAGAACCAGCTACACCCCTTCTAACCCCAACCCAGGTAGATAGTAACCCAGTTCCAGGTGACACAACACCGTCTCCATCAGAGAGCACCCAAACACGAGTAGTTAGTAAGGGAACTGCAGTGCCCAAAGCATGAGTACCACAACTCCAAATCCCAACTCAACGCTTAAAGGAGAAGAAGATTTGTTCTCAGGTCAGGTTCTGTAGCTATGGTTCATACTCCTTTGCTCTTGCATTACTGTATTTACTCATACCAACTATTTTCAAATTTAAAGGATGGAACTGAAACTCCAATGGCGCAACAGGTACGTTTTAAACCTGTTTCTTTAACTAGTTTGCTGTTGTAACCTGCTCTATGTTGATTTCAGTTTCAATTGAATAATCAGTTATGTTCTCATGTAATGCACATTACAAGTGTTGTTATTGCTCTATAGTTACCCACACTTATATTCTGTCTATTCTGCTTTCTCTTGAACAAATATTATTTGAACTATGTCTCTATCTTGATTTGGCAACAAAAACTAGAATGATATAGACCATAAAGTGACCATGGTACATAGATATATGTTTGTTTCATGCGGTTATCCTGTCCACTTTACTACTGAACTCATTTACCAAAATGAGTTTCATATACAAAATAGTAAACATGTGATGTGCCTGCCTGTTTCTCTTTTAGAATGCGGACAAAATATTGGAGAACAGTACCGTGTTATCCAATGGTAAAGGAAGTAATGTAGATAAGGTTCAAGATAGTGAGACATCCCTGTTGGTCTCCAAGAAGCTGATAAAAACTATCTTGACGATAGTGAGGGAACCGAAAAGTCCTGTCTTGATGTAGTGTTCGAGTTACTGGCCACTACTGCTGGCACAAGCTCTTAGAACTCGCTGCCTGAATCAGTTCGTCTTCTTGAGTCTCAACTTCAAGTTGAAAGACATCGATCGAGATGTCTTTGCGACAGAAGTGAAGGACCGAGGAAGTCCTCGAGAATTCAGATGCATATTTTCTGGTGCAACAGCAAGCGTTGGAGGATTTAAGCGCCAAACAAGAGAAAGTTAATAAGCTTGCTAAGCATCTTGCCAGCATTATGGGTACCCAGGATATTGTTTCTTGAGATCTTCTGAAGTGGGTTTGGCTCTGGATTTGTTTTGTTACGGCATTTATTTGCGCTGGTCGCCAACTTTGACAACCAGTGTATATGATATGCTGCTTTGTTCCCTATATTTGCACTGGTGGCGAACTCTGATGCCCAGTGGATGTAATATGTGTAATAGTCGTGATAGCCTAACGTTAGTTGCTTGCTTATTTATTTCCTTGTTGTCTTGTTTATTTGTTTGCTTGTAGTCATTGCAGTTCTTTTTCCGCAGTTTGCTAGTGGCTGCAATTACCTATTTTTTAAAACTAGGCCACAATAACCATGGGCTAATATTTACTAAAGTGACACTGGGCCTCCTACTGGCCGTAGAAACAGTGGGCCTTCTACGGGCCGTAGAAACAATGGGCCTTCTACGGGCCGTAGAAACAATGGGCCTTCTGCGGGCCGTATCATCAATGGGCCTTATACGGGCCGTATGATCGATTGGCCAAATATGGGCCAAACAGACCGCATTATGGCCGTAAACGGGATAGAGTTGGAGTCATCCGTTCATGGGCCGACCATAACGGGCCTTCGTCAATAGGCCATATTTGATGATGCTATGAAAACGGTCCAACGTATTAACGGACCACAAACGGGCCGACTGTAACCACGGGCTGAATTTGGCCCACAAGGAGAAAATGACAGTAACGGGCCGTAAGTAAACAAATGCTGGAAATGAGACCAAGAATAAATGGGCTCTGAGAAGGCCGAAAGATAACATGGGCTGGAAACAGCCCAACGGAATAACGGGCCGTTAATGGGTATAAAGTGATACACTGTTCATTACGGGCCAGTTTCACCACGGGCCGTTAATGGATGTAAAGTGATACACTTTTCATTATGGGCCAGTTTCACCTCGGGCCGTTAATAGGCCAAGAGTTACATAGGGCCTCATATGGGCCGAAAGACGTCATGGGCCATACATGCGCCAGAAGTGAAAATAGGCTGGAATCATATTGGATGTCCCAGATGACGCTATTGGGCCTAATTCGGATACAGCGTAACGGGCCTTGGGTTAGCGGGTTGTAAATGGGCTATAGGCGAACAGGTCGTTAATAGGCTTTCCATGGGCTGGCCCGCCACCTTTTGACCAAGTCAAACGGGTCGGCCTTTTCACAGGAATGGGCCTCTATTGGGCTGTGCCACGTGTCTACGTATCATAGGCTCCTTCCATCCAATGAGTGGATGACATCTGTCCCAACGATGAGCCGACACGTGTTTCCTCCAGCCAATGATGATTTTACACGTGGAAAATCCCCATTGATCGGGGCTGTTAACGGGTTATCGGATCCAAAACTCAACTCGATAGCTTAACGGCGTTCCATTACGGTGGATGCCACGTGTCGGTCACCCTTGACGAAAGCACTTCTGTGACGCGCGATTTATTGTCATGGAAGTGGACACTTCCATGATGATAATTTTGGTAATGTCATGGAACATTTCTACGACAGCACAGGTATGACTATCTTGATTCTCTCATAAACTCGTCATGAATGTACTCCCTCTGATTCTTTATACTCTGCGCATAACTTTCTTTCATTTTTCTCGTTTTACTCTGCGCGTTCCTACTTCTCACTTATGCTTTCCTCTTATGCCCCCCAAAAGCTGCTGCATGCAACCATTTGCAGTTAATACTTGCCTTCTCTCGTTGGCCATGCAGAGTGGAGAGAGAGAGAGGCAGTTGAGGGAATCAAGGCGACCACATGTGAGAGCCAATCAGTTGCATGCAAGTTAATAACAATCCAGCACTAAAGCAGGGGCAAATTAGTCCCAGAAAGATCAAGCAAGCCCTTTCTTGGTATGCGTGCGGGATGTTATACGCAAAGAAAATAAGATCTGAGGGAGTACATGCATGACAGAAAACGCGACCCACTGTGACAAACACGTATCATCACGGAAGTGTATTTCTTTTGTAATGGCTCCTCCTACAACTTCTGGAGGTCGAGCACTCGAGCAAGGAGGGGTAGCCCTTCTTCTTCTGTGTCAGCGCTCACAAGGGCAGAGCCAGTCAACCAGAAGCACGAGTTGACATGGATTCGACTTGTGGGCCGTCAGCCGCACGGCCCACTCGCGATCGACGACTTCCCTAGTGGATTGCGGGCCCAAACTAGGCCCGTTGAGGGTGTACGCCGATATATGCGTTGTGTGCGTTGCGTGAGGATTGGGAAGGGAGTTGGTGTTGGAAATATGCCCTAGAGACAATAATAAATTAGTTATTATTATATTTCCTTGTTCATGATAATCGTTTATTATCCATGCTATAATTTTATTGATAGGAAACTCAGATACATGTGTGGGTACATAGACAACACCATGTCCCTAGTGATCCTCTAGTTGACTAGCTCGTTGATCAACAGATGGTTACGGTTTCCTGACCATGGACATTAGATGTTGTTGATAACGGGATCACATCATTAGCAGAATGATGTGATGGACAAGACCTAATCCTAAGCCTAGCACAAAGATCGTAGTTCGTATGCTAAAGCTTTTCTAATGTCAAGTATCATTTCCTTAGACCATAAGATTGTGCAACTCCGGATCATTGTAGGAATGCTTTGGGTGTACCAAAGCGTCACAACGAATGGGTGGCTATAAAGGTACACTACGGGTATCTCCAAAAGTGTCTGTTGGGTTGGCATGAATCGAGACCGGGATTTGTCACTCCGTGTGACGGAGAGGTATCTCTGGGCCCACTCGGTAGGACATCATCATAATGTGCACAATGTGACCAAGGGGTTGATCACAGGATGATGTGTTACGGAACGAGTAAAGAGACTTGTCGGTAACGAGATTGCACAAGGTATCGGGATACCGACGATCGAATCTCGGGCAAGTACTATACCGCTAGACAAAGGGAATTGAATACGGGATTGATTGAATCCTCGACATCGTGGTTCATTCGATGAGATCATCATGAAACATGTGGGAGCCAACATGGGTATCCAGATCCCGCTGTTGGTTATTGGCCGGAGAGTTGTCTCGGTCATGTCTACGTGTCTCCTGAACCCGTAGGGTCTACACACTTAAGGTTTGATAACGCTAGGGTTATAAAGGAAGTTTGTACGTGGTTACCGAATGTTGTTAGGAGTCCTGGATGAGATCCCGGACGTCACGAGGAGTTCCGGAATGGTCCGGAGGTAAAGATTTATATATGGGAAGTCCTATTTTGGCCACCGGAAAATGTTCGGGATTTTTCGGTATTATACCGGGAAGGTTCTAGAAGGTTCCATAGTGGGGCCCACCTGCATGGGGGGCCCACATGAATGTGGGTAGTGGGGTCAAGGCCCCACATCCCTGGTCAATGCAAACCAAGATCCCCCCTTAGAAGGAATAAGATCATATCCCGAAGGGATAAGATCAAGATCCCTAAAAAAGGGGGATAACAATCGGTGGGGAAGGAAATGATGGGATTTCTTTCCTCCCACCTTTGCCAACGCCCCAATGGACTTGGAGGGCAAGAAACCAGCCCCCTCCACCCCTATATATAGTGGGGAGGCGCATGGGAGCTCCACGCTTCCCCTGGCGCAGCCCTCCTCCTCTCCCAAGTACTCCTCCTCTCCCGCGGTGCTTGGCGAAGCCCTGCAGGATTGCCACGCTCCTCCATCACCACCATGCCGTCGTGCTGCTATTGGACGGAGTTTTCCCCAACCTCTCCCTCTCTCCTTGCTGGATCAAGGCATGGGAGACGTCACCAGGCTGCATGTGTGTTGAACGCGGAGGTGCCGTCCGTTCGGCACTAGGATCATCGGTGATTTGGATCACGACGAGTACGACTCCATCAACCCCGTTCACTTGAACGCTTCCGCTTAGCGATCTACAAGGGTATGTAGATGCACTCCCCTTTCCCTTGTTGCTAGATTACTCCATAGATTGATCTTGGTGATGCGTAGAAAATTTTGAATTTCTGCTACGTTCCCCAATAGTTGGTGGCTTCGGCCATGGCTAGTGTGTGTCATGTGTGAGCTCGTGTAAGCATTCATGGCGAATTGGCTATAGATCTGACATCAATACAAGTTATACCCTCACATCTGGCTTCAGAGCCGTTCCATCCTGTAGATTCCCCACCACCCACACCGCACCAAGTTCAGCGAATTGCGGCGGCGGCAAGCCATGGATGGGCTGTCGGCGGAAGGGCGCAGCATCCATGAGCTCGTTAAATCCGCCATCTCTGACGACCTCGATCAGCGCCTCAAGGTACATAGTGAAGACCTCCTCAAGTCCATGACCAAATTGCTCCAGGATTCAACCAAGACCTTGGACGGTCTTATCACGGCATGCGTCGACAGTGTTCGCTCTAAGCTCCTCCTCGAAATCTACCAGATCCGCTCAGATTGGGAGCGACGGGACAAGGCCGACTGCAATGGCCGGATTGGAGGGCCTTCCTCATCAAGTAGAGACGCCGAAGAAAGACGGGACGCATTTCCTGCTGATTCCCATGGAGCAGACAGGTTTAGTAAGTCCAAGGCTCACAACATCTATGTCCCACCTTCGGCCAGGAGTGGGCGTGAATTGCCTTCAGTCTCCCCGAGAGCTCATCGCACTGGATCAAGGTGAGTAGTACACTTCATGGCCGAGAGTCGAGCTGTCGCGGTTAAATGGCTCAAATCCCAGGCTGTGGCATGCGAGATGCGAGGACTGCTTCAAGCAATGGGGCACGCACCACAGCAGATGAATATCGTACGCCACCACTCAATTCGAAGGGGCAGCTACTCGCTGGTTAGAGTCTATGAAGAGGAGAACAGTGGGGTTACAGTGGACTGAATTTTGCAATCTCCTGCAATCGAGATTTGGCCGTAACCAAAACCAGAATTTGCTAAGGAAGATGTTCCGAATTGGTCAGACTGGATCTGTCAAAGAATATGTAGATCAATTCTTTGAATTGTATGTCCATCTCACTACTTATGAAATCAGCCCTGATCCACTGCATTATACCACCAGGTTCATCGACGGGTTGAAACCAGGAGTCCGCATGGCCATTCCAATGCAAAAACCTAGAGATCTTGACACTGCGTACGAATTAGCTCTGCTACACGAAGAATTGGGAGAAGTATCATACCACCAAGCCAGTTCCACGACAAAAAGGAGTCCTGCATCATCCGGATAGTATGCTTACAAGTCCAAAAATGCAGAAGAGCGTCGGCCAGTTGACAGTCAAAGGCCAGCAACTACTCAAGATAAGTGGGTCTCTCTGAGGAATTTCAGGAAGGCAAAAGGATTGTGCTTCATCTGTGGTGAAAAATGGTCCTAGGACCATCAGTGCAAGTCTACTGTGCAGCTACAAGTTGTGCAGGAACTCATTGAGCAATTACAGAGCCCCGCTACATCCCTGGATGAATCTGACAGTGATTCTGACAATTTGATGATGCTCTCAGCAGCTGCTGTAAGCAACAATGTGTCAAAGTTGTCCCTCACCTTACCAGTACTTCTACAAGGTATTGAGCTAAGGTTTCTAGTGGACTCAGGGAGCACTCATTCATTCGTGGACAGTTCTCATCAACAGATGTTTCCAACAATAACTGAAATTAAGGCGGTTGCTGTCAAGGTTGCAGGAGGAGGGAAGTTGAGCTATTCACAGCAGGTTAAACACTGCCAGTGGAGTTGTCAGGGACAAAACTTTGTGCACGATTTCAGTCCTGACCCTTGGAGGATATGATAGTATTTTGGGCCTCGATTGGCTAGCCAAGCATAGTCCAATGTACATGGACTGGGAGTAGAAATGGCTCTCCTTCCAGTATAAGGGCACTACTGTTACCCTATAAGGGGAATTGCCTGAAGAGTGTGAATTCACTGTCATGGCAATTTTTCAGAACATCACTACTAAAAACAGTGAGCAGTTACCTGAGATACAAGCTTTATTAGACAAGTATGCTGAGGTTTTTGCTCCCCCAACTAGTTTACCTCCGAGAAGGCAGTATGACCATAGTATTCCCCTGATACCTGGAGCTCAACCAGTGTCTATTAGACCATAAAGAATTCCTCCTCACCTGAAGATTGAAATGGAAAAGCAGGTGGCAGAAATGTTGTAAGGAGGGTTAATTCAAGTGAGTAACAGTCCTTTTTCTGCTCCAGCACTAATGGTCAAAAAGAAGGAAGGAGGAGCTTGGAGGTTGGTCATAGACTTCAGACATGTCAATGCACTCATAGTGAAAAGCAAATACCCTATTCATGTTATTGATGAGCTACTAGATGAACTTGCTGGAGATCGTTGGTTTTCTAAATTGGACCTCAGAGCAGGATACCATCTGATCAGACTTGCACCAGGAGAAGTGTTTAAAACTGCTTTTCAGACACACACTGGTCACTATGAGTTCACTATTGTGGCCATGGGGCTGACTGGGGCTCCCAATACATTCCAAGGAGCAATGAACACAGATCTAGCTCCATCCTTGAGAGGTGACGATCACTGTGTTGTATGTTTCTTTGATGATATTCTAGTTTTCAGCAAATCCCTCAAGGAACATCTCCTGCATCTAGACAAGGTATTGGGTATTCTGCTAGAAAAACAATGGAATGTAAAACTCAGTAAATGTGAAAAGCAAGAGATTGCTTATCTGGGTCATGTCATAAGTGACAAGGGGGCTTCCACTGATGCCAGTAAAATTATAGTTGTTAAGAATTGACCAGTTCCTATGGATGTGAAGCAGGTCCGAGGATTTTTGGGCTTAACTGGATACTACAGGAAATTTATCAAAAACTATGGTGTGATTAGCAGACCTCTGACTGACTTGTTGAAAAAGGGGGCTATATTTGTGTGGACTCCCGCTACTGATTTAGCCTTCCAGACACCGAAGCAGGCTCTGATTCATGCTCCTGTATTAGCCCTTCCAGATTACTCCAAGCAGTTTGTGGTGGAAACATATGCATGTGAAGTTGGCATTGGGGCTGTTCTTATGCAGCAGGATCATCCAATTGCATTTGTCAGCAGGGCCTTGGGTCCTAAGAACAGAGGTCTTTCTGTGTATGAGAAGGAATACATGGCAATACTACTAGCTATTGAGCAGTGGAGACCATACTTGAAATTCCAGGAGTTCATTATCAAGACAGGTCAGAAGAGTTTGGTTCACCTATCTGATCAAAGATTGCATACACCTTGGCAGCAAAAAGCACTCACCAAAATGATGGGCCTCAACTATAAGATCATGTATAAAAAGGGATCTGACAATTCAGCAGTAGATGCTCTTTCTAGAAGGCCTCATGCAGATTCTCAGCTCCTAACAATATCATATGCTCAACCCAGTTGGCTTGGTGAAGTTGTTAAGAGTTACTCAAATGATCCAAAAGCACAAAGTTACTGTGCCAACTGACCCTACAACCAGGCTCCAAGGATAAATTTCAGCTAGTTAATGGGTTAATAAGGTACAAGGGCTGCATCTGGGTGGGCAATGATAGTACATTGTATAAAAATTTGCCAACCCTTCCATGACACACCCCTGGGAGGGCACTCAGGTTTCCCAGTTACTTATAAGAGAATTCGTGCTCTTTTTAAGTGGGTTGGCATGAAGAAAGTTGTTCAGCAGTTTGTGCAATCTTGCTTAGTGTGTCAGCAAGCGAAACCTGAGCGAGTGGCTTACCCTGGACTGCTATCCCCACTACCAGTTCGTACCAAGGCTTGGGCAACTATAACAATGGAATTTATCTCAGGTTTACTTCCCTCGGGTCAGTTTGACTGCATTATGGTCATCATCGACAAATTTACAAAATATGGCCACTTTGTTCCTGTCAAACACCCCTACACGTCTTAGAAAATTGCTGATCTTTTCCTGGACAATGTCTATAAGCTTCATGGCATGCCTCTGTACATATCTTTACCAGCAATTTTTGGCAACCATTGGTTAAGAAAACTGGGATTGTTCTTAACATGAGCACTGCATATCATATGGAGACTGATGGCCAAACCGAACGAGTGAATCAACAGGTTGAGTGTTTCCTAAGATGCTTTATCAGTGCCCACCCGAGCAAATGGTCCAAATGGCTTTCTCTATGCAAGTTCTGGTACAATACAAACTGGCATTCAGCTCTTAACAAATCACCATTTGAATTTCTTTATGGGCATAGCCCCAGGTATTTTGGGATATCAGTTTCAGATACAGTTGCTCCGGTTGATTTGCAGCAATGATTGGAAGCTAGGGAAGTTGTGCAACAGTTAGTTCGTCAACACCTATTGCGTGTGCAACGACGAATGAAACACCAGGCCGACAGACGTCGCACAAAGAGGACATATGAAGTGCGTGACAGGGTGTTCCTCAAGCTCCAGCCATATGTGCAATCGTTAGTGGCGCACGGGGAAAATCACAAACTTGCATTCAAGTACTTTGGGTCTTTCCTCATTCTGGAGAAAATTGGCGAGGTGGCTTACCAGCTGCAATTGCCAGCAGCTAGCCGTATCCACCCGGTCTTTCATGTTTCGCAGCTGAAGCACTTTGTGCAACCACATTACGAGGTAATTGACTCGCTTTCTTGTGCCGATGCTCACCTCCAAATCCCTGTTAAGATCCTGCAGGAGCGCATTCGCCGCTCGGACAATCGTTCCGTGGCTCAAGCCTTGATCCAGTGGAGTGGTGGAGATGCATCTACAGCAACCTGGAAGGACAAGGACTCGCTTCGCCAGTTGTTTCCGCGAGCCCCGGCTTGGGGTTAAGCCGATTCTGAAGGAGAGGGGGATGTCAACGCTCACAAGGGCAGAGCCAGTCAACCAGAAGCACGAGTTGACGTGGATTCGACTCGTGGGCCATCAGCCGCACGGCCCACTCGCGATCGACGACTTCCCTAGTGGCATGCATGCCCAAACTGGGCCCGTTGAGGGTGTACGCCGATATATGCGTTGTGTGTGTGTTGCGTGAGGATTGGGAACGGAGTTGGTGGCTTCAGCCATGGCTAGTGTGCGGCGTGCGTGAGCTCGTGTAAGCATTCATGACGAATTGGCTATAGATTGAGATCAATACAAGTTATACCCTCACATTCGAGAGGACAGAATGAAACATCCCCACCGGAATAGCAGATAGTGCAACAAGACGATGGACGTGTGACGCCCCAAGACCGACGCTCCAGAAGACTTATAGCTGGTCCATGTTTCTCGTTGTCGCCGTGTGTTTTGTTTTGTTTGTTGCATTCATCATTGCATCATGTCATCATGCAACCCTTTTTAAACCTCAGCTAAATAAATTGCATAGATCGTCGATCTATTTAAATCGAGGGAATTTACATGGTGATTTCTCTTTAGAACATATACTCCCAGTATTATTAGGGAGCTATAATAAATATTCCATTAACTGGAAATCACCCATAACACATTTACATTATTCTTCAACTCTTCTTTTATCTGACTCAACTTTCTATCCTTCCTTTTTGACCTTTTAGTAAAATTGAGTTGCAATTTTACTTCTCCATAAATGTTTCAAATCTGCTCATAAATCACATCTGGTGTGTAGGGTCACCCCCCTATAATTTCAACCCATTTGGAGTTCATTCGAATGGGTTTTGAAATTCAAACTTGTTTGAGTTAAATCCAACATGTGTGGATTTTACGTCCTCTAAAAATCCTCAATCTATTTTTGTCAAATTCCTCACATTTTTGTGAGTCCGGGAAAATAATCCTCATTCCCAAATTCTATCTCTACCTTCACTAGTAGACTGCCCATGCGTTGCCACAGGCTTTTTAAAATTTGTACTTGTTGCATATATAAATATGATGCATGTCAAATTTAACATCAATAATAAATGAAAAATAGTTGAAATCCACTTCACTTGCAATAAGTTCGATAAAAATGTAATTCGGTGACTTGTCCTATGAATCTGATGCACAAAGTAAAAAAAAGTGGTAAAAAATATACGGCTCTTTATCGTACATTGCATTGTAATTGACAGATAGCACTTGATGTCTTTTTAAGCTTAAGACCGATCGTCTCATGAAGCATGTCCCTTGTTATTGCCCATTAATTGAAGTCAACACAAGGAGGATTTTGTTCCCTCAAAACAAATGTTTCCAAGATACTACAACCATTGACTTCATTGCATTATGCAATTGCATGGCAAATTATTACATATGAAAAGGCACTTGGAGGTGACCATTTAGGAACTACTGCAAAAAAAACACATATACCATTTAGGAACCATGGGTGCATAAAATATTTCAACCCTTCCCCATCTAATATTCATAGCTAAAAAAACACATATTACATATGAAATTAAGGCCGTTGTCCCTCACGGGTCGTCGACCTAATCTACCGTGCAGGTGGGATAGGGTACCCCTCATTCCTGTAAATTCCTCTAGTTCTAGGCCGTTGTTCCTGCATGCCATTTTATTTTAGGCTCAAGGACCTCTAGCTCTAGGCCACCATGCTACAAGAGATGCAGAGAGTATACTGTTAAGTGTATGAGAAAGTGTGAAATTATCTAGGGAGACTTAGTAAGTTGTTTTCTGCCATAGTGTTACTCCAATCAAAGTCAACCTATAAGGTGTATAAGGCAAAATATCATATGAAAATGGGATATCACAAGCTGATGTTCTTTGATAGTAGATGGTAACAGTGTTGCGTGTAAATTTGGGCTTCTGTGTAATCTGGACTTCAGGGATGATGAATTGATGATACGACGTTTTGAGGAGCATTTTCAGCAAAAGCATGGGCCTTTTTTAGCATCTCTAATATAAATGCCCTCCATAAAAAGTGTCAGATTTAATAGGTGATAAGGTAAGTCTGCAATAATAATATCTTAACAAGCTTCAACATTGCACACACAACTTCTGTTTCCATAAAAAAAAGTTATATAGAGATGATACCAATATGACATAGAACGCTAAAGCAGAGCTCTTAAAAGTAGATAAATAAAAGGGAAGGGGAATGCGATATGCTTAAATGAGGGTTGAAAAAAATAGTAGATGATTGTATTATGTGGTTGCAGATATAGGGGAAAAACTTTCTGACTGAAAATCCAAGCTGATCTGACTTAGCTCACTGCTCCAAAATGTAAGTATGCATGCCTTTGTTGAACCCCCACTATGTTTGGAAGGCATAGAGTCAATCAAACTCCAAAAAAAACAAGAATGGCCCATGCAATCTGAAACACTCTGCGCGAACTTCTTACCAGAATGGTTATTCACATAAATCTCAACAATTGGTCCGACTTGCCGTCTAGAACTAAAATATGTCTAGATACATCCATTCCTCCGACAAGTATTTCCAGACGGAGGGAGTACGGAACACATGGCTTGATACCTCCAACCCCTAAAGCAATCATATATAGTCCAACAAAGTATATCGAATACAGTAGTGTAAGGCCGGTTGTGGACAAAAAGACCAATACATTGAGGGGACTGGAGATAAGGAACCGAGGCTGAAAGTGTTAATGCTGCCATCCCCTACAATCAAAATGAACATTGAGGAGTCATTAGCACAGTATATCAGCAGAAATAGCACGTACTGGCACGTCAGATTCACAACCAAGAAAAGCTCGCAAATATATGTGAAACATGCTACTTATATATCATGTGAAGAAATATACCTGAACTCGCTATTAAAAAAAACTTTCACCCTTACTAACAATGCATTGCCACAAATACAGCACAACATATGACCTCACTTATTCCAAACCCCCGTATAAGATAGTTGGTGTGTGTATATACAGTGCAAAAATTAGAGCTCTTTTATGGTACCCGGGGACAAATACTGACCGTCCATTTGTGAAATCTAATGGTGCCAACCAATCCATACTACTCCAATTTCGCAACAGAATCACCAGCGGTATAGCTTGCACTGCTTCGTTCCCTTCCTCCAATATACAAGTCCTGAGGGTATTCTGGGAACTAAAATGTTTCAGCACACCGGCCAGCCCTCGCCCTCCCATTTCATTCGCGACCGCACCCACGTGAGTTCTAGCCGCCGCCGGCGTGCGCCTGGCCATCTATGGCGAATCAGGACACCCTCCTCCGTTCCTCCTGCCGCTAGGCGCTAGAAGAGGACCCGCCACGCTGACAGCGCTGCTCCACCGCGAGGCCGCGACTGGTTTTTCCTCATCTTCGTATCCACAGTCCACAGGCACCCCGCTGCTCTTCCCGTCCTTGGAGGCGCTCCGCGTCGGAGCTTTGTGCTCGTCTACTCCGTCGACCTGTCCTCAGCAGTGTGCGCCGCCTCACCCCTGCTCGGCCGCGTCGACGACTTCAGGCCGGCCTTCTCGCCCTCCGGGGACTGGACCGCGGTGGCAAGGACGGTTGGGACGGCAAGGTGGAGCACCTCGAAACTGACCGTGACGCCTTCCGGACATCTGATGCCTCCCGACGCACGCTCCTCGTCCGCGACGGCGGATGGCCGTGCCGGGCAGGCGAGACCATGACGTCTGGCTGCCATGGCCTGCCCTCTAGGATTGCGCTGACCGCCGACGGCGGCAAGGCGACGCGAGACTGCGCGGCTGCTCGCGTGCGGAAAGCGAGAACAGTCACTGCGGGGCTGTGGCGCGTGCGCTGCGGCTGTTGCTGCCGGCATGGAGTGCGAACGGGCGCGCGCGTGGGTGGGTGTGTGCGTGTGGGACGAGCTCCAGGGATCGTCCATGGCTGACAGGGCACCGTCTTGAGTGAGACCACGCTATGGTGGATGAAAACAACGGGAAAGGAGGCGGGGATGAGCGGCAGCTCATTACGGCTAGTAGCGACGAGATGGCCGACCACCTAATGCCGGCGGTGGTCCTCTGGTGCGCGACGGCTAGAGGCGGAGGTCATGGTCAAGGACGACCGCTCGAGAGACGCCTCCATCCAGGCTGCAGCTACAGAAGCAGGAGGTCGATAGAGACCGTAGAGGAGTCGTGGGACAACAAATCAGTTTCCGGTCGCTATTATCTGGCAACTGACGACGTAGCTAATTAAGGTTCAGTGACAAAAAATCTATGCCTATCCTACCCTCAGAAAATGAGTGGTTAGATTTTAATATACCGCTTCCCCCACTGTCAGCGGTATAGGGTACGGTAAAAACTCTCAAAAATTAAGCAATCGAAAAAGAAACATTTGCCCCATACATAATATGATTTGTCAGTATTGGTATTGATTTGCCTACACTCAAACTACTTCTTCCACCAGATCCTAGCTTTCTCGCTTCGTACATAAAGCTGTCCCGGGCCTACTTGCATAGGAACGAAAACCAGTTGGCTATTTATTCATGCTAATTAACTCGCACGACCAATTAAAGGGCAATATAGTGCTCATGTACCTGATCCTGGCAGCGAGCACGGCTTCCACGGAGCTTCTCTACATGGCGTACAATAACGACAAGGAGGTGACGTGGGGCGAGGCACGTGGCATGTTCGGAAGGTTCTGCAGGTAGGCCCGGACCTCGGTGGCCATGACCTTCGGCTCCTTTGCTTGTGACATCCTTCTCCTCCTCATCTCCCCCATCGGTTGCGTGCTATATGGAGTAGAAGAGAAGCAGAAGAAAAAAAATCACAGGGAAGAGCTATTTACAACAACATGAAAGCGTTCATACGGTTTGTGCACTCAGAACCTTGTTCCTACTTCTCATTAGCAATTATGTGGTTAATTTGAAACTGCATGTGTTGTACCTGTTCTATACGACTTACTAAAGCTGATGTTCTTGAATCCAGCATGAATGCGTCAGTGGGACTGCGTACATACTTACCTAGATGTTACATTCAGTTGTTGAAAAACCTTTTGCTCCTTTCAGTATTCCAATGGTCTCTTTGCACGACTGCTGCAGTTCAAGTACATGATTTCCTCAAACATCAGTGTAATTGCCTCGATCTTCCTTACCTCTGCTTTTGGGTATTCGGAGGGTTGATACCTATGCAACTTCTATAGGTAATATTGTCACCAACGGCCCGCCTGCAACTACTTTTGAGGAGTTTTTCCATTATGCGGGGAGAAGAAAAATATATACATGGCTGTTCCGCTCGCTGTCTCTGCTCCCCAGGGTGACGCCGGCAGAGCTAAGGCGCGGTGGCTACACACAAACCTTGCCACGGATCTCAGTGCAGGATACTTAGTGGTGATTTAATAGATGATGCAGTATAGAACTAACATCTAGAAGGTTTAACTAAGATAACTGGCAATTTAACAAGAGTAATTTTTACAGGTCATTCATAACTCTACTTAGAAGTATTGATATCAAGAAGACAAACTATAATTCATGTCAGCTACCTATCAAGAACAATCTAGCTGTGAAATGAGCAGCACCTATAGAAAAAATATTTTTTCATTGAGGCTATCACAGTAAAAAAACTGTGGGAAGAAATAGGAGCTTGCGCCTGACCATAAAGCAGCAGCTTCACCGGGGAGCTTTAGTTGTGCACACGTGGGACATCTGAAAATATGGACTGTTAGCAAAAATAGCTTTCCTGAGCTTCACATTTATGCAAGTACAGATGAAATAATAAATAATTCTGCTACTAACTCCCCACAGAAGAAGATATTCAAGATCCAGCTGTCCAAGTCAAGACTGGAGAAACAAGGAAGCATCCATAATCTGGAAAAATCAGATCAGATTAGATCGTACTGATAATGACATCGGGGAAAACAAGAATGCATTAACTTCTTCTGAAGAACCACCTCTCCTTTTTATGCAAGATTAACCAGAACAAATGCACAAATGTGGGAGTTCCATATTAATTAATCAAATGCTCAAACCAGATGAACAATGAATTAAATCAAATGAAGGCACGCGGATGGTACTTACGTAGATGCACATGCATGGATCCGATGTGTGAACGATCTAGCTACTTGCGATGGGGGAAGATGGACAAGAAAACATATTGGAGAGACACGGGCTTGCTGCAGCGAGTGTAGTCGAGCGGCGACGACTCCGATGACCCCTTCTCCATCTCTTAGCTGCCTGCAGGGCACGACCCCTTCTCCGACGACGCTAAGGGAGCACGGCGGCCGGTCGGCATGTGGGACGGGACGGAGGTTGGGGTAGGGATCACTATGGAGGGTGGAGACGGTGGGTGGCACGATGCAGGGCACGGCCGGCACAGCCTTGCGCTGCTCCTCGCTGCCTGCAATGTGACACGCCCTGGCGTTCCGCGATGGCAGCGGTCTCGTAGATCGGCGGAGGAGCAAGACGTGGGCGGCAGAGGCTGGGAACCCTGGGGTTCCGCGATGGCAGCGAAGGCGGTATCGTAGGAGTTGGACCGAGGAAGGAGTTGGATCGAGATGGGCGATGCCGGCGGCGGCCGTGGTCTCGTAGGAGTTGAACCGAGGGGGAGTTGGATCGAGAGGGACGATGGCTGCGGCGGCGGCAGTACGTACGAATTGGATCGAGGGAGGAGGTGGATGGAGAGGGGAGCGGATTTGTGAAGATCGGATCGAGGGGCGGAGAAGCTCGCGCAAACGGACTTGGATTTCGACGGGAGACGCGTCCCTGCTTTGAGGAGCCGCCTTCGCGGCCACCGGCGATGGCTGCCGGCGGCGGCGGCGTGGTTGTGGTGGAAGTCTGTGACGGATAGGGTTCGGGGGCGCCCCGGTGTCGCCCTAGGAGGAGAACAGAGGTGGTGGGTGCGTTTTTTTGCGTGCGGGAAATAGTCGCTCGAGGCACCGTGCCTGCGTGCGGGCGAGCGGGTCGTGCCTGTTTTTTTCCGCTGGTTTTTCTTCGTAGATTTTTTTTCATCTGGTTCTATTGCTTGCGAGGGGAGTAGGATAGCGAGTTAACAGAGATGGGAGGATGACGAAAATAAAATGAAGGTGGGAGGATGACAAAAATAAACCAGCGAAAATAAACCGCGCAGACTGTTCACCAACTGCTCCATTAGAAGTAGAGATTAGAAGTAGAGATTTCTTCTTTTTTTTCTTCTTTGACATTTTTCTGTTTTTGGGAGAGAGAAGGAGGAGAGCAGCCGCAGCTCAGCCTGCTCCCAGCAGCCGGCTCAGGCCACCGCGGCCTCCCGTAGCCCACCACCCAGGCCTAGGCCAAGTTGGCGCCCCTTTCTAACCTAACCCTCACTCGATCCCCTCGTTATCTCCCCCTCGATCCCCTCATCCTCCTCCTTGCGCCGCCGCGAGGGCTTCTTGCCCGACCCCGTGCCACCTCGTCCCCGTAGCTCTTCAGCTCGCAGCCGCCGGCGAGCCCCGTCCACCACGCGCTACCCCGAGCCTCTTGCCATCACTCTCCACCCCGCGCGCGACCAGCGCCGTCCTATCCGCGCCACGCCGTCCAGTTCCTCGTCGGTGACCTCCCGCTCCGGATCCGCCTCCCAGGACCACGACCAGTGCCGCGGCTCCACGCCGTCTTCCGCATCCCCGGCCTCCTCGTCGCCGTTTCGCCCGTCCCCGGCCACCGGTGACCTCGCCGGAGCTCCCGCAAGCCGTCCCTTCCGCGCCCGACCTCTCCCTCGCCTCGCCGTTGCCCTGCTCCAGCGCCGCCTACCGACCTCCTCTGCTCCAGCCGTGGGCACCTCCTGCCCGAGAACCACCTTCGGCCTCGCCATGGTTCTCCTGCACCAGCTCCGTCCGACAAGGACGTCGCCCCGGTTCCTTCTCTTGCCGCGACCGGGATCCACCTCCTCACGCCTCGGGTCACCTCGCCACCCCATCACCCGTCTTGTGCCCGCGTCCGCGTAGAGCCATCTCTGCTGCCCGCACGCACCTCCGATGACCTCCCGAGGCAGGGCCAAGTACCACTACCATCGCGTTTCGTTTCTTCATCGTCAATGCCGAGAGGACGCCAAGTACCAGGACGTTAGCACCCGTCAAGTTCATCTACGTGCATGTACGACTATCTTCGCCATAGACTCGTGTACGATTACGCAATGAACTGTGGAGTTACACGAGCTACCAGTACCCTGACGACCCCGGAGACTGTAAGGGCATGTACAACGGTGGCATCACCTTGGTGCTGCCCCGTTGTCCACGTAGACGGAAAAATAAATGAGGCTATAGGTTTGATTTTTACTCTCCGACGCACTAACCCAGGGCCACCACTCATTGGGGCCCACGTCTCCCTGTGCAAGCTATTCTCTTCTCGATCCATCTATCGCTGTGTGCATTCTTCCCCAAATCTTCCCCACCTGTGGCTCGATTCAGCTATCCATCTGCCCCAAACTCACAGGAAAATCTCCAATCCCGCTTCTCTCTAACAAATCGAGGTGAGATTTGGTGAGGCTCTTGTATTTCCCCACGCAAGAAAATTCCGCCCCTATTTCAGATCTGACCGGTGCGGGAGTCCCACATCGAAGAGCTCGATTTCCCCAAATCGCGCTGGCTTTAGGCTGGTCACAGTGGGGTGGAACTTAGGAGTAACATCACACATTCCAATACAACTTTGCTTATGTGGCACGTATTTAATGAAGAGAGAGGTGCTTGTGGTAACTAGCTAAGTTACCGGAACATCACACACTCCAAGAAACAATGAGTCTATAACCTAATAAATACATCATTGCATGACACTACATAGATGTTCCTACCCACTATGGAGGTAGTAACATAGTCTAGGGAAGTGTGTAAGTTACTAGCTTATGTTCTTGCCCATTGTGACCAGCCTTAGGTCGGCCGCAACCGCCATGCCCACAATCCCGAGCTTGCGTCGTCGAGCATGGTCGTGTTTACGAGCTCGTGGCCCTCCATGGTCGAACCGGTTTCTTTCCTCCCCATTCCTCTCTTTCTCTCGCTTTTTCATCACTTCTCCTGCTTTTTCGCTTGAGGAAGCCGCCTCCTCTGCAGGAATCACCTGTCACCTCCAGGCTATAGCTTTACTGCCATGGTGGCATCCGAGCCTAGTTGGCTGGCGGGGCATCACCTTTGGGGCGACGCGTTGGCCATGCCCTAATCTGTCAAGTTCCTCTACAATATGTGTACCACTACTTCCACAACATGTCGTGTATGACTACCGTCACTCAGATTCGACAAGACAACGTGTACCACTACCTTCACCAAGTTCGACTGCCGCACGGTTACGCCAAGTTTATCTACGAAACGTGTACAACTACTTCCACTACCGTTGCGAGAACGACTACTTCCACTACGGCCCGTGTACCACTACTTCCCTCGACGAACTCGAACCGCTCCGAAAAAGCACACTACAAAGGTATAACCACGAGACGATCACGCGTGGACCGAATGCATGTGTGTTGTATCAGGTGCTCGTGTTTGCACCACGTCCGAGTTGATCCTTGACATTCCTCCTCGTTTGCCATGTCGTCGACCCGTGGGAACCTGGTAATCCGGGATCACCCCGCCATCTTTTGCATGCTCACGCCCACACTTTCTTTTACACCGGTATCTCAACGAGTTGCCGGATCATCGGAATGTTGCCGTGGCACCATTTCCGTTGTCATTGCCGTGGCACCCCTTTTGTTCCGCCATGGTGACAAATGCTTCATATCTTATATTATGTCATCATTTTCATAAAAATTGCATAAAACTTGTATATTTCATCCGCGTCATGATAACAACATTTAAAATGTTTAAAATTGTTGTTGCATTAAATTTCTAAATAACATATGGGGATTTTCCAGAATTGTTGTTTGTTGTTTCCGGCATCATTTAAACTTGCCTAAATAGGTGGTTTGCTCATGTTTCACCTCTTGCCATGTTAACCAACATTTAAACTTGTCTTGTTCATAAACGAGAGCGAACAAAATAATTGGATGTGGTGTTTCGTCAATATGCAACTCGTTGTATATTGAGCTCCACTTAAATTGTAGTGTTGTTTGTGCACTTTGCCATATCATGCATATTTAAACCGGATATGCATCATGCCATGTTATGTGATGATTGTTTACCATGTTGTTTGCTTCTTTCCGGTGTTGTTTCTTAGTTCCGGTAACGTTGCGGATTGTGAGGATTCTTTCGACTACGTCCGTTTGTCTTCTTCTTGGACTCGTTCTTCTTTCTTGCGGGATCTCAGGCAAGATGACCATTACCCTCGATATCACTTTTATCTTTGCTTGCTAGTTGCTTCTTTCTATCGCTATGCTGGTTGAAGTTTTCATGAGCATAAGACAATTTCAAGTCCCAGGTTGCTGCAAGCATGACAACCCGACACTTGGGGGCTACAGGTGATATGCATATAAGGGCGGAATAACTTCAAATTCTCAGTTTTGAGCAAATCAGGTATTATATTATTATCAGAGAAATATGCAAAGTTTATGACCCGGCGTCATCATAAGATTAACCCGTCATCAGCAACAATTACATGACCTGGCATCATTTATTTATAACCCGGCAAATTTGGTAATCATAAGTCGGCAAGATTTACATCTCTAAGCCGGCTGAATATCAATTCAGTATTTCAAAGACCAATATTTTTGTCAAGTCAGAGCATTGAAGGCCGACTCAAATGGATTATTTCTTATAATATTTCTCTACAAGAGCCAATGTCATCAAATTGGTTATGAAGCTGGCCTATTGACCTGGATTTTTTAGAAGAAGTGCCTGGATTTTTTGCATTGGCAAGGTTTGGACATATCTGTTAAAGGAGATTTGCTATAAGATCTTGAGTATGCATCCAGGAGGAAATGACAAGGACTTAAAGATGATCAGGTGCCGGTTCGGGAAAATATTTAACCCGGAGCACAACCTATCAAGTTTGTTCTTGTGTTTATTTTACAGGATCAATTTAACTTGGATAAATCCAAATTAAACTGGGGGCTAATGTTGGGGATATACCCCGCGGTATGACCTCGCTGGAAGTATGACCCGGCCGGGCTGGGCGTTTTCATTGGTAACCTGCCGGAGTGGCGACTCACAAGCCTGGCGATTCACGGATGGCCCTAATGGCGGGTCAGATAGAAGACAAGGCCCAAGGCCCAGAAGGCCGGCTCATGCTATGGTGGGCCGGCTTAAGAGAAAAGGCATAGGGAATATTATCCTACAAGCAAGACTAGGACTCCACTTGTAATAGAGTAATCCTAATCCTACTAGGACAAGTCATGTAACCCGCCCCTTCAACTTGTATAAGGAGGGGCAGGGCTCCCCAAAGAGGACATGCAAGAATAAACAATCTCTAGGGCTAGACACAAGAGCATGTAGGGTTATTACCAGATGATGTTTCCCGGGGCCCGAAGCTGTCTAAATTCTTGTCTTGTGTGTTGATTGCATCGTGTCTCTCGATTCCGACCAACCCCTTCAAGCTACCGCATAGATGCGTTGGCCTCACGACTAAGTCCTCACACTAAGGACATCTGACGTGACAATTCCACGACACTATCACTTGTTTACCATGCCTCCCATATTGGCATGTCAAGCCTCTAACCCACCTTCCTAGTAAATTGTTGTTTGGCTAAGTTCCCGCTTTTGGTCAGCCTCTCTTACAGCGTTGTTAGTTGCAGGTGAAGGTGAAGATTGCTCCATGTTGGAACATGATTATGTTGGGATATCACAATATCTCTTATTTTTAATTAATGCATCTATATATTTGGTAAAGGGTGGAAGGCTCGGCCTTATGCTTGGTGTTTTGTTCCACTCTTGCCGCCTTAGTTTCCGTCATACCGGCGTTATGTTCCTTGATTTTACGTTCCTTACGCGGTCGGGTTTATGGGAACCCCTTGACAGTTCGCCTTGAATAAAACTCCTCCAGCAAGGCCCAACATTGGTTTTCCATTTGCCTAACAATCTACAACCCTCCCTTGGGGTCTGCAGCCCCGAGAGTCATCTTTATTTTAACCCCCTGGGCAAGTGCTTCTCTAAGTGTTGGTCCGCACTAGAGCCACTTGCAGCGACACCTAAGGGAAACTTGAGGGCTGGTTTTTAGCTGTACGTAGTGTTCATCCGGTGTGCCTTGAGAACAAGATATGTGCAGCTCCTATCAGGATTTGTCGGCACATCCGGGCGGTCTTGCTGGTCTTGTTTTACCATTGCCGAAACGTCTTGTAACCGGGATTCCGATACTGATCGGGTCTTTCCGGGAGAAGGAATATCCTTCGTTGATCGTGAGAGCTTGTGATGGGCTAAGTTGGGACACCCCTGCAGGGTATAAACTTTCGAGAGCCGTGCCCGCGGTTATGTGGCAGACGGGAATTTGTTAATATCCGGTTGTAGTGAACTTGTCATTTGACTTAATTAAAATGCATCAACCGCGTGTGTAGCCATGATGGTCTCTTTTCGGCGGAGTCTGGGAAGTGAACACGGTTTAGGTTATGTTTGAATGTAAGTAGTCTTCAGGATCACTTCTTGATCACTTCTAGATGACGACCGTTGCGTAGTTTCTCTTCCTACTCTTGTACTCACCTGTTAGCCACCATATTTTGCTTATCAATTGCTGCAACCCCACCTCATTACCACATCCTACCCATAAGCTTAAATAGTCTTGATCTCGCGGGTTTTGAGATTGCCGAGTCCTCGTGACTCACAGATACTACCAAAACAGTTGCATGTGCCGATGATACCGGTCAGGTGATGCAATTGAGCTCAGTTGGGAGTTTGACGAAGTCCTTGGCAGTTACTATGTTTTGTTTCCTGATGATCAGTAGTGGAGCCCAGTTGGGACGAGCGGGGATCTAGCATTTGGGGTTATCTTCTTTTCAGTTGGATTTGTCCGTAGCCGGACTATGTGTGTACTCTGAATGTTGTATGTTTTATTTAAGTACTTGTGTGAAGTGGCGATTGTAAACCAACTCTTTATCCCTTTCTTGTTCATTACAGGGATTGTGTGAAGATGACCCTTCTTGCGAAACAACCACAATGCGGTTATGCCTCTAAGTCGTGCCTCAACACGTGGGAGTTATAGCCGCATCGTGGGCGTTACAGGACGCTTGCCTGTTGTGCCCGCACTCTAACACTAGATGCACGGGTTCGTCGCGGACTTGTCCTATGTGGGTTGCCGGGACATCAAGTAAGCCAAGACGTACTTCTTCCACAACGCTATTGTGGTTTGTGTTGCACTAGCGGGTAGTGCGCGGCGGCACGCCGCGCTTTGCTGGTAGTTTCGAGATTTGTTGATTTTTGTATTTTGCATAAACTTTTACGTGTAAAAATAATCAGATATTAGAGACAATACACCATGCAGGTGGATCATTAATTCAAGACCGTCTTACCACAAGATTAGACGATGGAACCATGATCTTAAAAACTGTTATGAAATATAGTGACCAAAGCATGGACACAATTTATTATCACTGTAGAGGGTGGCTGTCGGTGTCAAAACCGGCGGATCTCGGGTAGGGGGTCCCGAACTGTGCGTCTAGGCAGATGGTAATAGGAGACGAGGGACACGATGTTTTACCCAGGTTCGGGCCCTCTCGATGGAGGTAAAACCCTACGTCCTGCTTGATTAATATTGATGATATGGGTAGTACAAGAGTGGATCTACCACGAGATCAAGGAGGCTAAACCCTAGAAGCTAGCCTATGGTATGATTGTTGTAATGTATGTTGTCCCCCTATCGACTAGCCTGGCCTCGGTTTATATAATGCACCAGAGGCCTAGGATAACAAGAGTCCTAGCCGAATACGCCGGTGGGGGAGGAGTCCTTGTCTTGATCGCCAAGTCTTGTAGAATCTTCCTTGTATGCAGCACTGTCCGGATGGCCCATGAGTATCTGACCGTGGGGTCCTCGGCCCAATCTAATAGATCGGGAGATGACGTGGTGAGTACCCCCTAGTCCAGGACACCGTCAGTAGCCCCCTGAACCGGTCTTCAAGTTGGGGACGCTCCTCGATTCTTCCGAACTGTTCTTCATCTTCGGTCGTCGGTCTTGAAAACTGGTTCAACAAATCTTCTTTATCTTCGATCTTGAGGATCACCGAAATGCATTCGACGGGTTCATACGTCGGGTATCCGAGGAGCCCCTTTAAGTTTTCGGCCTTTATCAATGCCTTGTTATTTTTATGCCACACCTCGGGTTTGAAGTTGTTCCCGGGAGGCAGTTCCCTCTTGCGTCCGAGCTCTAACACCGGACTGCATTCGAGGTATTTTTGCAGCCGAGCACCAATGTCGGACTGCTTCCCAGCTCTAACACCGGACTATGTATCCGAGCTCCAACGCCGGACTGTATCCAAGGTGTCGTAAATCACCTTGGTTCAAAGAAGTTTGAAAGAGTTTAGCCGAGCTTAATGCCGGAAATGCCCTCTATGGAGCCAGCCACTAGCGCCCGAGCTTTATGCCGGACTGCTTCTGAGGTGGTGGACCACCCCGAATGTGGGCCGATTTTTGTCAATATTTTTTGGTTGGTGCAATTTATTCTCTGCCGAGATACATAGCCAGTAGCCCTCAAGGTGGGTATCGGTCTAAAACCCGAGATGCCCATGAAGGATGACATAAGACCGCTGATCCCCATAGCTCTTTGAGACTCAAAGTTGATTTGCAAAATCGGTCGAGGATCAAGTCCTAGCTCGGCAGAATACTTGGGACACAAAAGCGGCGTGCTCGATCCTCGAGACTCGGGTTGGTGCGGCCGACCAACCCGAGGATCAAAACCTCCTCGAAGCTCTATTGCACTTAAAATTTTCGCATAAAACAAGCAATGCAGTAGCCCCGAGACACCGGTCGGGTGGCAACACCGGATCGAGGATCAATGTGCCCTTTAATATTTGTAAATAATAAGCCCGAAGCCCAAGTAGCCCCGAGCCTTAATGCGGGCACGGGTGGCCAATTAAGGATCAATATCCATAGTAAAATCACAAATTATGTGTAATGACTCTATGTATCCAAGTACTTTACGTCAATTAATGCTCGGATCCGCATTGTACAAAACTTTGTTGACCGATCATCGGCTTCCACCTCCTCGGCCAGTAGCCGAGGAGTGTTTGTCTTACTTTATAAAGCCTTTATGAGGGCAAAGATTACGACAAACGAGGCAATCTGGCCATACGGTTCTATAAACAAAGGTACGCGGAAAGATATATTATATTACTGTTGAACAGAAGAAATGTCTTCCAAAGAAAATAGTCGCGCTATCGGATCCTTTCTTTGGGCTGTCATGCTAAGCATGATCATAAAACCTCAGCTCCAATGTAAGAGCAAAATATCGAGGATTTAGTTTGGGAGGCTAGTTAATAGCCCCCGGTAGTGTTCGGCGACAGTCGAGGTCAAGCCGGAAATACTTCGGCCAATGTGATGAATGGCCCGTCATTTAATATAGTCATCGGATCGCTGACCAGTTTACACCTATTGTGACGATCGGTTTTGGCTTTCTCCATCGAGGTGCTTGACCATGCGAGCTGGAAGCACAATCGCGATGGTTCTCCTTTGCACACCTAGCCGAACAAAGCGGAACATAGGAGGCAAGCGCGAGAGCAGGCAACCCAACTATTGATCAAGACACAATTCGAAACTGATGCATATATAGCAATATCCGAGAATGTTTTTGCCGAATCTCTAAAGGAGTCCGGCGTTGCACTGCGAGACTTGTGCTGAAAACACACAAATAGTTTAAAAGTGCCATAGGCTCGAAAAGCCAAAAAACGTCAGTAAAAACATGACGTCCGAACAAGATCAAGTGTTCGGTGCCAATCCGAAAATTGGACTTTAGAAAAAAAAGCCGTGCTTTAACATGACACATCCTATCTCAAGACTTCAAGCGGGTCAGCTTACGGCTTCAGTCTCCCATCCCGAAGGCGGAGTACTTCTCATTAGGCCAGTTTAGAAAACTAAACTCTAGCGGTTTTGAGAGAGAAATTAAGCTCCACGGCTAGTGACCGCACACTCGTGTCGAAAAAAGGAGTGATAAATAATAAAAACTTTGCAACGACTAAGAAGAAAAACAATTAGTACAAAACGGCTCAAATAAACATAAGAGCCCCCAAGTGACTTGGGTAAAAGTTGACTATATAATGTAAGGTGACACGTAAAATGCCTTCTAGCCGGATTGTAGATCGTTTGTCGTAGCGGACCTTTTCGCTTCAACCTCTGGACCCAATAGTCCGGAGTGTGTCCGAATACCCTCGCGGTTATAAAAACCCGGGCATGCATGGAGACCAGGCGTAGGGGTCATTAGTGCTTTATCAGACAAGTGCCCAACTAGTTATGTTATATTACATGGTTAGTAAGAAACATCTTCCAAGGAGAATAGTTCCGTTAGGGGTTCCTTTCCCAGGGAGGCATGCCCTAAAGTGCATGTCCGGACTGCGAAAAGAGCAGAAAAACATCTGGGGGTAGGTAAATAAATAGGTAAGAAATCATCTTTTAGTTCACCGACCGAGTATTCCCTTAAGAACACTAGCTTTCGGCTTCACCCAGTCTGAGGTACACATCCGGCTGACCCGGCAATAACAATCGCAGAGGTGCTCCCTTTACCACCTAGCCGAACAATCGGGAACGTAGGGGTAAGCACAGGAGCCAGGCAACCCAGCTTGGCCAAAACTTAAGTCATATCGATGCATATAATGGTGAATAAAAGGTACATGCGGAAGTGTGACACATGTGTTGGGCATAAAGCCCGTATTAATAAGCTTCTGGTAAAGAAGCCGCCAGGTATAATGAGCGCGGGTAGCGCGTCAAGTATGTGCAAACAAAGTTTGGACAAAAAAAAATTTTACAAGCAACTTTTTTCCAAAAAAGTATAATGCTTGGTCGAACCGAACACAAGTTAGAAATTTAAAACTTTGAGCATGAAGGCAACTTAGCTGGTTAATGTGTTCGGTATTGGCGACGCGGTCCGAGCTTGATGCGGGACAAGGTTCCATCCCCCAAGCCGGTCCCGAGGTGGCGGAGCAAAAAACTTGGCACTCCGAGGTGGTGACATAGCACGGTCAATGCAGGACGGCAGAGTGATGCCGAAGTCCCCGGATCATTTTCCTGTGCACAAAAAATAGTACAAACCGGAGATAATAGTAATAATAATAATAAAATTGTTGCATAATAAATAATTTATGCAAAATAAGTAATAAAATAAATATGGCCTGGCGCCGAAGTCAATGTCGATGCAGGGCGTCGGCGTGATGCGGTAAAGGCGTGGCAAAGCCTGAATTCACAGGTCGGTCCGCGCTCCGGATGCGGCGTTCGCCGGACTATGTACGGAGACTGACCGAACCATCATGCGACCGTCGTTAATGCGGCCACCATTTGATAGACCCGTGAACATATGATGGACAAACCAGAGTAATAATTCCTTGGAAAAATAAACCCAAACAAGCAAAAAATATTAGGATTAATAGCACCAGGTTTATTTGTTGTAGCAATCCGAAGGAAGATAATACAGGCAAAGGTTGGCCTGCCGAGGCAAAGCCCTCGGTCCAGCTAATCGTGACGAAGCTGGTCGGCTAGTGACGCCGAAGTGTCCGGAGTAGGTTGATGAAGAGATGATGAATTCTCCGGTCCAGCCGAGATGTCGAAGTAGTTCGGCGTGATGGACACCGGCTTGAAGGAGCAACAGTGCGGCCCTGCCGATGCAGGTCGTGACGTGGTCGATGCTGGCTTAATGAAGCGATCGTGCGGCGATGTCGATATTCCCGCTCCGTGTAATCCATGGGGCGGCGATGTTGATAATGATTTGTTCTTTGCGATGCCGGACTCTTGTTCGGCTTGCCGGGATGATGATCCGAAGAAGTTGAGCTCGGCTCAACAAAGCGACGACGTGTCTAGCGCAGGTCGGCAGCCGTGGGGCAATATTGCCGGACTGGTTTGACACCAGCAATGATGTTGAAGATCATGTTCAAAAGATCTTAAGGTTAGTGGGATGTGTTTGGAAACAATACATAATATCCCATACAAAACTTCCTTCAAAAAGGATGTCCGAAATCCCGTTCATAAAAAAGATGAATTCGGGTTGGATTCGTTCTCGCGCAGAAAACAGATCCAAAAAGGGACGCGCTAATCATATGGTTCCCGGAGTTTTGACGGTCGGATCGAGCTGAAATTTGGAGGGGTGGTAGATATAGGAATTCCTCAGCCGATCAACGGTTGGATCTTCCAAAGGACGTCCGAGCCAGAAGCTGGACACCACGCCCTAAACTCGTCCAGATTCCCGTCCAGATTTGACATGGCTCCGGTATATCGTAGATTGCGAGAGATTCCTCCATCGAAACTCGACAAAATTTTCCAGGGTTGTTGTAGACTCAATTCCGCACAATTCCACCAAAGCGATCGTCAAAGCGATACTCGAGGAGGTGGTGGCAGTAGATACGAGTTCGCTGTCCAGAAAAACAGCACGATCGCTTGAGGGCAATGTTGACGTTGAGCCCCCGAGCTCCATGGATGATTCCTCCGTGATCTTGATAGATATCGGAATTGATGTTTGATGAAGGCCCTCATCCGAACATGGTGGTCCGAACACGGGGCGCAATTCTTGGTCGAACCAAGGTGACCAGTCGAGCTGGTGACGAAGATGCGGAAGCCGCAGTTGATCTGCAGGCGAGCCATCGATCCTTTTGTCGATCACACAGTGGAACTCTCAATGAAAGCACCAATGTCGGTGTCAAAACCGGCGAATCTCGGGTAGGGGGTCCCTAACTATGCGTCTAGGCAGATGGTAACAGGAGACGAGGGACACGATGTTTTACCCAGGTTCGGGCCCTCTCGATGGAGGTAAAACCCTACGTCCTGCTTGATTAATATTGATGATATGGGTAGTACAAGAGTGGATCTACCACGAGATCAAGGAGGCTAAACCCTAGAAGCTAGCCTATGGTATGATTGTTGTAATGTATGTTGCCCCCTATCGACTAGCCTGGCCTCGGTTTATATAATGCACCAGAGGCCTAGGATAACAAGAGTCCTAGCCGAATACGCCGGTGGGGGAGGAGTCCTTGTCTTGATCGCCAAGTCTTGTAGAATCTTCCTTGTATGCGGCACCTGTCCGGACTGGCCCATGAGTATACGGCCGTGGGGGTCCTCGGCCCAATCTAATAGATCGGGAGATGACGTGGTGAGTACCCCCTAGTCCAGGACACCGTCAGTGGCCATCACTATGCATTGTTAACACGAAGTTATTATCTCTCTGAAAATGTCTCATGGAAAAGAATAGAACAGTGGTAGAGATTTCTATAGAGCATAGTCCCGCTTAAGAATGTTGAACAATCTGCCCTATTTTTGCTTGAGCTTGGAAGAATAAGACATTCAATATAATGAATTTTAAACCATACAAAAATGTGGATCAAACTGAACTTTTAAAAAAAAAACTTAATCTCTCCTACTACTAAATGTATACATTGATTTTTTTTCCTCACAACTTTTTTTACCCTCAGCTTCATTCGAGCTAACAACTCATATATTTTATCAGTGCAATTGTAAGAAAACATAAAAGAGTTATAATTTTTTTGCTTCCTCTAACCCAGGTCCATAATAATCCAGCTACAAATTATTGGATGAAGTAAGTGGGATGACCGGTAAAGTAATTTGGAACCAAAGCATGATAATAAGCAAATTATCATCATCCTATAGATAACAATCAAATAAAACAGAAGGAGCTGCATGAAGCAATTTCGAGTCAAGACTGTCTGCAGCATGTTCTATTACTGATCCTTGAATAACAGAACAATACAATAATAAAGTGTACATTTGTCAGATCCATCACTGCTCACGCGTGTGCACCTGCACTTGGGACCACAGCGGTGCGGTGCACTAAGAAGTCTGAGATCCACTCTCTTTCTCTCTAGCTCAAATCTCCCTGCTCATTCCCCACCTCCACCATTCGCCCATCTCCCTAGCGCATTTGTTGCTCTCGCCGCCGGCTCTCGCTGCCCCAGCGTGGCTCATCTGTCTCATCTCCACTGGCAGTAGAAATCGAGTGCTCCTCGCCCGCACAACACGCATCGGCAAGGCACCTCCTCCGCCGGCTCCTCGCCTGCACAACACGCATCGGTGAGGAATCGATTCCACTCAAAGCAGAGGGCGCTCTGGAAAGGGAGAAACCGGCGGAGGAGGGAGGATCTCGAAAGAGTAGGAGGAAGCGAGGCTGCGAGAGAAGCAGGGGAGAAGAGGAAGCGGCGGGGTAGGGTGTGGCGGTGGAAAAGGCAACGGCATGCTCGCCATTGGGCATTGATGGCGGCAAGAGCTAGCTAGGCACGACAAGTCCTGATGAGGTTCACCGTCCACGCGATTCATATCCTCCAGGATGGTCTCGTCGATTGATTCTCTCCTCTCGGGTACCTACTCACCCGACTGCTAAATCTCCATCTGTCTAATTCACCTTTTCTGCTAACTGCAAGTCTCACGCCATGTCAGCGCAACCCGCGGTTCGACATGGGACTTCGTTTGCTTCGTCTAGAACTTCTGCATCATGAGCCTCGCAAAGATGGCCGCGCTGCTCTTTCTTCCTCTGTCTAGGTAAGCTACATGAACAGTTTTAGTCGTGAAGCAAGTACACACTTGACTATAGAAAATACATCATTTTTTCTTCAGTCCACAATGCCAAAAGAAAATACAGCGATAAATGCCAGCAATTAATCTTATGTTAGTTAATAACAATGCATAAGCCTGAAATTATCTTCAATGTCTTAAATCAATAGTACAGGAACACTATGTAAATTACAGGAATATATTGAAACATACCAGGCCTTGTTATATCAACAACAGGGACATACATAGGTGTTTCTAAATTCAGTAATCACTAAAGCAGATCAGCGTTGCTCGTACTCTTAAATTAAGAATACATACTACCTATTTAGATTCTACCTTTGAGCAGCATATAAGGAGTGCAAATATTAGCATGAACCCAGAACTCGCTCAAAATTACAACACAGCTTAACTGAGCAAAATCAGATGGTAGAGGAAGATATAATATGTACATATAAAATTCCTATTATGGGCATCTGCAAAGGCAGAAGATCAATACCCACACATGATGGTACTGAAACAAATTCATGTAACATCGTCCAAGAATGTTAGCTTAAGCATACCATGATAATCACAAATCTGACGGTCGTTGGCTCTGGTCCAATATCGACACCTGCAATTGCAGAAGATCAATTCTCACAGATGATGGTACTGAAACAAATTGGCAAACGAAAGAAAAATACATGTTGCATGTACATAAGCTGGGGATAGCTTGTTCTCCAGGAGATGCTTGACGAAAGTTGTTTTCCCCATACTTTGTACCAAACTAGCGGGGTCGCCTGCACATTTGCGCGGCTAGATTATTGATTTTGTTGTGAAAATAGTTGAAGTCCACTTATTTTAATGCTAACAAATATATATTATAATTCTAATGGCCTTATAAGTGAAACTTTGTATCATGCTTTTGGAATATTGGTGATTTATTGCTCCAAATAAATTCAAATTTTAACAAAAGAATTAGAGTATCGCCTAAAATAACGTACCCAATTTGGAATCGAAATGCAAAAATATTGCAATTAAAGCGTTTTTATAGCCATATAATAGTTGCCGGACATGTGTGCCATGGGGGTTGGCGTGAAGTTCCATTGAGGAACTTGGACTCTAGGCCACGTGCAGCCGCTAGGCCACCTAATCTCCTATGGGTAGGTCAATTATCTCTTCCCTGCCACCTTAACCTCTCTTTCCATTCTTCCATGTTCGCCTCTCTTGCAATTCTCACTCATTGTACAACCATTGGTTCTATTTCTCTTTAGCTTCTCAAGCTTCACCGTGGCCCCCTTTAGACCGAGGTGACACTTATATTGATAGCAATAACTCCTGATCAAGCACCGCTGTTGGGTGGTAGTTAGCTTTGATGGTTTCACATACAAAATTTCAAAACTCATTTGTCAAATAAAAGAAGTTGTAGCCGGTGTCTAAATCGTGAAAAAGTATTATGGACTCAAGTATATTTGTTTTATCATGTGTAGTAAGATGTTAGCAAAGCATTTCGTATGTGACAACTAAAAACCATATTTGGGTTCACTTTTGGCACGCCAAACTATATAGTGGTGTCTGTCTTTTATCCACAATTTTAAGAAACATCCCAACAAAACATAATATTTTAACTCTGATGTCTAGAATATCTTCCAACTAATGTATGTTGCTTAGCCATCTAAGACAATATAAACTTATTTGCATGTATTTGAAAAAAAATCCAGAACTAACCTCACCTGCTAAATATTGCCTAATCTATGTAGCTGGCCATTTTTCTTTATTTTTATCGTAGCACGGTTATTTATTTTCCTCATAAAAGTTATTAGCTTCTTTTATCGTGGCATTGCACACACTACATTTGGTGGCAGCGAGCTGGGTAGCCCTCGCAATGATGTGGCTAGATTGTCTAATATAGAGACTAAAACAAAATCATAAAATGTATAGTACAAACAATTTAGAGAAATATGATTGTGTACTTTCGGACAAAGGTATTTCCATTTTAGTGCATGGATTGTAGCCAAGGACATTTCTAAGTTAAAACAAAGGATAAACGCTACATTTATGTGTGTCGCCCTTGAAACCATATACTGGGTTATGCCTTTGTCTCATCCAGTCCGCATCCATGGGCTATGGATTTCACAATGAGTTTCTTAAAGACATGCACTATTTATCCAACAAATAAGTCACATCCAGAACAAACAAAAAAATATTTTTAGGAAAATTATAAGGAAATTCTCCAATGCATATATTCGAACTAAATATAGTTCATGAAGATTTTTAGTGCATGTGCCCAGTTTTTGCAGCAAAAACATGGGTTACCCTCCCGTAATTAGAGATATCTTCTTTTTATCCATATAAACACCTTATACATCTTTTCCTTCTAGTCCATCAGGAGAATGATATTTTTTGGAAGTGCACCTATAATGCGTGAGATCTTGTACCAAAGAATACACCACGCGGGAAATCATTTTGTTATTGTTTTATTTACCAATTGTTTGTCAACGATTGTAGTATTTAGCTTTCCACGACATTAGCATTGGTACGTTGACCACTGTTAGTTAGAAGAGAAAAATACACTAGAACATCTCGCAGAAAGTAGGCCAATTATTTGGTGGACCATATAAAAATTTACAATTTGGACTGACCAGAGAAAAGGAAAAATGTTAGCTAACATAAATGCATATACCCCCGTAAAAAACCATGTCGCATAAACACATGCATAAATGATATATGGATTGTGCTAACCACCAGTCGACTGGTGGTTAGCAACAGATCCGCACGACCTTCGATCGATCCTTCCGCTCGTCCCCCTGCATCGTTCCTCCCGCTTCCACTAATTTTTTTTTCCTTCTATCAAAAACCGTAGTAATTTTCTAGTGGTTTTTTCTGGTTTTTCGCTGCATAATATGAAAAGAAAAGAAAAGTGCTTGAAAGAGGATTCGAACCCAGGTCTATGTAATACCTATCGAGCCTAATAACCAACTAAGCCACCTTTTGTTGTTGTCTATTGTAGAATGACAATGTTATTTGAACCTTTCTTATTTCTGTCATATCAAAAGAAAAAATAAAGTTTGGCTTGGTAACTTTGGCAATGACCAGCGTGATAACTATGGTCTGAGTAACATGATAACTGTACTATGATAAGGCTGGTAACTACAGTATGAGGTACATAAGTTATCAGGACCGAGGTACATAAGTTATCAGATCTGTGATGTGTGAGTTATCATGCTATTCACACAACAATTACCGGGGATACTTCATCACCCCCCCCGCCGCCAAAATTATCAAGACCGAGGTACATAAGTTCTCAGGGTGTCTCAAACGACCTATTTTCCAGTCGGACGCCAATTTTTTTCCTGTGTAGAAGTTATGCTGATTTTTATACAAGTTATCAGGTCTGTGGTGCCTATATTATCGACCTATTTACACATAATTATCAGGAGTATTTTTTCAACATTTTTTCTGGGTAAAAGTTATCGTGATTTTTGTATCTAAATTATCAGGCCTACGTTGCCTATATTATCGACCAGTTTACACATAATTATCAGGAGCATTTTCAATAAAAAGTCCTGGGTAATTTTTTTTCATGATTTTTGTATAAGTTATCATGCCCGTGCTGTCTATATTATCAACCTATTTGCACATAATTATCGGTAGTATTTTTCAACAATCTTTCTGCGTGAAAGTTATCGTGATTTTTGTATCTAAGTTATCAGGTGCGCCGTGCATAAAATACCGTGTTATTCGCATAGGAGTTACTGGAGGGATATTTCAACACTTTTTTTCTTGAATCAGAGTACATGTAGATTCAAAGTCTAGATTATGAAAATGACAACAGAACCACTGTTTTTTTCCTTTGGTTGTCGAAGTACTTTACTCACATTGTTTATCGACTTTGTTTTGTCTATCTCGCAAAAAGAAGACTCTTTTTGTCTGTCTCGCAAAAAAAAGACTTTGTTTTGTCTAGTTTCCATGCTATTTTGTACAAAAGGAGATTTTAACTACCAATCTCTCACAAGAACTACTTGTGCTGAGTTGGTTACGGCGGTACACCTCCAATTATCTGGTCGTGGGATCGAATCCCCACACCTTTTTTTAGCGAATTTAGAACTCATTGTGGGATTATACGGGAGGAAAAAACTGACCGAGCGAGAAAGATCGGGAGAACGGAATGAGAGAGCGTTGCGATGCGTATGGAACGGAGATCGAATCGTACGTGCCTATCGCTAAAATCTAGTCGACTGGATTTTAGCTTTGTCGATGATATATATGTTGCCAAGATGGTATTTCCCCATGCTGTAGATGCTACACATGAAGGATCAATTAGCTTACGTGCGTATCAAGAGATAGATCAATGAGTGCACCTGTTCACATGTAAATGCATGCGTACGTGTGTGTTTTTGCTGTGAACGCCCGAAGCTCCTTGAGTCGACGTGAATGAGCCGCCACAACCGCGAGTCAGCGACAACTCTGCCACGCCATTGCGATTCTCTCCTGTGACATGCGCCTCTGCCGCTGCCATCGGCCGTCGCCCCTGCTGCCGCCGCCGTCGCTGCTACTGTGTAGGCTAGCTTCTACAATCATACATCGATCCCGCCAGTAGCTATTCATACTCCTCCGCATACCTTCTAATTGCACAATTACATACGTCTTTGATTGTTGTTATAAGTCGTACACTACCGCTTGCTGCATGGCAACAGCCTCCACGGCGGTGCACTGGCGAGATCGTGCGGACCATGAGGAGGTCATGGGCCTTGGCTGAACCCAGGTACGCAGTCAATCAGAGAATATCAAATTATTTTGCCTTCCCCAAGTCATAATAGATTGCCTGTGCTTGTACGCTAGAGCATGTCGTTTCCTTTCCAAATTCCGTTTCCTTTCCATGTAAATCTTTTTTCTTGTCTACTTATTTCAAATTACGTTTCCTTTCCATGTAAATATTTTTTCTTTTCTTTTTAGCACCCTGTCCTATCCATCACGTTTGGCTGCGGTTGGACATACTTTTTGTACATGTCGTTATTACTTGCCTATTGCTAGTTTTTTTTACGTGTATTACATGAGGAAATCTTGATCGTTGATACATCTTAATATTAGAGTGTCAAATCAAAACCATTCGTTTTCTATCGTTTTATTAAAACCTATAAGGTTGCGGGAGCACCATTCGTTTTCTATCGTTTTATTAAAACCTATAAGGTTGCGGGAGCACTCGGCCTCACAGAGCTCCTTCGATTTTGCCCCTCGTTGGCCGTCCGATGTTGGTCAACGTTGCCCTTTTTTCGTTGCTGGCCATTGGATCATCGGTGGAAATAAGGGTTGACGTTTTCACCACGCGGTCAGTTTTGAGTGGGCAATGACTTGTGGGCTCGGGTGGGATTTGATTGGCTGGGTAGCCAGTTTTTGGGTGCGGGCGCAGCCTCTCCTGCCCTGCCGCGTGCGCGCGTCGTGGGCTCGCTGTGGAGATTTGGTCGACGTGCCTGGGGGCCGCTCCTCCCACACTACCCGCGTTACGAGGAGCAGCTGCGTAGGGCTTGGCTGGTGCATGTATACCCGGCTTATTCACCCGCGTCTTTTCAATTGCGATGACAGGTGGGTCGGTCCTGCTGCTGGTCCGCTTGTCGGCTGCACGGTCGTGCGTCGCGGTGGTTAGTTGCGAGGACTGCGCCGGGTTGGCTGGCGCATGTGCGGGTGGGCCCCTGGCTGACCGATGCATCGTGTGCGCGTCGTGCGTGCCTCACCTCCGTCTGCGGGTTGGAGAGAGGAGATGGAGTGGCAAAATATCTCGCGAGCTTCCCTTTCTGTATTCAATCTCCATCGATCTACTATAGCCGCCGCCTCCTCCTCGATCCATGTGGTCGCCCTTTGCCGCCGTCACCGGAGAGGCTCGCCTCCGCGGCCGCACGCCTTAGATCCGGCAGGAGGAAAAGGAGGAAGAGCCTCGCACTGTCCTGTTCTCCGGCGGCGGCGATCTACGCGCGAGGGATGGGGAGGCGAGGAGGAGAAAGAGGCGAGGTGTTGGAGGAGCAGCCGATGTCGACGACGGCGTCCTTGGCCGAGCACACGCACTGAAGGGGGGGAGGGAGGGGTGCAGTCGCTCGTGCAGATCGAGGGGAAGGAGAAAGGTGCTGATGATGTCGGCTACTTGGGGAAGGGGATGCGAGCGACCTTGGGCGAGTTAAGAGACCTGAAGCAAGGTCGGCGGCGACCTATGGAAGGAAGGGGACACCGACAACCTTGGGAAGGAAGGGGAAGCGGGCGACCTTGGGAAGGAGGGAGAGGCCGGTGAATTGGGGTAGGAAAAAAGTATAGATACCCCCCAGAACTATCAGTTAAGGACAGATAACCCCCCCACACGTCTAAAACCAGACTTAATCCCCTGAACTATGTCAAACCAGACAAAACACCCCCTAGACCCATCTCAAGTGGTTTGGAAGGGCTGTTTTGCCTACGTGGAGGCCAGGACGAGCCCACCGACCGGCCACGTCGATAGGGGCGGGTTTGCGTGCGGTCTAGATGACCCCCCCGAGCTGGTTCGACCCAGCCGCCCTATCTGAATGTGCACACCAAATTTAGAATTATATTGACAGCAAAAATTTATATATTCACATGATCTTCACTGGAAGTATAGCATTCATAGAAACTTTGCCAGAAAATTGCTATGTTCATAGGAAATTCACAGGAACTATAATATTGAGAAGCAATAGCAAAAGGAAACCATACTTTCCAAAAACTGATAGCAAATTCCATAACATCAAATTTGCCCTGACAACCTCTTAAGGTCTTTGACATAGAAAAGAAAACATCCACAAAATACTACAGACATTGGCATGCTACTTTGCAAGTAACTTGATGTTGCACATCAACAAAAGCACACACTTCAACATGATGTTACACGTCAAGTACATGAGACTTTCTCCACTGATAAGAAAATTGGACATTCACCTTTCTCCAGTTAGGAGCCATTGTAGCCTGTCAGTAGTTGGCACTTGCATGTGAATTGAGCTTGAATTTCTTGGAGCGGGCTGTGAGCTTGAACCTACTCTATTCTGACTCCTCATCCTGCTTGTTCTCTCTACAGTATGTTGAGAAGCTTGTTGTGAAGATGATCTTGCTGGAGGTGCTTGTCGTGAATATGATCTTGTTGGAGGTGCTTGCTTCTTTGCCCTCTTCGCTGGATTAGGCGGTGCTCTAGAAGATGATGATACTGCATTGTTTGTCCTCTTTGGTGGTTGTGGCACCTGACAAAAATAATGAAATAATGATCAGTGTTAGTTGCAACATATATGACTGTTGAGGTTCAAAGAAAAGTAATTACCTGAGTGTTGATTTCTGATTCATTTTGCTTCTTCTTTCTTGCTCTTTGTGCTGCTCTTTTGTAGTTATCTTTCTGCTTCTTATCTCTATTTGGATTTCCCAAACACTTTCTTTTGTTGTGATCAAAGCTCCCACAAATAGAACATGAAATTCTTATGCCTTTTTTTGAAAGCTTGTTCCCCTGAGGTTTCTCACCCTCTTCTCTTCTTCTTTTAGTCTTTTTTCTTCCTGGCATCACTCTATGAGGAGGAGGATGAGGTTTTGGCATGTCAGCAACTGGCCAGTTCTCTTTTCCCTCCACTGGTTGCAGCACATGGTCATAAATCTTGTTGTACTCAGAGATAGAGTAGCATGGAGCAATATAATCATCTAGTTTTTTACCACATGTGTAAATTGCACTGATAGCATGAGGACAGGGCAAACCAGCTAGTTCCCAATATCTGCAAGAACATTTCCATGCCTCCAAATTAACTGTGTACCTCCGATGCATACCTTCTTGAACTTCAAATCCTTCCTTCCCATTCCAAAGAACCTGACATAGCCCTGACCTCTTGATGTTCAGCTTCAATTTTTTGAAAACATTAGGGAAAATGGTTCCAGGCCAACTGTTAGATTTGTCTCTATTTTCCTGGATCCTTACCATGACCTTTTTCCTAATAATCTCATTTGCTGTAATAACAGGAAAGAACCTTGCCTTCATTATAGCATTATTGAATGATTCACACGGATTATTCTCTACCGAGTCACACCAAGAACCAAGCTTGAAGTAGGCCATGCTCCAATGCTCCGGTGCAGTTTTCAAGATGTCTTTAGCTCCTTCCACACTTTTTTCGGCTAGTTTGGCTCTATTGTAATTAAATTGAGTAACATCAGATGATTTGGCACATGCCCAGAACATCTTTTGCAGTTTTTTGTCTCTGTGAACCTTTCTCCAGTTAGCATAAATATGCCTAGCACACATCCTATGCTCTGCTTCAGGAACAATTTCATTGACAACCCTGATAAGACCCTGTCAAATGATATAAACATGTTCATTTGAGTAGATGTGACTACATAAAAATGGCTAGGTTCACCACCTATCTCCTCGACAAATTTATAACATGTGACTAGGTTCACCACCTACCTCCTCGACAATTTTATAACATGTGACTACATCAAAAAGAACAACATGAAGAATAAACGTTTGCTTGTAATACCTTCTATTGGTCAGATATGAAGACCCGTCCATCTCCATTGTTGCTTATCTGAAGATCCTTCTGAAGAAATGACAGGAACCAGTAGCATGAGTCATATGATTCAACCTCAACTGTAGCCCAAGCAATGGGGTACATGTTGGGAAACGTAGTAATTTCAAAAATTTCCTACGCACACGCAAGATCATGGTGATGCATAGCAACGAGAGGGGAGAGTGTTGTCTACGTACCCTCGTAGACCGAAGCGGAAGCGTTGACGCAACGTAGAGGAAGTAGTCGACGTCCTCCGGTTCAACCGATCCAAGCACCATTACTCCGGCACCTCCGAAGTTCTTGACACGCGACAGCTCGATGACGCACCTCGATCTCCAATCCAAGAGAGGCTCGAGGGGAGCTCCACAAGACGACGGTGTGGTGACGATCTTGATGTTCTCTGTCGCAGGCTTCGCCTAAGCACCGCTACAATATGACCGAGGTGTAATATCGTGGAGGGGGCACCGACACGGCTAAGGAACGATCTCAATGATCAACTTGTGTGTCCATGGGGTGCCCCTGCCCCAGATATAAAGGAGTGGAGGAGGAGGGCCGGTCCTCTACTATGGCGGCATACTGGGAGTCCTACTCCCACCGAGTAGGATTCCCCCTTTCCTAGTCCAACTAGGAGACCTTCCATGTATTAGGAGTAGGAGACTAGGAAGGGGAAGAGAGAAGGGAAGGAAGGAGGGGGTGCGGCCCCTCCCCCTAGTCCAATTCGGACTAGGGCAAGGGGGGGCGCGCGGCCTGCCCTAGGCAGCCCCTCTCTCTTTCCCGTATGGCCCATAAGGCCCAATACTTCTCCCCGACGAATTCCCGTAACTCTCCGATACTCCGATAAATACCCGAATCACTCAGAACCTTTCCGAACTCCGAATATAGTCGTCCAATATATCGATCTTTACGTCTCGACCATTTCGAGACTCCTCGTCATGTCCCCGATCTCATCCGGACTCGAACTCCTTCGGTACATCAAAACTCATAAACTCATAATATAACATCGCCATCGAAACCTTAAGCGTGCGGACCCTACGGTTCGAGAATAATGTAGACATGACCGAGACCGTCTCCGGTCAATAACCAATAGCGGGACCTGGATGCCCATATTGGTTCCTACATATTCTACGAAGATCTTTATCGGTCAGACCGCATAACAACATACGTTGTTCCCTTTGTCATCGGTATGTTACTTGCCCGAGATTCGATCGTCGGTATCCAATACCTAGTTCAATCTCGTTATCGGCAAGTCTCTTTACTTGTTACGTAATGCATCATCCTGCAACTAACTCATTAGTCACATTGCTTGCAAGGCTTATAGTGATGTGCATTACCGAGAGGGCCCAGAGATACCTCTCTGACATTCGGAGTGACAAATCCTAATCTCGAAATACGCCAACCCAACAAGTACCTTTGGAGACACCTGTAGAGCACCTTTATAATCACCCAGTTATGTTGTGACGTTTGGTAGCACACAAAGTGTTCCTCCGGTAAACGGGAGTTGCATAATCTCATAGTCATAGGAACATGTATAAGTCATGAAGGAAGCAATAGCAACATACTAAACGATCGTGTGCTAAGCTAACGGAATGGGTCATGTCAATCAGATCATTCAACTAATGATGTGACCTTGTTAATCAAATAACAACTCCTTGTTCATGGTTAGGAAACATAACCATCTTTGATTAACAAGCTAGTCAAGTAGAGGCATACTAGTGAGACTCTGTTTGTCTATATATTCACACATGTATTATGTTTCCGATTAATACAATTCTAGCATGAATAATAAACATTTATCATGATATAAGGAAATAAATAATAACTTTATTATTGCCTCTAGGGCATATTTCCTTCAGTCTCCCACTTGCAGTAGAGTCAATAATCTAGATCACATCACCATGTGATTAACATCGATAGTTCACATCATCATGTGATTAACACCCATAGTTCACATCGCCATGTGACCAACACCCAAAGGGTTTACTAGATTCAGTAATCTAGTTCACATCGCTATGTGATTAATACCCAAAGAGTACTAAGGTGTGATCATGTTTTTCTTGTGAGACAATCTTAGTCAACGGGTCTTTCATATTCAGATCCGTTATGTATTTTGCAATTTTCTATGTCTACAATGCTTTGCACGGAGCTACTCTAGCTAATTGCTCCCACTTTCAATATGTATCTAGATCGAGACTTAGAGTCATCCAGATCGGTGTCAAAACTTGCATCGACATAACCCTTTACGACGAACCTTTTTGTCACTTCCATAATCGAGAAACATATCCTATTCCACTAAGGATAATTTTGACCGCTGTCCAGTGATCTACTCCTAGATCTACTCCTAGATCACTATTGTACTCCCTTGCCAAACTCAGTGTAGGGTATACAATAGATCTGGTACACAGCATGACATACTTTATAGAACCTATGGCCAAGGCATAGGGAATGACTTTCATTCTCTTTCTATCTTCTGTTGTGGTCGGGTTTTGAGTCTTACTCAATTTCACACCTTGTAACACAGGCAAGAACTCTTTCTTTGACTGTTCCATTCTGAACTTACTTCAAAATCTTGTCAAGGTATGTACTCATTGAAAAACTTATCAAGCGTCTTGATCTATCTCTATAGATCTTGATGCTCAATATGTAAGCAGCTTCACCGAGGTCTTTCTTTGAAAAACTCCTTTCAAATACTCCTTTATGCTTTGCAGAATAATTTTACATTATTTTCGATCTACAATATGTCATTCACATATACTTATCGTAAATGTTGTAGTGCTCCCACTCACTTTCTAGTAAATACAGGCTTCACTGCAAGTCTGTATAAACTATATGCTTTGATCAACTTATCAAAGCGTATATTCCAACTCCGAGATGCTTGCACCAGGCCATAGATGCACATTTTGTTAACGCCTTTGGGATCGACAAAACCTCTTGGTTGCATCACATACAACTCTTCTTTAATAACTCCATCAAGGAATGCAGTTTTGTTTATCCATTTGCCAGATTTCATAAAATGCGGCAATTGCTAACATGATTCGGACAGACTTTTAAGCATCGATACGAGTGAGAAAAACTCATTGTATTCAACATCTTGAACTTTGTCAAAAACCTTTTTCGACAAATCTAGCTTTGTAGATAGTAACACTACTATCAACGTCCGTCTTCCTCTTGAAGATCCATTTATTTTCTATGGTTTGCCGATCATCGGGCAAATCCATCAAAGTCCATACTTTGTTCCCATACATGGATCATATCTCGATTTCATGGCCTCAAACCATTTTATGAATCTGGGCTCATCATCGCTTCCTCATAGTTCGTAGGTTCATCATGGTCTAGTTAAATGACTTCGAACAGGATTACCGTACCACTCTGGTGCGGATCTCACTCTGGTTTACCTCACGAGATTCGGTAGTAACTTGATCTGAAGTTACATGATCATCATCATTAGCTTCCTCACTAATTGGTGTAGTAGTCACAGAACAGATTTCGTGATGAACTACTTTCCAATAAGGGAGAAGGTACAATTACCTCATCAAGTTCTACTTTCCTCCCACTCACTTCTTTCGAGAGAAACTCCTTCTCTAGAAAGGATCCATTTATTAGCAACGAATGTTTTGCCTTCGGATCTGTGATAGAAGGTGTACCCAACAATTTCCTTTGGGTATTCTATGAAGACGCACTTCTCCTATTTGGGTTTGAGCTTATCAGGATGAAACTTTTTCACATAAGCATCGCAGCCCCAAACTTTAAGAAACGACAACTTTGGTTTCTTGCTAAACCACAGTTCATATAGTGTCGTCTCAACGGATTTAGATGGTGCCCTATTTAACGTGAATGCAGCTGTCTCTAATGCACGATCCCAAAACGATATTGGTAAATCGGTAAGAAACATCATAGATTGTACTATATCCAATAAAGTACGGTTATGACGTTCGGACACACCATTATGATGTGGTGTTCCAGGTGGCATGAATTTGTGAAACTATTCCACATTGTTTTATTTGAAGACCAAACTCGAACTCAAATATTTGTCTCCATGATCGATCGTAGAAACCTTATTTTCTTGTCACGATGATGTTTCCACTTCACTCTGAAATTCTTTGAACCTTTCATCTATTTCGGACTTATGTTTCATCAAGTAGATATACCCATATCTGCTCAAATCATCTGTGAAGGTCGAAAATAACGATACCCGCCATGAGCCTTAACACTCATTGGATCGCATACATCAAGATGTATTATTTCCAATAAGTCGGTTGCTCGCTCCATTATTCGAGAATGGAGTCTTAGTCATCTTGCCCATGAGGCATGGTTCGCAAGCATCAAGTGATTCATAATCAAGTGATTCCAAAATCCCATCAACATGGAGTTTCTTCATGCGCTTTACACCAATATGACCTAAACGGCAGTGCCACAAATAAGTTGCACTATCATTATTAACTTTGCATCTTTTGGTTTCAATATTATGAATATGTGTATCACTATGATCGAGATCCAATGAACCATTTTCATTGGGTGTGTAACCATATAAGGTCTTATTCATGTAAACAGAACAACAGTTTATTCTCTTACTTAAATGAATAACCGTATTGCAATAAACACGATCAAATCATATTCATGCTCAACGCAAACACCAAATAACATTTATTTAGGTTCAACACTAATCCCGAATGTATAGGGAGTGTGCGATGATGATCATATCAATCTTGAAACTATTTTCAACACACATCGTCACTTCACCCTTAACTAGTTTCGCTTATTCTACGCAACTCCGTTTCGAGTTACTACTCTTAGCAACTGAACCAATACCAAATACCGAGGGGTTGCTATAAACACTAGTAAAGTACACATCAATAACATGTATATCAAATATACCTTTGTTTACTTTGCCATCCTTCTTATCCGCCAAATACTTGGGGTAGTTCTCGCTTCTAGTAACCAGTCCTTTGTAAAGATAAGCACTTAGTCTCAAGCTTAGGTCCAGACTTGGGCTTCTTCACTTGAGCACAACTTGCTTGCCGTTCTTCTTGAAGTTCCCTTCTATCCCTTTGCCCTTTTCTTGAAACTAGTGGTCTTGTTAACCATCAACACTTGATGTTCTTTCTTGATTTCTACCTTCATCGATTTCATCATCATGAAAAACTCGGGAATCATTTTCATCATCCCTTGCATACTATAGTTCATCACGAAGTTCTACTAACTTGGTGATGGTGACTAGAGAATTCATCAATCACTATCTTATCGGAAGATTAACTCCCACTTGATTCAAGCGATTGTAGTACCCGGAAAATCTAAGCACATGCTCACTAGTTGAGCGATTCTCCTCCATCTTTTAGCTATAGAACTTGTTGGAGACTTCATATCTCTCAACTCGGTATTTGCTTGAAATATTAACTTCAATTCTGGAACATCTCATATGGTCCATGATGTTCAAAACATCTTTGAAGTCCCGATTCTAAGCCATAAAGCATGGTGCACAAAACTATCAAGTAGTCATCATATTGAGCTAGTCAAACGCTCATAACGTGCAGATCGCGCTCCTGCAATAGGTCCGTCACCTAGCGGTACATTAAGGACATAATTCTTCTTCTGCAAGCAATGAGGATAAACCTCGATCACGGATCCAATCCGCATCATTGCTACTAACATCTTTCAACACAGTTTTCTCTAGGAACATATCAAAATAAACATATGAAAGCAACAACGCGAGCTATTGATCTACAACATAATTTGCAAAATACTACCAGGACTAAGTTCATGATAAATTTAAGTTCAATTAATCATATTACTTAAGGACTCCCACTTAGACAGACATCTCTCTAGTCATCTAAGTGATCACGTGATCCAAATCAACTAAACCATAACCGATCATCACGTGAGATTGAGTAGTTTTCAATGGTGAACATCACTATGTTGATCATATCTACTATATGATTCACGCTCGACCTTTCGGTCTCCGTGTTCCGAGGCCATATCGCATATGCTAGGCTCGTCAAGTTTAACCCGAGTATTCGCGTGTGCAAAACTGGCTTGCACCCGTTGTAGATGGACGAGAGCTTATCACACCCGATCATCACGTGGTGTCCAGGCACGATTTAATTTTGGCAGCAGTGCATACTCAGGGAGAACACTTCTTGATAATTAGTGAGAGATCATCTTAAAAAGCTACCGTTGAACTAAGCAAAATAAGATGTATAAAAGATAAACATCACATGCAATCAAAATATGTGACATGATATGGCCATCATCATCTTGTGCCTTCGATCTCCATCTCCAAAGCATCGTCATGATTTCCATCGTCACCGGCATGACACCATGATCTCCATCATCTTGATCTATATCAATGTGTCGTCACATGGTCGTCTTGCCAACAATTGCTCTTGCAACTATTGCTATCGTATAGCGATAAAGTAAAGCAATTATTTGGCACTTGCATCTTATGCAACAAAGAGACATCCATAGGGCTTCTGCCAGTTGCCGATAACTTCAAAAAAACATGATCATCTCATACAACAACTTATATCTTATCACGTCTTGACCATATCACATCACAACATGCCCTGCAAAAACAAGTTAGACGTCCTCTACTTTGTTGTTGCAAGTTTTACGTGGCTGCTACGGGCTTAAGCAAGAACCAATCTCACCTACGCATCAAAACCACAACGATAGTTTGTCAAGTTGATGCTGTTTTAACCTTCGCAAGGACCGGGCGTAGCCATACTCGGTTCAACTAAAGTTGGAGAAACCGACACCGCTAGTCACCGTGTGCATAGCACGGCGGTAAAACCAATCTCGCGTAAGCGTCGCGTAATGTCGGTCCGGCCGCTTCATCCAACAATACCGCCGAACCAAAGTATGACATTTGGTAAGCAAGATGACTTATATCGCCCACAACTCACTTGTGTTCTACTCGTGCATATAACATCAACACATAAAACCTGGCTCGGATGCCTTTGTTGGGAAACGAGTAATTTCAAAAATTTCCACGCACACGCAAGATCATGGTGATGCATAGCAACGAGAGGGAGAGTGTGTGTCGTACGCTCGTGAGACCGAAGCGAAGCGCTGACGCAACGTAGAGGAAGTAGTCGACGTCCTCCCATCCAACCGATCCAAGCACCATTACTCCGGCACCTCCGAAGTTCTTGACACGCGACAGCTCGATGACGCACCCTCGATCTCCAATCCAGAGAGGCTCGAGGGGAGCTCCGTCGACTGACGGCGTGGTGGACGATCTTGATGTTCTCTGTCGCGCAGGCTTCGCCTAAGCACCGCTACAATATGACCGAGGTGTAATATCGTGGGGGGCACCGACACGGCTAAGGAACGATCTCAATGATCAACTTGTGTGTCCATGGGTGCCCCTGCCCCGTAGATATAAAGGAGTGGAGGAGGAGGGCGGCCCTCTACTATGGCGCATACTGGGAGTCCTACTCCCACCGAGTAGGATTCCCTTCCTAGTCCAACTAGAAGACCTTCCATGTATTAGGAGTAGGAGACTAGGAAGGGAAGAGAGAAGGGAAGGAAGGAGGGGGTGTTCCCCCCCTAGTCCAATTCGGACTAGGGCAGAAGCGCGGCCTGCCCTAGGCAGCCCTCTCTCTTTCCCGTATGGCCCATAAGGCCCAATACTTCTCCCGGCGAATTCCGTAACTCTCCCGGTACTCCGATAAATACCGAATCACTCGGAACCTTTCCGAACTCGAATATAGTCGTCCAATATATCGATCTTTACGTCTCGACCATTTCGAGACTCCTCGTCATGTCCCCGATCTCATCCGGGACTCGAACTCCTTCGGTACATCAAAACTCATAAACTCATAATATAACATCATCGAAACCTTAAGCGTGCGGACCCTACGGTTCGAGAATAATGTAGACATGACCGAGACACGTCTCCGGTCAATAACCAATAGCGGGACCTGGATGCCCATTTTGGTTCCTACATATTCTACGAAGATCTTTATCGGTCGACCTCATAACAACATACGTTGTTCCTTTGTCATCGGTATGTTACTGCCCGAGATTCGATCGTCGGTATCCAATACCTAGTTCAATCTCGTTATCGGCAAGTCTCTTTACTCGTTACGTAATGCATCATCCTGCAACTAACTCATTAGTCACATTGCTTGCAAGGCTTATAGTGATGTGCATTACCGAGAGGGCCCAGAGATACCTCTCCGACATTCGGAGTGACAAATCTTAATCTCGAAATACGCCAACCCAACAAGTACCTTTGGAGACACCTGTAGAGCACCTTTATAATCACCCAGTTACGTTGTGACGTTTGGTAGCACACAAAGTGTTCCTCCGGTAAATGGGAGTTGCATAATCTCATAGTCATAGGAACATGTATAAGTCATGAAGGAAGCAATAGCTGTTGGGGAACGTAGTAATTTCAAAAAATTTCCTACGCACACGCAAGATCATGGTGATGCATAGCAACGAGAGGGGAGAGTGTTGTCTACGTACCCTCGTGAGACCAAGCGAAGCGATCACAACGTAGAGGAAGTAGTCGACGTTCTCCTCGCGATCCAACCGATCCCAGCGCCGCATACTCGCGCCCCGAAGTTCTTGACACACGACAGCTCGGTGACGCTCCTCGGGCTCCGATCCAGCAAAGCTCCGGAGAGAGAGTCCACAAAGACGACGGCGTGGTGACGATCTTGATGTTCTATCGACGCAGGCTTCGCCTAAGCACCGCCACGATATGACCGAGGTGGATTATGGTGGAGGGGGGCACCGCACACGGCTAAGGAACGATCTCAAGGATCAACTTGTGTATTCTAGGGTGCCCCCTGCCCCCGTATATAAAGGAGGGAGGGGGGAGGCCGGCCGGCCCCTATAGGCGCGCCAAGGAGGGGGGAGTCCTCCTCCTAGTTGAGTAGGACTCCCTTTCCTAGTCCAACTAGGAAGGAGAAGGGGAAGGAAAGAGAGGAGAAGGAGAGAGAGGGGCCGCGCCTCCTTGTCCTATTCGGACTCCCACTGGGGCGCGCCACCTCTGGTGCGCCCCTCTCTCTCCCTCTTGGCCCACTAAGGCCCATACTTCTTCGGGGGTTCCGGTTCTCCGAAACTTCCGGAACCTTTCCGTGTCCGAATATAGCCGTCCAATATATCAATCTTTATGTCTCGACCATTCCGAGACTCCTCGTCATGTCCGTGATCACATCCGGACTCAACTTCTTGGTACATCAAAATACATAAACTCATAATAAGCTGTATCGAAACCTTAAGCGTGCGGCCCTACGGTTCGAGAACAATGTAGACATGACCGAGACACGTCTCGGTCAATAACCAATAGCGGGACCTGGATGCCCATATTGGTTCCTACATATTCTACGAAGATCTTTATCGGTCGGACCGCATAACAACATACGTTGTTCCCTTTGTCATCGGTATGTTACTTGCCCGAGATTCGATCGTCGGTATCCAATACCTAGTTCAATCTCGTTGCCGGCAAGTCTCTTTACTCGTTCCGTAATACATCATCTCACAACTAACTCATTAGTTGTAGTGCTTGCAAGGCTTCAGTTATGTGCATTACCGAGAGGGCCCAGAGATACCTCTCCGACAATCGGAGTGACAAAACCTAATCTCGAAATACGCCAACCCAACATTTGCCTTTGGAGACACCTGTAGTACTCCTTTATAATCACCCAGTTACGTTGTGACGTTTGGTAGCACCAAAGTGTTCCTCCGTAAACGGAGTTGCATAATCTCATAGTTACAGGAACATGTTTAAGTCATGGATAAAAGCAGTAGCAACATACTAAACGATCGTGTGCTAAGCTAATGGAATGGGTCATGTCAATCAGATCATTCTACTAATGATGTGACCTTGTTAATCAAATAACAACTCTTTGTTCATGGTTAGGAAACATAACCATCTTTGATTAACAAGCTAGTCTAGTAGAGGCATACTAGTGACATAATGTTTTGTCTATGCATTCACACATGTATCATGTTTCCGGTTAATACAATTCTAGCATGAATGATAAACATTTATCATGAAATAAGGAAATAAATAATAACTTTATTATTGCCTCTAGGGCATATTTCCTTCATCTCCCACTTGCACTAGAGTCAATAATCTAGATTACATAGTAATGATCCTAACACCCATGGAGTCTTGGTGCTGATCATGTTTTGCTCGTGGAAGAGGCTTAGTCAACGGGTTCGCAACATTCAGATCCGTATGTATCTTGCAAATCTCTATGTCGCCACTGGACTAAGTCCGGATGGAATTGAAGCGTCTCTTGATGTGCTTGGTCCTCTTGTGAAATCTGGATTCCTTCGCTAAGGCAATTGCTCGAAGATTGTCACGAAGATTTTCATTGGACCCGATGCACTAGGTATGACACCTAGATCGGATATGAACTCCTTCATCCAGACTCCTTCATTAGCTGCTTCGAAGCTGCTATGTACTCCGCTTCACATGTAGATCCCGCCACGACGCTTTGTTTAGAACTGCACCAACCGACAGCTCCTCCGCTTAGTGTAAATACGATCCGGTCTGCGATTTAGAATCGTCCGGATCGGTGTCAAAGCTTGCATCAACGTAACTGCCACGATGAGCTCTTTGTCACCTCCATATACGAGAAACATATCCTTAGTCCTTTTCGGTATTTCGGGATGTTCTTGACCGCTGTCCGATGATCCACTCTGGATTACTTTGGTACCTCCTGCTAGGCTTATAGCAAGGCACACATCAGTCGGTACACAAGATTGCATACATGATAGAGCCTATGGTGAAGCATAGGAACATCTTTCATTTCTCTCTATCTTCTGCGGTGGTCGGGCATTGAGTCTTACTCAACTTCACACCTTGTAACACGTGCAAGAACCCTTTCTTTGCTTGATCCATTTTGAACTTCTTCAAAATTTTGTCAAGGTATGTGCTTTGTGAAAGTCCAATTAAGCGTCTTGATCTATCTCTATAGATCTTACTCAACTTCACACCTTGTAACACAGGCAAGAACCCTTTCTTTGCTTGATCCATTTTGAACTTCTTCAAAATTTTGTCAAGGTATGTGCTTTGTGAAAGTCCAATTAAGCGTCTTGATCTATCTCTATAGATCTTAATGCCCAATATGTAAGCAGCTTCACCGAGGTCTTTCATTGAAAAACTCTTATTCAAGTATCCCTTTATGCTATCCAGAAATTCTATATTATTTCCGATCAGCAATATGTCATCTACATATAATATCGTAAATGCTCTGAGCTCCCACTCACTTTCTTGTAAATACTGAGACTTCTCCAAAAGTCTCATACAAACCCAAATGCTTTGATCACACTATCAAAGCGTTTATTCCAACTCCGAGATGCTTGCACCAGTCCATAGATGGATCGCTGGAGCTTGCACACTTTGTTAGCTCCCTTTGGATCGATAAAACCTTCTGGTTGCATCATATACAACTCTTCTTCCGTAAATCCATTCAGAATGCAGTCTTTACATCCATTTGCTAAATTTCATAATCATAAAATCGGCAATTGCTAACATGATTCGAGACAGACTTAAGCATCGCACGGGTGAGAAGGTCTCATCGTAGTCAATCCCTTGAACTTGTCGAAACCCTTTGCGACAAGTCGAGCTTTGTAGACAACAATATTACCGTCGTCGTCGGTCTTCTTCTTGAAGATCCACTTGTTTTCTATTGCTTGCCTACCCTCGGGCAAGTCAACCAAAGTCCATACTTTGTTTTCATACATGGATCCCATCTCGATTTCATGGCCTCAAGCCATTTTATGAATCTGGGCTCACCATCGCTTCTTCATAGTTCGAGGTTCATCATGATCTAGTAGCATGATTTCCGAACAGGATTACCGCACCACACTGGTGCGGATCTTACTCGAGTTGATCTACGAGGTTCGTAGTAACTTGATCTCAAGTTTCATGATCAACATCATCAACTTCCTCACTACTTGGTGTAGGTGTCTCGTAAACCGGTTTCGCGGCAAACTACTTTCAAGTAAGGGAGAAGGTACTATTACCTCATCAAGTTCTACTTTCCTCCCACTCACTTCTTTCGAGAGAAACTCCTTCTCTAGAAAGGATCCATTCTTAGCAACGAATGTCTTGCCTTCGGATCTGTGATAGAAGGTGTACCCAACTGTCTCCTTTGGGTATCCTATGAAGACACATTTCTCGATTTGGGTTCGAGCTTATCGGGTTGAAGCTTTTTCACATAAGCATCGCATCCCCAAACTTTAAGAAACGACAACTTTGGTTTCTTGCTAAACCACAGTTCATAAGGTGTCGCCTCAACGGATTTTGACGGTGTTCTATTCAGTGTGAATGCGGCCGCCTCTAGAGCATAACCCCAAAACGATAGCGGTAAATCTGAAGAGACATCATAGATCGCACCATATCAAGTAAAGTACGATTATTACGCTCGACACACCATTACGTTGTGGTGTTCGGGTGGCGTGAGTTGCTAAACTATTCCGCATTGTTTCAAATGTAGACCAAACTCAGAACTCAAATATTCACCTCCACGATCGATCGTAGAAATTTAATTTTCTTATTACGATGATTTTCAACTTCACTCTGAAATTCTTTGAACTTTTCAAATGTTTCAGACTTATGTTTCATTAAGTAGATATACCCATATCTCGCTTAAGTCATCTGTGAAGGTGAGAAAATAACGATATCCGCCACGAGCCTCAACATTCATCGGACCACATACATCTCAGTATGTATGATTTCCAACAAATCTGTTGCTCTCTCCATAGTACCGAGAACGGGTTCTAGTCATCTTGCCCATGAGGCACGGTTCATAAGTGCCAAGTGATTCATAATCAAGTGACTCCAAAAGTCCATCAAGATGGAGTTTCTTCATGCGCTTTACACCGATATGACCTAAACGGCGGTGCCACAAATAAGTTGCACTATCATTATCAACTCTGCATCTTTTGGCTTCAACATTATGAATATGTGTATCACTACTATCGAGATTCATCAAAATAGACCACTCCTCAAGGGTGCATGACCATAAAAGATATTACTCATATAAATAGAACAACCATTATTCTCGATTTAAATGAATAACCGTCTCGCATCAAACAAGATCCAGATATAATGTTCATGCTCAACGCAGCACCAAATAACAATTATTTAGGTCTAAAACTAATCCCGAAGGTAGATGTAGAGGTAGCGTGCCGACCGCGATCACATCGACTTTGGAACCATTTACCACGCGCATCGTCACCTCGTCCTTTGCCGGTGTTCGCAATCCGTAGTCCTGTTTGAGTTGCAAATATTAGCAAGTAACCGGTATCAAATACCAGTGCTCTGCGAGCTCTAGTAAGGTACACATCAATAACATGTATATCACATATACCTTTGTTCACCTTGCCATCCTTCTTATCCGCCAAATACTTGGGGCAGTTCCGCTTCAAATGACGATCGCTTGCGGTAGAAGCACTCGTTTCAGGCTTAGGTCCGGACTTGGGTTTCTTCTCTGAGCGACAACTTGCTTGCTGTTCTTCTTGAAGTTCCTTCTTCTTCCCTTTGCCTTTCTTCTTGAAACTAGTGGTCTTATTGACCATCAACACTTGATGCTCCTTCTTGATTTCTACCTCCAAGCCTTTAGCATTGCGAAGAGCTCGGTATAGTCTTTACTAACCCTTGCATATTATAGTTCATCACGAAGCCTTTGTAGCTTGGTGGCGGTGATTGAAGAATTACATCAATGACACAATCATCCGGAAGATTAACTCCCAATTGTGTCAAGTGATTGTAGTACCCGGACATTACGAGTATGTGCTCACTAATGTAACTATTCTCCTCCATCTTGCAGCTATAGAACTTATTGGAGACTTCATATCTCTCAATCCGGGCATTCTTTGGAATATTAACTTCAACTCTGGAACATCTCATATGCTCCATGACGCTCAAAACGTCGTTGAAGTCCCGGTTCTAAGCCGTAAAGCATGGCACACTCGAACTATAGAGTAGTCATCACTTTGCTCGCCAGACGTTCACAACATCCGGTGTTGCTCCAAGAAGAAGTTCGTCACCTAGCGGTGCATCCGGGACGTAACTCTTCGTGCAGCAATGAGGATAATCCTCGTTACGGACCCATCCGTGTAATTGCTACCATCATCTTTCAACTTTGCTTTCTCAAGGAACGCATTAAAATTCAACGGAACAACAAAGACGAGCCATCTATCTACAATCATACATAAACAAGCAAGATACTATCGGTACTAAGTTCATGATAAATTTAAGTTCAATTAATCATATTACTTAAGAACTCCCACTTAGCAGACATCCTCTAGTCATCTAAGTGATCACGTGATCCAAATCAACTAAACCATAACCGATCATCACGTGAAATGGAGTAGTTTTCAATGGTGAACATCTAATGTTGATCATATCTACTATATGATTCACGCCGACCTTTCGGTCTCCGTGTTCCGAGGCCATATCTGCATATGCTAGGCTCGTCAAGTATAACCCGAGTATTCTCGTGTGCAAAACTGGCTTGCACCCGTTGTAGATGGACGAGAGCTTATCACACCCGATCATCACGTGGTGTCAGGCACGATTTAACTTTGGCAACGGTGCATACCGGGAGAACACTTCTTGATAATTTAGTGAGAGATCATCTTATAATGCTACCGTCAATCAAAGCAAGATAAGATGCATAAAGGATAAACATCACATGCAAATCAATATAAGTGATATGATATGGTCATCATCATCTTGTGCTTCGTGATCTTCATCTCCGCAGCACCATCATGATCACCATCGCCACCGCGCGACACCTTGATCTCCATCGTAGCATCGTTGTCGCCTCGCCAATCTTATGCTTCTACGACTATCGCTACCGCTTAGTGATAAAGTAAAGCATTACGTATGCATTGCATTGCATACAATAAAGCGACAACCATATGGCTCCAGCCGATTGCCGATAACCGGTTACAAAACATGATCATCTCATACAATAAAATATAGCATCACGTCTTGACCATATCACATCACAACATGCCCTGCAAAAACAAGTTAGACGTCCTCTACTTTGTTGTTGCAAATTTTACGTGGCTGCTACGGGCTTAAGCAAGAACCAGTCTCACCCACGCATCAAAACCACAACGATACTTCGTCAAATAGACTCCGTTTAACCTTCTCAAGGACCGGGCGTAGCCACACTCAGTTCAACTAAAGTGAGAGAGACAGACACCCGCCGTCACCTTTAAGCAACGAGTGCTCGTGGCGGTGAAACCAGTCTCGCGTAAGCGTACGCGTAATGTCGGTCCGGGCCGCTTCATCTCACAATACCGCTGAACCAAAGTATGACATGCTGGTAGGTAGTATGACTTGTATCGCCCACAACTCACTTGTGTTCTACTCGTGCAAAACATCAAACCATAAAAACCTAGGCTCGGATACCACTGTTGGGGAACGTAGTAATTTCAAAAAAATTCCTACGCACACGCAAGATCATGGTGATGCATAGCAACGAGAGGGGAGAGTGTTGTCTACGCACCCTCGAGACCGGGCGAAGCGATCACAACGTAGAGGAAGTAGTCGACGTTCTCCTCGCGATCCAACCGATCCCAGCGCCAGCACTCGGCGCCTCGAAGTTCTTGACACACGACAGCTCGGTGACGCTCCTCGGGCTCCGATCCAGCAAAGCTCGGGGAGAGAGTTCCACAAGACGACGGCGCAGGACGATCTTGATGTTCTATCGACGCAGGCTTCGCCTAAGCACCGCCACGATATGACCGAGGTGGATTATGGTGGAGGGGGCACCGACACGGCTAAGGAACGATCTCAAGGATCAACTTGTGTATTCAAGGGTGCCCCCTGCCCCGTGATATAAAGGAGGAGGGGGAGGCCGGCCGCCCCTATAGGCGGCGCCAGGGGGGGAGTCCTCCTCCTAGTTGAGTAGGACTCCCTTTCCTAGTCCAACTAGGAAGGAGAAGGGGAAGGAAAGAGAGGAGAAGGAGGCGGAAGGGGGCCACGCCTCCTTGTCCTATTCGGACTCCCACAGGGGGCGCCACCTCCTGGTGCGGCCCTCTCTCTCCCTCTTGGCCCACTAAGGCCCATACTTCCCGGGGGTTCGGTTCTCCGAAACTTCCGGAACCTTTCCGTGTCCGAATATAGCCGCCCAATATATCAATCTTTATGTCTCGACCATTCCGAGACTCCTCGTCATGTCCGTGATCACATCCGGACTCGAACTTCTTGGTACATCAAAATACATAAACTCATAATAAGCGCCATCGAAACCTTAAGCGTGCGGACCCTACGGTTCGAGAACAATGTAGACATGACCGAGACACGTCTCCGGTCAATAACCAATAGCGGACCTGATGCCCATATTGGTTCCTACATATTCTACGAAGATCTTTATCGGTCGGACCGCATAACAACATACGTTGTTCCTTTGTCATCGGTATGTTACTTGCGAGATTCGATCGTCGGTATCCAATACCTAGTTCAATCTCGTTATCGCAAGTCTCTTTACTCGTTCGTAATACATCATCTCACAACTAACTCATTAGTTGTAGTGCTTGCAAGGCTTGATGATGTGCATTACCGAGAGGGCCCAGAGATACCTCTCCGAGCAATCGGAGTGACAAAACCTAATCTCGAAATACGCCAACCCAACATTTGCCTTTGGAGACACTGTAGTACTCCTTTATAATCACCCGATTCGTTGTGACGTTTGGTAGCACCAAAGTGTTCCTCCGTAAACGGAGTTGCATAATCTCATAGTTACAGGAACATGTTTAAGTCATGGATAAAAGCAGAGCAACATACTAAACGATCGTGTGCTAAGCTAATGGAATGGGTCATGTCAATCAGATCATTCTACTAATGATGTGACCTTGTTAATCAAATAACAACTCTTTGTTCATGGTCGGAAACATAACCATCTTTGATTAACAAGCTAGTCTAGTAGAGGCATACTAGTGACATAATGTTTTGTCTATGCATTCACACATGTATCATGTTTCCGGTTAATACAATTCTAGCATGAATGATAAACATTTATCATGAAATAAGGAAATAAATAATAACTTTATTATTGCCTCTAGGGCATATTTCCTTCAGTAGCAACATACTAAACGATCGTGTGCTAAGCTAACGGAATGGGTCATGTCAATCAGATCATTCAACTAATGATGTGACCTTGTTAATCAAATAACAACTCCTTGTTCATGGTTAGGAAACATAACCATCTTTGATTAACAAGCTAGTCAAGTAGAGGCATACTAGTGAGACTCTGTTTGTCTATATATTCACACATGTATTATGTTTCCGGTTAATACAATTCTAGCATGAATAATAAACATTTATCATGATATAAGAAAATAAATAATAACTTTATTATTGCCTCTAGGGCATATTTCCTTCAGTACATCTGATTGTTGGAATCTCTGCCAATAGCACATAGTATTTGGCCTGAGACTGACCCCTTCAGAAAGCACCCATCTAGACCCACAACTCTTCTACACTCAGCTAGGAAACCCTTTTTGCAGGCATCAAGACAAATATACATTCTTTGGAAAACTGGCTTGTCAAAAATTTCAGGATCTAGAGTCACTGCCACTGTGCTTCCAGGATTGCTTCTCACTAGTTCTAAGTGGTAGTCATAGACTCTAGAATACTCACCATTAGTCAAATCAGTGAGCTTTTCCATGACTAACTTCTTTGCTCTCTTGCACTGGGACAAGCTAACATCGGCTAGAAGATCCTCAAGTACTGCCTCCTGCATATGCTCTACATGCCAAGTAGGATTATGCCTAATCTGTCTGAAATACTTTTTGGCAATGACCGTGCTTGTGACAAGCTTGTTGTCCCTCCTAGGAATACATGTGTGCTCATTTTTATACCTCACAACTAACAACCAATCAGATCTGCTACTAATGGAGCCATAGATGCTCCAAGGACAACCAGGCCAGGAACATTCTGCACTGATCCTTTTCTTTTCATCTTTTGGAAATCTTAAATGGTGGAAATTTGCTAGCCCATACTTAACCAGTGCCTGTTTGAATTCCCTGCTATCACGAAATGCCATGCCTAGAGCAAATTCTGGTTTGTCAGTACTGTCATCATAAACTCTGTGTGTTGTTTTCCTCCTTCTCACTTCACTTATCTCTCCATCACTACCTTCATCATATGACAAGTCGTCATCACTTTCAAAGTATGGTGTGTCTTCTCCATCTGAATCATCTAGCTTAAATGTTTCTGGGACAATATACTCTTCAGGCACATTGCATGGTTTGCCCTCCTCTTCTCTCAGCATGTTCTTTCTCACTTTGTCCTTCAATTCTTTAGCATATTTTCTCAACTCTAGCACTTCATCATCAGATGCTGAGCTATTGCTCTCTGCCGGGGGAATAGCATAGTCACTGTCAGATGAGCCATCACACTTTCAGTGTGTACTTCTTCATCCTCATCTAAATGTGATTTCCCTTTGTCCTGCATTTGGCCGCTACCTCTCTTCACTGGCAATTTAGCACTGCTACTGCTAGGCTTGTAATACATATTGGAGTATTGCCAAGCTTCTGGTTCTAATATATGTTCATCTGCATTTGGATTATTTTGCTGCTCTTGTACATGTTGCTGCTGGTCCTCTCCATGAAGTTCTTGTTCCTCCTCTAAATGATGTTGATGTTCCTCTCCATACTCATCCTTTGAAAAGTCATCAGGTATGTTGGAATATAATGTCCATAACACCTGCATCAGTGGCATGTTTTGCCATCTCTAACACTGATTTTTGATCATGTAACATCACCAGAGCAGTACTCATTGCACCATCTCTTATTAGACCAGGAAATTTCCAATGCAGTGTACTGTTGTTTAGTGCTTTCTCTGAACATCTAACATGGTCTGCAAGATTGTTTTTCAGTTCTTTGAGGCTCAATTTTGACAGATGAACCATGGACATGCCATGTGTACCACCCAAATACTTCCACTCTGTACCACCATGGTGAAATTCCCCTCCGAAATGAAACCTGATTGAAAGATAATCCAAAGGATCCATGCCTCAAATCTGCTCAAGAAAATGAAAAAAATTCTGAATAAATAAACCTGCTTTCAGTTCAGTCATAACTAAATCAACCCTAAATACTCTAATCCGAGGGAAATCAGAGCAGCATAATGGTCATACATAAACTACAGAATCAAGCACTACATACATGGCAACAAGAAAAAGAAAAAACCCTAGATGATGTCGAAATCCCACAAAATCACATCAACTCCAACCTAAAACAGAGAAGAAAGGGGGATTTCAGCTGATACATACGGGTCTCCATATCGATGTGACTAACCTGCTGTCGCGCCGGAGAATGATGCTCAGTTCATGCCGTCGATGGCTCGCCGCCAGACCTCGTCGCCGCCGTCGGAGGGAGATTGGAAAGGCGAACAGAGGAAGGGAGGCGAACGGGCAGGGAAGAGAGGGCGGCTGGGTCGAACCAGCTCCCGGGGTTTCATCTAGACCGCACCCAAACCCGCCCCTATCAACGTGGCCGGTCGGTGGGCTCGTCCTGGCCTCCACGTAGGCAAAACAGCCCTTCCAAACCACTCGAGATGGGTCTAGGGGGTGTTTTGTCTGGTTTGACATAGTTCAGGGGATTAAGTCTATGGTTTTAGACGGGGGGGGGTTATCTGTCCCTTAACTGATAGTTCTGGGGGGTATCTATACTTTTTTTCCTACCCCAATTCACCGGCCTCTCCCTCCTTCCCAAGGTCGCCTGCTTCCCCTTTCTTCCCAAGGTTGTCGGCGTCCCCTTCCTTCCATAGGTCGCCGCCGGCCTCGCCTCAGGTCTCTTAACTCGCCCAAGGTCGCTCGCATCCCCTTCCCCAAGTAGCCGGCAGCATCAGCACCTTTCTCAAGATGCGGGTGACCTGGGGAAGGGCGGATGGGAGCTGCTCAGCCCGTCGTTGCTGTCGACAGCCGGCGGCCACCGCCCGTCGCTTGGAGGACGAGGGGAATGGAGAAAGTGGAGTCGTATCGGCAAGGAGTTTTGGGCGATGGGACGAGGGGAACAGCAGCCGGACCAGGCGACATGCCTCGCCGTGCCGCTTGGTGGCCGAGATGAGGCCGCCCCATGCTCTGTTCCGACGGGCCTCCTCTGCTCGATGGTTGCACTGGTTGAGGTTCGTCCTTCTCTGGTTCGCATGTTCTTCGCCTTTGCTTTGGATTCATTGTGCTAATTTCGCATGTTTGCCTTCGTTTCGTTCATGCGCAGTTTGGTACGGTTTCCTGTTGTCGGCTGCGTCGAGCCTTGGGTCTTGTCTCTCCTTCGCATTGAGGTTAGTCCACTCCTCTTGTGCTTGCCTATATAATGTTTGATGAAATGCATGTGTGCTGCTCGATGAAATGCGTGTGTGCTGATGCTTGTTCTACGGTTCAGCCTACTTCTCCTGTCGCCAGCGCTTCTTCTTCTCGTCTGTCCTGCTGCTAACCCAACGTGCTTCTGCTTGCTGCCTCGGGTAAATAGGCCATTATGTTGCTTCCGTGACCGGCGAGTGTTCATTGCATGCCTGTGTGTCATTGTGCTCTGACCGCTTGTTTTTTGTGTATTTCACAGGTTGTACGATCTCTTCTGTCGCTGCGTCGTTCGACTCATCAAGGTTTTCTTCTTTCCTTTCTACTACATCTGTGTGTGCTTCTCTTAAAGTACTTGACTGGATGCATCTGCCAACAATTAATAATGGAAAAGATTTCTGAAAATTATGTCATCGTACATGTGCCATCATTGTCCAGAGCAGTACCATGCCATATGAATTCAGAAGAATAAATTCTTCTACTTCAGATCTGTATTGTGCTTTTAAATGCTGCTCCCGTACAGGACAACGGTGAGAAGGGGCTCTTGAGGCGGCTGCACTCGGTCCCCCCTGCAGCCACGCACCACATCGTCCGGCCGTGTTGGTGAAATTTGCAGAACTGACGCTTCGCAGTAAGACTATGGACGGCTGCTAGGTTTTGGTAATGTATGTGAATATGTGATCTGCTGAATAAATGGTCAGCGCATGTAGTATAGATTCAGAGTCTATGCATTCCTGAATGCTGCAGCTCAAGTATATTCAGTCCTCTGTTCCGTGTTAGGATTGAACCATGATTGTTTTGACGGGGTGTGATTTTAATTTGATTGCTAGATTCATAAAAATGAGGATACACCCCTGGAGCATAAGTAAACATTAGAATCTAAAAACACAGCTTGATCATGCTCGAATAGGCACATTAGGATTGGAAAGGTGAAAAATGCTAGAACAGAAAGCAAAACAGAGACATAGCTCAGGGGGAAAACAAGTTTGATGCAATGCTGCCATTGTCAAGGGCCTCAGTGCCCAAGACAGCGGGGCCTCGACTACGTAGTTCGTAGTCTCGATGGATAGGAGCGCTAGGGTTTTTGCCTGGCTGCTCAATGGTGTGGGAGGAGAGGGTAGGAGTAGAGAAAGAGGTAGGAGATAATAACTTTATTGCTTGACCTCAAAGGGTGCTGATTCTACGATATATAAAGGCCCCATGGGCTACTAACAAACTAGAAACCTATGCCAAAACTACTCCTTTATTCTAGGAACTAATGTATAAGGACCAGGACTCTGCCACCTCGCCTACGCCTTGTTGCGGGCTGCGGTTGTCGCTCTGGTCGCGTGGCTCACGCTGTAGGCCGTGCCCCACATGACATCTCTCCCCCTCGACGAAAGCAGCTCGTCCTAGCGCCGATTTAAACCGCCAAGATCCTCCCATGTAGCCGATGATGTCGCTTCACCCTTCCAAAGGGCGAGTAGTCTGGCGAACGCCGCGTGTTAGTCGCGACGAGTCACGCGCCCCGGTTTCGAACAGCCGCCTGTTGTGGATCGGAGGCAAACCCGGTGGTGCGCTTGAGGCGTGTCAAGAACTTCTCGAGGAGGCCCACGTGGAACACGCCATGGAGGCGCGAGCGCTTAGGAAGCTCAAGGCGGTAGGCCACGTCGCCGACGACCTCCAAATGCGGTAAGGCCCATAGAAGCGTGGCTTGAGCTTGCCCCGGTTGGCAAGTTGAGAGAGGACGCGCGCTACCTGGCGAAGATGAAGCTGCACCCAATCGCCCACGCCATGTCGAATGTCCCGATGGCGCCTCGTCGTAGTAGGACTTGTAGACCGCTTGAGCTCGCCAGAGACGATAGCGACGCGTCCGCGAAGTAGTTCGTCGCGCCCGCCATGCTCTCGCCACCGCGCCACCTGTATCGCCTGGCTCGTAAGAGCGAATAGTGGGAGGGTCACGGCCATACACAAGCTTGAATGGAGTTTCTTGGGTCGCTGTCTGGTAGGCCGTGTTGTAGATGTACTTAGCCTGTGGAAGCCGGCCGAGCCACCGCTCGACGATCCTCGTGAGACAACGGAGGTACATCACAATGATCTTGTTAGCAGCCTCCGTTTGGCCATCCAACTGTGGATGAAGCGCCGACGTCATGTGCAGCTTTGTCCCGGTGAGGCGCATGAGCTCCCGCCAAAAAGCCGAGGTGAATACGGGGTCGCGGTCAGAGACCATGGACTACGGGACGCCATGGAGACGCACAATCTCGGCGAAGAACACTGCGCGCCATCGATTCCGCCGGTGTACGGGTGGGGGCGCCACAAAGTGGCGATTTGCCGAAGCGATCCACCACGGTGAGGATGATGACTTCCCGCCACGCAAGGGAGCGCTTCCACGAAATCGATGCCGACGTCACCACACGGCCGGGCACCGGCGATGGCGGCAGCAGACCGGCCGGGTGCAAGTGTTTCGGACTTGTACTGGCTGGCAAGTACTGGCCGACATACTCCCCGCACCGTCTTGCGAAGGTTCGGTGCGTGGAAGTCGCGGCGGAGACGATGCGGCGGCGCAGGACGCCGCCGTGTCCGCTATCGCATCGCGTGAGAAGCTCTCGAGAAGCGGAGACGTTGGCGGAATGTAGAGGCGGCCGTTAAAAGTGACAAGGCCGTCGGAGAGCGCCCATGATAGCTGTCGAGCGCCCATGATAGTTGTCGAGCGCCCGCCGTGATATCCTCGCGCAGCGCGATGAGTGCTGGGTCGGTGGACGAAGCTTGCCGTAGGCGGTCGATGAAGTCGAAGCGAGGACCAGAGATAGCCATGACCCCCGTCTCTTCCGTGTCGCGGCGGGAAAGGGCATCCGCCACCGTGTTTGTGCTACCGGCCTTGTACTTGAAGGAAATATGCCTAGAGGCAATAATAAAGTTATTATTTATTTCCTTATTTCATGATAAAAGTTTATCATTCATGCTAGAATTGTATTAACCGGAAACATGATACATGTGTGAATGCATAGACAAAACATTATGTCACTAGTATGCCTCTACTAGACTAGCTTGTTAATCAAAGATGGTTATGTTTCCTGACCATGAACAAAGAGTTGTTATTTGATTAACAAGGTCACATCATTAGTAGAATGATCTGATTGACATGACCCATTCCATTAGCTTAGCACACGATCGCTTAGTATGTTGCTATTGCTTTTATCCATGACTTATACATGTTCCCGTAACTATGAGATTATGCAACTCCTGCCATCGGAGGAACACTTTGGTGCTACCAAACGTCACAACGAATCGGGTGATTATAAAGGAGTACTACAGTGTCTCCAAAGGCAAATGTTGGGTTGGCGATTTCGAGATTAGGTTTTGTCACTCCGATTGCTCGGAGAGGTATCTCTGGGCCCTCTCGGTAATGCACATCATCAAGCCTTGCAAGCACTACAACTAATGAGTTAGTTGTGAGATGATGTATTACGGAACGAGTAAAGAGACTTGCGGTAACAAGATTGAACTAGGTATTGATACCGACGATCAAATCTCGGCAAGTAACATACCGATGACAAAGGAACAACGATGTTGTTATGCGGTCCGACCGATAAAGATCTTCAGAGAATATGTAGGAACCAATATGGGCATCCGTGTCCCGCTATTGGTTATCGACCGAGACGTGTCTCGGTCATGTCTACATTGTTCTCGAACCGTAGGGTCCGCACGCTTAAGGTTTCGATGGATGTTATTATGAGTTTATGTATTTTGATGTACCAAGAAGTTCGAGTCCCGGATGTGATCACGGACATGACGAGGAGTCTCAAATGGTCGAGACATAAAGATTGATATATTGAAGCCTATATTTGGAGTTCGAATGGTTCCGTGAAAACGGAATTTATCGGAGTACCGGAGGTTACCGAACCCCCGAACTAAATGGGCCTTAGTGGGCCTCGAGGAGAAGAGGAGGGCCGGCCAGGTGGCCGCGCGCCTCTCCCCCAGTCCGAATAGGACAGGAGGGGGCGGCGCCTCTTTCCCTCTTCCCCCCCAATCCTACTCCAACTAGGAAGGGGGAGTCCTACTCCTGGGAGTAGGACTCCTCCGCCGCCTCCTCTAGGCCGGCCGCACCTTCCCTCCCTCCTTTATATACGGGGCAGGGGGCACCCTAGAACACACAAGTTTGATCTACGGATCGTTCCTTAGCCGTGTGAGGTGCCCCTCCACCATATTCCACCTCGGTCATACCGTCAAGCTTAGGCGAAGCCTCTACGGTGAAACATCAAGATCGCCACCACGCCGTCGGTCGACGAACTCTCCCTCGACACTCGGCTGGATCGAGTACGAGGGACGCCATCGAGCTGCACGTGTGTCAAGAACTCGGGCGCCGGAGTAACGGCGCCGGATCGGTCGGATCGCGAGGAGAACGACGACTACTTCCTCTATGTTGTGATCGCTTCGCTTGGTCTCACGAGGGTACGAGACAACACTCTCCCTCTCTGCTATGCATCACCATGATCTTGCGTGTGCGAGGAAATTTTTGAAATTACTACGTTCCCCAACAAAGGGCATCCGAGCCAGTTTTTTATGGTTTGATGTTTTGCACGAGTAGAACACAAGTGAGTTGTGGGCGATACAAGTCATACTACCTACCAAAGATGTCATACTTTGGTTCAGCGGTATTGTGAGATGAAGCGCCTGCATCGACATTACGCCAGACGCTTACGCGAGACTGGTTTCACCGCCACGAGCACTCGCTGCTTAAAGGTGACCGTGGGTGCTCTCTCTCTCACTTTAGTTGAACGAGAAAAGGCTACGCCGGTCCTTGAGAAGGTTAAACGAGTCTATTTGACGAAGTATCGCTGTGGTTTTGATGCGAGGTGAGACCTGGTTCTTGCTTAAGCCCGTAGCAGCCACATAAAATTTGCAACAACAAAGTAGAGGACGCCTAACTTGTTTTTGCAGGCATGTTGTGATGTGATATGGTCAAGACGTGAAGCTATATTTTATTGTATGAGATGATCATGTTTTGTAACCGGTTATCGCAATCGGCTGGAGCCATATGGTTGTCGCTTATTGTATGCAATGCATCGCTTCGTAATGCTTTACTTTATCACTAAGCGGTAGCGATAGTCGAGAAGCATAAGATTGGCGAGACGACAACGATGCTACGATGGAGATCAAGGTGTCGCGCCGGTGACGATGGTGATCATGGTGGTGCTGCGGAGATGAAGATCACGAAGCACAAGATGATGATGACCATATCATATCACTTATATTGATTTGCATGTGATGTTTATCCTTTATGCATCTTATCTTGCTTTGATCGACGGTAGCATTATAAGATGATCTCTCACTAAATTATCAAGAAGTGTTCTCCCGAGTATGCACCGCTGCCAAAGTTCGTCGTGCCTGCACACCACGTGATGATCGGTGTGATAAGCTCACGTCCATCTACAACGGGTGCAAGCGGTTTTGCACACGCAGAATACTCGGGTTATACTTGACGAGCCTAGCATATGCAGATATGGCCTCGAACACGGAGACCGAAAGGTCGAGCGTGAATCATATAGTAGATATGATCAACATAAGATGTTCACCATTGAAAACTACTCCATTTCACGTGATGATCGGTTATGGTTTAGTTGATTTGGATCACGTGATCACTTAGATGACTAGAGAGATGTCTTTCTAAGTGGGAGTTCTTAAGTAATGTGATTAATTGAACTTAAATTTATCATGAACTTAGTACCTGATAGTATCTTGCTTGTTTATGTTTGATTGTAGATAGATGGCTCGTCTTTGTTGTTCCGTTGAATTTTAATGCGTTCCTTGAGAAAGCAAAGTTGAAAGATGATGGTAGCAATTACACGGATCGGGTCCGTAATTTGAGGATCATCCTCATTGCTGCACGTAAGAGTTACGCCCCGATGCACCGCTAGGTGCCGAACTGCCGCCGATGTAACCGACGACGTTAAGAACGTCCGCGAGCAAAAGCGATGACTACTCTATAGTTCAAGGTGCCATGCTTTACGGCTTAGAACCGGGACTTCAACGACGTTTTGAACGTCATGGAGCATATGAGATGTTCCAGAGTTGAAGTTAATATTCCAAATGTAATGCCCGGATTGAGAGATATGAAGTCTCCAATAAGTTCTATAGCTGCAAGATGGAAGAGAATAGTTCACAAGGAGCACATACTCAAAATGTCCGGGTATTACAATCACTTGACACAATTGGGAGTCAATCTTCCGATGATTGTGTCATTGATGTAATTCTTCAATCACCGCCACCAAGCTACAAAGGCTTCGTGATGAACTATAATATGCAAGGGTTAGTAAAGACTATACCGAGCTCTTCGCAATGCTAAAGGCTGGAGGTAGAAATCAAGAAGGAGCATCAAGTGTTGATGGTCAATAAGACCACTAGTTTCAAGAAGAAAGGCAAAGGGAAGAAGAAGGAACTTCAAGAAGAACAGCAAGCAAGTTGTCGCTCAGAGAAGAAACCCAAGTCGGACCTAAGCCTGAAATCGAGTGCTTCTACCGCAAGCGATCGTCATCGAAGCGGAACTGCCCCAAGTATTTGGCGGATAAGAAGGATGGCAAGGTGAACAAAGGTATATGTGATATACATGTTATTGATGTGTACCTTACTAGAGCTCGCAGAGCACTGGTATTTGATATCGGTTCTGCTGCTAATATTTGCAACTCAAACAGGACTACTGATTGCTTAACACCGCAAAGGACGAGGTGACGATGCGTGGGAAATGGTTCCAAAGTCGATGTGATCGCGGTCGGCACGCTACCTTTACATCTACCTTCGGGATTAGTTTTAGACCTAAATAATTGTTATTTGGTGCTGCGTTGAGCATGAACATTATATCTGGATCTTGTTTAATGCGAGACGGTTATTCATTTAAATCGAGAATAATGGTTGTTCTATTTATATGAGTAATATCTTTTATGGTCATGCACCCTTGAGGAGTGGTCTATTTTTGATGAATCTCGATAGTAGTGATACACATATTCATAATGTTGAAGCCAAAAGATGCAGAGTTGATAATGATAGTGCAACTTATTTGTGGCATCGCCGCTTAGGTCATATCGGTGTAAAGCGATGAAGAAACTCCATATCGATGGACTTTTGGAGTCACTTGATTATGAATCACTTGGCACTTATGTAACCGTGCCTCATGGGCAAGATGACTAGAACACCGTTCTCCGGTACTATGGAGAGAGCAACAGATTTGTTGGAAATCATACATACAGATGTATGTGGTCCAATGAATGTTGAGGCTCGTGGCGGATATCGTTATTTTCTCACCTTCACAGATGACTTAAGCAGATATGGGTATATCTACTTAATGAAACATAAGTCTGAAACATTTGAAAAGTTCAAAGAATTTCAGAGTGAAGTTGAAAATCATCGTAACAAGAAAATTAAATTTCTACGATCCGATCGTGGAGGTGAATATTTGAGTTACGAGTTTGGTCTACATTTGAAACAATGCGAATAGTCAAGCAACTCACGCCACCCGAACACCACAGCGTAATGGTGTGTCCGAACGTCGAATCGCACTTTACTAGATATGGTGCGATCTATGATGTCTCTTACAGATTTACCGCTATCGCTTTGGGGTTATGCTCTAGAGACGGCCGCATTCACATCGAATAGAACACCGTCGAAACCGCTGAGACGACACCTTATGAACTGTGGTTTGGCAAGAAACCAAAGTTGTCGTTTCTTAAAGTTTGGGGATGCGATGCTTATGTGAAAAGCTTCAACCCGATAAGCTCGAACCCAAATCGAGAAATGTGTCTTCATAGGATACCCAAAGGAGACAGTTGGGTACACCTTCTATCACAGATCCAAGGCAAGACATTCGTTGTTAAAATGGATCCTTTCTAGAGAAGGAGTTTCTCTCAAAGAAGTGAGTGGGAGGAAAGTAGAACTTGATGAGGTAATAGTACCTTCTCCCTTACTTGAAAGTAGTTTGTCGCAGTAAACCGGTTTCGAGACACCTACACCAAGTAGTGAGGAAGTTAATGATGTTGATCATGAAACTTCAGATCAAGTTACTACGTAACCTCGAGATCAACCAGAGTAAAATCCGCACTGTGAGTGGTACGGTAATCCTGTTCGAAATCATGCTACTAGATCATGATGAACCTATGAACTATGAAGAAGCGATGGTGAGCCCAGATTCGCAAAATGGCTTGAGGCCATGAAATCTGAGATGGGATCCATGTATGAAAACAAAGTATGGACTTTGGTTGACTTGCCCGAGGGTAGGCAAGCAATAGAAAACAAGTGGATCTTCAAGAAGAAGACCGACGCCGATGGTAATATTATCGTTTACAAAGCTCGACTTGTCGCAAAGGGTTTTCGCAAGTTCAAGGGATTGACTACGATGAGACCTTCTCACCAGAAGCGATGCTTAAGTCCGTCCGAATCATGTTAGCTATTGCCGCATTTTATGATTATGAAATTTGGCAAATGGATGTAAAACCGCATTCTGAATGGATTTCGGAAGAAGAGTTGTATATGATGCAACCGAAGGTTTTATCGATCCAAAGGAGCTAACAAAGTGTGCAAGCTCCAATGATCCATCTATGGACTGGTGCAAGCATCTCGAGTTGAATAAGCGCTTTGATAGTATGATCAAAGCATTTGGGTTTGTATGCAGACTTTTGGAGAAGCTCAGATTTACAAGTGAGTGGGAGCTCAGAGCATTTCGATATTATATGTAGATGAGATATTGCTAATCGGAAATGATATAGAATTTCTGGATAGCATAAAGGGATACTTGAATAAGAGTTTTTCAATGAAAGACCTCGTGAAGCTGCTTACATATTGGGCATTAAGATCTATAGAGATAGATCAAGACGCTTAATTGACTTTCACAAAGCACATACCTTGACAAAATTTTGAAGAAATTCAAATGGATCAAGCAAAGAAAGGGTTCTTGCCTGTGTTACAAGGTGTGAAGTTGAGTAAGACTCAATGCCCACCACCGCAGAAGATAGAGAGAAAATGAAAGATGTTCCTATGCTTCAGCCATAGGCTCTATCATGTATGCAATGCTGTGTACTGCACTGATGTGTGCCTTGCTATAAGCCTAGCAGGAGGTACCAAAGTAATCCAGAGTGGATCATCGACAGCGGTCAAGAACATCCTGAAATACCGAAAAGGACTAAGGATATGTTTTCAGATATGGAGGTGACAAAGAGCTCATCGTAAACGGTTACGTTGATGCAAGCTTTGACACCGATCCGGACGATTCTAAATCGCAGACCGGATACGATTTACACTAAACGGAGGAGCTGTCGGTTGGTGCAGTTCTAAACAAAGCGTCAGAGCGGGATCTACATGTGAAGCGGAGTACATAGCAGCTTCGTAAGCAGCTAATGAAGGAGTCGGATGAAGGAGTTCATATCCCATCTAGGTGTCATACCTAGTGCATCGGGTCCAATGAAAATCTTTCGTGACAATATCGAGCAATTGCCTTAGCGAAGGAATCCAGATTTCACAAGAGGACCAAGCACATCAAGAGACGCTTCAATTCCATCCGGACTTAGTCCGTGGCGATATAGAGATTTGCAAGATACATACGGATCTGAATGTTGCGCACCTGCTGACTAAGCCTCTTCCACGAGCAAAACATGATCAGCACCAAGACTCCATGGGTGTTAGGATCATTACTATGTAATCTAGATTATTGACTCTAGTGCAAGTGGGAGATCAAGGAAATATGCCCTAGAGGCAATAATAAAGTTATTATTTATTTCCTTATTTCATGATAAAAGTTTATCATTCATGATAGAATTGTATTAACCGGAAACATGATACATGTGTGAATGCATAGACAAAACATTATGTCACTAGTATGCCTCTACTAGACTAGCTTGTTAATCAAAGATGGTTATGTTTCCTAACCATGAACAAAGAGTTGTTATTTGATTAACAAGGTCACATCATTAGTAGAATGATCTGATTGACATGACCCATTCCATTAGCTTAGCACACGATCGCTTAGTATGTTGCTATTGCTTTTATCCATGACTTATACATGTTCCCGTAACTATGAGATTATGCAACTCCTGTTTACGGAGGAACACTTTGGTGCTACCAAACGTCACAACGAATCGGGTGATTATAAAGGAGTACTACAGTGTCTCCAAAGGCAAATGTTGGGTTGGCGATTTGAGATTAGGTTTTGTCACTCCGATTGTCGGAGAGGTATCTCTGGGCCCTCTCGGTAATGCACATCATCAAGCCTTGCAAGCACTACAACTAATGAGTTAGTTGTGAGATGATGTATTACGGACGAGTAAAGAGACTTGCCGGTAACAAGATTGAACTAGGTATTGATACCGACGATCAAATCTCGCAAGTAACATACCGATGACAAAGGAACAACGATGTTGTTATGCGGTCGACCGATAAAGATCTTCGAGAATATGTAGGAACCAATATGGGCATCCAGGTCCCGCTTATTGGTTATTGACCGAGACGTGTCTCGGTCATGTCTACATTGTTCTCGAACCGTAGGGTCCGCACGCTTAAGGTTTCGATGATGCTTATTATGAGTTTATGTATTTTGATGTACCAAGAAGTTTGGAGTCCCGGATGTGATCACGGACATGACGAGGAGTCTCAAATGGTCGAGACATAAAGATTGATATATTGGAAGCCTATATTTGGAGTTCGGAATGGTTCCGGTGAAAACGGAATTTATCGAGTACCGGAGGTTACCGAACCCCCGAACTAAATGGGCCTTAGTGGGCCTCGAGGAGAAGAGGAGGGCCGCCAGGGGTGGCTGCGCGCCTCTCCCCCAGTCCAATAGGACAAGGGGGGGGGGGCGCCCCTTTCCTCTTCCCTCCCCCAATCCTACTCCAACTAGGAGGGGGGAGTCCTACTCCCTGGGAGTAGGACTCCTCCCGCGCCTCCTCTAGGCCGGCCGCACCTTCCCTCCCTCCTTTATATACGGGGCAGGGGGCACCCTAGAACACACAAGTTTGATCTACGGATCGCCTTAGCCGTGCGGTGCCCCTCCACCATATTCCACCTCGGTCATACTGTCATGAAGCTTAGGCGGCCTTGCGCCGTGAACATCAAGATCGCCACCACGCCGTCAGGTCGACGAACTCTCCTCGACACTCGGCTGGATCGAGTACGAGGGACGCCATCGAGCTGCACGGTGTCAAGAACTCGGGGCGCCGGAGTAACGGCGCCGGATCGGTCGGATCGCGAGGAGAACGACGACTACTTCCTCTACGTTGTGATCGCTTCGCCGGGTCTCACGAGGGTACGAGACAACACTCTCCCCTCTCGCTATGCATCACCATGATCTTGCGTGTGCGAGGAAATTTTTGAAATTACTACGCTCCCCAACAAAGGGCATCCGAGCCAGGTTTTTTATGGTTTGATGTTTTGCACGAGTAGAACACAAGTGAGTTGTGGGCGATACAAGTCATACTACCTACCAGCATGTCATACTTTGGTTCAGCGGTATTGTGAGATGAAGCGGCCTGCACCGACATTACGCCAGACGCTTACGCGAGACTGGTTTCACCGCCACGAGCACTCGCTGCTTAAAGGTGACCGTGGGTGCCTGCTCTCTCACTTTAGTTGAACTGAGTGTGGCTACGCCCGGTCCTTGAGAAGGTTAAACGAGTCTATTTGACGAAGTATCGCTGTGGTTTTGATGCGAGGTGAGACTGGTTCTTGCTTAAGCCCGTAGCAGCCACGTAAAATTTGCAACAACAAAGTAGAGGACGCCTAACTTGTTTTTGCAGGCATGTTGTGATGTGATATGGTCAAGACGTGAAGCTATATTTTATTGTATGAGATGATCATGTTTTGTAACCGGTTATCGGCAATCGGCTAGAGCCATATGGTTGTCGCTTATTGTATGCAATGCATCGCTTCGTAATGCTTTACTTTATCACTAAGCGGTAGCGATAGTCGAGAAGCATAAGATTGGCGAGACGACAACGATGCTACGATGGAGATCAAGGTGTCGCACGGTGACGATGGTGATCATGGTGGTGCTGCGGAGATGAAGATCACGAAGCACAAGATGATGATGACCATATCATATCACTTATATTGATTTGCATGTGATGTTTATCCTTTATGCATCTTATCTTGCTTTGATTGACGGTAGCATTATAAGATGATCTCTCACTAAATTATCAAGAAGTGTTCTCCCGAGTATGCACCGCTGCCAAAGTTCGTCGTGCCTGCACACCACGTGATGATCGGTGTGATAAGCTCACGTCCATCTACAACGGGTGCAAGCCGGTTTTGCACACGCAGAATACTCTGGTTATACTTGACGAGCCTAGCATATGCAGATATGGCCTCGAACACGGAGACCGAAAGGTCGAGCGTGAATCATATAGTAGATATGATCAACATAAGATGTTCACCATTGAAAACTACTCCATTTCACGTGATGATCGGTTATGGTTTAGTTGATTTGGATCACGTGATCACTTAGATGACTAGAGAGATGTCTTTCTAAGTGGGAGTTCTTAAGTAATGTGATTAATTGAACTTAAATTTATCATGAACTTAGTACCTGATAGTATCTTGCTTGTTTATGTTTGATTGTAGATAGATGGCTCGGTTGTTGTTCCGCTGAATTTTAATGCGCTCCTTGAGAAAGCAAAGTTGAAAGATGATGGTAGCAATTACACGGATCGGGTCCAGAATTTGAGGATCATCCTCATTGCTGCACGTAAGAGTTACGCCCCGGATGCACCGCTAGGTGCCAGCCTCGCCGCTGATGTAACCGACGACGTTAAGAACGTCTCGCGAGCAAAGTCGATGACTACTCTATAGTTCAGTGTGCCATGCTTTACGGCTTAGAACCGGACTTCAACGACGTTTTGAACGTCATGGAGCATATGAGATGTTCCAGAGTTGAAGTTAATATTCCAACAGTAATGCCCGGATTGAGAGATATGAAGTCTCCAATAAGTTCTATAGCTGCAAGATGGAAGAGAATAGTTCACAAGTGAGCACATACTCAAAATGTCCGGGTATTACAATCACTTGACACAATTGGGAGTCAATCTTCCGGATGATTGTGTCATTGATGTAATTCTTCAATCACCGCCACCAAGCTACAAAGGCTTCGTGATGAACTATAATATGCAAGGGTTAGTAAAGACTATACCGAGCTCTTCGCAATGCTAAAGGCTGCGGAGGTAGAAATCAAGAAGGAGCATCAAGTGTTGATGGTCAATAAGACCACTAGTTTCAAGAAGAAAGGCAAAGGGAAGAAGAAGGAACTTCAAGAAGAACAGAAGCAAGTTGTCGCTCAGAGAAGAAACCCAAGTCCGGACCTAAGCCTGAAATCGAGTGCTTCTACCGCAAGCGATCGGTCACCGAAGCGGAACTGCCCCAAGTATTTGGCGGATAAGAAGGATGGCAAGGTGAACAAAGGTATATGTGATATACATGTTATTGATGTGTACCTTACTAGAGCTCGCAGAGCACTGGTATTTGATATCGGTTCTGCTAATATTTGCAACTCAAACAGGACTACTGATTGCTTAACACCGCAAAGGACGAGGTGACGATGCGCTGGGAAATGGTTCCAAAGTCGATGTGATCGCGGTCGGCACGCTACCTTTACATCTACCTTCGGATTAGTTTTAGACCTAAATAATTGTTATTTGGTGCCTGCGTTGAGCATGAACATTATATCTGGATCTTGTTTAATGCGAGACGGTTATTCATTTAAATCGAGAATAATGGTTGTTCTATTTATATGAGTAATATCTTTTATGGTCATGCACCCTTGAGGAGTGGTCTATTTTGATGAATCTCGATAGTAGTGATACACATATTCATAATGTTGAAGCCAAAAGATGCAGAGTTGATAATGATAGTGAAACTTATTTGTGGCATCGCCGCTTAGGTCATATCGGTGTAAAGCGCATGAAGAAACTCCATACCGATGGACTTTTGGAGTCACTTGATTATGAATCACTTGGCACTTGCGTAACCGTGCCTCATGGGCAAGATGACTAGAACACCGCTTCCGGTACTATGGAGAGAGCAACAGATTTGTTGGAAATCATACATACAGATGTATGTGGTCCAATGAATGTTGAGGCTCGTGGCGGATATCGTTATTTTCTCACCTTCACAGATGACTTAAGCAGATATGGGTATATCTACTTAATGAAACATAAGTCTGAAACATTTGAAAAGTTCAAAGAATTTCAGAGTGAAGTTGAAAATCATCGTAACAAGAAAATTAAATTTCTACGATCAGATCATGGAGGTGAATATTTGAGTTACGAGTTTGGTCTACATTTGAAACAATGCGAATAGTTTCACAACTCACGCCACCCGAACACCACAACAGAATGGTGTGTCCGAACGTCAGAATCGCACTTTACTAGATATGGTGCGATCTATGATGTCTCTTACAGATTTACCGCTATCGCTTTGGGGTTATGCTCTAGAGACGGCCGCATTCACACCGAATAGAACACCGTCGAAACTGCTGAGACGACACCTTATGAACTGTGGTTTGGCAAGAAACCAAAGTTGTCGCTTTCTTAAAGTTTGGGGATGCGATGCTTATGTGAAAAAGCTTCAACCGATAAGCTCGAACCCAAATCGGAGAAATGTGTCTTCATAGGATACCCAAAGGAGACAGTTGGGTACACCTTCTATCACAGATCCAAGGCAAGACATTCGTTGTTAAAATGGATCCTTTCTAGAGAAGGAGTTTCTCTCAAAGAAGTGAGTGGGAGGAAAGTAGAACTTGATGAGGTAATAGTACCTTCTCCTTACTTGAAAGTAGTTTGTCGCAGAAACCGGTTTCGAGACACCTACACCAAGTAGTGAGGAAGTTAATGATGTTGATCATGAAACTTCAGATCAAGTTACTACGTAACCTCGAGATCAACCAGAGTAAAATCCGCACTGAGTGGTACGGTAATCCTGCTCGAAATCATGCTACTAGATCATGATGAACCTATGAACTATGAAGAAGTGATGGTGAGCCCAGATTCGCAAAATGGCTTGAGGCCATGAAATCTGAGATGGGATCCATGTATGAAAACAAAGTATGGACTTTGGTTGACTTGCCCGAGGGTAGGCAAGCAATAGAAAACAAGTGGATCTTCAAGAAGAAGACCGACGCCGACGGTAATATTATCGTTTACAAAGCTCGACTTGTCGCAAAGGGTTTTCGCAAGTTCAAGGGATTGACTACGATGAGACCTTCTCACCAGAAGCGATGCTTAAGTCCGTCCGAATCATGTTAGCTATTGCCGATTTTATGATTATGAAATTTGGCAAATGGATGTAAAACTGCATTCTGAATGGATTTCGGAAGAAGAGTTGTATATGATGCAACCGAAGGTTTTATCGATCCAAAGGAGCTAACAAAGTGTGCAAGCTCCAATGATCCATCTATGGACTGGTGCAAGCATCTCGAGTTAGAATAAGCGCTTTGATAGTATGATCAAAGCATTTGGGTTTGTACAGACTTTTGGAGAAGCCTTTATTTACAAGAAAGTGAGTGGGAGCTCAGAGCATTTTCGATATTATATGTAGATGACATATTGCTAATCGGAAATGATATAGAATTTCTGGATAGCATAAAGGATACTTGAATAAGAGTTTTTCAATGAAAGACCTCGTGAAGCTGCTTACATATTGGGCATTAAGATCTATAGAGATAGATCAAGACGCTTAATTGACTTTCACAAAGCACATACCTTGACAAAATTTTGAAGAAATTCAAATGGATCAAGCAAAGAAAGGGTTCTTGCCTGTGTTACAAGGTGTGAAGTTGAGTAAGACTCAATGCCCCACCACCGCAGAAGATAGAGAGAAAATGAAAGATGTTCCTATGCTTCAGCCATAGGCTCTATCATGTATGCAATGCTGTGTACCGCACTGATGTGTGCCTTGCTATAAGCCTAGCAGGAGGTACCAAAGTAATCCAGAGTGGATCATCGACAGCGGTCAAGAACATCCTGAAATACCGAAAAGGACTAAGGATATGTTTTCAGATATGGAGGTGACAAAGAGCTCATCGTAAATGGTTACGCTGATGCAAGCTTTGACACCGATCCCGGACGATTCTAAATCGCAGACCGGATACGATTTACACTAAACGGAGGAGCTGTCGGTTGGTGCAGTTCTAAACAAAGCGTCAGAAGGGATCTACATGTGAAGCGGAGTACATAGCAGCTTCGAAGCAGCTAATGAAGGAGTCTCGATGAAGGAGTTCATATCCCATCTAGGTGTCATACCTAGTGCATCGGGTCCAATGAAAATCTTCGTGACAATATCGAGCAATTGCCTTAGCGGCGAATCCAGATTTCACAAGAGGACCAAGCACATCAAGAGACGCTTCAATTCCATCCGGACTTAGTCCAGAGGGAGACATAGAGATTTGCAAGATACATACGGATCTCAATGTTGCGCACCGCTGACTAAGCCTCTTCCACGAGCAAAACATGATCAGCACCAAGACTCCATGGGTGTTAGGATCATTACTATGTAATCTAGAATATTGACTCTAGTGCAAGTGGGAGATCAAGGAAATATGCCCTAGAGGCAATAATAAAGTTATTATTTATTTCCTTATTTCATGATAAAAGTTTATCATTCATGCTAGAATTGTATTAACCGGAAACATGATACATGTGTGAATGCATAGACAAAACACTATGTCACTAGTATGCCTCTACTAGACTAGCTTGTTAATCAAAGATGGTTATGTTTCCCACCATGAACAAAGAGTTGTTATTTGATTAACAAGGTCACATCATTAGTAGAATGATCTGATTGACATGACCCATTCCATTAGCTTAGCACACGATCGTTAAGTATGTTGCTATTGCTTTTATCCATGACTTATACATGTTCCTCGTAACTATGAGATTATGCAACTCCTGCTTACGGAGGGACACTTTGGTGCTACCAAACGTCACAACGAATCGGGTGATTATAAAGGAGTACTACAGTGTCTCCAAAGGCAAATGTTGGGTTGGCGATTTCGAGATTAGGTTTTGTCACTCCGATTGCTCGGAGAGGTATCTCTGGCCCTCTCGGTAATGCACATCATCAAGCCTTGCAAGCACTACAACTAATGAGTTAGTTGTGAGATGATGTATTACGGAACGAGTAAAGAGACTTGCCGGTAACAAGATTGAACTAGGTATTGATACCGACGATCAAATCTCGCAAGTAACATACCGATGACAAAGGGAACAACGATGTTGTTATGCGGTCCGACCGATAAAGATCTTCGAGAATATGTAGGAACCAATATGGGCATCCAGGTCCCGCTATTGGTTATTGACCGAGACGGTCTCGGTCATGTCTACATTGTTCTCGAACCGTAGGGTCCGCACGCTTAAGGTTTCGGCGATGCTTATTATGAGTTTATGTATTTTGATGTACCGAAGAAGTTCGAGTCCCGGATGTGATCACGGACATGACGAGGAGTCTCAAATGGTCGAGACATAAAGATTGATATATTGAAGCCTATATTTGGAGTTCGGAATGGTTCCGTGAAAACGGAATTTATCGAGTACCGGAGGTTACCGAACCCCCGAACTAAATGGGCCTTAGTGGGCCTCGAGGAGAAGAGGAGGGGCGGCCAGGTGGCCGCGCGCCTCTCCCCCAGTCCGAATAGGACAAGGAGGGGGCGCCCCTTTCCCTCTTCCCTCCCCCAATCCTACTCCAACTAGGAAGGGGGGAGTCCTACTCGGTGGGAGTAGGACTCCTCGCGCGCCTCCTCTAGGCCGGCCGCACCTTCCCTCCCTCCTTTATATACGGGCAGGGGGCACCCTAGAACACACAAGTTTGATCTACGGATCGCCTTAGCCGTGCGGTGCCCCCTCCACCATATTCCACCTCGGTCATACCGTCGCAAGCTTAGGCGAAGCCCTCGCACCGTGAAACATCAAGATCGCCACCACGCCGTCAGGTCGACAAAACTCTCCCTCGACACTCGGCTGGATCGAGTACGAGGGACGCCATCGAGCTGCACGTGTCAAGAACTGGGCGCCAAGTAACGGCGCCGGATCGGTCGGATCGCGAGGAGAACGTACGACTACTTCCTCTACGCCAGATCGCTTCGCTCGGGTCTACGAGGGTACGAGACAACACTCTCCCCTCTCTGCTATGCATCACCATGATCTTGCGTGTGCGTAGGAAATTTTTTGAAATTACTACGTTCCCCAACAGTACTCCACGGTGAAATCGAACCCCAGTAGTTTGCCGACCCAGTGGTGTTGCGGAATGGTTGCCAAGCGCTGGTCCAGGAGGAATTTGAGACTGTAGTGGTCAGTTTTTACCACAAATTGGCGCCCCCAGAGGTATGGTCGCCAATGGCGAATAGCGAGCACCAGGCCAATGAGTTCCCGTTCATATGCTGCCAGAGAACGGTGACGAGACGCGGCCGGCCGGCTGAAGAAAGCCACCGGGTGCTGATCCTGGAGAAGGATGGCCCCGAAACCGTATGTAGACGCGTCACACTCGACGATGAACGGCCGTGTGAAATCTGGCAACGTGAGCATGGGAGCCGTGGTGACCGCCGTCTTGAGGGCGGTAAAAGTTGCTGCTGCCTCCGGTGACCATGAGAAGCCGTCCTTGCGAAGCAGGGCCGTGAGGGGCGTGGCGACCACGCCAAACTCCTTGACAAACTTGTGGTAGTACCCCGCAAGACCGAGAAACCCCGGATCGCGCTGCGTCGAAGCGAGGTTGCGCCGCCGGCCACGGCCGCACTTTTTCCGGATCCATGGCCACTCCGGACGCGGAGATGGTGTGACCCAGGTAGGAGATCGACTCAACGGCGAACGCGCATTTGGACCTCTTGACGAAGAGCCTGTGCTAGTGCAGTAGGGTAAAGATGGTGCGCACATGGCGAAGATGATCGGCCGACGTCTTGCTGAATATGAGGATGTCGTCGAAGAAGACGAGAACGAAGCGGCGCAGGTACGGCCGCATCAGATCGTTCATGAGTGCCTGGAACGTCGCCGGCGCGTTGCAGAGGCCGAACGACATCACCAGGAACTCGTAGAGGCCGTCATGGGTACGGAAGGCGGTCTTTGGGTTGTCCTCCGCACGCATCCGCACATGGTGGTAGCCAGAGCGCAGGTCGACTTGGTGAAGAAACGAGCGCGCCGGAGCTTGTCGAGGAGTTCGTCCACCACCGGAATTGGAAACGCATTCTGGACGGTGATGGCGTTCAGGGCGCGGTAGTCGATGCAGAAGCGCCAGGACCCGTCGGGCTTGCGGACCAGCAGTATCGGCGATGAGAATGTGGAACAACTCGCTCGGTTGATGCCCTGGGCGAGCATGGCGGCGCATTGACGCTCCAGCTCGTCCTTGTGCGCGGCCGGGTAGCGGTACGGACGGACGGCCACCGGGGCGGAGCCGGGCAGCAGGGTGATGCCGTGGTCGCGGCTGCGGAGTGGTGGTATGCCGGAGGGTTCGGCGAAGATGTTGTCAAACTCGGTGATGATGGCGTCGAGGGAATCGCGGCCATTGCATGATTGCAGGGCTGGCCCGTCCGGTCCTGCAAGGCCGCGCCAGCAGACCCGATGGCCCCTCCGCCAGAACGTCATGGAGAGGGCGCGGAAATCCCACATGATCGGTCCCAGCTGCCGCCAGCCATCGCGCGCTCAGACGACGCCATAGCTCGCGAGCGGCAAGGCGAGGAAATCCTCCGAGAACGCCTCTTGGTCAATGCGGAAGGACACGGCGCGGTATGCGCCCTGGCATGGAACACGCTCGCCGTTGGCCACCGTGACACGCATCTTCTCGGTGGTGGGGATGGCGCAGTAAGACGAGCGCCGCCTCGGCGATGAAGTTGTGGGTGGAGCCTGAGTCGATCAGGGCGAGGAGGGAGACACCCCCGAGGGTGATATGCATCTGCATGGTCTCGCTCGTGCGCATGCCGGAGATCGCGTGGAGCGAGATCCGAGGGTCGTCCGGCGAGGCATCGGTGGCGGAGGCCGTGTCGTCGTTGTCGTCGTCCGGCGCTAGGTCGAGGAGAAAGATGCGCTGGCACACACGGTTGTGGCCCCTGCCAAACTTCACGTTACAATTGAAGCATAGGCCCAGGCGACGGCGTTCCTCCATCTCGGTCTGTGACAGGCGTTTGATTAGGCGCCCCTCCGGCGGACTGGGAGCATGCGGGGGTGCGGTTGGTAGGGCCGGTGCGGGGGGCGCGAGGCGTGGTACTGGCGCCGGCAGGATGCCCTTCTGCTGAAAACGCACCGGTGGCGCGGAGGCGAGCGCGCACTGGTCGCGCAGCTCCAACTTGCGGGTGAGGCTCATGGCGACGGCGAGGGACTGCAGGTTGTGGATTTCCACGTCGAGGCTGAGGGGTGGTTGAAGTCCCGCCGTGAAGATCTGGACCTTTTGTGTCTCTGATAAGATGCCTGCCCGGGGGAGGAGCGCCTCAAACCGCTCCTGGAAGTCAACGACGGACGCCAGCGCTTGCATGCCATTAGTTCGCCCAGTGGGTTAGCGCGCAAAGGTGGCCCGAAGCGGAGGTTGAGCAGCTCGGAGAAGCGGCGCCACGGCGGAGTGCCTTCGTCACGCTGGACCTGCATGTACCACAGCTGGGCAGAACCCTCGAGGTTGTAGGACGCCATCCGCATTTTTTCCTCCTCGGCGATCCGTTGTTGATGGAAGAAGGACTCGATCTGTTGAGGAAAGCGAGCGGATCTGACGTGCCGTCGAACTTGGGGAAGTCCATCTTCTGAAACCGGGGCGGTCGATCATTATGGTGCTGCCCATCGGGCGTGTCGGCCGCCGACGAGGAGGTTGACTTGTCCTTCGCAGGCTGCCACGGACGATCGCAGGGACGCCACGGTTGCAGTCAGGCCTCGATCATCTTGGCCAAATCAGCGGTGGTGGGTTCCGCCATGGCTGAAGAAACCGAGGCGGCGCGGATGGCGGCGATGGAGGTGGGCTGGGCGGCGGTGCAGCGTGGAGGAGGACGAGGAACGCCTGAACTCGATACTGTTGTCAAGGGCCTCAGTGCTCAAGATGAGGGGCCTCGACTCACGAGTTCGTAGTCTCGTGGATAGGAGCGCTAGGGTTTTCACTGGCTGCTCAATGGTGCGGGAGGAGAGGGTAGGAGTAGAGAAAGAGGTAGGAGATAATAACTTTATTGCTTGACCTCAAAGGGTGCTGATTCTACGATATATAAAGACCCAACTAGGAATATGGAAAATTGCATTTTTGGAATTTGCAATAATGCGATGGGCTTAACGACGGAATTGAACCGCAAGATGGTGGATTCACAATCCACTGCCTTGATCCACTTGGCTACATCCGCCCCTTATCCAGCTAAAGGATTTTTTTCTTTTTTCCATTGATCATTATTCTATTTATTCTGACCTCCGTACTTCGATCGAGATATTGGACATAGAATGCCACTCTTTAGGGCTGCTAACAAACTAAAAACCTATGCCAAAACTACTCCTTTATTCTAGAAACTAATGTATAAGGACCAGGACTCTGCCCAGCCTACGCCTCGCCTGTTGCGGGCTGCGGCTGTCGCTCCTGGCCGCATGGCCCACGCCTGTAGGCCGTGCCCCACATGACAGCCATAAGGCGGCCAGTTCCGATGTTAGAATCTAACAACACAGCTTGATCATGCTCGAATAGGCGCATTATGTGATACTTGAGTGTAGCAGTTTTAAATATTTTGGAGAACTACAATTATTTACACGTGTGACATTGACTGCAGGGTGAGGACAGGTGCTGCCGAAGATAATTCGAGGTTTCTCGGAAAATCCAGGGGACAATGTCATAGTGCTGACATCGGGGACGAATTTTGATACTTCGGGAGAAGCCTATGACTTTTACAACCTGTGCTTTTGGGATAAGCGATTCGGCATTAGTAGGAAGACTGAAAGATAGTTAATGGGAAAATTAGTGGTGTGATTGAATAAGTAGTTTCATGTTTCTGATGTCTGATGTATGATTAGAGCAGTTTCTCTTATGGTGTACTGAATTATTAAAGATTGTGTGTGAATTGTTAAGATGCAATTTTTCTAAGTATGTGTGGATCCACGGCGGTCCAGACTGTACTACTGTAGTAGTTTATACTTTCTGAATGCAACGTAGCATGATAAATATATTGTGTTTGACAAATAACTGAAAATAGTGCTATGTAGTCAGGTCTGTGAGCATTGCGGGTAAATCATCACTAAAACTTTGCTTTGTGTGGGCGTTGCTGGTGTTCTTATGTCCAGAAGTCTGATGTCTGAATTTGTTGAGAAATTGAATGACTCTTCACATTTCCTTTCGGCCTGCTCAACAAGTCTTAACGATGCTTGCCCTGAAATCTGGTAAGCGGGTGTCTGCTCCCGTCCAAAGAGAACTTCCATCAGTTCAAATTTTTTTTTCCCGAAACGGAGGCAAAAGTTTTGCCTCATCAATTAATTAAAAAGAACAAAATTGCCCAGTTAATTAAAGGAAAATCGGGCGAAAATCAATACAAACGGAGGACGGACTAACTACTGACATGGCAAGAAAAACCTCACAACCGCAAAGGCGGCCCCCGCCGGACTTCTAATTACACAACATCCACAAACCTCGACATTGCTACTACGCCATGTGACCCCCGACAAGAACACCTCAATATAAGACATCAAACACCTTCCAACCCACAACGACGACCCAATCCAAGAGGATGGGCCGAGAGAATGAAGATCATCCATCAAGTAGCCAAAGACGCCTTGCCTATGGCACCACTCTTGCCTTTTCCTACCTTCTTGTGTTTGCCTCTTATTGGTGTCCCCGTCAGAAGGCAAGCAATCGACCTGCCCAAACCAGGTCTAGCAACCTCCACACTAGCGAGCAAGTCACAAAGTTCTTTCGCGAAGAGAGCATTTGGATTTGGAGTAGGTGCAACCACACTTGGCTCAGTGGTCATGTCACTCACAGGCATCACATGCTCGATGGTCGCAGACGAGGGAATGGCAGGGACTGCAACGTCCAAATCACCACACCCCATGGCATCAGGTATCTGGCTAGACTCCAGGGGTGATGATGGCGGTAAAGCCACAATCGAGATCTCGGGGGGGTCTACCTTCCGTTGTTCGACGGACAGAGGCAGAACCGGGCCCTCACACAACTCCTGCAACTCAGGCATGATCTCCAGCACCGGAGTCACAACCACATCATTGTCCAGTCCCTTAGAGGCTGACGACGGAGAACATGCTCTAGCACGAGGGGAGAAACGACCATGAAGCTCGGCACCCATCCCGACCTCGAAGGTGTCAACAGGCACAACCAAAGGACGCAATACATGAGCAGTCTGCAACACAGGCGGCGCCATGGAGAGATCGCCAAGTGCAGCCTCAACACGCTCCATGAAGCTCTCCATCCGCAACATCCAACCTTGCATGGAGTCAATGACATCACGAAGAGGCTGGACCGTTTCCTGAAGCTGGAGGGATGTCATACCAAGGAGCTCAGAGCGCAACAGCTTGGCCTGCCGCTCCAAGGCAGGCCGCACAGGGAAATCCGTCGAGGCCATAGAGCCAGCAGGAGCAGCAACAATCGATGCCCAAGAATCACGACAAAATGTCTTCGAGAGGGGCGAGGCTTCTTTCTGGACCTTGCGAGGAGCTAGAGCTTGTTGGTGCCCGGGGAGGCATGGCAACGGTGACACGGTAGGGCTTCCCAAAAAGCTGAGGGGACGCCAGGGATTGCGGCACTCACGTGCTCGATGACCATTCTCAAGGCACCGAGAACACCTAAAAGGATCTCGACAAACCGCTGCACGGTGACCAGGAAGGAGGCATCTGCAACATCTACCACGAAGCCAAGCAGGGACAGGACGGGGAGCCAATGCAGGGACCAGAGAGTCCAGGCGTTGCATGTATCGCCGCGGCAGCACCTCCTGCCAATCTCCGCACGCATCCGCATCACACGTCACACCCGACTGAGTAGCCGGAACTGAGTATTTGGCAGCCGGCGGTGGCGTCCGCGGGTTGGCTGCTCTGTTTTTCCTAGAGATGATCTTCAGTACACAGTCGTGTGCAGGTGCATGGGCAGTTGTCGGTGAACCAAGTGGGTGGATCGGAGGTGGCGATCAGTTCATCTTCCGGTGTTTCTACAGTTTCTGTTCATGTGCGCATCTGAACTAACAGTGCGTATCTCGACTTTGCCGGCCCATATCTTGCTGTCATCCGAGCCGGTAGGAACGTGCCGGACGGCGTCTTGTTTGATGGGCAAAGAGGTTTTATGTTTCATGCACATGGGAAATAAAAATTTGGTGCAAACACTGCTAAAAAATACATCCTTAATCTATACATCTTATGGAAATATGTTTTTTTAACTCAGATTTCTCATCCTGATAACTATATTTGCAATTAAAACAATGGTTCCTTAGCTGGTTTGTACTCCCTCCGTTCCTAAATATAAGTCTTTGTAGGTATTTCACTGTGGACTACATACGAATGTATATAGATGCATTTTATGTGTAGATTCATTCATTATGCTCCGTATGTGGTTCATAGTGAAATCTCTCAAAAGACTTATTTAGGAACGGATTACATGTTATGTTTTTTTTTCAAACTCGGATTTCACATGGTGGTAAACATATTTTCAATGTAACATGGTTTAACACATGGGCTTTCTACTATCAATATCGAATATGTCCTTGCAAAATGAAATTATTTTCATCGATAACATGGCTTTAGCGGGTCTCTGCGCCATTTGGCGCAACGGGTCAACTAGTAAGTATATAATAGATGATAGATTTCAGACAAAATCTGCCCTGCTGCTCAAGAATGTAAAGCCATGTCATTCAACTTGTTGTCAATTGATCCTAATGGTAAATACAAATACATGTCACTTAAAAAGATTATGCCATTATAGTTTTCTGAAACAAGAATACGCCATAATAGCATAGTGCCAGAATTATTTCAGTCGCTATACAGTTTGATGCGATTCACATGCATGATATTTTAATGAGTAGCCAAATCGAAATATAAGGCACGTAGAAGGAAGAGGAACCAGGAGTGGTGATGTTGTGCTCATCTATACCATCGCTTGTGAGCTATGCAGTGGCAGCTGCCCTATAGAGAGGAATGGTTGTGGCCCGGGAACATGGCGCCTCAAAAGCAATGTTATATGCTGTTGAGGAAGGGTGCCTCTGATGGTCACGCTGCGTCAGCATGTCATCGCCAGTGCCGACAACAGGCCAACGCCGGGAGGGAGGTGGCACACCGCCGCAGGAGAGCGGAGTAGAGCACAGTACAACGTGAGGAGGGGGGCAACTTACCAAACCTCCCGCCATGGTCACCCTCGATTGGATCCACCATCCTGCACATGTCGTCGTTGCCGTCCTACGCCAGTGCCTCCTTCAGGCACTGCATAGCGGCCGCTCCACCTCACCATTGCCTTGACACGGAGCAGCCAACCAGGACGGAGCGATAAGGTGTTGGAGCACCTCCTCGTGTCAGCTTTAGCGCCCGCTTAGCCAAGGCGCCAACTCCCGGCGACGCCGTGGGTGGGGTCGGCTCTTGTGGCATGCGATGGCGGGCGTCGGCGATCTGGGCAGGTGAAAGGTCGAGGCGCGGGGTGGCTCGCGGCGTCGAGCATGTGGCATGCTTGAACAACGGGGACGCCGGGACTCCAGCACCTGAACGACGTGAGGTCGCGAGCTCGTGGTCGAGAGCAATGACATTGGCCCAAGATGACGTCAACGTCGACGATGTGCACCCGCGGCCTGAGTTTAGCCTACCGCGTGGAGGTACGCCGCCTTCCTTCCTCTCCTCCGTCATGGCCTCTGATCGTGGTGGGGGCCACGGGAGAGAATTTTGGATCTTGGTGGTGGGACTACGCCGCCTTCCCTTCCTCTCCTCCGTCATGGCCTCTGCTCGTGGTGGGTGCGATGGGAGAGAATTTTAGAGCTTGGTGGTGGGACGAGGAGGCGGCGGTTGTGTTGTGTCGGGATGAGGGAGAGACAATTTATAGATCTACAACAGTGATGAAGAGGACATGAGATTGGACTGGAGTTTTCTAGAGAGAAGATACGGGACGACATGAGATTGGACTGGAGTTTTCTAAAGAGAAGTTATGTGTCCCGACCAGACCCATCTTCCATAGTAAAAAAAACTAAAACTGGTGTAAAAATTGTAACGTGGCAAAGGAAGGAACCAGAATCAAAGCAGCGATGGACACGTACAATCGGAACACATGAAAGGAAACTGACGTGACCCTTCATGGGCATTCAATAGAAAGAAAGACGTGGTAAAAAAAGGTGCAAGATCTAGGTAGCTAAAAAATAGGAACGACAAGGAAAGCTCCCGTCACACGCGTCATTTTCTCAGGGGCGGTAAAAAAAATTCCAGAAAAACTAGAAAAAGGGAACTCTTACGGGCCTAGTATTCTTAGTATTAGGCAGTTTTGGTATTTGACGCCAATTAAAGCTTGAACAATTTTGGTTTTTCCTGTGACATATCACGAGCTGTCCTACCTGTAGCTCGTCTACATTGAGTTCGTAGGATCCGGCTTGCCTGTTCCCTCCCATGCTCCCATCCAAGCTCCCACTTCATCCTATAGTTGTTTTTTTCTTTTTTCCTTCCTAATCTAATCATCCCCCTGATTTTAACGGGGTGGGCCCGGACCTTATTTTGTTCCAATCAAATCAAGCCACGTACGTGAGAGTACGGATGGGCGCACGTGTGGGGCTCAGGCAAGACTCGTCTGAGTTCGTATGCCCCTCTCTCAAGCCGGTCCTGATGGATATTTATTAGGCACCAATACGCGCCGGCGTACCAGCCGAACGATTCGGCCGGTCAGCCCCAGCCGCACGATGCATGCGTCCACATCGCACGATTCCTCCTCTCGCGCACCCATGAGCCCGTCTTCTTCCTCTCGACAGCTCCCCTAGGCCTCCCGCTTCCTCCCCTCGCTGACAAGCCATGACTCCGCGGTTGCCCCTGCGCCGCCCGCCGCGGCACCGCGCTCATCCTCATCGGCCGCCCGCGCCGCCGCGCTCCCGTCACCGTCGAGTGGTTGCAGCTTTTTTGCCAGGCGTTTCCAGCATCCTTGATGGGAAGTTCCAACACTGCCGGTGGTGACCGCCCAACTCCGGGGAGCAGCGTCGTCGGTGCTCCGTCCGACTGGTTCCAGCATCGATCTCGCTCTGCTGGTCCACGGGTGCGTCGTCCCAAAAATCAAGAGGCCGCCCCCCTCTCCTTGCAGCTCCACTACACCGCGGTTCCAGCTTGCCGGACAACGGTTGCAACATCCCAGCCGTAGGGGGTCGCCTTGCAGCTCCACTGGACTGCCGTTGCAGATCCACTGGACTGCGGTTCCATCTCTCGTGGCAATGGTTGCAGCTCCCCTTGCATGGCTGCGGCACGCCATGCCGGTGGCCATGTCATCCCGCCGTCACCAATGCAGCAAAACTGGTCACCCGTAGTAGCAAAACAAACCACGGTTGCAGCTCTCATGCATTACCATTGTATCTTTTCTAGAATAATGTCGTAGCTTTTTCCTTTGGTCGCGGGTCGCAGCTCGCCGTCGCGCCCCCACGCATCACGGATGTAGCAATTTTGATCACTGGTTCCAGCAAATTTAGATGCCCGTTCCAGCAAAAATAACTGCCACCGTCGTTGCTCCAACCAGTTGTAGCAAAAAAGACGGCCAGTTCCAGCATCTAGTGTGGTCGGTTATAGCAATAAAAGTTCTTGGTTGTAGCTCCAACCCTGACCGGCTCCAGCACCGGCGATGAAGCTGGTAGCATCCCCCCATGGCTCGGCACCAGGGTCGGTGATGGACGAATCCAGTGTTGGTGGTGGCAGCAGCGTAGCGTCAACCCGCCGGCGGCCGGCGGCGAGGGGAGCTCGCAATGGTTCATGAGCAACGGGGAGGAGAAAAAGTCATGGTTGTGGAGTCTCGGCTGAAGGTAGAAGAAAGGAAAAAAAGGAAGGCAGGAAAAAAGATAAGAATAGGAGAGGGGGCGGTTGTGCGAGGCCCACCACGTACACGCATCTTGCTCGGGAGTTGTTTTCGTGGGGTCAGAGTGGCGTGCGAGCCGGCCGAACGTTCGGCCGGCGCCCCAGCCCCAATCGTTTTCCATATTTATTTTCTTTGTGATTTTGAGTCAGAGCAAGCATGGCAAGTTGACAACACTACTGCACGTTTGTAGTAACTGGACGGAAAAAAATCATATGGGCATGGTGAGATCCGCACTTCATTCAAACTCCTTTCTTTTTCTATTGCTATATCCCTGTCTTATATTTTCTTCTCACATTTTAAGATACAAAAATAGATGGTCTGAATTTTGCTAATGCGGACTGGTCGACAGATGACAAATCTATTTGGGGCCTGGATCCAGATATTCACTTGTTTAGTACAACGTGCACATGCTATCTTTATAAATCTCTGATAGTGCGTTGCGGCCGGGGAAGAGATAAGGAGAGAAGAGAACAGCTCGACGGGAGAAGAATAGAGAAAGGGGCAGCAAAAACATTGGTCATTGCTGCTGTGCTATTGCATACCATGAACAAAGAATGAAGAAAGATGAACGAGAGAAGATAAACAGGAAAGGGTGCTGCAGTTGTGCCGCTGCATTCTTGGCAAGTTTTGTCATACTCATCATCCATACTTCAAGGGTAACCTTCTATTTAGTCCAAAACTATAATTCACAAGAATTTATTTTATTCCTGTAGCCCACGGCCGACCTTGGGTTGACCACATTGGATGCATTTTGGGGGTCAAAAAGAGGATAAGCGATGGCACGGGTGGACCGCGGCCGACCTTGGGTTGACCACATTGGATGCATTTTGGGGGTCAAAAAGAGGATAAGCGATGGCACAGGTGGACCGCAGTGTTTAAATAAAGGACATTGACATGTGTGGGAGATGTCTTGAGTCATTTAGTACTTACTAGCAAAAGGACCCGTACGTTGCAACGGGAGAAAAGAATAACACACGCTTTTAATTTAGAAAAAAATGGTATATAATTTGAGTATTTGTAGTTACGGCCCAAACAAAGATGGTCTTTGCCAACAAAATGTGAGTTCAAGATTTCACATGTCTTCTATTTAAACACGGCTTGCATGTAGATTTAATACGTACGAACAAACGGGCAAAGAAATAGGCAAGTGATTTTCAATTTCGTCTCTAATCCTGATTTTGTTATGTTTATTTATCCACAATCCGGATTAGTACCTATATGAAAGAAAGACGGATAATGCACTGTTGATTAAGATTGCACCCTAAATAGTATTATTTTTAAATGATTAACAGGTAAAATAACATCATATTCAGATTCTATATTTTTTCTAATCAAATTTCATATATAACATGTAAATTTGGAGTTACGGTTTAGAAGATGAGTATTTTAAAAAACATTTTGTATGTACTGCAGGTTTAATATAAGAAAAATTAGGGGTTTTCTATAAAATAGTATGACAGACTAACAATACATATTTCTTTTATTAGTAGGTATAGGTATACATATAAATTATTGGGCTATGATTATGTGACAATTTTTTCTCCCCGTCACAACGCACGGGCATGTTTGCTAGTATAAGATAAAGTGGCTGTTGGAAATATGCCCTAGAGGCAATAATAAAAGTATTATTATATTTCAATGTTCATGATAATTGTCTTTTGTTCATGCTATAACTGTATTATCCGGAAATCGTAATACACGTGTGAACACTTAGACCCCAATATGTCCCTAGTGAGCCTCTAGTTGACTAGCCCACAGATCAATAGATAGTCATGGTTTCTCGACTATGGACATTGGATGTCGTTGATAACGGATCACATCATTAGAAGAATGATGTGATGGACAAGACCCAATCCTAAGCATAGCATAAAAGATCGTAGTTCGTTTGCTAGAAGCTTTGCCAATGTCAAGTATCTCTTCCTTCGACCATGAGATCGTGTAACTCCCGCCACCGAGGAGTGTCTTGGTGTATCAAACGCCACAACGAATCGGGTGACTATAAAGGTGCATTACAGGTATCTCCGAAAGTATCTATTGGGTTGACACGGATCGAGATGGGATTTGTCACTCCGTATGACGGAGAGGTATCTCTGGGCCCACTCGGTAATGCATTATCATAATGAGCTCAAGGTGACCAAGGTGTTGGCCACGGGATCATGCATTACGGTACGAGTAAAGTGGCTTTCCGGTAACGAGACTGAACAAGGTATTGGGATACCGACGATCGAGTCTCGGGCAAGTAACGTACCGATTGACAAAGGGAATTGCATACTGTAACGCCCCGAGACCGACGCTCCAGAAGACTTCCAGCTATTCCGAGTTTCATCATGTGATTTTTTTGTTCGTTGCATTCATCATGCCATCTTTTGCATTGCATCATGTCATCATGCCATCATATCATTAATTTTTTAAAACCTCAACTAAATAAATTGCATAGATCTTTTGATCTATTTAAATCGAGGGAATTCACGATGGTGATTTCTCTTTATAATATATCCTCCCGATATTAGTGGAGCTATTATAAAATAATTCCATTCTCTGGAGTTCACCCATTAACAAACTTGCAAAATCCCAATGCCCTTTATTATTTCAATTCTTGGCCTCTAACTTTGCCATATATTCTTTCTTATTTTTCCGGAGCTTCCCCAAAAATCACAACATTTTTGGACCTTCCTTTTACCTAGTCCTAGTTCAAACCTATTGAATTAAATTCAAATGATTTTGAATTTAATCTTGCAATCTTGCTCACTTCTATTTTCTTGGGACTAGCGCATTTTTGTGAGTCCAAGAATATTATTTGCATGTGCTAATTCTTTGCCTATCCTTCTCTTTCTTTTCTTTCTCTTTTTCTGTTTTGTTTTAAATGGGAAAATGAGAGAGAGAAGAGAGAGTGCAGCCTTTTGGCCCAGCAGCCAGGCCCAGCCTGCTCTCTCTGCAGCCCAAGGCCCAGCCGGGCCCTGCCTTCTAACCCTAGCGAACCCTCCTCTGCGCCCCATCTCTTCCTTGCCCAATCCGCCTCCTCTCCTCTCGACCCGATCGCTCCCCTGATCCCTTCCCTTGCGCCCAACGCCTCGCCAGCCCGATCCCATCTCCTCGATCCCCTCCTCCTTTCTTCCTCGTCGCGCCAACCAGGAGACGCCGCCCAGCGCCTGTCTTCCTCCTCGCCTGCCTCCGCCGCCCTCCTCAGATCCTTCCTCCGCGCCACGACCCCTCGCGCAGCAGCAGGCCCCGCCACCGCCCCGCCTCGTCCTCCCCCCGCCTCGTTGCTACCTGGCGCTGCCTGGCGACCACCATGAGAACCTCGCCCGACCTTCCGCGACCACGACCGGAGCTCGCCAAACGCTGATGCCGCCTCCGCAGAAACCTCCGCGACCACACCATGGACGAGCTCGCGACCACGCCTCCGCCACCGCTTGCACACCCGCCATCCTCCTGCGCCAAGTCCTCGGAGCCCCGAGCCCCAAGCGCCGCCTCGCTCCCTCCATCGCCAGCGCCCTACCTCCTTCACGCCCCATCAGCATCTCGCGCGCCGCCTCCCCGGCGTCTGCCTCTGCCATGGCCTTCCTCCTCCGTGCTCGCAGTAACGCTGCTTCGCTGCACTGCTCTTCTTCGCGCGCCTTCCTCGCTATGCCCCGTGGCGTGGTCCTTCTCCGCAACTAGCGCCCCTCCATGGACGCATCACCACCGCTCGTGCACGCCTCGATTTGTCCAAGTCCGATGATGTTTTTGTACGACTACGCACGGATACACCAAGACCGCCCCGGATAATATCAAGTACCACGACAATCATGTCCCCTCAAGTACATCTCGCGCCGTGTACCACTACCGCCGCCAAGACCGTCAAGTGTACAACTACCGCCGCCAAGATCGCGAGTACCTCTACAAAACGTGAACAACTACTTCCACGACGTCTGCGGAACCACTAATTTTCACGTAAACGCTGCTCGCCCGATTGCACGCTCAAGGTATAACCCAAACGATCGCGGCGAGATGCCCTTGCATGTATGAGATGCACCGCTTGCACCGCGGTCCGAATTGTTGCTTGCGCATTCCTTCTCGTTTGCCATGCCGTTGAACCGTGGGAACCCGGTAGTCGGGAGCACCCCACCATCTTTTGCATGTTCCGCACATCCGCACACTTGCTCTTTTGCACCGGTATCTCAATGAGTTATCGGATCATAGGATTGTTGTCGTGGCACCATTTTCGTTATCGTTGCCGTGGCACCATTTTCGTTATCGTTGCCGTGGCACCATTTTCGTTATCGTTGCCGTGGCACCCCTTTCGTTCCGCCATGGCGACAAATGCTTCTTAATGCTCTTGTCAACATTTTCATAAAAATTGCATAAAACTTGCATATGTCATCCGCATCATGATAACAACATTTAGATGCTTAAAATTGTTGTTGCTTTAAATTGCTAAATGCATGTGGGGATTTTCCGGAATTGTTGTTTGTTATTTCCGGCCTCATTTAAATTCCCTAAAATGTGTAGTTTACTTGTTCTTCACCCCTTGCCATGTTAACCAACATTTGATATTGTTGTGTTCATAACCGATAGAGAATTAAATAATTCGATGTGGTGTTTCGTCAATATGCAACTCGTTGCATATTGAGCTCCACTTAACTTGTAGTGTTGTTTGTGCATATTGCCATGCCATGCCTCATTAAACCGGACATGCATCATACTTGATTGTGCTTCATGCCATGTTTATGTGATGGTTGTTTACCATGTTGCTTGCTTCTTTCCGGTTTGCTTCTCTCGTTAGCTTCGGTTTCGTTCCGGAGTTGTGAGGATTCGTTCGACTACGTCCGTTTGTCTTCTTCATGGACTCGTTCTTCTTCCTTGCGGGATTTCAGGCAAGATGACCATACCCTCGAAATCACTTCTATCTTTGCTATGCTAGTTTGCTCGCTCTTTTGCTATGCCAATGCTACGATGCCTACCATTTGCTTGTCAGCCTCCCAAATTGCCATGTCAAACCTCTAACCTTTGACACCTTTCCTAGCAAACTGTTGTTTGGCTATGTTACCGCTTTGCTCAGCCCCTCTTATAGCGTTGTTAGTTGCAGGTGAAGATGAAGATTGTTCCTTGTTGGAACATGGAGATGTTGTTCCTTGTTGGAACATGTTTACTTGTTGGGATATCACAATATCTCTTATATTATTAATGCATCTATATATTTGGTAAAGGGTGGAAGGCTCGGCCTTATGCCTGGTGTTTTGTTCCACTCTTGCCGCCCTAGTTTCCGCCATACCGTGTTATGTTCCCGGATTTTATGCGTTCCTTACGCGGTCGGGTGATTTATGGGACCCCCGACAGTTCGCTTTGAATAAAACTTTTCAAAGAAGGCCCAACCTTGGTTTTACCATTTGCCTCACCTAGCCCTTTTTTCCCTTGGGTTTCGGAGCCCGAGGGTCATCTTTATTTTAGCCCCCGGCGGTGCTCCTTCGAGTGTTGGTCCAAACGGCAGATCAAGGGCCACCTCGGGCAACTCGAGGGCTGGTTTTACTCGTAGGCTGACCCATTCGGTGTGCCCCGAGAACGAGGTACGTCGACTTATCGGGATTTGTCGCACATCAGCGGCTTTGCTGGTCTTGTTTTACCATTGTCGAAATGTCTTGATGTACCGGGATACCGAGTCTGATCGGAGTGTCTTGGGTGAAGGTCTATTCCTTCGCTGATCGCGAGAGCTTGTCATGGGTTGTTGGGACACCCTGCAGGGTTTAAACTTTCGAGAGCCGTGCCAGCGGTTATGTGGCGATGGGAAGTTTTTAATGTCGGTTGTAGAAAACCCGAAGTTGACCTTAATTAAAAATACATCAACCGTGTGTGTAACCGTGATGGTCTCTTTCCGGCGGAGTCCGGGAAGTGAACACGGTGTTGGAGTTATGCTTGACGAGGTTGCTATAGGATCACTTCTTGATCATACTTTTATCGACCGTGCTTTGCCTTCTCTTCTCGCTCTCATTTGCGTATGTTAGCCACCATATATGCTAGTCGCTGCTGCAGCTCCACCTCATGCCTTTACCTTACCCATAAGCTTAAATAGTCTTGATCTCGCTGGTGTGAGATTGCTGAGTCCTCGTGACTCACCGGATACTTCCAAAACCAGTTTGCGGTGCCTATGTTATCGAAAGCGGTGACGCAACCAAGCTCAAGGAGGAGCTCGATGAAGATCTTGCCCTTTGTGTTGTTTCGCTCTAGTTGATCAAGAGTGGAGCCCAGCTTGGGGTTGATCGGGGACCTTGTCGCATTTGGGGTTCTTCTTTTATTTTGGTTCCGTAGTCGGACCTTGATTGTATCTGTATGATGTAATGCTTTATTCATGTAATTGTGTGAAGTGGCGATTGTAAGCCAACTATGTATCTCTTTCCCTTATGTATATCATGGGTTGTGTGAAGATTACCTCACTTGCGACATTGCTTTCAATGCGGTTATGCCTCTAAGTCGTGCTTCGACACGTGGGAGATATAGCCGCATCGAGGGCGTTACACATACAGGGTTTTGATCGAATCCTCGACGTCGTGGTTCAACCGATGAAATCATCGAGGAACATGTGGGAGCCAACATGGGTATCCAGATCCCGCTGTTGGTTATTGCCCAAGAGTCGTCTCGGTCATGTCTGCGTGTCTCCCGAACCCGTAGGGTCTACACACTTAAGGTTCGGTGACGCTAGGGTTAGTAGGAAGACTAGTATGTGACTACCGAATGTTGTTCGGAGTCCCGGATGAGATCCCGGACGTCACGAGGAGTTTCGGAATGGTCCGGAGGTAAAGAATAATATATAGGAAGTGGTATTTCGGCCATCGGGAAAGTTTCGGGGTCTCCCGGTAATGTACCGGGACCACCGGAAGGGTCACGGGGGTCCACCGGGTGGGGCCACCTATCCCGGAGGGCCCCATGGGCTGAAGTGGGAGGGGAACCAGCCCATAGTGGGCTGGTGCGCCCCCCTAGGCCCACCCCCTGCGCCTAGGGTTGAAACCCTAGGGGTGGGGGCGCGCCCCACTTGGCTTGGGGGGCACTCCACCCCCCTTGGCCGCCGCCCCCTTGGAGATTGGATCTCCAGGGGCCGGCCCCAAGGGGCCTATATAAAGGGGGGAGGGAGGGGGGCTGCAGTACCCATCTCCAAGGCGCAGCCCCTCCCCTCCCCAACACCTCTCCTCCTCCGTAAGCGCTTGGCGAAGCCCTGTCGGAGTACTGCTGCACCAACACCACCACGCTGTCGTGCTGCCGTTGGAGCGAGTTTCCTCAACCTCTCCTTTCCCCATGCTGGATCAAGAAGGAGGAGACGTCTCCCGTCCCGTACGTGTGTTGAACGCGGAGGTGCTGTCCGTTCATCACTTGGTCATCGGTGATTCGAATCACGTCGAGTACGACTCCATCATCACCTTGCAAGCTTCCGCACGCGATCTACAAGTGGTATGTAGATGCAAACTCTCTCTCGTTACTCGTTGCTTAGATGAACTCATAGATGGATCTTGGTGAAACCGTAGGAAAATTTTTAATTTTCCGCAACGTTCCCCAACAGTGGCATCATGAGCTAGGTCTATGCGTAGTTCTCTAATGCACGAGTAGAACACAATTTGTTGTGGGCGTGGATCTTGTCAACTTACTTGCCTCTACTAGTCCTTTCTTGCTTCAACGGTATTGTGAGATGAAGCGGCCCGGACCAACCTTACACGTACGCTTACGTGAGACCGGTTCCACCGATTGACATGCACTAGTTGCATAAGGTGGCTGGCGGGTGTCTGTCTCTCCCACTTTAGTTGGAGCGGATTCGATGAACAGGGCCCTTATGAAGGGTAAATAGAAGTTGACAAAATCACGTTGTGGTGATTCATAGGTAAGAAAACGTTTTGCTAGAACCCAATCGCAGCCACGTAAAAGATGCAACAACAATAAGAGGACGCCTAACTTGTTTTTGCAGCGATTGATCATGTGATGTGATATGGCCGAAGTTGTGATGAATGATGAATTGTGATGTATGAGATCATGTTCTTGTAATAGGATTCATGACTTGCATGTCGATGAGTATGACAACGGCAGGAGCCATAGGAGTTGTCTTTATTTTTTGTATGACCTGCGTGTCATTGAAGAACGCCATGTAAACTACTTTACTTCATTGCTAAACGCGTTAGTCATAGAAGTAGAAGTAGTCGTTGGCGTGACAACTTCATGAAGACACGATGATGGAGATCATGATGATGGAGATCATGGTGTCAAGCCGGTGACAAGATGATCATGGAGCCCAAGATGGAGATCAATGGAGCTTTATGATATTGGCCATATCATGTCACAACTATATAATTGCATGTGATGTTTATTATGTTTATGCATCTTGTTTACTTAGGACGACGGTAGTAAATAAGATGATCCCTTACAAAATTTCAAGAAGTGTTCTCCCCTAACTGTGCACCGTTGCTACAGTTCGTCGCTTCTAAGCACCACGTGATGATCGGGTGTGATGGATTCTTACGTTCACATACAACGGGTGTAAGATAGTTTTACACAGCGAAAACACTTATGGTTAACTTGACGAGCCTAGCATGTGCAGACATGGCCTCGGAACACGGAGACCGAAAGGTCGAACATGAGTCGTATGGAAGATACGATCAACATGAAGATGTTCACCGACGATGACTAGTCCGTCTCACGTGATGACCGGACATGGGCTAGTCGACTCGGATCGTGTAACACTTAGATGACTAGAGGGATGTCTAATCTAAGTGGGAGTTCATAATTTGATTAGAACTTTATTATCATGAACTTAGTCTAAAACCTTTGCAAATATGTCTTGTAGATCAATGGCCAACGCTAATGTCAACATGAACTTCAACGCGTTCCTAGAGAAAACCAAGCTGAAAGATGATGGCAGCAACTATACGGATTGGGTCCGGAACCTGAGGATCATCCTCATAGCTGCCAGGAAGCAATATGTCCTAGAAGGACCGCTAGGTGACGCTCCGTCTGCAGAACCAAGACGTTATGAACGCTTGGCAAGCTCGTGGCTGATGATTACTCCCTCGCTCAAGGCGGCATGCTTTACAGCTTAGAACCGGGCTCCAAAAGCGTTTTGAGCATCACGGAGCATATGAGATGCTCAAGAGCTGAAACTAGTTTTCCAAGCTCATGCCCGGTCGAGATATGATGTCTCCGACAAGTTCTACAGCTTGTAAGATGGAGGAGAACAGTTCGTCGGTGAGCACATCACGAAGATGTCCAGGTTGCACAACCATATGACCCAGCTGAACATTAACCTCCCGGATGAGGCGGTCATTGACAGAATCCTCGATCGCTCCCACCAAGCTACAAGAGCTTTGTGATGAACTACAACATGCAGGGATGGTAAAGACCATTCTGAAGTGTTCTCGATGCTGAAGTCAGCAGAGGCTGAAATCAAGAAAGAACATCAAGTGTTGATGGTCAATAAGACCACTAAGTTCAAGAAGGGCAAGGGTAAGAAGAACTTCAAGAAGGACGGCAAAGATGTTGCCGTGCCCGTAAGCTTGCTGCGGGAAGAAGTCAAAGAATGGACCCAAGCACGAAACCGAGTGCTTTTATTGCAAGGGAAGGGTCTTCGAAGCGGAACTGCCCCAAATACTTAGCGGATAAGAAGGCCGGCAACACCAAAGGTATATTTGATATACATGTAATTGATGTGTACCTTACCAAGACTCGTAGTAACTCCCGGTATTTGATACGGTGCCGTTGCTCATATTTGTAACTCACAGCAGAGCTGCGGAATAAACGGAGATTGGCGAAGGACGAGGTGACGATCTTGCGCGCGGGAATGGTTCCGAGTCGATGTGATCGCCGTCGGCACGCTGCCTCTACATTTACCTACGGGATTAGTTTTGAACCTTAATAATTATTATTTAGTGCCATGTTTGAGCATGAACATTGTATCTGGATCTCGTTTAATTCGAGATGGCTACTCATTTAAGTCTGAGAATAATGGTTTTTCGATTTATATGAGAGATATGTTTTATGGTCATGCTCCGATGGTCAATGGTTTATTCTTAATGAATCTCGAGCGTAATATTACACATGTTCATAGTGTGGATGCCAAAAGATGTAAAGTTGATAACGATAGTCCCACATACTTGTGGCATCGCCGCCTTTGGTCACATTGGTGTCAAGCGCATGAAGAAGCTCCATGCTGATGGACTTTAGAGTCTCTTGATTATGAATCGTTTGACACATGCGAACCATGCCTCTTAGGCAAATGACCAAGACTCCGTTCTCCGGAACAATGGAGCGAGCAACCAACTTGTTGGAAATCATACATACCGATGTGTGCGGTCCAATGAGCGTTGAGGCTCGCGGAGGATATCGTTATGTTCTCACTCTCACTGATGACTTGAGTAGATATGGGTATGTTTACTTAATGAAACACAAGTCTGAGACCTTTGAAAAGTTCAAGGAATTTCAGAGTGAGGTGGAGAATCAACGTGACCGAAAGATAAAGTTCCTACGATCAGATCATGAGGAGAATACTTAAGTCACGAATTTGGTACACACTTAAGGAAATGTGGAATCGTTTCACAACTCACGCCGCCGAACACCTCAAATAAAGCGGTGTGTCCGAACGTCGAATCGCACTCTATTGGATATGGTGCGGTCTATGATGTCTCTTACCGATTTACCGCTATCATTTTGGGGATACGCCTAGAGACAGCTACATTCACTTTAAATAGGGCACCGTCTAAATCCGCTGAGACGACATCGTATGAATTATGGTTTGGGAAGAAACCTAAGCTGTCGTTTCTAAAAGTTTGGGGATGCGATGCTTATGTCAAGAAACTTCAACCTGAAAAGCTCGAACCCAAGTCGGAAAAATGCGTATTCATAGGATACCCTAAGGAAACTGTCGGCTATACCTTCTACTTAAGATCCGAAGGCAAGATCTTTGTTGCCAAGAACGGATGCTTTCTGGAAAAAGAGTTTCTCTCGAAAGAAGTAAGTGGGAGGAAAGTAGAACTCGATGAAGTACTACCTCTCGAACGGGAAAGTGGTGCAGCGCAGGAAACCGTTCCTGTGATGCCCACACCAACTGAAGAGGAAAACAATGATGATGATCAAGGTACTTCAGATCAAGTTACTACTGAACTTCGTAGGTCCACAAGGACACGTTCCGCACCAGAGTGGTACGGCAACCCTGTCCTGGAAATCATGTTGTTAGACAACGGTGAACCTTCGAACTATGAAGAAGCGATGGCGGGCCCGGATTCCAACAAATGGCTTGAAGCCATGAAATCCGAGATAGAATCCATGTATGAAAACAAAGTATGGACTTTGACAGACTTGCCCGATGATCGGCGAGCGATAGAAAACAAATGGATTTTTAAGAAGAAGACGGACGCGGATGGTAATGTTACCATCTATAAAGCTCGACTTGTCGCTAAGGGTTATCGACAAGTTCAAGGGATTGACTACGACGAGACATTCTCTCCCGTAGCGAAGCTGAAGTCCGTCCAAATCATGTTAGCAATTGCCGCATACTATGATTATGAGATATGGCGATGGACGTCAAAACGGCATTCCTTAACGGACATCTTAAGGAAGAGCTGTATATGATGCAGCGGAAGGTTTTGTCGATCCTCGTAACGCTAACAAAGTATGCAAGCTCCAGCGATCCATTTATGGACTGGTGCAAGCATCTCGGAGTTGGAACATTCGCTTTGATGAGATGATCAAAGCGTTTGGGTTTATGCAGACTTATGGAGAAGCCTGCGTTTACAAGAAAGTGAGTGGGAGCTCTGTAGCATTCATCCTATTATATGTAGATGACATACTTTTGATGGGAAATGATACAAAACTTCTGGACAGTGTTAAGGCCTACTTGAATAAGTGTTTTTCAATGAAGGACCTTGGAGAAGCTGCTTATATATTAGGCATCAAGATCTATAGAGATAGATCGAGACGCCTCATAGGTCTTTCACAAAGCACATACCTTGATAAGATTTTGAAGAGGTTCAAAATGGATCAGTCCAAGAAGGGGTTCTTGCCTATGTTACAAGGTGTGAGATTGAGCTCAGCTCAGTCACCGACCACGGCAAAAGATAAAGAAGAGATGAGTGTCATCCCCTATGCTTCAGCCATAGGATCTATTATGTATGCCATGCTGTGTACCAGATCCGATGTAAACCTTGCCGTAAGTTTGGTTGCAAGATACCAAAGTAATCCCGGCAAGGAACACTGGACAGCGGTCAAGAATATCTGAAGTACCGAAAAGGACGAAGGACATGTTTTCGTTTATGGAGGAGACGAAGAGCTCGTCAGAAGGGTTACGCCGACGCTAGCTTCGACTCAGATCTGGATGACTCTAAGTCACAAACCGGATACGTGTATATGTTGAATAGTGGAGCAAGAAGCTGGTGCGGTGCAAGCAGAGCATCGTGGCGGGATCTACGTGTGAAGCGGAGTACATGGCAGCCTCAGAGGCAGCGCATGAAGCGATTTGGGTGAAGGAGTTCATCACCGACCTAGGAGTCATACCCAATGCGTCGGGGCCGATCAAACTCTTCTGTGACAACTTGGAGCTATTGCCCTTGCCAAGGAGCCTGGTTTCACAAGAAGACCAGCACATCAAGCGTCGTTTCAACTCCATCCGTGAAAATGTTCAAGATGGAGACATAGAGATTTGCAAAGTGCACACAGATCTGAATGTCGCAGATCCGTTGACTAAACCTCTCTCGCGTGCAAAACATGATCAACACCAGAACTCTATGGGTGTTCGATTCATTAAATGTAACTAGATTGGTGACTCTAGTGCAAGTGGGAGACTGTTGGAAATATGCCCTAGAGGCAATAATAAAAGTATTATTATATTTCAATGTTCATGATAATTGTCTTTTGTTCATGCTATAAGCAGTATTATCCGAAATCGTAATACACGTGTGAACACTTAGACCCCAATATGTCCCTAGTGAGCCTCTAGTTGACTAGCCCGTTGTGATCAATAGATAGTCATGGTTTCTCGACTATGGACATTGGATGTCGTTGATAACGGATCACATCATTAGGAGAATGATGTGATGGACAAGACCCAATCCTAAGCATAGCATAAAAGATCGTGTAGTTCGTTTGCTAGAAGCTTTGCCAATGTCAAGTATCTCTTCCTTCGACCATGAGATCTTGTAACTCCGGTTACCGTAGGAGTGCCTTGGGTGTATCAAACGTCACAACGAATCGGGTGACTATAAAGGTGCATTACAGGTATCTCGAAAGTATCTGGGTTGACACGGATCGAGATTGGGATTTATCACTCCGTATGACGGAGAGGTATCTCTGGGCCCACTCGGTAATGCATCATCATAATGAGCTCAAGGTGACCAAGGTGTTGCCACGGGATCATGCATTACGGTACGAGTAAAGTGACTTGCCGGTAACGAGACTGAACAAGGTATTGGGATACCGACGATCGAGTCTCGGGCAAGTAACGTACCGATTGACAAAGGGAATTGCATACAGTGTTTTGATCGAATCCTCGGCGTCGTGGTTCAACCGATGAAATCATCGAGGAACATGTGGGAGCCAACATGGGTATCCAGATCCCGCTGTTGGTTATTGCCCGAGAGTCGTCTCGGTCATGTCTGCGTGTCTCCCGAACCCGTAGGGTCTACACACTTAAGGTTCGGTGACGCTAGGGTTAGTAGGAAGACTAGTATGTGACTACCGAATGTTGTTCGGAGTCCCGGATGAGATCCCGGACGTCACGAGGAGTTTCGGAATGGTCCGGAGGTAAAGAATAATATATAGGAAGTGGTATTTCGGCCATCGAGAAAGTTTCGGGGTCTCCCGGTAATGTACCGGGACCACCGGAAGGGTCCCGGGGGTCCACCGGGTGGGGCCACCTATCCTGGAGGGCCCCATGGGCTGAAGTGGGAGGAACCAGCCCATAGTGGGCTGGTGCGCCTCAGGCCCACCCCGCGCCTAGGGTTGAAACCCTAGGGGGGGGGCGCCCACTTGGCTTGGGGCACTCCACCCCTTGGCCGCCGCCCCTTGGAGATTGGATCTCAGGGCGGCGCCCAAGGGGCCTATATAAGGGGGAGGGAGGAGGGCTGCAGTACCCATCTCCAAGGCGCAGCCCTTCCCTCCCAACACCTCTCCTCCTCCGTAAGCGCTTGGCGAAGCCACAGCCGAGATATTGCTGCACCAACACCACCACGCCGTCGTGCTGCCGTTGGAGCGAGTTTCCTCAACCTCTCCTTTCCCCTTGCTGGATCAAGAAGGAGGAGACGTCTCCCGTCCCGTACGTGTGTTGAACGCGGAGGTGCTGTCCGTTCAGCACTTGGTCATCGGTGATTCGAATCACGTCGAGTACGACTCCATCATCACCTTGCAAGCTTCGCACGCGATCTACAAGTGGTATGTAGATGCAAACTCTCTCTCGTTACTCGTTGCTTAGATGAACTCATAGATGGATCTTGGTGAAACCGTAGGAAAAATTTTAATTTTCTGCAACGTTCCCCAACAGTGGCTAAGGGCAACTCTAATAGCCCGACACAAACGGATACAAAATGAGTACGCTTTGTCGGGCCCGTGGGACTGGGGATACCTAGGCCCTTCTGCATGCGGCCCAGGGCGCGACGCTTATCCTAGGGCCCATGATTGGCCCACCTTTGGACTTCATGAGCAAGACCCTCACGAGGCTCTCGCTTCGCGAGGCACCCGTCAGCCCGTGTCGTCAGGGTCCTCGCGAGACCCCCTGACGAGGCGATCTCCCAAGGCTGCCTCCTGAGGCCCCTCATGGAGGCGGACAGATCAAGGGTGGCTCGGTAGGGTCACGCGGTCCTGCGTCCTCACGTGGGTGACATGCGCGACGACAGGCTGTGCCCAAGGCCGTGCTAGCAGGCGCAAATGTGGAGGCTTTCCTATTTCATGCTAAGGGAGCGAGGACAACGCACCGGTCCCCGAAGAAATCCCCAAAGATTTCCCGTTCGGTGCAAGAGGACCGAGACAACAGGCGCGCCAGGACAGAAGTCACCACTGAGCCCACCGGGGCGTCACGACAGGAAGCTTTTGCAGGCGAAGACCACATTTAGTCAGGATAAGCTGCAACCTTGCCCCCCTTCAAACTGGCCGTTGTGGCAACCCTTCCCGCCATGTGTTTTCAGGGGAAGAGGACCAGAGGAAGTATAAGAAGAGGGCGAGGTGCAGCAATAGGGAGGAGGGGATCGTCTCGTCCTTGGCGACCTGTGCTTGAGGCTTACTCTCTATCTATCTATCTATCTATCTATCTATCTCTCTCTCTCTCTCTCACCAAGCAATCTAGACAAGCAGGAGTAGGGTCTTACACCGCGAGATGGCCTGAACCTGGGTAAACTGTCCTGTCCTATGTTCCTCTTCCCTAGCTTGAGCACGCCGGAGCATCGCCGTGAGGTTGTGAGGCAGAATAGGGCGATAGGAACGCGCCCCAAAGTTTGAACCTTCTTGGGTCCTCGTGTTGGAAATATGCCCTAGAGGCAATAATAAAAGTATTATTATATTTCCCTGTTCATGATAATTGTCTTTTATTCATGCTATAACTGTATTATCCGGAAATCGTAATACACGTGTGAATACATAGACCACAATATGTCCCTAGTGAGCCTCTAGTTGACTAGCTCATTGTGATCAACAGATAGTCATGGTTTCCTGGCTATGGACATTGGATGTCGTTGATAACGGATCACATCATTAGGAGAATGATGTGATGGACAAGACCCAATCCTAAGCATAGCACAAAGATCGTAGTTCGTTTGCTAGAGCTTTTCCAATGTCAAGTATCTCTTCCTTAGACCATGAGATCGTGTAACTCCGGATACCGTAGGAGTGCTTGGGTGTATCAAACGTCACAACGAATCGGGTGACTATAAAGGTGCACTACAGGTATCTCCGAAAGTGTTTGTTGGGTTGACACGGATCGAGGCTGGATTTGTCACTCCGCAAACGGAGAGGTATCTCTGGGCCCACTCGGTAGGACATCATCATAATGTGCACAATGTGACCAAGGGGTTGATCACAGGATGATGTGTTGCGGAACGAGTAAAGAGACTTGCCGGTAACGATATTGAACAAGGTATCGGTATACCGACAATCGTATCTCGGGCAAGTAAAATACCGCTAGACAAAGGGAATTGTATACGGGATCGACTGAGTCCTTGACATCGTGGTTCATTCGATGAGATCATCGTGGAACCTGTGGGAGCCAACATGGGTATCCAGATCCCGTTGTTGGTTATTGACCGGAGAACGTCTCGTTCATGTCTACATGTCTCCCGAACCCGTAGGGTCTACACACTTAAGGTTCGATGACGCTAGGGTTATAAAGGAAGCTTGTATGTGGTTACCGAATGTTGTTCGAGTCCCGGATGAGATCCCGGACGTCACGAGGAGTTCGGAATGGTCCGGAGGTAAAGATTTATATATGGGAAGTCCTGTTTTGGTCAGGAAAAGTTTGGGTTTTATCGGTAGCGCTGGGACCACGGGAGGTCGGGGTCCACCAAGTGGGGCCACTGCCCCAGAGGGCTGCATGGGCCAAGTGTGAGAGGGACCAGCCCAGGTGGGCTGGTGCGCCCCCACCAAGGCCCAAGGCGCCTAGGGTTTGGGGAGGGGGCGCCCCACCTTGCTTGGGGGGCAAGTTTCCCCCTCTCCACCCCTTGGCCGCCCCCCTAGATGGGATCTAGGGCTGGCCGCTGCCCCTAGGGGTGGAAACCTAGGTGGGGGCGCAGCCCCCTCTCCCCCTATATATAGTGGAGGCATAGGAGCAGCCCAGGACATGAGTTTCTTCTCCTGTTGGCGCAGCCATACCTCTCTCGCTTCTTCTCAGATCTCGCGGTGCTTGGCGAAGCCCTGCTGGACTACCACGCTCATCCATCACCACCACGCCGTTGTGCTGCTGCTGGATGGAGTCTTCCTCAACCTCTCCCTCTCTCCTTGCTGGATCAAGGCGTGGGAGACGTCACCGGGCTGTACGTGTGTTGAACGCGGAGGTGCCGTCCGCTCGCACTAGGATCTCCGGTGATTTGGATCACGACGAGTACGACTCCTTCAACCCCGTTCTCTTGAACGCTTCCGCTTAGCGATCTACAAGGGTATGTAGATGCACTCTCCTTCCCCTCGTTGCTGGTTTCTCCATAGATAGATCTTGGTGACATGTAGGAAAATTTTGAATTTCTGCTACGTTCCCCAACAGTGGCATCATGAGCTAGGTCTATTGCGTAGATTCTTTGCACGAGTAGAACACAAAGTAGTTGTGGGTGTTGATTTTGTTCAATATGCTTACCGTTACTAGTCCAATCTTGTTTCGACGGTATTGTGGGATGAAGCGGCCGGACCGACCTTACACGCATCTTATGTGAGACAGGTTCCACCGATTGACATGCACTTCGTGCATAAGGTGGCTAGCGGTGCCGCCTCCCACTTTAGTCGGAACGGATTCGATGAAAAGGGTCCTTATGAAGGGTAAATAGCAATTGGCATATCACGTTGTGGTTTTGCGTAGGTAAGAAACGTTTTGCTAGAAACCCATAGCAGCCACGTAAAACATGCAAACAACAATTAGAGGACGTCTAACTTGTTTTTGCGGGGTATGCTATGTGATGTGATATGGCCAAGAAGAATGTGATGAATGATATGTGATGTATGAGATTGATCATGTTCTTGTAATAGGAATCACGACTTGCATGTCGATGAGTATGACAACCGGCAGGAGCCATAGGAGTTGTCTTGATTTATTGTATGACCTGCGTGTCATTGAACAACGCCATGTAATTACTTTACTTTATTGCTAACCGTAGCCATAGTAGTAGAAGTAATAGTTGGCGAGACAACTTCATGAAGACACGATGATGGAGATCATGATGATGGAGATCATGGTGTCATGCGGTGACGATGATGATCATGGAGCCCTCAAGATGGAGATCAAAGGAGCAAAATGATATTGGCCATATCATGTCACTATTTGATTGCATGTGATGTTTATCATGTTTATGCATCTTGTTTACTTAGGACGATGGTAGTAAATAAGATGATCCTTACAAAATTTCAAGAAGTGTTCTCCCTAAGCGTGCACCGTTGCTACAGTTCGTCGCTTCTAAGCACCACGTGATGATCGGGTGTGATGGATTCTTACGTTCACATACACCGGGTGTAAGACAGTTTTACATAGCGAAAACACTTAGGGTTAACTTGACGAGCCTAGCATGTACAGAAATGGCCTCGGAACACGGAGACCGAAAGGTCGAGCATAAGTCGTATAGTAGATACGATCAACATGAAGATGTTCACCGATGATGACTAGTCCGTCTCACGTGATGATCGGACACGGCCTAGTTGACTTGGATCATGTAATCACTTAGATGACCAGAGGGATGTCTATCTGAGTGGGAGTTCATAAGATGAACTTAATTATCCTGAACATAGTCAAAAGATCTTTGCAAATTATGTCGTAAGCTCGCGCTTTAGTTCCACTGCTTAGATATGTTCCTAGAGAAAATATAGTTGAAAGTTGACGAGAGCGATTATGCGGACAAGAGAAAGCTCATGTCCTTAATGCACCGCCAAGTGTGTTGAAACCCAAACGTCGTTTGTGGATGTTGCGAACATCGGACATACACAATTTGATAACTACGTGATAGTTCAGATAAACGGTTTAGAATTAAGGCACCGAAGATGTTTTTCGAAATGTCGCGGAACATATGAGATGTTTCGAGGGCTGAAATTGAGATTTCAGGCTCATGCCCACGTCAAGAGGTATGAGACCTCCGACGATTTTCTTAGCCTACAAACTAAGGTAGAAATGCTCAATCGTTGAGGTTGTGCTCAGATTGTCTGAGTGCAACAATCACTTGAATCGAGTGGGAGTCGATCTTCCAGATGAGATAGTGATGTTTCTCCAAAGTCATTACCACCAAGCTGCTAGAGCTTCGTGATGAACTATAACATATCAGGGATAGATATGATGATCCTTGAGGTATTTGTGATGTTTGACACCGCGAAAGTAGAAATCAAGAAGGAGCATCAATTGTTGATGGTTGGTGAAACCACTAGTTTTAAGAAGGGCAAGGGCAAGAAGGGATACTTCATGAAACGGCAAATCAGCTGCTGCTCCAGTGAAGAAACCCAAGGTTGAACCCAAACCCGAGACTAAGTGCTTCTGTAATAAAGGGAACCACCACTGGAGCAGAATTACCCTAGATACTTGGTAGATGAGAAGGCTGGAAAGGTCGATAGAAGTATATTGGATATACATTATGTTAATGTGTACTTTACTAGTACTCCTAGTAGCACTAGGGTATTAGATACCGGTTCGGTTGCTAAGTGTTAGTAACTCGAAATAAAAGAGCTACGGAATAAACGGAGACTAGCTAAAGGTGAGCTGACGATATGTGTTGGAAGTGTTTCCAAGGTTGATGTGACCAAGCATCGCACGCTCCCTCTACCATCGAGATTTGGTGTTTGCGTTGAGCATAGACATGATTGGATTATGTCTATCGCAATACGGTTATTCATTTAAGGAGAATAATGGTTACTCTATTTATTTGAATAATACCTTCAATGGTCTTACACCTAAAGCAATGGTTTATTGAATCTCGATCGTAGTGATACACATTTTTCATGCCAAAAGGTATAAGATAGTAATGATAGTACCACTTACTTGTGGCACTGCCATGTAAGTCATATTGGTGTAAAACGCATGAAGAAGCTCCATATTGATGGATCTTTGGACTCACTCGTTTTGAATAGTTTGAGACATACGAACCATGTCTATTGGTGTATACACATGAAGAAACTCCATGCAGATGGATCGTTTGGACTCACTTGATTTTGAATCACTTGAGATATGCAAATCATACCACATGGGCAAGATGACTAAAAACCTCGTTTTTCAGTAAAATGGAACAAGATAGCAACTTGTTGGAAGTAACACATTTTGATGTGTGCAGTCCAAAGAGTGCTGAGGCATGCAGTGAATATCGTTATGTTCTTACTTCACAGATGATTCGAGTAGATGTAGAGTATATTTACTTGATGAAACACAAGTCTAAATTATTGAATGGTTCAAGTAATTTCAGAGTGAAGTTGAAGATCATCGTGACAAGAGGATGAAATGTCTATGATATGATCATAGAGATGAGTATCTGAGTTACGAGCTTTGGCACGCAATTAAGACATTGTGGAAATTGTTTCACAATTAATACCGCTTGGAACACCATAGTTTGATGGTGTGTCCGAACATCATAGTTGCACCCTATTGGATATGGTGCGTACCATGATGTCTCTTATCGAATTACCACTATCGTTTATGGGTTAGGCATTAGAGACAACCACATTCACTTTAATAGGGCACCACGTAATTCCGTTGAGATGACACCGTATGAAATATGGTTTAAAGAAACCTAAACTGTCATTTTTTAAAAAGGTTTGGGGCTGCGACGCTTATGTGAAAATTTTTCAGGTTGATAAGCTCGAACCCAAAGCGGATAAAATGCATCTTCATAGGACACCCAAAACAGTTGGGTATACCTCCTAATTCAGATCCGAAAGCAATAGGGATTGTTTCTTGAATCGGGTCCTTTCTCGAGGAAAAGTTTGTCTCGAAAAGTTGAGTGGGAGGATGGTGGAGACTTGATATGGTTATTGAACCGTCACTACAACTAGTGTGTAGCAGGGCACAGGAAGTTGTTCCTGTGGCACCTACACCAATTGAAGTAGAAGCTTATGATAGTGATCATGAAACTTCAGATCAAGTCACTACCGTACCTCGTAGGGTGACAAGGATGCGTACTGCTTCAGAGTGGTACAGTAATCCTGTCTTGAAGGACATGTTGCTAGGCAACGATGAACCTACGAGCTATGGAGAAGCAATGGTGGGCCCAATTTCCGACAAATGGTTAGAAGCCATGAAATCCGAGATAGGATCCATGTATCAGCCCAAAGCATGGACTTTGGTGGACTTGCCCGATGATCGGCAAGCCATTGAGATAAATGGATCTTTGAGAAGAAGACGGACGTGGACGGTAATGTCACCGTCTATGAAGCTCGACTTGTGGCGAAGAGTTTTCACAAGTTCAAAGAGTTGACTACGATGAGATTTTCTCATCCGTAGCGATGCTTAAGTCCGTCTGAATCATGTTAGCATTAGCTGCATTTATGAAATCTGGCGATGGATGTCAAAATGAGTTTCCTTACCAGCCAGTAAGGAAAGGTTGTATGTGATACAATCGAGAAAAGTTTTGTCGATCCTAAGGATGCTAAAAGGTATGCTAGCTCCATGATCCTTCTAAGGACCGGAGTAAGCATCTCGAGTTGGAATATGTACTTTGATAAGATGATCAAAGATTTTGGGTTTATACAAATTTATGAGAAACTTGTATTTCCAAAGAAGTGAGTGGGAGCACTATAGAATTTCTGATGAGTATATGTTATTGACATATTGTTGATCAGAAATGATGTAGAATTTCTGGAAAGCATATAGGGTTATTTGAAAAGTGTTTTTCAATGGAAAACCTGGATTAAGCTACTTGAACATTGAGCATCAAGATCTATAATGATAGATCAAAAATGCTTAATGGCACTTTCAAATGAGCACGTACCTTGACATGATCTTGAAGGTGTTCAAGATGGATCAGTCAAAGAAGGAGTTCTTGCCTGAGATGTAAGGTATGAAGTTAAGACTTAAAAGCTCGACCACGGCAGAAAAGAGAGAAAGGACAAAGGTCGTCCCCTATGTTTCAGACATAGGCTCTGTAGTATGCTATGTTGTGTACCGCACCGGAAGTGTGCCTTGCCATGAGTCAGTCAAGGGGTACAAGAATGATCCAGGAATGGATCATTGTACAACGGTCAAAATTGTCCTTGGAGTAAATAAGGACATGTTTCTCGATTATGGAGGTGATAAAGAGTTCGGAATAAAGGGTTACGTCGATGCAAGCTTTAACACCTATCCGAATGACTCTGAGTAGCAAACCGGATACATATAGTGGAGCAACCATTTGGAATGGCTCCAAGTGGAGCGTGGAAGCAGCATTTACAATATGACCTAGAGATTTGCGAAGTACATACGGATCTGAAAGTTGCAGACCCGTTGACTAAAACCTCTCTCACAAGCAAAACATGATCAAACCTCAGAACTCATTGAGTCTTAATCACATGATGATGTGAACTAGTTTAATGACACTAGTAAACTCTTTGGATGTTGGTCACATGGCGATATGACCTCTCAATGTCAATCACATGGCGATGTGAACTAGATTATTGACTCTAGTGCAAGTGGGAGACTGTTGGAAATATGCCCTAGAGGCAATAATAAAAGTATTATTATATTTCCCTGTTCATGATAATTGTCTTTTATTCATGCTATAACTGTATTATCCGGAAGTCGTAATACACGTGTGAATACATAGACCACAATATGTCCCTAGTGAGCCTCTAGTTGACTAGCTCGTTGTGATCAACAGATAGTCATGGTTTCCTGGCTATGGACATTGGATGTCGTTGATAACGGGATCACATCATTAGGAGAATGATGTGATGGACAAGACCCAATCCTAAGCATAGCACAAAGATCGTGTAGTTCGTTTGCTAGAGCTTTTCCAATGTCAAGTATCTCTTCCTTAGACCATGAGATCGTGTAACTCCCGGATACCGTAGGAGTGCTTTGGGTGTATCAAACGTCACTGGCGAATCGGGTGACTATAAAGGTGCACTACAAGTATCTCCGAAAGTGTCATTGGGTTGACACGGATCGAGATGGATTTGTCACTCCGTGCAAGCGGAGAGGTATCTCTGGGCCCACTCGGTAGGACATCATCATAATGTGCACAATGTGACCATGGGGTTGATCACGGGATGATGTGTTGCGGAACGAGTAAAGAGACTTGCCGTGCGAGATTGAACAAGGTATCGGTATACCGACGATCGAATCTCGGGCAAGTAAAATACCGCTAGACAAAGGGAATTGTATACGGGATCGTTGAGTCCTTGACATCGTGGTTCATTCGATGAGATCATCGTGGAACATGTGGGAGCCAACATGGGTATCCAGATCCGCTGTTGGTTATTGACGGAGAACGTCTTGGTCATGTCTACATGTCTCCCGAACCCGTAGGGTCTACACACTTAAGGTTCGATGACGCTAGGGTTATAAAGGAAGCTTGTATGTGGTTACGAATGTTGTTGAGTCCGGATGAGATCCCGGACGTCACGAGGAGTTCGGAATGGTCCGGAGGTAAAGATTTATATATGGGAAGTCTTGTTTTGGTCACCGGAAAAGTTTGGGTTTTATCGATAGCGTCTGGGACCACCGGAGGGTCCCGGGGGTCCACCAAGTGGGGCCACTGGCCCCAGAGGGCTGCATGGGCCAAGTGTGAGGGACCAGCCCGGTGGGCTGGTGCGCCCCCACCAAGGCCCAAAGCGCCTAGGGTTTGGGGAGGGGGCGCCCCACCTTGCTTGGGGGGCAAGTTTCCCCCTCTCCACCCCTTGGCCGCCCCCTAGATGGGATCTAGGGCTGGCCGCCGCCCCTAGGGGTGGAAACCTAGGTGGGGGCGCTGATGGGTTCATGTACCTAGGGTAGGGTCATAGGTCTGACCTAAACGTCCTACCCAAGGATACCCTTAGAAGAAATCACCTTCCAGTCGACCAACGAGGAACCCACTCGACTGACTAGAAGGACTCGACCATGGAGACTCACTCGACCATGAAGATACACTCGACCACCGGGAGGTCGAGAAGGCACTCCATAGCATAGCGGTCTGTAATTGAATAGACTTAATGATAGTTAAGGCACTTTATGAGGCGTTACGATGAACGCTTGAGGCTTAATGTACTTTAACCTCTCCATTATGTGGGCTGGCTGGGGTCTGGCGCACTCTATATAAGCCACCCCCCTCCACAGGCAGAGGGGTTCGCACTCTTGTAATACTTACACACATAAACCCCAGGGCTCCGAGACGTAAGGCTTTTACTTCCTCCGAGAAGGGCCTGAACTCGTACATCGCTTGTGTTCACAACCTCTCCATAGCTAGGACCTTGCCTCTCCATACCTACCCCCACTCTACTGTCAGACTTAGAACCACGACAGTTGGCGCCCACCGTGGGGCAGGTGTTCTAGCGATTTGTGGAGAAGTTGCGAGTACTTCAGTACTTTCATCATGATGATTGCTGGAGTTTTGGTTGAGGCGCGAGATCCGTCTCGGTGCTCTCACCTTTGTCGCCGACGACTCCGCATGGCTCCAGGAGGCTCCACTCGACATCGAGGCGCTCCCCATCCGCGGTGCGATGCACTTTCGCGCATGTGTCCGCGGCCTTCTGCTGCGGCAACCGTCGACCCCGTATCGGTCGACTCCTTTATCGATCGCCCGCCGGTCTCCGGCAGTATAAGCGCTCTGGTCGGTCGAGACTCAGCGGTGGGTGAAACCTGTGATGGCTCGCCAGACAGCCATCGCCCAGTCGCGGCAATTGAGCCAGCGAGTCCCTCTACGGCTGTTCGACTGTCGGTGGCTCCATAGATCTTGCATCCGAATGCGATAGCGATGATCGATGGCGGAAATCCACATGGTCGACGGTCCCGCGATCCTCCGGCCGCTCATGGGGGCGGAAGCGGCGGTGGAAGCGATCCGTACAAGACCACGAGGAGTATCGGCCGAGACACTCGACTCTCTGCGAGAGAGAGAGCTTCGCCCGCGAGAACATGGATGCCTGCATACTCCCATCGCCGGAGAAACCCACGTGGCTCGCGCCTTGGAGGAGGCACGTTTGGTAATGTCGCGAGCGCGCTCGCTTGGAGAACCTTCAGCGAGCACTCGGCAGCGCTGCAGCAGCGAGTTCTGAAGCGGTCGGCGTCGACTCTTCCGCCGACTCGGGTATACCGCCGCCAATTCAGAATTTAGCAGCTGCAACCCGTATAGCGAGTCCATCCAGCCATCGGTCGGAAGCTGGAAGAGGCTTGATGCGAATCGAGATTTACTCCGAGCAGCAGGAGACCGAACTCAGCCGTGTCACGATCGCGCAGCAGGATTCACGATCGATCCGTCGCTGCGAATCTTGTTCGATCGGCTCACGATCCCAGATCGCCTCCCGGCGGGAAGAAGCGCGACAATCAGCGAGAGCGAGACGGAGACCGATTCGACCGGGATGATAGGCGTCGAGTACCCATTTCCCCTCGAGGAAGGGTCTTACGCTCCTCGGCGGCAAGGCGACGACGTCGATTCGATGCAGGCGAAGAGTTCGGTCGACCCGAGAGAACCGAGGGTTGACGCGCGATCCATTATCGTGCAAGGCTTGGTCGGCGGAGCAGAGCCCATCGGCGGACCGAGAGGATGCACCCTGGCGATCGAGTGCATGTTTCGGTCGGAGTGTTTTAGCGAGGCTATCGAGCCGCGATGATCCCCCAATTTCAGGTTGGCAGCGAGTCGACAAATTCTTTGGGGAGTCCAAGCCCGAAACTTGGCTTGAAGATTACCGAGTGGCTGTTCAGATTGGTGGTGGGAATGATGAGGTGGCCATGAACCATTTGGCCCTCATGTTGGAAGGTTCTGCTAGGGCATGGCTGAATCGATTACCTCCTAGCGATATATACACTTGGGAAGATTTGTCCGAGTGTTCGTCGAACTTTTGAAGGAACACTGCAAGCGACCGGCTGGCTTGACAGAGCTGCAAGTCTGTGTGCGAAGACCAATGAGACTCTCGAGAGTACATTCAGAGGTGGATCACTCTGCACCATCTTGTGGAGAATGTGTCGGACCATCAGGCGGTTTCGCCTTCAAAGATGGCGTCAGAATAGAAATTGAGTCTGAAGTTGGTCGAACGGCGACATGACCTTGAGTCGGATGATGGAGATTGCTACCAAATGCATGCCAACGGCGAGGAAGAAGACCGACTCGAAGCGGCAAGTACAAGCCAAGTCGATCGGAGAAGGAAATTCGATCGGAAGCGAGCGGAAAGCCGAGCGAGCAGCTCCTGGAGAGGCCCTGGCCATCACTGAAGTTCAAGGGGAAGCCGAAAGGATCCTGGAATCCTAAGAAAGTTAAGGATCAAGAAGGAAATGACGTGATGGATATGCCATGCCATATTCACACGAAGAAAGATGAAGAGGGCAACATCATTTACCCAAAACACACCACTCGCCAGTGTCGACTCCTGATCTAGCAGTTTCAGGGAAAACAGTCTAAGGACAAGGAGAAGGAGCCAGACAAGGCCGGAGACAAAGGAGACAGTGAGGAAGAGTATCCACATGTCAACTCCACTCTGATGATCTTCGCAGATGTGGAAAGCAAAAGTCGACTGAAAGTCATTAACCGTGAGGTGAACATGGTTGCCCCAGTAAAACCAAGTTATGTGAAGTGGTCCCAAACACCCATCACATTCGACCAATCTGATCATCCGACTCATATTGCCACCTGGCGGCAAGCTTTGGTGGTCGATCCAATTGTCGAAGGCACTCGGTGACGAAAGTCTTGATGGATGGTGGTAGTGGGCTGAACTTGCTATATCTGAGACACATTGAAAGGGATGGGCATTCCGATGTCGATTGAGCACCGACAACATGAGTTTCCGCGAGTCATACCGGGAAGAAGGCCAACTCACTCGGCCAAATAGCTCGGGCGTGGTTTTGGTGATTCAAGCATTTTCGCAAGGAAAAATTGACCTTTGAGGTTGTGGATTTTTGAGTGCATACCATGCCATTTTGGGGAGGCCAGCCTACGCACGATTCATGGCTCGACCATGTTACGTGTACCTCAAACTGAAAATGCCAGGCCCCAAGGGGGTGATCACTGTCACCGGCGATCGGAAAAAGGCGGAAGAGTGCTTTCAGAAGGGCTCAAAGATTGCCGACTCCCAAGTGACAGCGGTCGAAGTCGAAGGATACAAGCAAAAGCGCAGATCCGAGTGATTTGTTGCGATCAAGAAGCCGCCACAGAATCGCATTTGATCGTGCGGTGAGGCGAAGCGAGTTCATATTCACCGGTGATCCCAATGCAGCCCGACCCACATCTCCACGACACTCGACCGAAATAGGAAGAAGCGCTCATCCGGTTCCTCCGTGAAGCTGGGACATTTCGCATGGAAGCGGTGACATGCTAGGTGTTCAGGGCTGGCTGAGCATCGTCTCCAAGTCGACAAGTCAGCAAAACCAGTTAAAGAGCATCTTGGCGGTCCGCCGTAAGAAGAAAAGCTATTAGTGAAGAAGTGGCTCATTGTTGGCGGCAGGATTTATCAGAGATATACCACTCGAGTGGCTCGCTAATGTCGTCATGGTTCCCAAGAAGGACAACTCGCTCCGCATGTGCATTGACTTTAAGCACATCAATCGGGCCTGCCGAAGGATCATTCCTCTCCCGCATAGATCAAATTGTTGACTTCGACGCGGGATGTGAAGATTGTCTTTTCTAGATGCATATTCGGGTATCATCAGATCCGTCTGTATGGACCCGATGAAATAAAACAGCTTTCATCACTCCATTGGTGCTTACGCTTTATCACCATGCCATTCGGCCTCAAGAATGCGGAGCCACATTTATGCGAATGATTGAAGTGTCTTCTCCTCAAATCAGTCGGAATGTGGGCGTATATGGATGATATAAATCGTTAAGTCGCGAAAAGGTTTCGACCTGCTTGCGACCTCGCGAAACATTTGCCAACCTCGGAAGATGCGATATCAAGCTCAATCCGTCAAAGTGCACATTCGGAGTTCTGGTGGAAAACTACTCGGTTTTCGTTTCGAGCGAGGATCGGCGCTAATCCGAGAAGATCGGCACTATTCTCCGAATGAAACGCATACTGTGCGAGTGCACGATGTCGAAGCTTCTTGGATGCTTGGCGCTTTAAGTCGATTCATTTCACGACTCGGTGAAAAGGCATTGCCTCTTTACCGGTGATGAAGAAAGCGGAACAAGTTCGAGTGGACTCGAAGCTGATGCAGCGTTTGCGAGCTAAAAGCTCTGCTATCCACCCAGCCGGTGCTTGCTGCTCCAATCAGCAAAGAGCCTCTGTTGCTTTATATTGCAGCCTTTGGACAAGTCGTCGATCCGTGCTTACGGTCGGCGGGAAGAGGAAGGAAAGGCCTTCAAAGTTCAGCGCCGGTGTATTATTTATCGAAGTCTTGACTCCATCAGCAGAGATATCCTCATTATCGAAGCTTGTGTATGGTATATACATGACCACGAAGAAGGTTGCTCATTATTTCTCGATCATTCTATCACGATCGTCGCGACGCTCCTTTATCGAAGATTACGCTGTGAGAGGCGCAACCGGTCGAGTGGCGAAATGGGCGATTGAACTTCTTCCCTTGATATCAAATTTGAGGCAAAAGCCATTAAGTCGAGCAATAGCAGATTTCCTCGCCGAGTGGATTGAACAACAGCAGCCGGTGAAGTTCACTCGGAGCATTGGACCATGTTCTTCGATGGCTCTAAGATCTTTGAATGGTTACGGTCTTTGGGGTGATTCTGGTTTCCCCGGAGGAGACAAGCTTAGATATGTGCTCGATTCACTTTGATTCCTCCAACAATGAGGCGAGTATGAGGCCCTTTTATATGGATTGCGCATGGCCATCTCATTCGGCGTCCGTCGCTTTGATGGTTTATGGCGATTCAGATTTAGTGGTCAACGGTGATGAAGGAGTGGGGCGTGAGAAGCCCAGCCATATTTGGATCTTGCAATGCGATGAGGAAGCTGGAAAAGAAGTTCGAGGGTTGGAGCTCCATCACATCCCCGGTGAAAAATCAAGTAGCAGATGACCTGGCAAAGATAGGTTCCAAAAGAAGCCATTCAGTGGTGTATTTTTAGAACATATACACACTCCGTCGATAAAAAGACCCTTCACAGAGGAAGCTCCACAGCCCAAGAGTGCCACAGATCCGGTGAGGTTGAGGTCCCGGCGGTGGTCGACTTGGTCATGGAGGTTTTAGTGATCACTCCGATTGGACAATTCCTTATATCGCATATATCACGAGAAAAGAACTCCCGGAGGATGAGGAAGAGGCCCGGCGGATCGTCCGTCGATCCAAAGCCTTTACCGTTATCAAAGGACAATTTGTATAGAAAGCCCGGTGGAGTTGGTCAAAATGCATAACGCCGAGAAGAAGGTCGAGTCATTCTCCATGATATCCACTCGGGGACTGTTGTCACCATCGTCCTCTCGAACTATTGTAGCCAAAGCATACCGAGCTGGATTTTCTTGGCGAGGGCGAATGAGATGGCGAAAGAAATAGTGGACAAGTGCGAAGGATGTCAATTCTACTCAATATGTCACACAAGCTGCGTCGACTCGAAGACCATTCCGCTCGTCGGCCGTTCGCGGTATGGGGGTTGGACATGGTCGGTCCCTTGAGCGGGTCGTAGTGGTTTCACGCATGTCTTGGTAGCGATCGACAAGTTCACCAAGTGGATTGAAGCTAAACCCATCAAGAATCTTGATGCGGTCTCGCTGTTTCCTTCATCGAGAGCCGGCGTTCGATATGGAGTCCGCACAGCATTATCACGGATAATGGGTGAATTTTGACTCGAGAATAATTCAAGGATTACGCAGCGCTCAAGGCACGCGAGTCGACTACGCTTGATCGCCCATCCGCGATCGAATGGACAAGCGGAGCGAGCCAATGGCTTAATCCTCAAAGTGCGAAACCCCGGTGATCACGAGATCTCAAGCATGCGGCTGGAGCATGGGTCGACGAACTCCCTTGATGCTTTGGGGATTGCGGACCACACCTAATCGGTCGACCGCGAGAACTCCATTCTTCTTGGTCTATGGAGCTGAAGTAGTCCTGCCGAGTGATCTTCTTCTAGCGCTCCCGAATTGAACTTTACAGCGAAGCGAAGCTGAGCAAGCGCGTCGGGGCGCGATCGACCTTCTAGAGGAGGAAAGGGAGATGGCTCGATCCGCTCGACCATCTACCAGCAAGACTTGCGTCGACTTTACGCCGAGAAATGTGAGAGGTCGAGCCTTCCGGGAAGGAGATCTAGTTCTCCGAGTGGATCGTGAAACAACATAAGCTCGCTCCTTCTGGGAAGGGCCCTTCATCATCACCAAGGTTCTCACAGCAGGGCATATCGTCTCTACAACGTCGAACACAATATCGAAGAGCCCCGAGCTTGGAATGCGGATCTGCTCCGCCCGTTTTACACTTAAAGTTTTTCACTCGGATGAGTTGTATTAAAATACTTTTGTAGATCATGGATTTCGAAATAATAGTGTCATACTTCCTTCATAATTTTTGTCACTTTTTATTTTTGTCCAGTAAAATTTCCCCCCAGTGGGTGGCTTAGCCGCGAATCCGTTTCGCCTAAGTTTGTACAAATCCTACCGAGTGGTAAGCGGACTTCCACTCGGAGGCTTAACCAGCGAATCCGCCGCCTAAGGTATAAGAAATCCTACCGAGTGAAAGCAAAACTCTCACTCGGGGCTTAGCTGCAGCCAGTGCTCGCCTAAGTAACTAAAAATCCTACCGAGTGGTAAGCCGGACTTACACTCGGAGGCTTAAGCTAGTGCTGCAGCCAGTGCAGCCAGTGCGCCTAAGTAACTAAAAATCCTACCGAGTGATAAGCGGACTTCCACTCGGAGGCTTAGCTGCAGTCAAGTACTCGCCTAAGTACAATGTCGCTCTTAAGGAGGGCAGCAGGTGGTCGCTGCGACCCTCTCCTCCGAGCTACACCATAAGTATAACATGTGGGCTTGCAAGGAGGACGAGGTGCAGGTCGACTGCGACCCTCTCCTCCGAGCTACACCATAAGTATGATGTGTGCTCGCAAGGAAGACGAGGTGCAGGTCGACTGCGGCCCTCTCCTCCGAGCTTCACCACAAATACAACGGAAATCCTACCAAGTGAAGAGCAAACCTCTCACTCGGAGGCTTAGCTGCAGCCTAGTGCTCGCCTAAGGTATAAGAAATCCTACCGATTTAAGAGCAAACCTCTCACTCGGGGGCTTAGCTGCAGCCCAGTGCTCGCCTAAGGTATAAGAAATCCTACCGGGTGGAGAGCAAACCTCTCACTCGGGGGTTAGCTGCAGCCCAGTGCTCGCCTAAGGTATAAGAAATCCTACCGAGTGAAGAGCAAACCTCTCACTCGGGGGTTAGCTGCAGCCCAGTGCTCGCCTAAGGTATAAGAAATCCTACTGAGTGAAGAGCAAACCTCTCACTCGGGGGCTTAGCTGCAGCCTAGTGCTGCGCCTAAGGTATAAGAAATCCTCTTGAGTGAAGAGCAAACCTCTCACTCGGGGCTTAGCTGCAGCCCAGTGCTGCGCCTAAGGTATAAGAAATCCTACCGAGTGAAGAGCAAACCTCTCACTCGGGGCTTAGCTGCAGCCAGTGCTCGCCTAAGGTATAAGAAATCCTACCAGTGAAGAGCAAATCTCTCACTCGGGGCTTAGCTGCAGCCAGTGCTGCGCCTAAGGTATAAGAAATCCTACCGAGTGAAGGGTAAACCTCTCGCTCGGAGGCTTAGCTGCAGCCAGTGCTCGCCTAAGGAATAAGTCATTGCAGTAGGCATCTTCTTTGTGAACCTGCAAAGGGCAATTCGAGCCAAAAGCAATCATATCCAAATATCAATCCAAGTTTAGGTCGATACCTAAAGGAACCGAGAGTGCTCGGGCACTAAGCACATTAAGGTTTTATCGGTTACAATTCCACTCGACATACCGAGGCAAATTTAAAGTGTCGGACTTAAAGGAAGTTTTTACCCCTCTGTGGAGGCTGGAAGAACAACAAACTCATCGAGGTCGATCCCATCTGCGATCCGTGTAGCAGCAGCGATGAAAGTTTCCATGAAGGACTGAAGTCGTGTTTCTTGGTGTTGGCCACTCGGAGAGCCGGCTTATCTTCTCGTGCATCCTCGCAGTGGACTCGCGCCCGAGCGCGAGGCGACATCTGCGCCACACCGAGCCGAGGACTTCTTCCACTCCTGCACTTTCGGTCGGGGCGGCGTTCAATCGAGCCATCAGCGACTCGAGGTCATTTTGGAGTGTCGCCCGGGCGAGGCGTCGAGTCGATGCGGGGCGTAGCAACCTTCACCCTTGCGAGGTAGTCCACGACAACTGCAACACGGGACTCCAGTCGGAAGACATTCATCGCAACTTCGTCATTCACCGGGGAATTGGCAGGTCAAGGTTCAGCTCAAGCTGGCTGGTTTCTTCTTTAAAGTTGCGACAGAATTCTGCAAAGACAAAACCCGAGTCAAGACAATGGTCGAATGGGAACATCGGTTGGAAGAATTGGTCGAGTGTAAAGACTACCTTGAGCATAAGGAACAATTTATTAGCAAGACCACCCGGAAGCCTTCGGTCATTCTTCTTCCCGATCAAGCTGGTTGATCTTCTCGGTCGAGTGGTCTTGTCGACTTTCGATCGGTCGACATCCTTGGTGGCAATGGCCAGAGCAGCCGTCAGATTGGTGTTGTCCTGTTCGAGTTTGGTGACTGAGGCTAACTTCTCGTCAGCAAGCTTGATCTTCTCAGACAGCTCAAGACCCTTCTTCCTCTGGGCCTCCTTCACCTTGCTTGTAAATTACAGCAAAGTCAGATTTGAAACAAATGAGGGGAGAAAGGCGTCGTCGAAGTCTCACCGAACATACCTTTGGTCTCCTCCTTCGCCTTCGTCAGATTCTCCTGCACTAGCTTCAAGTCCAACTCGAGCTGAATATGCTTCTGCTCTAGTTCAGTATAGCGCGCCGCAAGATCACAGGATTTCTACGAAGAATCAATCGACAAAATGTCAAAGATGATTCACTTCGAGTGAATAGAGAAAAATCATCGTTTCTAAGACCACGATCGAATGCAAGCATTCGACCGTAGTCTCGAGGACTACACCCGATGGGTGCACTCAGCGTGCCCCACTTGGTCCTATTCAAAACGAGTCGACGATCGACCAAAAAAAAAGAAAGCTTCTTGATTGTAATCAGCGCGGTGATCGACCACGATCTCGGGGACTACACCGGTGGGTGCACTCAGCGTGCCCCACTGGTTTGTAAACCCATTCGTTCTAGTCGAATGATGATCAATCTTTACTTGTAAAGCCTAAAGCCATTGCCCGTGATCGACCTTATATGGGGACTACACCCGGCGGGTGCACTCAGCGTGCCCCGCTAACACGGAGTTTTATCAACACACCCGGTGGGTGACACCCGATGGGTGACTGCTATGGATTCGAGAAAGAAAAGAAGTTTTGATAGCATATCCTAATGAGCAGGCGGTGGTCGGTCGACTGAACATTGCTTTGAAGAGCGGGCTGGCATCATAAGCTGCTTGGCTTGCATCGGACGATCTTCACTGCTCCATCGTGATCCCTGCTTGGCGTATCGCCTCCTTAGCGACACTAGCTTGGTCCTCCGGGGCGTGGTGCGTAGTGAAGAGCGAAGGCTGCCCAGCACTTTCGGCGAAGTGGGTCGAGCACTCGTCAGCGGCACCGCGAAGGACACGGTATGTCAGTGTTGGCCTCCCCTCCGTTGCTTGATCTCGGCACCGTCACATCTTGGGCTGCTTTGCGGTGGGCGCCTTCTGCTCCTCCTATACCTCAATGGTTCTTCATCTCATCATCATCATCGGGAAGGGTGATAATGTCATTGGTTGGAGCTTGAAAAAGAATCAAAGTTAGAAATTATGAGTCGATCGACTAAGAACAGAATTAAGGATACATTACCAGGATTTGAGGTTGCGCGTCCTCCATCTCATGGTCCTCGGCCTTGCACGAGGTTTGAAATCGCAGACCTTGAAGTTCCAAAGAATCGATCGATTAATTCAAGTATCAACGGAGATAAAGCTTGTGCAAAACAGGAAGGCTTAAATAATATGTTTACCCGATATGGTGGGGATGGACACCTTCATTTTTAGCGAGAGGCTTGGTTGGCCTCGGTGAGCTACCTTCGATTGCTTGGCGCCTTTTCGATCGGCACGGAGAAGCGGTCGAGGCGTTTGGTCGACTGCGAGGCAGTCACAACCCCCTTACCGCGTTCAGTCGAAGGGTCATGAATAAGTTTCGACCGCCTTTCCGAGCACGGTGGCGCAACCTCCTCTTCCTCCTCCTCTACTTCATCCTCATCATCGTCGTCGTCATCATCGTCATCTTCAGCCGCGTCTGAGTCCCACTCTTCCTGGCTCTCACCCCCGCTGGCTTCTCCCTCCTCAGTTGGAGCCTGAGCTCCGTTGGGCATTGAGTACAGCTCGGTAAGGGCACGGAAAGCGTCAAAACGAGCTCAATCGACCAAATTGCGGGACATCTGAAACACATTCAGCAGATATACAATGGGAAGCGAGCAAGTATACCTTTTACGGAGCGCTATTATGGTCGAGTGGAGAAATCCTCCTGGATCCGCGAGGGTTGTCCTTGTTCCCAGTGATCGCGACCATCCATCTTTCCACTATGGCGTCGTCGACTGCCTCCGGGTGGACTCGAGTCTCATCTTCGGTTCCGTAGTACAGCCACATGCAGTGGCTCCGGAACTGAAGAGGCTGGATTCGCCTCCGAAGGAAAACCTCCAAGAGATCCATGCCAGTCACACCGTCCCGAACCAGCTGTACCACGCGATCCATCAACATCTTCACATCAGCTCTTTCCTCTGGAACCACCTTCAGAGAGGAGGGTTTGTTCACTCGACTCATGGTGAATGGAGAAGTCCACTCGGATTGTCGGCGTCAACTCATTACAGCGATAGAACCAGGTCATTGCCAGACCCCTGACCGACTTCGGGAAAAGACATAGCTGGGAAGGTGCTCTTATTCCTCACTTGGATTCCTAGGCCCCGCACATCTGAACCACTTGGGTTTCTCATCACTGGACTCGCTTTCTTCACGATCGAGAGCGACATGTGAAGATGTGCTTGAACAAACCCAGTCACGATCGACAGCCCGGGAAGTTTTCACACATAGATACAAATGCATCAAGATCTGCGATGGAGTTTGGAGTAAAATGGTGGAGCTGGGCTCCAAAGAAGTTCAAAAAGCCACGAAAAAAACACTTTCGGCGGCGGGGAAAATCCTCGATCAACATGGGTGGCGAGGAGCACACACTCACCCTCCTCCGGTGAGGCTGCCACTCTTTGCGGGAAGCCTTGCGGCGCCGTGGGGATCAGCCCGTCGTCGGCCATATCGAGAGATCCTTCTCCACGATGGTCGTTGGATCAATCTCCTGGACCCAGCCCTTGACAGCGAGATCTCGACGAAGACCCGCTGCGGCTGGTGGATCTTCCTTCGCCTTCTCGGCCGCCGGCGCCTTCTCCGCCGCCGGCGCCTTCTTCACGCGCTCGGCGCGCCGTCTTCTCCTTGCCCATGGCGCCGGCGAAGTGCGCAGAGAGAGAGTTGCGAGGCGGCGGCGGTTGTGTTAGGCGGAGCGAAGAAGCGAGAGGAGGAAGAAGCGAAGTCTTGTGCGAAGCCCTCACAAATCGCATTTATAACATCCCTTCGAGTGGATGACAGGTGGACCGGACGATCAATCATATCCGAAACAGTTGCATTGACACGATCGTGGCGGAAAAAGCGGCACGGAGATTGAGGCGTCCATGTCCTGTCCCGTCCGGCGCCGCGGTCCGTTCTTCAGCGCTTCCCCAAATTTTGTATCCGCGAAATCCATGGCGGCGGATCGGTGCACTGTGCGAGATTTCCTGCGATCCGTCGCTCGGGAGCCGGCAATGTATAAAAGATCACTCGACGAAAGAACAAGAATGGATCGAGTCGACTGAAGAAAAGTTACTCGTTATCAACAAAGAAAATCTTGATCAAAGAAGACGCATAACCAGCATGCCAAAGTTTAATCGGAACAGCATCAACTCCTTCCTCATTCAAGCCTCGACCCATTCGGGGGCTAATGATGGGTTCATGTACCTAGGGTAGGGTCATAGGTCTGACCTAAACGTCCTACCCAAGGATACCCTTAGAAGAAATCACCTTCCAGTCGACCAACGAGGAACCCACTCGACTGACTAGAAGGACTCGACCATGGAGACTCACTCGACCATGAAGATACACTCGACCACCGGGAGGTCGAAGGCACTCCATAGCATAGCGGTCTGTAATTGAATAGACTTAATGATAGTTAAGGCACTTTATGAGGCGTTACGATGCGCCTGGGCTTAATGTACTTTAACCTCTCCATTATGTGGGGTGGCTGGGGTCTGGCGCACTCTATATAAGCCACCCCCTCCACAGGCGAGAGGGTTCGCACTCTTGTAATACTTACACACATAAACCACTCGACCGCCCGGGGCTCCGAGGCGTGGGGCTTTACTTCCTCAGAAGGGCTGAACTTCGTACATCACTTGTGTTCACAACCTCTCCATAGCTAGGACCTTGCCTCTCCATACCTACCCCCCACTCTACTGTCAGACTTAGAACCACGACAGGCGCAGCCCCCTCTCCCCCTATATATAGTGGAGGCATAGGAGCAGCCCAGGACATGAGTTTCTTCTCCTGTTGGCGCAGCCATACCTCTCTCCCTTCTCCTCAGATCTCGCGGTGCTTGGCGAAGCCCTGCTGCACTACCACGCTCCTCCATCACCACCACGCCGTTGTGCTGCTGCTGGATGGAGTCTTCCTCAACCTCTCCCTCTCTCCTTGCTGGATCAAGGCGTGGGAGACGTCACCGGGCTGTACGTGTGTTGAACGCGGAGGTGCCGTCCGTTCGGCACTAGGATCTCCGGTGATTTGGATCACGACAATCGACTCCTTCAACCCCGTTCTCTTGAACGCTTCCGCTTAGCGATCTACAAGGGTATGTAGATGCACTCTCCTTCCCCTCGTTGCTGGTTTCTCCATAGATAGATCTTGGTGACACGTAGGAAAATTTTGAATTTCTGCTACGTTCCCCAACACCTCGAAGCCCCGATTCCGACATTTGATGCCAGGTAGGGGTGTGCCGCCCTTTTTTCGCACCGTTACGGCTTTTGCTTCACCGTTTTGGGGCCGTGCTGCTCATGGCGCGCGAGCTGCTCTGCTACCGTCCTGCGGACACGGGCTACGACGCCTGACTTGGCCGCATCACCGAGCTCGTCAACGTTGCCGGAGAAGCCCCGACGCCCTCCCACTAGCTCCGCCCTCCGCCGTCTCGCATCGGGGACGTGGCGCACGGTGCCCTTCGACCACCTCGCATGCGCAACGACCTCGGCAAACCCCGTCGTGACGCGCCCCCCGTGTGACCAGCCCCGCGGAACGCCGCCGCAAGCCCAAGACGAAGCCAGCTGACAGATCGTCCAACGCGCGCCGCCTGACGCGCGCGTCCTCCTCGAGCAACAACATTAACGCCAGTACCACATCGTCCAAGAAGTCGTAGTGGCCAGGTGCGAAATCGCGCCACACTTGCGCGTGGCATTGCTTCGAGCAGCGTGGGCTGTCGGGCCTTCACTCGCGAGCTGCGCCGTGTGGTTTGGCCCGTCAAGTTCAAGCCGGATCTCCTTTCGACTGATTCAACAAAGATTGCTTTTGCTCTTCTCGGTCCAGCTGGTGGTGTTGGGTGCTTGTCGTAGCTCTCTTCTGGTTCGTCTTCTGTTTTTTCTTGTGCCTTGTTGTGTGTATTGGATCCTATCTGTTGTACCTGATGTCTTGTATCTTACTCTTATATATAATGAAAATGGTTCAGGCCGGCGTAAGCCCGCCGTAGCACCGCCAAATAAATCCCCCCCCCCTTTTTTCTTTTGTGCAAAAATAAAATTTTCCATTTTCTGTTCGCAAGGGGTCAAATTTTGGTTACAATTTTGAATTCTCATCACTCTATAAATGTGATATCACAAAATGTTATCATTCTGCATAATGTCATACAAATGAGATTTGTTTTTCCAGTTCAATGTTTGTTATCTTTAATTTATAGAAGCGGACTTTACAAAAACAGTATGCACCGCAAGACTGATTCGGTGAAGTAAATACCACAAAGGGTCGTTATACTTACAAGATTTTGCATAACCACGTAAACAATGGGCACCTACTCTCGCGTGTAGGGCATTTGGTACCTTTACACAACTAGTGTATACTAGACACAGAAAACCTGAATTCATGAAGCGCTTTGACCTTGTGTTAAGGCTGAAACCTTTTACTGAATAATAAAGGTTACGCTAGAATCTTGTTTTACAACAATTCCTTATTTCACGAAAAGAAAACAATTCCTTATTTGTTAGGCGCCAGTTTTTAGCTGAAATGCCAAAGAATCAAAAGCGGAATGCGTTTTGATGTCGTGATCAAAAGCAATATTTTTCCTTCCATTCCATGCTCGATTGACAATTATTTTCTCATTATTTCCCTTCCTTGTTATGCTTCCGAAACTGTGGCGGGTAACAAAATAGGAGTATGGCGCCAGAACTTTTATCTCTTCCCGCCAGCAACCCCCACGTACACTATATATATGCTCATACGTCCGTGCCCAAGCAACCATCACCGCACCCAGCCCATACTTTCTATATGGCGCGAGAGCTGCCTTCTTTTGTTTCCTCTCCCGATTTAGTCTTCCTCTCGGATGATGAGGGAGAAAAGGAGGTAATCAAGATTGACGATTCAGACTGCGGCGGCGACACGCATGTCTACCTCAGCTCTGACGAGGAGGACGACGCGGTCTACGCCGATGATGGCTCCTCCTACGCCAACTGCAAAGCCGCATCTGCGGCTGCCACGTCTTTGGCCACGGCGAGCTGCACCGACTATGGCGACGACAACCCCAACGGCGGCGACTCTAATGGGGACGGCAACCCCAACAACAGCTACTTCGACGACAACGACAACGACTCTGAAGATGGAGGTGACGACGCCAGCGATTTTTCGTCGGCCGCCACAAGTAAGTCGCCAAAAGCCCCATACAATTGTTGGCATCCCACCGACCTCTGCACCCTCGTGGAAATAGATGGGCAGCTCCTCAAGGATTTTCAAGGCGCGACAGTACCATCGTCTGTGCTCTATGAGGCGTTTATGGAGGATCCACGGCCGATCCGCCGTGGCGGGCTGACCTCAAGAAAAATCTCATACAAAAGGTATCAGTTAAAGACAAAGTTTCGTGCCTTCTGCAAGTTGGATCCGAGGCGTGCCTTCCGCACGTGTCGCACGCGTCAAGAACGCAAGTTTTACACCTGCTGCATGGAGGCGTGGCCTGATATTGTAGAAGAGGAACGTGTCTGGCTTGCTAATAAGAAGTAAACCACAGTCATGTTCAATCCGGTCTTTTTTTGGTTTCATCAATAAACAATAGTAGCTTTCTTTCCCATTTCTTCCACGATCAGTAATACTCTGAATTTGATCTGTTCTTCCTTTGCTTGTATTAGTTTATTTTTCTTTTGCTTTGCATGAGATTGTTCAGTACAAGAATCATCAGTACTTTTATTTAGCAGTCCACAATTTAATTTTATTTTATTATGTTTTGTTGTGGGGACAGAGGGGCCTGATGTGTCCACCTGCTCGACATTTCGTTGTAGATATATGTGCGTACTTTTTTAAATACCTTTATTAATTGTTCTGGCCAACAGGATGACGATCTTCTCGCCTGAACCGGAAAACATGCATATGTGCCCGTTATATATTGATTCGATGTCCAAATGATTTCCCACGTAGGCATGCATGGGTGGGAATTTCCTGAACCGGAAAACATGAGTAATAGGTAGAGAAGATATGTTTCTTTTTTATTTGTTAATTATATCATGACACTTGACAATAGAGAAGTATATCAGGAATGTCCTACATGTCATATCAAGCATTAAGTTCAGATTTCACCTGTTTGCAGGCTCACGAAAGCATCAGGTACTAAGAGATGAACCGCATGGTTGGTGTATATTTCTTAATTACTACAAAAATACTTGGAAATTTGTAAAATCAATACTTCAAGCGAATATGCATGAACCACATGGTTGATGTATATATCTTAGTTCAGAAATTCTTGCAAATTGGTAAAATCAATACTTCAAACAAATTTTCTTAGTACAGAAATTCTTGACCGGAAGACACACGAAGCATGAATTGCATCTAAAGATTATTTTCTGTACAGGATTCAAGATCTAGATCTGAAATATTGTAGCATGATATCAGTGGTCACAACAGTAAATTATTCCTTCCATTACTCTTTCAAAAGAAGCACAGAGAATTCTACTGTTCTATATACAGATTATTGCTAGTGTTCTCGTTTGTGAGTCCCATGAATCCAAGTGCCAATCTTAGTGACCGAAAGACATACTCCCTCCGTCCGAAAATACTTGTCACGGAAATTGATAGAAATGGATGTATCTAGAACTAATATGCATTTACATACATTTAGTTTTGCGACAAGTAATTCGATACTGACTATAAAGCAGTTATCTCATTAAAAATCAGTGTCTTCATGCTTCTAGGAAGAGTACACAATAAGCTAAGGGACGAAAAATGAAGTGAAACGTACTATTTGCATGTCATGCAAACTGCAAGATGCAGACCACTGCCCCACTGCATGTCCGGCATTGCTCATCTGTTAACAGAAACAACGCCAAAGCTCAAAAATCTTCTATCCAGGAAAACCGTAGGGGAAGTGTTGCTTCACAGACAACAATAAGTAGCCAGTACATTGTTATTGTTTTCCCTGCTGGTGAATCTGCACCACATTTCTCTCATCTTCCATTCAACAATCACATGCCAATGTTTTCTGTAACACTTGAAAAGAGAAGGGAAAAAACAACAGTTATTTGCATAGAAAAGATGTTGGAAAATCTTTTAAGGATTTTTTTAAAGAAAATGTAAGGAACTATTGCCATAACACGAATACAACATAGGGCCACTGATTTTGATTCGAACTAAATAAACCATACTATTAATGTTCTTTGACTGACAAATTCTGAAGCATTCCTTGAACATAAATGAAAGCTGCCGAATTACCAGGTGACCGATACAACTATTGCTACTTGTTTAAGCACATGTCTCGAAATTGAATTTTATTTTTGTTTGTGAAACATGAAAGGACTCCAGTTAGCTAGCTGCTATGTGAGAACGTTTTGGATCCCAAGCGGACCTTTTTTTTCGAGGGGCACCGGAATTTGCGGTTTCCACGGTAACCATGAAATACCGGAAAATAATCGGACGAAATTTAAATTTAAATATTATTTAGGTCGCTATAGATAGATATTTAACTATATAATATAACGAACTTTGCCATGGCGTATAGTGGCTATTGGACCGTAGCTTTTGTTTGCTCGTACGCCGCGAGTTCGACCCTTTTTTAACTTTTGCATCCTAAGAAAAATTAAAAATGCGTGAGCCCAGATTCAAACCCGCGATTCGCTGCTGAGGAAAGATGCCCTTGCTACTAGGCCACGCCCAGTTATGTTGTGATACAAGAGATTGTTTGTATTTAACTCTACAACATGCGTTTGAATTCAAAATTTTCAAATTATTCGAGATATTTTGCTCGGTATGAGTGTTTCTCGAGGGGGGATAGTAAACGCGGTAACCGCCCGAGATCACAAAATTTTGTTTGGTAACCAAATCATTGGATCATGCGCATTGCATTTTTAGCAACTCTCATAAGCCGTTCTTACCTGTTCTCACAGCTCCTGAACATACAATATATGATGAAACTTTGCCAGAAAACGAAGATGCTTAACTGGCAGCAAGATGTATCCTATAGTATCATGTTTTTACTTCTGAATAATTGGTTAACCTATGCTACCTTAGTTAAGCATTCAAGAAAATGAATTTGCCTCTGTGTTTTAAGCTAAAGCTACCACAGTTCTGTGAGACTTATCATTCCAGATAATGTTCACACAACTTAAATGAGTAACATAAGTGCAATTTTAATTTTTAGTACAAATGTACAATGACAAGCTCATGTACAATTTTAATTACTGAAAAAAATAAGCCAGCTCATTTGGAAGGGAAGAAGCTAGAGAAATGTCAGCAACGTAACTTTACCTAGAACACAGTCACTAGTAGAAAAAAGGGCTTTGGTTGAGCCCTGGGTAAGGGCATTAATCCCGGTTCACTCCCGAACAGGGACCAAAGGGGGCATCAGTCCCGGTTCGTGAGGCCAGGGCGCCGGCCGGGCCTTGGGGGCCATTGGTCCCGGTTCGTCTGACCCCTTTGGTCCCGGTTCCAGACACATGAACCAGGACCAATGGGCCTCGCTCCGGGCCCAACATCTTTAGTCCCGGTCGGTGGCTGGAACCGGGACCAAATGTTGTCCTTTAGTCTCGGTTTTAGCCACCAACCGGACTAAAGAGATCCCTATATATAACCTTGCCCGTGAACAGAGCCAGTGCTCTATGTTTTTGGCCGGATGTGGGAGAGGTGTGTGTTGCTCTAGCTCACCTTCTATGCACATGAGGTGTTCGATGAAATGCCCGAGCCACACTTAAGCTTTCTCCTCTCCAAGCTCCTTCTCCAAGCTCCATTTTCCTCAAGATTTGTCTAGGTTTGACGTTCCGTCCTGTCCCGTCCCCATCCTCACCACCGTTGATTGCCCGCGCCGATCTCGTCCCCGGCACCACCATAGTGAGCCTCTTGTTCTAAAAGAAAAAATCCTACTTGTATGATTTAGATTGATACTTGTATAATTTTCTGTTCTTACTTTTATTATTGTTTGCTATTATATAGTGCGATGGTTTTGGCATCCTCCCCCGTCGGCCCTCGTCCTGTTTATGATTCGGATGTGGTATATATTATCTTTTATAACTATTTGTTTCATTTAGTATTTATGACAATTATGCCTACCAACATGACATAGATGTTTTTATCTAGGAGGTATGTGAAGCGGAAATTCCAACCGACCCTCTTGTTAAAAGGTTAAATTTAGTTGAAAAGGAAAACAATTACTTGAATTTTTTTTGAAAAGAATTGAGGAGGAGAAGATGAAATTGGATTTGCATATTGCGGATGTCGTCGAGGATCACAAGATCAAGATGGATGCAATGCGCGTGAAGATTAGAAAGATTAGGAACTATGCCATTCATACTGAGGCTTGGTATCATTATGCCGTTGGATCAATTGTTTCCTTAGTTGTAATTATGATCACATTTGTTGTTGCATTGAAATGTTTTACATAGTTTCAATGTATGGTTCAATTAGATGCTCTAGAGAGCTATATGTTGTCAATGAGAACTATGTATGAACTTTATGTATTTATTTTTTCCGTAATAACATTTGATCACTACTATACTTTGGTTTTAATATGATGGTGAACTTCTATTAATTTGGTCACTTCCCTATACATGATGTTCTGTAATGGTTTTTGACACACTTAATTATATATAATGCATGTAGATGAACCGGCAATGGATGTACGGTGACAGACGCACATCCGAGTACATTAAGGGCATGTATAATTTTCTCGAAGTGGCTGAGGCAAACAAGAAGGATGGTTTTATGTTTTCTCCATGCCCTATCTGTGGGAATACGAAGTCTTACTCTGACTCGAAAACCCTTCACATCCACCTGCTTGAGAAGGATTTCATGCCACACTATAATGTTTGGACCAAGCACGGAGAAAGAGGGGTTATGATGGAAGACAACGAAGAAGAAGAGGATGATGAAAACTATCGTCCCCCTGAATACGGTGATGTTGCAATGGAGGAAGATGAAGATCAAGAGGAACCAGAAGATGTGTCGGATGATGATCTTCGTGGGGTATTTGTTGATGCAAAGGGACAATACCAAAGTGAAATGGAGAAGTTGAAGTTAGATCTCATGTTAGAGGATCACAAAAAAGGGTTGTACCCAAATTGCAAAAATGGCAACACAAAGCTCATTATCACACTGGAATTGCTACAATGGAAGGCAGACAATGGTGTATCTTACAACGGGTTTGAGAAGCTACTAAAAATATTGAAGAATAAGCTTCCAAAGGATAACGAATTGCCCGACAGTATGTACAGAGCAAAGAAGGTTCTATGCCCTCTAGCAATGGAGATGCAGAAGATACATGCATGCTGAAGGAAATATGCCCTAGAGGCAATAATAAAGTTATTATTTATTTCCTTATTTCATGATAAATGTTTATTATTCATGCTAGAATTGTATTAACCGGAAACATAATACATGTGTGAATACATAGACAAACATAGTGTCACTAGTATGCCTCTACTTGACTAGCTCGTGAATCAAAGATGGTTAAGTTTCCTAGCCATAGACATGAGTTGTCATTTGATTAACGGGATCACATCATTAGGAGAATGATGTGATTGACTTGACCCATTCCGTTAGCTTAGCACTTGATCGTTTAGTATGTTGCTATTGCTTTCTTCATGACTTATACATGTTCCTATGACTATGAGATTATGCAACTCCGTTTACGGAGGAACACTTTTGTGCTACCAAACGTCACAACGTAACTGGGTGATTATAAAGGTGCTCCACAGGTGTCTTGAAGGTACATGTTGGGTTGGCGTAATTCGAGATTAGGTTTTGTCACTCCGATTGTCGGAGAGGTATCTCTGGGCCCTCTCGGTAATACACATCACTTAAGCCTTGCAAGCATTGTAACTAATGAGTTAGTTACGGGATGAAGTATTATGGAACGAGTAAAGAGACTTGCCGGTAACAAGATTGAACTAGGTATTGGATACCGACGATCGAATCTCGGGCAAGTAACATACCGATGACAAAGGGAACAACGTATGTTGTTATGCGGTTTGACCGATAAAGATCTTTGTAGAATATGTAGGAACCAATATGGGCATCCAGGTTCCGCTATTGGTTATTGATCGAGAATAGTTCTAGGTCATGTCTACATAGTTCTCGAACCCGTAGGGTCCGCACGCTTAACGTTACGATGACAGTTTTATTATGAGTTTATAAGTTTTGATGTACCGAAGGAGTTCGGAGTCCCAGATGAGATCGGGGACATGACGAGGAGTCTCGAAATGGTCGAGACATAAAGATCGATATATTGGACGACTATATTCGGAGTTCGGAAAGGTTCCGAGTGATTCGGGTATTTTTGGGAATACCGGGGAGTTACGGGAATACGAGGAAGAAGCAATGGGCCTCATGGGCCAAGTGGTGGAAGAGAGGAGGAAGGGCGCACGTCCCCCCTAGCCCAAACCGAATTGGACTAGGGGGCCGGCCCCCCTTTCCTTCTTCTCCTCCCTCTCCTTCCTTCTCCTTCTCCTCCCCTTCCTTCCCTTCTCCTAGTAGGACTTGGAAAGAAGGGGGAATCCTACTTGGAGTAGGATTCTCCCCCTTGGGCGCGCCTCCTCCTCTTGGCTGGCCCCTCCCCCTTGCTCCTTTATATACGGGGGCAGGGGGGCACCCCATAGACACACAAGTTGATCTACGGATCGTTCCTTAGCCGTGTGCGGTGCCCCCTCCACCATATTCCACCTCGGTCATATCGTCGCGGAGTTTAGGCGAAGCCCTGCGCCGGTAGAACATCATCATCGTCACCACGCCGTCATCTTGTGGAACTCATCTCGGAGCTCGGCTGGATCGGAGGCCGGAGATCGTCATCGAGCTGAACGTGTGCTGAACTCGGAGGCCCCGTACGTTCGGTGCTTCGATCGGTCGGATCGTGAAGACGTACGACTACATCAACCGCGTTGTGCTAACGCTTCCGCTTACGGTCTACGAGCGTACTTGGACGAACACTCTCCCTTCTCGTTGCTATGTCATCACCATGATCTTGCGTGTGCGTAGGAAATTTTTGAAATTACTACGTTCCCCAACAGTGGCATCTGAGCCTAGGTTTTATGCGTTGATGTTATATACACGAGTAGAACACAAGTGAGTTGTGGGCGATACAAGTCATAATGCTTACCAGCATGTCATACTTTGGTTCGACGGTATTGTGAGATGAAGCGGCCCGGACCGACATTACGTGTACGCTTACACGAGACTGGTTTCACCGTTACGAGCACTCGTGCTTAAAGGTGGCTGGCGGGTGTCTGTCTCTCTCACTTTAGTTGAATCGTGTGTGGCTACGCCCGGTCCTTGCGAAGGTTAAAACAGCACCAACTTGACGAACTATCGTTGTGGTTTTGATGCGTAGGTAAGAACGGTTCTTGCTAAGCCCGTAGCAGCCACGTAAAATTTGCAACAACAAAGTAGAGGACGTCTAACTTGTTTTTGCAGGGCATGTTGTGATGTGATATGGTCAAGACGTGATGCTATATTTTATTGTATGAGATGATCATGTTTTGTAACCGAAGTTACCGCAATGGCAGGAGCCATATGGTTGTTGCTTTATTGTATGAAATGCAAGCGCCCGTAATTGCTTTACTTTATCACTAAGCGGTAGCGATAGTCGTAGAAGCAATAGATGGCGTAACGACAACGATGCTATGATGGAGATCAAGGTGTCGCGCGGTGGCGATGGTGATCATGGCGGTGCTTTGAAGATGGAATCACAAGCACAAGATGATGATGGCCATATCATATCACTTATATTGATTGCATGTGATGTTTATCCTTTATGCATCTTATCTTGCTTTGATTGACGGTAGCATTTTAAGATGATCTCTCACTAATTATCAAGAAGTGTTCTCCCTGAGTATGCACCGTTGTGAAAGTTCTTCGTGCTGAGACACCACGTGATGATCGGGTGTGATAGGCTCTACGTTCAAATACAACGGGTGCAAAACAGTTGCACACGCGGAGTACTCAGGTTATACTTGACGAGCCTAGCATATGCAGATATGGCCTCGGAACACGGAGACCGAAAGGTCGAGCGTGAATCATATAGTAGATATGATCAACATAGATATGTTCACCACTGAAAACTACTCCATCTCACGTGATGATCGGTTATGGTTTAGTTGATTTGGATCACGTGATGACTTAGATGACTCGAGAGATGTCTGTCTAAGTGGGAGTTCTTAAGTAATATGATTAATTGAACTTAAATTTATCATGAACTTAGTCCTGGTAGTATTTTGCAAATTATGTAGATCAATATCTTGCGTTGTTGCTTTCATATGCTTATTTTGATATGTTCCTAGAGAAAACTGTGTTGAAAGATGTTAGTAGCAATGATGCGGATTGGATCCGTGATCTGAGGTTTATCCTCATTGCTGCACAGAAGAATTATGTCCTTGATGCACCGCTAGGTGACAAACCTATTGCAGGAGCGGATGCGGGCGTTATGAGCGTTTGGCTAGCTCAAAATGATGACTACTTGATAGTTTAGTGCACCATGCTTAAGCGGCTTAGAATCGGGACTTCAAAGATGTTTTGAGCGTCATGGACCATATGAGATGTTCCAGAGTTGAAGTTAATATTTCAAGCAAATACCGAGTTGAGAGATATGAAGTCTCCAACAAGTTCTATAGGTAAAAGATGGAGGAGAATCGCTCAACTAGTGAGCATGTGCTCAGATTATGCAGGTACTTCAATCGCTTGAATCAAGTGGGAGTTAATCTTCCGAGATAAGATAGTGATTGACAGAATTCTCTAGTCACCATCACTGAGTTACTAGAACTTCGTGATGAACTATAGTATGCAAAGGATGACGAAAACGATTCCTGAGCTCTTCGTGATGTTGAAATCGACAAAGGTAGAAATCAAAAAAGAGCATCAAGTGTTGATGATTGACAAGACCACTAGTTTCAAGAAAAGGGCAAAGGAAAAGAAAGGGAAACTTCAAGTAGAATGGCAAACAAGTTGTCACTCCCGTGAAGAAGACCAAAGCTGGACCAAAGCCTGAAACTTAGTGCTTACACTGCAAAGGAATTGGTCACTTGAAGCGGAAATGCCCTAAATATTTGGTGGATAAGAAGGATGGCAAAGTGAACAAGGGTATATTTGATATACAGGTTATTGATGTGTGCCTTACTAGTGTTTATAGTAGCCCCTGAGTATTTGATACTTGTTCGGTTGCTAACATTAGTAACTCAAAGCAGGAGTTCTGAGAATAAGCAGAGACTAGTTGAAGGGAAGTGACGATGAGTGTTGGAAGTAGTTCCAAGATTGATATGATCATCATCGCACACTCCCTATACTTTTGGGATTAGTGTTAAACCTAAATAAATGTTATTTGGCGTTTGCGTTGAGCATGAATATGATTTGATCATGTTTATTGCAATATGGTTATTCATTTAATGTCAGAGAATAATTGTTGTTCTGTTTACATGAATAAGACCTTCGATGGTCATACACCCAATGAACATAGTTTGTTGGATCTCGATCGTAGTGATACACATATTCATAATATTGATGCCAAAAGATGAAAAGTTAATAATGATAGTCCAACTTATTTACGCGCTTGCCGTTTGGGTCATATCGGTGTAAAGCGCATGAAGAAACTCCATAAAGATGGATTTTTGGAATCACTTGGTTATGAATCATTTGATGCTTGCGAACCGTGCCTTTTGGGCAAGATGACTAAAACTCCGTTCTCCGGAACAATGGAACAAGCTACTGACTTATTGGAAATAATACATACCGATGTATGCGATCCAATGAGTGTTGATGCTCGTGGCATGTATCGTTATTTTCTGAACTTCACATGATGATTTGAGCAGATATGGGTATATCTACTTGATGAAATATAAGTCTGAAATAGTTGAAAGGTTCAAAGAATTTCAGAGTGAAGTGGAAAAATCATCGTAACAAGAAAATAAAGTTTCTGCGATCTGATCACGGAGACGAATATTTGAGTTATGAGTTTGGTCTTCAATTAAAACAATGTGGAATAGTTTCACAGCTCACGCCACCTGGAACACCACAACGTTATGGTGTGTCCGAACATCGTAACCGCACTTTATTGGATATGGTGCGATCTATGATGTCTCTTATTGATTTACCATTATCGTTTTGGGGTTATGCATTAGAGACAGCTGCATTCACGTTAAAAGGGCACCATCTAAATCCGTTGAGACGACACTATATGAACTGTGGTTTAGCAAGAAACCCAAGTTGTCGTTTCTTAAAGTTTGGGGCTATGATGCTTATGTGAAAAAGTTTCATCCTGATAAGCTCAAACCCAAATCGAGAAGTGCGTCTTCATAGAATACCCAAAGGAAACTGTTGGGTACACCTTCTATCACAGATCTGAAGGCAAAACATTTGTTGCCAAAGAATGGATCCTTTCTAGAGAAGAAGTTTCTCTCGAAAGAAGTGAGTGGGAGGAAAGTAGAACTTGATAAGGTAATTTGTACCTTCTCCCGAATTGGAAAGTAGTTCATCACAGAAATCATTTCCAGTGATTCCTACACCAATTAGTGAGGAAGCTAATGATGATGATCATGAAACTTCAGATCAAGTTACTACCAAACCTCGTAGGTCAACCAGAATAATATCCACACCAGAGTGGTACGGTAATCCTGTTCTGAAAGTCATGTTACTAGACCATGATAAACCTACGAACTATGAGGAAGCGATGATGAGCCCAGATTCCGCGAAATGGTTGGAGGCCATGAAATCTGAGATAGGATCCATGTATGAGAACAAAGTGTGGACTTTGGTGGACTTGCCCGATGATCGGCAAGCCATAGAAAATAAATGGATCTTCAAGAGGAAGAAGGACGTTGATAGTAGTGTTACTATCTACAAAGCTCGACTTGTCGCAAAAAGGTTTTTCGACAAGTTCAAGATGTTGAATACAATGAGATTTTCTCACTCGTATCGATGCTTAAGTCTGTCCGAATCATGTTAGCAATTGCCACCTTTTATGAAATCTGGCAAATGGATGTCAAAACTGCATTCCTTAATGGATTTACTAAAGAAGAGTTGTATATGATGCAATCAGAAGGTTTTGTCAATCCTAAAGATGCTAACAAAGTGTGCAAGCTCCAGCAATCCATCAATGGACTGGTGCAAGCATCTCGGAGTTGTAATATACGCTTTGATGAGTTGATCAAAGCATATAGTTTTATACAGACTTGCGGTGAAGCCTGTATTTACTAGAAAGTGAGTGGGAGCACTACAGCATTTCTGATAAGTATATGTGAATGACATATTGTTGATCGGAAATAATGTAGAATTATTCTGCAAAGCATAAAGGAGTGTTTGAAAGGAGTTCTTTAAAATAAAGACCTCAGTAAAGCTACTTACATATTGAGCATCAAGATCTATTGAGATAGATCAAGACGCTTGATAAGATTTTCAATGAGTACATACCTTGACAAGATTTTGAAGTAGTTCAAAATGGAACAGTTAAAGAAGGAGTTCTTGCCTGTGTTGCAAGGTGTGAAATTGAGTAAGACTCAAGACCCGACCATTGCAGAAAATAGAAAGAGAATGAAAAGTCATTCCCTATGCCTCAGTCATAAGTTCTATAGAGTATGCTATGCTGTGAACCAGACCTATTGTATACTCTGCCCTGGTTTGGCAAGGGAGTACAATAGTGATCTAGGAGTAGATCACTGGACATTGGTCAAAATTATCCTTAGTGGAATAAGGATATATTTCTCAATTATGGAGGTGACAAAAAAGGTTTGTCGTGAAAGGTTACGTCGATACAAGTTTTGGCACTGATCCAGATGACTCTAAGTCTTAATCTGGATACATATTGAAAGTGGGAGCAATTAGCTAGAGTAGCTCCGTGCAGAGTATTGTAGACATAGAATATTTGCAAAATACATACGGCTCTGAATGTGACAGACCCGATGACTAAACTTCTCTCACGAGCAAAACATGATCATACCTTTGTACTCTTTGGGTGTTAATCACATAGCGATGTGAACTAGATTATTGACTCTAGTAAACCCTTTGGGTGTTGGTCACATGACGATGTGAACTATGGGTGTTAATCATATATAGATATGATATTGGTGTTAAATCACATGGCGATGTGAACTTGATTATTGACACTAGTGCAAGTGGGAGACTGAAGGAAATATGCCCTAGAGGCAATAATAAAGTTATTATTTATTTCCTTCTTTCATGATAAATGTTTATTATTCATGCTAGAATTGTATTAACCGGAAACATAATACATGTGTGAATACATAGACAAACATAGTGTCACTAGTATGCCTCTACTTGACTAGCTCATGAATCAAAGATGGTTAAGTTTCCTAGCCATAGACATGAGTTGTCATTTGATTAATGGGATCACATCATTAGGAGAATGATGTGATTGACTTGACCCATTCCGTTAGCTCAGCACTTGATCGTTTAGTATGTTGCTATTGCTTTCTTCATGACTTATACATGTTCCTATGACTATGAGATTATGCAACTCCCGTTTACGGAGGAACACTTTGTGTGCTACCAAAGCGTCACAGCGTAATCGGGTGATTATAAAGGTGCTCCATAGGTGTCTCCGAAGGTACATGTTGGGTTGGCGTAATTCGAGATTAGGTTTTGTCACTCCGATTGTCGGAGAGGTATCTCTGGGCCTTCTCGGTAATACACATCACTTAAGCCTTGCAAGCATTGTAACTAATGAGTTAGTTACGGGATGAAGTATTACGGAACGAGTAAAGAGACTTGCCGGTAACAAGATTGAACTAGGTATTGGATACCGACGATCGAATCTCGGGCAAGTAACATACCGATGACAAAGGGAACAACGTATGTTGTTATGCGGTTTGACCGATAAAGATCTTCGTAGAATATGTAGGAACCAATATGGGCATCTAGGTTCCGCTATTGGTTATTGACCGAGAATAGTTCTAGGTCATGTCTACATAGTTCTCGAACCCGTAGGGTCCGCACGCTTAACGTAACGATGACAGTTTGATTATGAGTTTATAAGTTTTGATGTACCGAAGGAGTTCGGAGTCCCAGATGAGATCGGGGACATGACGAGGAGTCTCGAAATGGTCGAGACATAAAGATCGATATATTGGACGACTATATTCGGAGTTCGGAAAGGTTCCTAGTGATTCGGGTATTTTCGGGAGTACCGGGGAGTTACGGGAATACGAGGAAGAAGCAATGGGCCTCATGGGCCAAGTGGTGGAAGAGAGGAGGAAGGGCGCACGTCCCCCCTAGCCCAAACCGAATTGGACTAGGGGGCCGGCCCCCCTTTCCTTCTTCTCCTCCCTCTCCTTCCTTCTCCTTCTCCTCCCCTTCCTTCCCTTCTCCTAGTAGGACTTGGAAAGAAGGGGGAATCCTACTTGGAGTAGGATTCTCCCCCTTGGGCGCGCCTCCTCCTCTTGGCCGGCCCCTCCCCCTTGCTCCTTTATATACGGGGGCAGGGGGGCACCCCATAGACACACAAGTTGATCTACGGATCGTTCCTTAGCCGTGTGCGGTGCCCCCCTCCACCATATTCCACCTCGGTCATATCGTCGTGGAGTTTAGGCGAAGCCTGCGCGATAGAACATCATCATCGTCACCACGCCGTCATCTTGTGGAACTCATCTCGGAGCTCGGCTGGATCGGAGGCGGAGATCGTCATCGAGCTAAGCGTGTGCTGAACTCGGAGGCCCGTCGTTCGGTGCTTGGATCGGTCGGATCGTGAAGGCGTCGACTACATCAACCGCTGTTGTGCTAACGCTTCCGCTTACGGTCTATGAGGGTACATGGACGAACACTCTCCTTCTCGTTGCTATGTCATCACCATGATCTTGCGTGTGCGTAGGAAATTTTGAAATTACTCGTTCCCCAACAGTGGCATCTGAGCCTAGGTTTTATCGTTGATGTTATATACGAGTAGAACACAAGTGAGTTGTGGGCGATACAAGTCATAATGCGGTGCAGCATGTCATACTTTGGTTCGACGGTATTGTGAGATGAAGCGGCCGGACCGACATTATGTACGCTTACGAGTCTGGTTTCACCGGACGAGCACTCGTGCTTAAAGGTGGCTGGCGGGTGTCTGTCTCTCTCACTTTAGCTGAATCGTGTGTGGCTCGCCCGGTCCTTGCGAAGGTTAAAACAGCACCAACTTGACGAACTATCGTTGTGGTTTTGATGCGTGTAAAACGGTTCTTGCTAAGCCCGTAGCAGCCACGTAAAATTTGCAACAACAAAGTAGAGGACGTCTAACTTGTTTTTGCAGGGCATGTTGTGATGTGATATGGTCAAGACGTGATGCTATATTTTATTGTATGAGATGATCATGTTTTGTAACCGAAGTTACCGGCAACTGGCAGGAGCCATATGGTTGTTGCTTTATTGTATGAAATGCAAACGACCTGTAATTGCTTTACTTTATCACTAAGCGGCAGCGATAGTCGTAGAAGCAATAGATGGCGTAACGACAACGATGCTACGATGCAGATCAAGGTGTCGCGCGGTGGCGATGGTGATCATGGCGGTGCTTGAAGATGGAATCACAAGCACAAGATGATGATGGCCATATCATATCACTTATATTGATTGCATGTGATGTTTATCCTTTATGCATCTTATCTTGCATTGATTGACGGTAGCATTTTAAGATGATCTCTTACTAATTATCAAGAAGTGTTCTCCCTGAGTATGCACCGTTGTGAAAGTTCTTCGTGCTTAGAAATGATGACGTGCATCAATCATAGCACCTGGCCCATGACTCTATGTATCTATTACCTTCCTCCTTGGTTGTGCATGAAGCGAAAGTTCATTATGATGACGTGCTCATCCAAGGCCCTAAGCAACCCGACAACAACATTGATGTGTACCTAAGGCCATTAGTTGAAGAAATTTTACAGCTGTGGAATGGAAAAGGTGTAGGTGTATTGGATGAGCACGACCAGGAGGATTTTGACCTACATGCATTGCTGTTTGTAAACATCAATGATTGGCCTGCTCTCAGTAACGTTTCAGGACAAACAAACAAGGGATACCATGCATGCATGCACTGTTTAGATGACACCAAAAGTATATATTTGGACAAATGCATGAAGAATGTCTACCTGGGACATTATCGATTTCTTCTGACCAACCATCAATGTCAAAAGAAAGGCAAGCATTTCAAAGGTGAGGCAGATCACCGAAAGAAGCCAGCCGTTCGTACTGGTGATCACATACTTGATATGGTCAATGATTTACACGTAATCTTTGGAAAGGGTCCGCAGCGGACTATATGTTCCAAATGAAGCCGAGGGACGCGCACCCATGTGGAAGAAGAAATCTATATTTTGGGACCTACCCTATTGGAAAGACCTAGAGGTCCGCTCTGCAATCGACGTGATGCATGTGATGAAGAATCTTTGCATGAACCTGCTAGGCTTCTTGGGCGTGTACGAGAAGACAAAAGATACACCAGATGTACGGGAGGACCAGCAATGTGTGCACGAAAAAAATGGCATACATCCAAAGAAGTATGAAGGGCCTGCCAGCTACGCTCTTACCAAAGATGAGAAGGAAATCTTTTTTGAATGCCTGCTCAGTATGAAGCTCCCGTCTGGCTTCCCGTCGAATATAAAGGTAATAATAAATATGGCAAAAAGTTCCAAAACCTAAAGTCTCATGACTGCCACGTGATTATGACGCAACTGCTTCCGGTTGCATTGAGGTGGCTTCTACCGAAAAACGGTTGATTAGCCATTGTGAAGCTATGTGCATTCCTCAATGCAATCTCTCATAATGTAATCGATCCAAAAATCCTACCAATGTTAAGGAGTGATTTGGTGCAATGTCTTGTCAGTTTCAAGCTGGTGTTCCCACCATCCTTCTTCAATATCATCACGCACGTCCTAGTTCATCTAGTCGACGAGATTGGCATTCTGGGCCCTATATTTCTACACAATATGTTCCCCTTTGAGAGGTTTATGGGAGTCTTAAAGAAATATGTTTGTAACCGTGCTAGGCCAGAAGGAAGCATCTCCACGGGTCATAAAATAGTGGAGGTCATTGGGTTTTGTGTTGACTTCATTCCCGACCTTAAGAAGATTGGTCTTCCTCAACCGCGGTATGAGGGGAGATTGACTGGAAAAGGCACGCTAGGAGCGGACTCGATAATATGTAGGGACGGGCATTCTTGGTCTCAAGCACACCACACAGCTCTACAGGATTCTACCTTGGTGACCCCATATGTCAATGAACACAAGAATATTCTGCGCTCCAAACACCCGGAGCAGTGTGATGACCGGATTACATGAACACATCAGGACTTTCGGTAGTTGGTTGCAAACACATCTCATGGGTGACAACACTGTTGTAGATGAGCTGTACTCGTTGGCCAAAGGACCATCTTCGGCTGTATTAACTTACAATGGGAATACGTTTTACACGATCGCCCAAGATCAAAAGAGCACCAACAAAAACAGTGGTGTCCGCTTTGATGCAGCAACCAATAGGGGAAAGGACACATATTATGGTTACATAGTAGACATATGGGAATTTAACTATGGACATGATTTTAAGGTCCCTTTGTTTCGGTGCAAATGGGTCAATCTGTCAGGGGGCGGGGTATAGGTAGACCCATAGTACGGAATGACAATAGTGGATATCAACAATCTTGGGTACACAGACGAACCATTCGTCCTAGCCAATGATGTGGCGCGGGTTTTCTATGTGAAGGACATGTCTACCGAACCGAGAAAAAGAAAAGATAAGGAAGCGAATACATCATACGATGAGCCAAAGCGCCACATAGATCTTTCAGGGAAAAGAGACATCGTCGGAGTGGAGAGAAAGACAGACATGTCTAAAGATTACGAAAAGTTTCATGAAATTCCTCCCTTCAAAGTCAAGGCTGACCCAAACACCCTGTTAAACGATGAAGATTATCCATGGTTACGGCGCAATAAGAAAGGGACACACGCGAAGAAAAAGTGAAGACTTTCTCTCCACAACTATTCTGATGATTCCTTTGATCTAGAATATCACTGCCGTTACATGTTAAGAAATGAAATGCCTTTTGGAACAGATGAGTTTTCATCCGAAACCCTGATACTTTGAAAGAGATTGCCATTTTGTACACGAAGTGCATCCAGTTTTTGCCGCAACCCTCTCAATTTTGTAGCACATGCTATATGGGTGAAATGATGATGTCATGCTAACTTTCAACCTTTTCAGAGTTCATTTGTAGTGCTATCCTATTTCAGGATCATTTAGCTAAAAAATCAGTAAATGCATGAAAAATACAAAATGAAGTCAGAAACGGTTGAAAATTGATGATGCGCCTTTTAATGATGCATTTTGAACACACAAAAAGTGTGGACTTAAAATAAGTTCAAAAAAATGAAATCCCTTTGTAAGAGATGAGTTTTCGTCCAAAAGCCTGATACTTCGAAAGAGATTATCCATTTTGTACACGAATTGCATCAAATTTTTTTGTAACCGTCTCAACTTTCTAGCACATGCTATGTGGGTGAAATGATGATACCATGCCAACTTTCAACCTTTCCAGAGTTCATTTATAGTGCTTTTCAATTTCAGGGCAATTTAGCTCAAAAAATCAGTAAATGCATGAAAAATACCAAATAAAGTTAGAAACGGTTGAAAATTGTTGATGTGCCCTTGAACGGTGCATTTTGGACACATAAAAAGTATGGGGTTAAAATAAGTTCGAAAAAACAAATCTCTATGTAACAGATGAGTTTTCATCCGAAACCCTGATAATTCGAAAGAGATTGTCCATTTTGTACACGAAGTGCATCCATATTTTGCCGTAACCCTCTCAACTTTTTAGCACATGCTATGTGGGTGAAATGATGATACCATGCCAACTTTCAACCTTTTCAGAGTTCATTTGTAGTGCTTTTTAATTTCAGGGTCATTTAGCTCAAAACAAATCAGTAAATGCATGAAAAATACCAAATGAAGTCAGAAAGGGTTGAATATTGATGATGTGCCTTCAAATGGTGCATTTTGAACACACAAAAAGTCAGGAGTTGAAATAAGTTCCAAAAAATGAAATCAACTAAAATGTTAACTAAAATTATCAAATTATTTTAAAAAAATGAACTAAAAAGAAGCAACTGAATTATTAACTAAAATTATCAAAGTATTTTTGTTAAAAATAATCAACTACAATATTAACAAAATTATCAAACTATTTATTTGTTAAAAAGAATCAACTAAAATATTAACTAAAATTATCAAAGTATTTATTTGTTAAAAATAATCAATTAAAATATTAACTAAAATTATCAAAATATTTATTTGTGAAAAAGAATGAACTAAAATGAATCAACTAAAGTATTAACTAAAATTATCAAAGTATTTATTTGTTAAAAAGAATGAACAGTATTTATTTGTTAAAAAGAATGAACTAAAATAACAGAAAAATATTGCCCGCCTACTAGGGCGACACGGCCTTCATATGACTAGAAACCCATCTTTCATGGGCCAGGATGCATGCTCGCGGACCCAGCAGGCCCAACAGGGCATGGACAAAGTTTAGGCATGTACTGCCTGCAATAGATCAGAGGAGTTCGATAGCAGTGTGGGAGCGGGGCTTATAAACCACTCCGTGCCCCTCCAAATAGTGAGGTGGGACTAACTTTTTGGTCGTGGCAGCACCAACCCTTTGGTCCCGGTTGATGGCACCAACCGGGACCAATGCCCACCTTTTGTCCCGGTTGGTGGCATCAACCGGGACCAATTCCATCCTTTGGTCCCAATTCGTACACCCTGGCTGGGACCAAGGTCTCTACTTCCCATCCATTGGGCTACTGAAAATGACCTCTAGTCCCGGTTGGTGGCACCAATCAGGACCAAAGGTTTGCATTGGTCCCGGTTGGTGGCACGAACCGGGACCAATGCTCTAGGTGTTGGGGAACGTTGCAGAAAATTAAAATTTTTCCTACGGCTTCACCAAGATCCATCTATGAGTTCATCTAAGCAACGAGTAGCGGAGAGAGTTTGCATCTACATACCACTTGTAGATCGCGTGCGGAAGCTTGCAAGGTGATGATGGAGTCGTACTCGAGCGTGATTCAGATCACCGATGCCCAAGTCTTTGAGCGGACAGCACCTCCGAGTTCAACACATATGCGGGACGGCGGCGTCTCCTCCGTCTTGATCCAGCAAGGAGGAAGGAGAGGTTGAGGAAGACAGCTCCACCAAAGACGCGGCGTGGTGATGGTGGAGAAGCGATACTCGCCGAGGGCTTCACCGAGCTCTTACGGAGGAGGAGAAGTGTTGGGAGGGAGGGCTGCGCCTTGGGGATTGGTACAGCAGCCCCTTCCTCCCCCTTTATATAGGCCCCCAGAAGTGGCGGCCTGGAGATCCAATCTCCGGGCGGCAACCAGGGGTGGAGTGCCCCCAAGCCGGTGGGCGCCCCCCCCTAGGGTTTCAACCTAGGCGCGGAGGTGGGCCTGGGGCGCACCAGCCCCTGTGGGCTGGTTCCCTTCCCCCTTTAGCCCATGGGGCCCTCCGGGATAGGTGGCCCCACCCGGTGGACCCCCGGGACCCTTCCGGTGGTCCCGGTACTTTACCGGGAGACCCCGAAACTTTCCCGATGGCCGAAACACCACTTCCTATATATTATTCTTTACCTCCGGACCCTTAAGAACTCCTCGTGACGTCCAGGGATCTCATCAGGGACTCGAACAACATTCGGTAGTCACATACTTGACTTCCTACTAACCCTAGCGTCACCGAACCTTAAGTGTGTAGACCCTACGGGTTCGGAGACCTTGAACATGACCGAGGCGACTCTCGGGCAATAACCAACAGCGAGTGCTGGATACCCATGTTGGCTCCCACATTCTCCTCGATGATTTTCATCGGTTGAACCACGATGTCGAGATTTGATCAAACCATGTATGCAATTCCCTTTGTCAATCGATGCGTTACTTGCGAGACTTCGATCGTCGGTATCCCAATACCTTGTTCGGTCTCGTTACCGGCAAGTCACTTTACTCGCACCGTAATGCATGATCCGTGGCCAACACCTTGGTCACCTTGAGCTCATTATGATGATGCATTACCGAGTGGGCCGAGAGATACCTCTCCGTCATACGGAGTGACAAATCGATCTCGATCCGTGTCAACCGCGAGATACTTTCGGAGATACCGTAATGCACCTTTATAGTCACCCGATTCGTTGTGACGTTTGATACACCAAGGCACTCTTACGGTAACCGGAGTTACGATCTCATGGTCGAAGGAAGAGATACTTGACATTGGCAAAGCTTCTAGCAAGCGAACTATACGATCTTTTATGCTATGCTTATGATTGGGTCTTGTCCATCACATCATTCTCCTAATGATGTGATCCGTTATCAACGACATCCAATGTCCATAGTCGAAACCATGACTATCTATTGATCTGTGGGCTAGTCAACTAGAGGCTCATTAGGGACTCATTGGGTCTAAGTGTTCACACGTGTATTACGATTTCCGGATAATACTGGTTATAGCATGAACAAAGACAATTATCATGAACATTGAAATATAATAATACTTTTATTATTGCCTCTAGGGCATATTTCCAACATCTCCCACTTGCACTAGAGTCACCAATCTAGTTACATTGTGATGAATCGAACACCCATAGAGTTACGGTGTTGATCATGTTTTGCCGCGAGAGGTTTAGTCAGCGGATCTGCGACATTCAGATCCGTGTGCACTTTGCAAATCTCTATGTCTCCATCTTGAACATTTTCGCGGATGGAGTTGAAGCGGCGCTTGATGTGCTGGTCTTCTTGTGAAACCTGGGCTCCTTGGCAAGGGCAATAGCTCGGTGTTGTCACAGAAGAGTTTGATCGCCCCGACGCATTGGGTATGACTCCTAGGTCGGTGATGAACTCCTTCACCCAAATCGCTTCATCGCTGCCTCCGAGGCTGCCATGTACTCCGCTTCACACGTGGATCCCGCCACGATGCTCGCTTGCAGCTTGCACCAGCTTCTTGCTCCACCATTCAACATATACACGTATCCGGTTTGTGACTTAGAGTCATCGGATCTGAGTCGAAGCTAAGCGTCGGCGTAACCCTTCTGACGAGCTCTTCGTCTCCTCCATAAGCGAAACATGTCCTTCGTCCTTTTCGGTGCCAGGATATTCTTGACCGCTGTCCGGTGTTCCTTGCGGGATTACTTTGGTATCTTGCAACCAAACTTACGGCAAGGTTTACATCAGTCAGTACACAACATGGCATACATAATAGATCCTATGGCTGAAGCATAGGGATGACACTCATCTCTTCTTTATCTTTTGCCGTGGTCGGTGGTGAGCTGAGCTCAATCTCACACCTTGTAACATAGGCAAGAACCCTTCTTGGACTGATCCATTTGAACCTCTTCAAAATCTTATCAAGGTATGTGCTTTGTGAAAGACCTATGAGGCGTCTCGATCTATCTCTATAGATCTTGATGCCTAATATATAAGCAACTTCTCCAAGGTCCTTCATTGAAAAACACTTGTTCAAGTAGGCCTTAATGCTGTCGAAGTTTTGTATCATTTCCCATCAAAAGTATGTCATCTACATATAATAGGAGAAATGCTCTGAGCTCCCACTCACTTTCTTATAAACGCAGGCTTCTCCATAAGTGCATAAACTAAACGCTTTGATCATCTCATCAAAGCGAATGTTCTAACTCGAGATGCTTGCACCAGCCCATAAATGGATCGCTGGAGCTTGCATACTTTGTTAGCGTTCGAGGATCGACAAAACCTTCCGGCTGCATCATATACAGCTCTTCCTTAAGATGTCCGTTAAGGAATGCTGTTTTGGCGTCCATCGCCATATCTCATAATCATAGTATGCGGCAATTGCTAACATGATTGGACGGACTTAAGCTTCGCCACGGAGAGAATGTCTCGTCGTAGTCAATCCCTTGAACTTGTCGATAACCCTTAGCGACAAGTCGAGCTTTATAAATGGTAACATTACCATCGCGTCCGTCTTCTTCTTAAAAATCCATTTGTTTTCTATCGCTCGCCGATCATCGGGCAAGTCTGTCAAAGTCCATACTTTGTTTTCATACATGGATTCTATCTCGGATTTCATGGCCTCAAGCCATTTGTTGGAATCGGGCCCGCCATCACTTCTTCATAGTTCGAAGGTTCATTGTTGTCTAACAACATGATTTCCATAACGAGGTTGCCGTACCACTCAGTGCGGAGCGTGTCCTCGTGGACCTTGAAGTTCGATAGTAACTTGATCCGAAGTACCTTGATCATCATCATTGTTTTCCTCTTGGTTGGTGTGGGCATCACAGAGCGGTTTCTGCGCTGCACCACCTTCCCGTTCGAGAGGTAGTACTTCATCGAGTTCTACTTTCCTCCACTTACTTCTTTCGAGAGAAACTCTTTTCGAAAGCATCCGTTCTTGGCAACAAAGATCTTGCCTTCGGATCTTAAGTAGAAGGTATACCCGATAGTTTCCTTAGGGTATCCTATGAATCGCATTTTCCGACTTGGGTTCGAGCTTTTCAGGTTGAAGTTTCTTGACATAAGCATCGCATCCCCAAACTTTTAGAAACGACAGCTTAGGTTTCTTCCCAAACCATAATTCATACGGTGTCGTCTCAGCGGTTTAGGCGATGCCCTATTTAAAGTGAATGTAGCTGTCTCTAGAGCGTATCCCCAAAATGAAAGCGGTAAATCGGTAAGAGACATCATAGACCGCACCATATCCAATAGAGTGCGATTACGACGTTCGGACACACCGTTTCGCTGAGGTGTTCCAGGCGGCGTGAGTTGTGAAACGATTCCACATTTCCTTAAGTGTGTACCAAACTCGTGACTTAAGTATTCTTCCCCATGATCTGATCGTAGGAACTTTATCTTTCGGTCACGTTGATTCTCTACTTCACTCTGAAATTCCTTGAACTTTTCAAAGGTCTCAGACTTGTGTTTCATTAAGTAGACATACCCATATCTACTTAAGTCATCAGTGAGAGTGAGAACATAACGATATCCTCCATGAGCCTCAACGCTCATTGGACCGCACACATCGGTATGTATGATTTCCAACAAGTTGGTTGCTCGCTCCATTGTTCGGAGAAGCGGAGTCTTGGTCATTTGCCCAAGAGGCATGGTTCGCATGTGTCAAAGCGATTCATAATCAAGTGACTCTAAAGTCCATCAGCATGGAGCTTCTTCATGCGCTTGACACCAATGTGACCAAGGCGGCGATGCCACAAGTATGTGGGACTATCGTTATCAACTTTACATCTTTTGGCATCCACACTATGAACATGTGTAATATTACGCTCGAGATTCATTAAGAATAAACCATTGACCATCGGAGCATGACCATAAAACATATCTCTCATATAAATCGAACAACCATTATTCTCAGACTTAAATGAGTAGCCATCTCGTATTAAATGAGATCCAGATACAATGTTCATGCTCAAACATGGCACTAAATAACAATTATTAAGGTTCAAAACTAATCCCGTAGGTAAATGTAGAGGCAGCGTGCCGACGGCGATCACATCGACTCTGGAACCATTCCCGGCGTGCATCGTCACCTCGTCCTTCGCCGATCTCCGTTTATTCCGTAGCTCTGCTGTGAGTTACAAATAAAACAACGGCACGGTATCAAATACCCGGGAGTTACTACGAGTCTTGGTAAGGTACACATCAATTACATGTATATCAAATATACCTTTGGTGTTGCGGCCTTCTTATCCGCTAAGTATTTGGGGCAGTTCCGCTTCAAATGACCCTTCCCTTGCAATAAAAGCACTCGGTCTCGGGCTTGGGTCCATTCTTTGACTTCTTCCGGCAGCGGGATTACGGCGGCGGCAACATCTTTGCCGTCCTTCTTGAAGTTCTTCTTACCCTTGCCCTTCTTGAACTTAGTGGTCTTATTGACCATCAACACTTGATGTTCTTTCTTGATTTCAGCCTCTGCTGACTTCAGCATCGAGAACACTTCAGGAATGGTCTTTCCATCCCCGCATGTTGTAGTTCATCACGAAGCTCTTGTAGCTTGGTGGGAGCGATGGAGGATTCTGTCAATGACCGCCTCATCATCGGGAGGTTAATGTTCAAGCTGGGTCATCTGGCGTGCAACCCGGACATCTTGAGGATGTGCTCCTTGTGAACTGTTCTCCTCCATCTTACAACTGTAGAACTTGTCGGAGACATCATATCTCTCGACCCGGGCATGAGCGTGGAAAACTAGTTTCAGCACTTCGAACATCGCATATGCTCCGTGATGCTCAAAACGCTTTTGGAGCCCGGTTCTAAGTTGTAGAGCATGCCGCCTTTGAGCGAGGAGTAATCATCAGACGAGATTGCCAAGCGTTCATAACGTCTTGGTTCTCTGGGACGGGAGTGTCACCTAGCGGTTCGTCTAGGACATATTGCTTCGTGGCAGCTATGAGGATGATCCTCGGGTTTGGACCCGATCCGTATAGTTCTGCCATCATCTTTCAGCTTGGTTTTCTCTAGAGCAGCGTTGAAGTTCATGTTGACATTAGCGTTGGCCATTGATCTACAAGACATATTTGCAAAGGATTTAGACTAAGTTCATGATAATAAAGTTCTAATCAAATTATGAACTCCCACTTAGATTAGACATCCCTCTAGTCATCTAAGTGTTACACGATCCGAGTCGACTAGCCCGTGTCCGATCATCACGTGAGACGGACTAGTCATCGTCGGTGAACATCTTCATGTTGATCGTATCTTCCATACGACTCGTGTTCGACCTTTCGGTCTCCGTGTTCGAGGCCATGTCCGCACATGCTAGGCTCGTCAAGTTAACCCTAAGTGTTTTATTTGTGTAAAACTGTCTTACACCGTTGTATGTGAGCGTCAGAATCCATCACACCCGATCATCACGTGGTGCTTAGAAGCGACGAACTGTAGCAGCGGTGCACGATTAGGGAGAACACTTCTTGAAATTTTGTAAGGATCATCTTATTTACTACCGTCGTCCTAAGTAAACAAGATGCATAAACATAATAAACATCACATGCAATTATATAGTTGTGACATGATATGGCCAATATCATCAAGCTCCATTGATCTCCATCTTCGGGGCTCCATGATCATCTTGTCACCGGCTTGACACCATGATCTCCATCATCATGATCTCCATCATCGTGTCTTCATGAAGTTGTCACGCCAACGACTACTTCTACTTCTATGACTAACGCGTTTAGTAATGAAGTAAAGCAGTTTACATGGCGTTCTTCAATGACACGCAGGTCATACAAAAAATAAAGACAACTCCTATGGCTCCTGCCGGTTGTCATACTCATCGACATGCAAGTCATGAATCCTATTACAAGAACATGATCTCATACATCACAATTCATCATTCATCACAACTTCGGCCATATCACATCACATGATCAATCGCTGCAAAAACAAGTTAGGCGTCCTCTAATTGTTGTTGCATCTTTTACGTGGCTGCGATTGGGTTCTAGCAAAACGTTTTCTTACCTATGAATCACCACAAGCGTGATTTTGTCAACTTCTATTTACCCTTCATAAGGGCCTTGTTCATCGAATCCGCTCCAACTAAAGTGGAGAGAAAGACACCCGCCAGCCACCTTATGCAACTAGTGCATGTCGATCGGTGGAACCGGTCTCACGTAAGCGTCACGTGTAAGGTTGGTCGGGCGCTTCATCCCACAATACCGTTGAGCAAGAAAAAGACTAGTAGAGGCAAATAAGATGACAAGATCAGCGCCCACAACAAATTGTGTTCTACTCGTGCATTAGAGAACTACGCATAGACCTAGCTCATGATGCCCTTTGTTGGGGAGCGTTGCGAGAAAATTAAAAATTTTCCTACGGCTTCACCAAGATCCATCTATGAGTTCATCTAAGCAACGAGTAGCGAGAGAGAGTTTGCATCTACATACCACTTGTAGATCGCGTGCGGAAGCTTGCAAGGTGATGATGGAGTCGTACTCGAGCGTGATTCAGATCACCGATGCCCAAGTCTTTGAGCGGACAGCACCTCGCGTTCAACACACGTCACGGGACGGCGGCGTCTCCTCCGTCTTGATCCAGCAAGGAGGAAGGAGAGGTTGAGGAAGACAGCTCCACCGGCAAAGACGACGGCGTGGTGATGGTGGAGAAGCGATACTCGGCGAGGGCTTCACCGAGCTCTTACGGAGGAGGAGAAGTGTTGGGGAGGGAGGGCTGCGCCTTGGGGATTGGTACAGCAGCCCCTTCCTCCCCTTTATATAGGCCCCTGGGTGGCCGTCCCTGAGATCCGGTCTCCGGGCGGCGACCAAGGGGTGGAGTGCCCCCAAGCGGTGGGCGCCCCCCCCTAGGGTTTCAACCCTAGGCGCGGGGTGGGCCTAGAGGCGCACCAGCCCCTGTGGGCTGGTTCCTTCCCCTTTAGCCCATGGGGCCCTCCGGGATAGGTGGCCCCACCGGTGGACCCAGGACCCTTCCGGTGGTCCGTGCTTCTGGGAGACCCGAAACTTTCCCGATGGCGAAACACCACTTCCTATATATTATTCTTTACCTCCGGACCCTTAGGAACTCCTCGTGACGTCAGGGATCTCATCAGGGACTCGAACAACATTCGGTAGTCACATACTTGACTTCCTACTAACCCTAGCATCACCGAACCTTAAGTGTGTAGACCCTACGGGTTCGGGAGAACGCAGAACATGACCGAGGCGACTCTCGGGCAATAACCAACAGCGGGTCGGATACCCATGTTGGCTCCACATGCTCCTCGATGATTTCATCGGTTGAACCACGATGTCGAGGATTCGATCAAACCTCGTATGCAATTCCTTTGTTAATCGATGCGTTACTTGCGAGACTTCGATCGTCGGTATCCCAATACCTTGTTCGGTCTCGTTACGGCAAGTCACTTTACTCATCTTAGTAATGCATGATCCGTAGCCAACACCTTGGTCACCTTGAGCTCATTATGATGATGCATTACCGAGTGGGCCCAGAGATACCTCTCCGTCATACGGAGTGACAAATCGATCTCGATCCGTGTCAACCCATGATACTTTCGGAGATACGTAATGCACCTTTATAGTCACCCGATTCGTTGTCACGTTTGATACACCCAAGGCACTCTTACGGTAACCGGAGTTACGATCTCATGGTCGAAGGAAGAGATACTTGACATTGGCAAAGCTTCTAGCAAGCGAACTATCGATCTTTTATGCTATGCTTATGATTGGGTCTTGTCCATCACATCATTCTCCTAATGATGTGATCCGTTATCAACGACATCCAATGTCCATAGTCGAAACCATGACTATCTATTGATCTGTGGGCTAGTCGACTAGAGGCTCACTAGGGACTCATTGGGTCTAAGTGTTCACACGTGTATTACGATTTCCGGATAATACAGTTATAGCATGAACAAAAGACAATTATCATGAACATTGAAATATAATAATACTTTTATTATTGCCTCTAGGGCATATTTCCAACACTAGGTATATAAGCCACACTTAGCTGTTTTTCGAAAAATCACTTCTTCTTCTCCCCGACGCCTCAGGCTGCTCCTCATCGCCGTCGCCGCCGAGCCCAGCTCCGACGCCCCCAAGCTGCTCCTCGACACCGTCGCTTGAAACTGCCCGGCGTCGTCAGTGCTCCACCTCACCGTCATTGCCGCCGCGCCGGCGCCCTCGATGCCTTCTTTGCCCGACGCCAAGCCTTGCTCTCCGCCTCGCCTGCCTTAACGCCGCCCCCAGTGAGCACTGCCCCTTCCCTCGCGCCCCTACCCTGCCCCGCTGCCTCGTCCATTACTTTTTTGTTCTTATATGCTGTTTTTTCTTCATAATTTGCTTTTTAGATGTATGTATGTATGTATGGGAGTATTTTTGTTCATAGAATTTTTCAGATGATTTTAGATGTATGTATGTATGAGGGATCATATATGTATTTTTTTAAATGTATTTTTTGTATTTATGTATGTATGAGGGATCATAGATGTATTTTTTTCAGATGTTTTTAGATGTTTTGTCTATACTTTTTTCCAGATTTTCTATCGTGCGTACACCGATTTTAGACCCTTAGCTTTGTTTAGAGACACTCGTCATCATAGTGAAAATTTCGTGTTTTAAGGAGGGCAACGCTCCTTGGCATTTTAGAGCGGCTCTAGAGATGCCAACAAGGCCACGGGTGCACCCCCTATCATCACGTTGGCATCGGCTCCCCCAGAGCTTTCCAACGAATACTAAACCCTACAAGAAAGAGCGTTGTCGATCTCCTACCCCCTCCCGCCCCTACCTGACATACTCTTGAGGCCACCCAAACCCTATAATAAAGAGCATTGCAGATCTACCCCTCCCTGCATAGCGATTATTTTTTGCAAAGTATCCTCTCCTGAAAGTATAACCCGGCCCAATAACTTCGACATGAGGGGGGACATCGGACATGCATGAGAGAGGCAGTCCACAACTAATTCATTGCTCATATATGCATATGATTCCTTGTTGTGATTAGCTAGGTCTATGTTTGCTACTAATATATCCATCTCTCATGTTTGTATATTGCCATGTTGTAATATTTGCAGAAACTATGGAAAGAGACTTAGGATAAGAACAGTTGTCGGGGGATATAATCCTCGGCGGAGGTGAACCCTTGTTGTTTCTCGACGACACCGATAGTCAAGAACGAGAGGATGAAGGCTCCGGTAATCCAACAATGGAGGAGGAAGGAGATCATGACGGCTTCAGTGATCGAATGGCGGATGAAGGAGATCATGATGACGGCTCCGGTGACCGAACGGAGGAGGGAGCTATTGCAAAGTCTCGTGAGGTATATATTAATTAAGCCTCTGCTGACTTGATGCATTAATTGTACATATATATATATATTAACGCTTCTTTCTTATTTTAGCCCTCCAGACCGAGCCAAACTTCCATAAGGAGACGAGGCCCAAAGAAAAGTTTGCGCCCGGATGAAAGGTTCACGATCACATAAGTGGCGAAAGATGGCCAACCGATTTCTCCCAAGCGGACCAAGGACGCATTTGTACATCAGTGCGGAGTAGTTGTTAGGGACAGCGTCCCGATCAGCATCGTGCAATGGAGTAAGAGTAAGGACGACCCTGAAGTATCTTATGTCCAGGATAGATAGAAAGATGATCTTTGGACGTCGCTGATGACAAATTTCAGCCTATCGCCAGAGGAGGAGCCAAATAACCCAGTTATAGAGTGATAGGTCAAGGCGTATGCTCTTAAGAAGATGGCAGAAATATTCACGAACTGGAAGAAAGAGTTGAACACAAAGTTTGTCGACAAAGATAAGACTCCAGAATTCATCAGTAGATAGGAGAAGATAAGAGATCACTGGCCCGCATTTGTGGCCTACAAGAAATCGGAGAAGGGTCAGAAAAGGTCACTGACAAACAAGCAAAATGCTGCAAAGAAGATGTATGACCATCACACTGGGTCAGTTGGCTACTACAAAATCCCGACCATTGTGGGACAAAGCTGAGCAAGATCTGCTTGCTAAAGGGGTCCAACTAGCGACATTGCACCAGCCAGATCGTTCAAGAACTTGGTTTTTCGGGGTTGGGGGAACTTTGGACCCAGAAACAGGGGAGTGTGTTTGAACGGACGAGCAACTTGCTATACCCATTGGTCGGGGCTGTTAACAGGTTATCGGATCCAAAACCCGACCCGATAGCTTAACGGCATTCCGTTACGGTGGATGCCATGTGTCGGTCACCCTTGACGAAAGCACTTCTGTGACGCGCGATTTATCGTCATGGAAGTGGACACTTCCGTGATGATAATTTTGATAATGTCATGGAACACTTCTACGACAACACAGGTATGACTATCTTGATTCTGTCATAAAATCGTCATGAATGTACTCCCTCCGATTCTTTATACTCTGCGCATAACTTTCTTTCATTTTTCTCGTTTTACTCTGCGCGTTCCTACTTCTCACCTATGTTTTCCTCTTATGCCCCCCAAAAGCTGCTGCATGCAACCATTTGAAGTTAATACTTGCCTTCTCTCGTTGGCCATGCAGAGTGGAGAGAGAGAGGAAGTTGAGGGAATCTAGGCGACCGCATGTGAGAGCCAATCGGTTGCGTGCAAGTTAATAACAATCCAGCACTAAAGCAAGGGCAAATTAGTCCCAGAAAGATCAAGCGAGCCATTTCTTGGTATGCGTGCAGGATGTAATACGCAAAGAAAATAGGATCGAAGGGAGTACATGCATGATAGAAAACGCGACCTACTGTGACACACGTATCATCACGGAAGTGTATTTCTTTTGTAGTGGCTCCTCCTACAACTTCTGGAGGTCGAGCACTGGAGCAGGGAGGGATAGCCTTCTTCTTCCATGTCAGCGCTCACAAGGGCAGAGCCAGTCAACCGGAAGCACGAGGTGACAAAAACATGTATCTATCTAATTTGCAGCAAGGAAATCAATCAACTAAAAGAGAGTCATGTCCTGAATATTAATTGGTAACCAAGATCCAACCAGCAGAATGGTGGCATGCCAGGATGCCAAAAACTGTTAGTTCAACAAGGAGAATATATCAAGGGAAAATCTAAAAAGAAAAAACAAGGCTTGCCGCTGTCCTATCCACAAAGTACCTGGGATAGATATATGCTAGCAGCTGGCATTCTTGCTGGAATAATATTCACATGTATGTGCTTGCAAACTAAAGCATACATTTTCTGCTAGCTGCCATGATTAGGGCTCGGGATTTGATACTATTTGCATCATCAGGGTGCTACTATACATATATAAATATAGAAACCAAATACTCAATGTTCTTCCATAACCCAGATTTACTATCACCATATTGTGCCCTTACTTATTATCATTTTTGATAGAAACTAGGTATTATGACAGTCTAATGCATCCAATGTTTATAATGACATTACAAATTGTACCATTAAGCAGCTTAGGAGGACTATCCTCTGTTCCTATAACAGAACCAATGTAAATTCTTGACTTGCCTCCACCACCTACATATGAAGATTGACTAATTGTTAGTACATTACTGACAAATGCTTCTCTTGGATAGACGCATCACTACATGTGTACATAATTAGGACATACATATCACATTTGTTACTTCATAGACCCACACATAATCAGATTTAGCTACAAGGCTTTGAAAGCTGGCATCCGTGCAATAAGAAAAAAATAAATGAAAAATAAAATATACCACTCACAAAGGGAAACATAATTACAATTCTAACAGAAGAATGACACGCATCCCTCTCCTTTGTAATGCCTCGGCCAGGAAATTGTTACATGCTACAAATTTGTGGATGATGCACGCACAAGAACAACCATAGATTCATTTTCCTACTGGAAGAGGCCAACCGATTCATGGCTGGATCTGTTTAATTACCTGCACATACTAGAAAACCACTGACACAGCTTACCTATAGCGACCAGATCTGGAGGTGGGGAAAGGAAAGGGCGACGAGAAACCACTCACATACCAGAAGCTTACCTCCTGAATTCTGTAGGCGGGGCGGAGGGAAGGAAATCAGCCGAAACAGAGGTCGCACGTGGAGACAAATCAGCAATTGATCCTCGGCGGCGGTTGGCGGCGCTGCTGCTCCTCGGCGTGGCGGACGAAGCTGCTGCTCCTGGGTGGATGGTGCCCTGCGGGGAGGGAGGCCAGGGTCGGAGATGATGTGGCACGAGGAGACCAGAGGACGGGCGGCGGCACGCAGATCAGGGGCGACGGCGCAGTTGAGTTAGGTTTAGGTCGGGGGCGACGGCGCAGTTGAGTTAGGTTTAGGTCGGGGGCGGCGGCGCAATCGGGTAGAGAGATAGGGAGGGGGATTGGGGAGTGGACGGGTGTGTTATTTCTTTTCTTTTGCTGGTCTGGTCCGACTCGCGTGCTTTCTATCGTGCGCGTATGGCTCTCTTTCCGCGCCTTACTTTTCGGATGTGGGTGAAAGGAAACTACCCCGACACTTTTTTTGTTCCTAGGAATCGCCAACACAAAAATAATCAGTAAAGATGGTAACTGTCGACAGAAATTACGTCGGTGCTCTGGTGGTGCTTCGACGACAGATAATGTGTCAATGAGGTTATATAACTCTGTCACACTACGTGTCGGTATAGTTTGGAACAAAAAAGTGTCGGCGATGCTCACTTTTACCAACAGATGCATGTTGTCTTTATGGTGTCATGGTGTAGTGGACTTGTGGGCCGTCAGCCGCACGGCCCACTCGCGATCGATGACTTCCCTAGTGGCTTGCAGGCCCAAACTAGGCCCGTTGAGGGTGTACGCCGATATATGCGTTGTGTGTGTGTTGCATGAGGATTGGGAAGGGAGTTGGTGGCTTCGACCATGGCTAGTGTGTATCATGCGTGAGCTCGTGTAAGCATTCATGGCGAATTGGCTATAGATCTGACATCAATACAAGTTATACCCTCACATCTGGCTTCAGAGCCGTTCCAACCTGGAGATTCCCCACCACCCACACCGCACCAGGTTCAGCGAATTGCGACGGCGGCAAGCCATGGATGGGCTGTCGGCGGAAGGGCACATCATCCACGAGCTCGTTAAATCCGCCATCTCCGACGACCTCGATCAACGCCTCAAGGTACACAGTGAAGACCTCCTCAAGTCCATGGCCAAATTGCTCCAGGATTCGACCAAGGCCTTGGGCGGTCTCATCACGGCATGCATCGACAGTGTTCGCTCTGAGCTCCTCCTCGAAATCTACGAGATCCGCTCGGATTGGGAGCGACGGGACAAGGCCGACTGCAATGGCCGGACTGGAGGGCCTTCCTCATCAAGCAGAGATGTCGGAGAAAGCCAGGACGCGTTTCCTGCTGACTCCCATGGAGCGGACAGGTTTAGTAAGTCCAAGGCTCACAACATCTACGTCCCACCTCCGGCCAGGAGTGGGCGTGAATTACCTTCAGTCTCCTCGAGAGCACATCGCACTGGATCAAGGTGAGTAGTACACTTCATGGCCGAGAGTCGAGCTGTCGCGGTTAAATGGCTCAAATCCCAGGTTGTGGCAAGCGAGATGCAAGGACTACTTCAAGAAATGGGGCATGCACCACATCAGATGAATATCGTATGCCACCACTCAATTCGAAGGGGCGGCTGCTCGCTGGTTGGAGTCTGTGCAGAGGAGAACAGTGGGGTTATAGTGGACTGAATTTTGCAATCTCCTGCAACCGAGATTTGGCCATAACCAACACCAGAATTTGCTGAGGAAGATGTTCCGAATTGGTCAGAGTGGATCTGTCGAAGAATATGTAGATCAATTCTCTGAATTGTATGTCCAGCTCACTACTTATAAAATCAGCCCTGATCCACTGCATTATACCACTAGGTTCATCGACGGGTTGAAACCAGGAGTCCGCATGGCCATTGCAATGCAAAAACCCAGAGATCTTAACACTGCGTACGAATTAGCTCTGCTACACGAAGAATTGGGAGAAGTATCATACCACCAAGCCAGTTCCACGACCAAAAGGAGTAGTGCATCATCCGGATAGTATGCTTACAAGTCCAAAAATGCAGAAGAGTGTCGGCCAATTGACAGTCAAAGGCCAGCAACTACTGAAGATAATTGGGTGTCTCTGTGGAATTTTAGGAAGGGAAAAGGATTGTGCTTCATCTGTGGTGAAAAATTGTCCAAGGACCATCAGTGCAAGTCTACTGTGCAGCTACAAGTTGTGAAGGAACTCATTGAGCAATTACAGAGCCCCACTACATCCCTGGATGAATCTGACAATGATTCTGACAATTTGATGATGCTCTCAGCAGCTGCTGTAAGCAACAGTGTGTCAAAGTTGTCCCTCACCTTACTAGTACTTCTACAAGGTATTGAGCTAAGGTTTCTAGTTGACTTAGGGAGCACTCATTCATTCGTGGACAGTTCTCATCAACAAATGTTTCCAACAATGACTGAAACTAAGGCGGTTTCTGTCAAGGTTGCAGAAGGAGGGAAGTTGAGCTGTTCACAACAGGTTAAACACTGCCAATGGAGTTGTCAGGGACAAAACTTTGTGCATGATTTCAGAGTCCTAACCCTTGGAGGATATGATAGTATTTTGGGCCTCGATTGGCTAGCCAAATGTACATGGGCTGGGAACAGAAATGGCTCTCCTTCCAGTATAAGGGCACTACTGTTACCCTACAAGGGGAATTGCCTGAAGAGTGTGAATTCACTATCATGGCAATTTTTCAGAACATCACTACTAAAAACAGTGAGCAGTTACCTGAGATACAAGCTTTATTAGACAAGTATGCTGAGGTTTTTGCTCCCCCAACTAGTTTACCTCCCAGAAGGCAGTATGACCACAGTATTCCCCTGATACCTGGAGCTCAACCAGTGTCTATTAGACCATACAGAATTCCTCCTCACCTGAAGATTGAAATGGAAAAGCAGGTGGCAGAAATGTTGTAGGGACGGTTAATTCAAGCGAGTAATAGTCCTTTTTCTTCTCCAGCACTAATGGTCAAAAAGAAGGAAGAAGGAGCTTGGAGTTTGGTCATAGACTTCAGACATGTCAATGCACTCACAGTGAAAAGCGAATACCCTATTCATATTATTGATGAGCTACTAGATGAACTTGCTGGAGATTGTTGGTTTTCTAAATTGGACCTCAGAGCAGGATACCATTAGATCAGACTTGCACCAGGAGAAGAGTTTAAAACTGCTTTTCATACACACACTGGTCACTATGAGTTCACTGTTGTGGCCTTGGGGCTGACTGGGGCTCCCAATACATTCCAAGGAGCAATGAACACAGATCTAGCTCCATCCTTGAGAGGTGAGTATCACTGTGTTGTATGTTTCTTTGATGATATTCTAGTTTTCAGCAAATCCCTCAAGGAACATCTCCTGCATCTAGACAAGGTATTGGGTATTCAGCTAGAAAAACAATGGAATGTAAAACTCAGTAAATGTGAAAAGCAAGAGATTGCTTATCTGGGTCATGTCATAAGTGACAAGGGGGTTTCCACTGATGCCAGTAAAATTACAGTTGTTAAGAATTGACCAGTTCCTATGGATGTGAAGCAGGCCACGAGGATTTTGGGGCTTAACTGGATACTACAGGAAATTTATCAAAAACTATGGTGTGATTAGCAGACCTCTGACTGACTTGTTGAAAAAGGGGGCTATATTTGTATGGACTCCCATTCTGATTTAGCCTTCCAAACACCGAAGCAGGCTCTGATTCATGCTCATATATTAGCCCTTCCAGATTACTCCAAGCAGTTTGTGGTGGAAACAGTGTTGGGGAACGTAGTAATTTCAAAAAATTTCCTACGCACACGCAAGATCATGGTGATGCATAGCAACGAGAGGGGAGAGTGTTGTCTACATACCCTTGTAGACCCAGGCGGAAGCGATCTGGCGTAGAGGAAGTAGTCGACGTTCTCCTCGCGATCCAACCGATCCAGCGGCGTTACTCTGGCGCCTCGAGTTCTTGACACACGTACAGCTCGGTGGCGCTCCTCGGGCTCCGATCCGGCAAAGCTCGGGAGAGAGTTCCGTCGGCCTGACGGCGTGGTGGCGATCTTGATGTTCTACCGACGCAGGCTTCGCCTAAGCACCGCCACGATATGACCGAGGTGGAATATGGTGGAGGGGCACCGACACGGCTAAGGAACGATCTCAAGGATCAACTTGTGTGTCTTAGGGTGCCCCCTGCCCCCGTATATAAAGGAGCAAGGGGGAGGGCTGGCCGGCCCTAGAGGGGCGCGCCAAGGGAGGGGGAGTCCTCCTCCTAGTGGGAGTAGGACTCCCCTTTCCTAGTCCAACTAGGAGGGGGAAGGGGGAAGGAAGGAGAGGGAGAGGGAGAGGGAAAGGGGGGCCGCGCCCCCCTCCTTGTCCAATTCGGACTCCTCATGGGGGGGGCGCGCCACCTCCTGGCGCAGCCCTCTCTCTCCCCTCATGGCCCATTAAGGCCCATTACTTCCCCGGGGGGTTCCGGTAACCCCTCGGCACTCGGTATTATCCAAACCACTCGGAACCATTCCGATGTCCGAACATAGCTGTCCAATATATCAATCTTTATGTCTCGACCATTCCGAGACTCCTCGTCATGTCCGTGATCACATCCGGGACTCTGAACTCCTTAGGTACATCAAAATACACAAACTCATAATATAACCGTCATCGAAACCTTAAGCGTGCGGACCCTACGGTTCGAGAACAATGTAGACATGACCGAGACACGTCTCCGATCAATAACCAATAGCGGGACCTGGATGCCCATATTGGCTCCTACATATTCTACGAAGATCTTTATCGGTCAGACCGCATAACAACATACGTTTGTTCCCTTTGTCATCGGTATGTTACTTGCCCGAGATTCGATCGTCGGTATCCAATACCTAGTTCAATCTCGTTACCGACAAGTCTCTTTACTCGTTCCGTAATACATCATCTTGCAACTAACTCATTAGTTGTAATGCTTGCAAGGCTTAAGTGATGTGCATTACCGAGAGGGCCCAGAGATACCTCTCCGACAATCGGAGTGACAAATCCTAATCTCGAAATACGCCAACCCAACATCCGCCTTTGGAGACACTGTAGTACTCCTTTATAATCACCCGATTCACGTTGTGACGTTTGGTAGTACCCAAAGTGTTCCTCCGCAAGCGGAGTTGCATAATCTCATAGTTGTAGGAACATGTATAAGTCATGGATAAAAGCAATAGCAACATACTAAGCGATCGGGTGCTAAGCTAATGGAATGGGTCATGTCAATCAGATCATTCAACTAATGATGTGACCTTGTTAATCAAATGACAACTCCTTTGTCTATGGTTAGGAAACTTAACCATCTTTGATTAACAAGCTAGTCAAGTAGAGGCATACTAGTGACACTCTGTTTGTCTATATATTCACACATGTATTATGTTTCCGGTTAATACAATTCTAGCATGAATAATAAACATTTATCATGATATGAGGAAATAAATAATAACTTTATTATTGCCTCTAGGGCATATTTCCTTGATCTCCCACTTGCACTAGAGTCAATAATCTAGATTACACAATAATGATTCTAACACCCATGGAGTCTTGGTGTTGATCATGTTTTGCTCGTGGAAGAGGCTTAGTCAACGGGTCTGCAACATTCAGATCTGTATGTATCTTGCAAATCTCTATGTCTCCCACCGGACTAGATCCGGATGGAATTGAAGCGTCTCTTGATGTGCTTGGTCCTCTTGTGAAATCTGGATTCCTTTGCTAAGGCAATTGCTCGATATTGTCACGAAGATTTTCATTGGACCCGATGCACTAGGTATGACACCTAGATCGGATATGAACTCCTTCATCCAGACTCCTTCATTGGCTGCTTCCGAAGCAGCTATGTATTCCGCTTCACATGTAGATCCCGCCACGACGCTTTGTTTTGAACTGCACCAACTGACAGCTCCACCGTTTAATGTAAACACGTATCCGGTTTGTGATTTAGAATCGTCCGGATCAGTGTCAAAGCTTGCATCAACGTAACCATTTACGATGAGCTCTTTGTCACCTCCATATACGAGAAACATATCCTTAGTCCTTTTCAGGTACTTCAGGATGTTCTTGACCGCTGTCCAGTGATCCACTCCTGGATTACTTTGGTACCTCCCTGCTAAGCTAATAGCAAGGCACACATCAGTCTGGTACACAGCATTGCATACATGATAGAGCCTATGGCTGAAGCATAGGAACATCTTTCATTTTCTCTCTATCTTCTGCGGTGGTCGGGCATTGAGTCTTACTCAACTTCACACCTTGTAACACGTGCAAGAACCCTTTCTTTGCTTGATCCATTTTGAACTTCTTCAAAACTTTGTCAAGGTATGTGCTTTGTGAAAGTCCAATTAAGCGTCTTGATCTATCTCTATAGATTTTGATGCCCAATATGTAAGCAGCTTCACCGAGGTCCTTCATTGAAAAACTCTTATTCAAGTACCCTTTATGCTATCATGAAATTCTATATCATTTCCGATTAGTAATATGTCATCTACATATAATATCGAAATGCTCTGAGCTCCCACTCACTTTCTTGTAAATACAGGCTTCTCCAAAAGTCTCATATAAACCCAAATGCTTTGATCACACTATCAAAGCGTTTATTCCAACTCGAGATGCTTGCACCAGTCCATAAATGGATCATTGGAGCTTGCACACTTTGTTAGCTCCTTTGGATCGATAAAACCTTCGGTTGCATCATATACAACTCTTCTTCGTAAATCCATTCAGAATGCAGTTTTTACATCCATTTGCCAAATTTCATAATCATAAAATGCGGCAATTGCTAACATGATTCGGACAGACTTAAGCATCGCTACGGGTGAGAAGGTCTCATCGTAGTCAATCCCTTGAACTTGTCGAAAACCCTTTGCGACAAGTCGAGCTTTGTAGACAGTAATATTACCGTCGGCGTCAGTCTTCTTCTTGAAGATCCTTTTGTTTTCTATTGCTTGCCGACCCTCGGGCAAGTCAACCAAAGTCCACACTTTGTTTTCGTACATGGATCCCATCTCAGATTTCATGGCCTCAAGCCATTTTGTGGAATCTGGGCTCACCATCGCTTCTTCATAGTTTGTAGGTTCATCATGATCTAGTAGCATGACTTCTAGAATAGGATTACCGTACCACTCTGGTGCGGATCTTACTCTGGTTGATCTACGAGGTTCTGTAGTAACTTGATCTGAAGTTTCATGATCAACATCATCAACTTCCTCACTATTTGGTGTAGATGTCGCGAAACCGGTTTACGTGATAAACTACTTTCAATAAGGGAGAAGGTACGATTACCTCATCAAGTTCTACTTTCCTCCCACTCACTTCTTTCGAGAGAAACTCCTTCTCTAGAAAGGATCCATTTTAGCAACAAATGTCTTGCCTTCGGATTTGTGATAGAAGGTGTACCCAACTGTCTCCTTTGGGTATCCTATGAAGACACATTTCTCGATTTGGGTTCGAGCTTATCAGGTTGAAGCTTTTTCACATAAGCATCGCATCCCCAAACTTTAAGAAACGACAACTTTGGTTTCTTGCTAAACCATAGTTCATAAGGTGTCGTCTCAACGGATTTTGACGGTGTTCTATTCAGCGTGAATGCGGCTGTCTCAAGAGCATAACCCCAAAACGATAGCGGTAAATCTGTAAGAGACATCATAGATCGCACCATATCTAGTAAAGTGCGATTATGACGTTCGGACACACCATTACGCTGTGGTGTTCGGGTGGCGTGAGTTCTTGAAACTATTCCGCATTGTTTCAAATGTAGACCAAACTCATAACTCAATATTCTCCTCCACGATCGATCGTAGAAACTTTATTTTCTTATTACGATGATTTTCAACTTCACTCTGAAATTCTTTGAACTTTTCAAATGTTTTAGACTTGTGTTTCATTAAGTAGATATACCCATATCTGCTTAAATCATCTGTGAAGGTGAGAAAATAACGATATCCGCCACGAGCCTCAACATTCATTGGACCACATACATCTGTATGTATGATTTCCAACAAATCTGTTGCTCTCTCCATAGTACCGGAGAACGGGGTTTTAGTCATCTTGCCCATGAGGCACGGTTCGCAAGTGCCAAGTGATTCATAATCAAGTGACTCCAAAAGTCCATCAGTATGGAGTTTCTTCATGCGCTTTATACCGATATGACCTAAACGGCAGTGCCACAAATAAGTTGCACTATCATTATCAACTCTGCATCTTTTGGCTTCAACATTATGAATATGTGTATCACTACTATCGAGATTCATTAAAAATAGACCACTCTTCAAGGGTGCATGACCATAAAAGATATTACTCATATAAATAGAACAACCATTATTCTCTGATTTAAATGAATAACCGTCTCGCATCAAACAAGATCCAGATATAATGTTCATGCTCAACGCAGGCACCAAATAACAATTATTTAGGTCTAAAACTAATCCCTAAGGTAGATGTAGAGGTAGCGTGCCGACCGCGATCACATCGACTTTGGAACCATTTCCCACGCGCATCGTCACCTCGTCCTTTGCCAATGTTAAGCAATCCGTAGTCCTGTTTGAGTTGCAAATATTAGCAGCAGAACCGATATCAAATACCAGTGCTCTGCGAGCTCTAGTAAGGTACACATCAATAACATGTATATCACATATACCTTTGTTCACCTTGCCATCCTTCTTATCCGCCAAATACTTGGGGCAGTTCCGCTTCGGTGACTAGTCTACTTGCGGTAGAAGCACTCGATTTCAGGTTTAGGTCCAGACTTGGGTTTCTTCTCTGAGCAGCAACTTGCTTGCTGTTCTTCTTGAAGTTCCTTCTTCTTCCCTTTGCCTTTCTTCTTGAAACTAGTGGTCTTATTGACCATCAACACTTGATGCTCCTTCTTGATTTCTACCTCCGCAGCCTTTAGCATTGCGAAGAGCTCGGGCATAGTCTTTACTAACCCTTGCATATTATAGTTCATCATGAAGCCTTTGTAGCTTGGTGGCGTGATTGAAGAATTTCATCAATGACACAATCATCCGGAAGATTAACTCCCAGTTGACTCAAGTGATTGTAATACCGGACATTACGAGTATGTGCTCACCGACAGACCCATTCTCTTCCATCTTGCAGCTATAGAACTTATTGGAGACTTCATATCTCTCAATCCGGGCATTCTTTGGAATATTAACTTCAACTCTGGAACATCTCATATGCTCCATGACGTTCAAAACATCGTTGAAGACCGGTTCTAAGCCGTAAAGCATGGCACACTTAACTATAGAGTAGTCATTAGCTTTGCTCGCCAGACGTTCTTAATGTCGTCGGTTGCATCAGAAGCAGTTCTGGCACCCAGCGGTGCTTCGGGGCGTAACTCTTACGTGCAGCAATGAGGATAATCCTCGAGTTATGGACCCGATCCGTGTAATTGCTACCATCATCTTTCAACTTTGCTTTCTCAAGGAACGCATTAAAATTCAACGGAACAACAACACGAGCCATCTATCTACAAACAAACATAGATAAGCAAGATACTATCAGGTACTAAGTTCATGATAAATTTAAGTTCAATTAATCATATTACTTAAGAACTCCCACTTAGATAGACATCTCTCTAGTCATCTAAGTGATCACGTGATCCAAATCAACTAAACCATAACCGATCATCACGTGAGATGGAGTAGTTTTCAATGGTGAACATCATTATGTTGATCATATCTACTATATGATTCACGCTCGACCTTCGGTCTCCGTGTTTCGAGGCCATATCTCGCATATGCTAGGCTCGTCAAGTTTAACTGAGTATTCTTCGTGTGCAAAACTGGCTTGCACCCGTTGTAGATGGACGAGAGCTTATCACACCCGATCATCACGTGGTGTCTCGGCACGACGAACTTTGGCAACGGTGCATACTCAGGGAGAACACTTCTTGATAATTTTAGTGAGAGATCATCTTAAAATGCTACCGTCAATCAAAGCAAGATAAGATGCATAAAGGATAAACATCACATGCAATCAATATAAGTGATATGATATGTCCATCATCATCTTGTGCTTGTGATCTCCATCTTCGAAGCACCGTCATGATCACCATCATCACCGGCGCGACACCTTGATCTCCATCGTAGCATCGATCGTTGTCGTTACGCCATCTATTGCTTCTACGACTATCGCTACCGCTTAGTGATAAAGTAAAGCAATTATGAGCGTTGCATTTCATACAATAAAGCGACAACCATATGGCTCCTGCCGATTGCCAATAACCGGTTTACAAAACATGATCATCTCATACAATAAAATATAGCATCACGTCTTGACCATATCACATCACAACATGCCCTGCAAAAACAAGTTAGACGTCCTCTACTTTGTTGTTGCAAATTTTACGTGGCTGCTACGGGCTTAGCAAGAACCGTTCTTACCTACGCATCAAAACCACAACGATAGTTTGTCAAATAGACTCCGTTTTAACCTTCACAAGGACCGGGCATAGCCACACTCGGTTCAACTAAAGTGAGAGAGACAGACACCCGCCAGCCACCTTTAAGCACGAGTGCTCGTAATGGTGAAACCAGTCTCGCGTAAGCGTACGCGTAATGTCGGTCCGGGCCGCTTCATCTCACAATACCGCTGAACCAAAGTATGACATGCTGGTAGGCAGTATGACTTATATTGTCCACAATTCACTTGTGTTCTACTCGTGCAAAACATCAAACCATAAAAACCTAGGCTCGGATGCCACTGTTGGGGAACGTAGTAATTTCAAAAAAATTCCTACGCACACGCAAGATCATGGTGATGCATAGCAACGAGAGGGGAGAGTGTTGTCTACATACCCTTGTAGACCGAAGCGGAAGCGATCACAACATAGAGGAAGTAGTCGACGTTCTCCTCGCGATCCAACCGATCCAGCGCCGTTACTCTGGCGCCCGAGTTCTTGACACACGACAGCTCGGTGGCGCTCCTCGGGCTCCGATCCAGCAAAGCTACGGGAGAGAGTTCCGTCGGACGACGGCGTGATGGCGATCTTGATGTTCTATCGGCGAGGGCTTCGCCTAAGCACCGCTACGATATGACCAAGGTGGAATATGGTGGAGGGGGCACCGCACACGGCTAAGGAGCGATCTCAAGGATCAACTTGTGTGTCTTAGGGTGCCCCCTGCCCCCGTATATAAAGGAGCAAGGGGGGAGGGCGGCCGGCCCTAGAGGGCGCGCCAAGGGAGGAGTCCTCCTCCTAGTGGGAGTAGGACTCCCTTTCCTAATCCAACTAGGAGGGGAAGGGGAAGGAAGGAGAGGAGAGGGAGAGGGAAGGGGCGCGCCCCCTCCTTGTCCAGTCGGACTCCTCATGGGGGCGCCACCTCTGGCGCAGCCCTCTCTCTCCCTCATGGCCCATTAAGGCCCATTACTTCTGGGGGTTCAGTAACCCCTCGGCACTCGGTATTATCCGAAACCACTCGGAACCATTCCGATGTCGAACATAGCTATCCAATATATCAATCTTTACGTCTCGACCATTCCGAGACTCCTCGTCATGTCCGTGATCACATCCGGACTCGAACTCCTTGGTACATCAAAATACACAAACTCATAATATAACCGTCATCGAAACCTTAAGCGTGCGGACCCTACGGTTCGAGAACAATGTAGACATGACCGAGACCGTCTCCTATCAATAACCAATAGCGGGACCTGGATGCCCATATTGGCTCCTACATATTCTACGAAGATCTTTATCGGTCGGACCGCATAACAACATACGTTTGTTCCTTTGTCATCGGTATGTTACTTGCCCGAGATCGATCGATCGTATCCAATACCTAGTTCAATCTCGTTACGGCAAGTCTCTTTACTCGTTCCGTAATACATCATCTTGCAACTAACTCATTAGTTGTAATGCTTGCAAGGCTTAAGTGATGTGCATTACCGAGAGGGCCCAGAGATACCTCTCCGACAATCGGAGTGACAAATCCTAATCTCGAAATCGCCAACCCAACATCGCCTTTGGAGACACCTGTAGTACTCCTTTATAATCACCCGATTCGTTGTGACGATTGGTAGTACCAAAGTGTTCCTCCGCAAATGGGAGTTGCATAATCTCATAGTTGTAGGAACATGTATAAGTCATGGATAAAAGCAATAGCAACATACTAAACGATCGGGTGCTAAGCTAATGGAATGGGTCATGTCAATCAGATCATTCAACTAATGATGTGACCTTGTTAATCAAATGACAACTCCTTTGTCTATGGTTAGGAAACTTAACCATCTTTGGTTAACAAGCTAGTCAAGTAGAGGCATACTAGTGACACTCTGTTTGTCTATATATTCACACATGTATTATGTTTTCGGTTAATACAATTCTAGCATGAATAATAAACATTTATCATGATATGAGGAAATAAATAATAACTTTATTATTGCCTCTAGGGCATATTTCCTTCAAACAGATGCATGTGAAGTTGGCATTGGGGCTGTTCTTATGCAGCAGGATCATACAATTGCATTTGTCAGCAGGGCCTTGGGTCCTAAGAACAGAGGTCTTTCTGTGTATGAGAAGGAATACATGGCAAGACTACTAGTTATTGAGTAGTGGAGACCATACTTGCTATTCCAGGAGTTCATTATCAAGACAGATCAGAAGAGTTTGGTTCACCTGTCTGATCAAAGATTGCATACACCTTGGCAGCAAAAAGCACTCACCAAAATGATGGGCCTCAACTATAAGATCATGTATAAAAAGGGATCTGACAATTCAGCAGTAGATGCTCTTTCTAGAAGGCCTCATGCAGATTCTCAGCTCCTAACAATATCATATGATCAGCCAGTTGGCTTGGTGAAGTTGTCAAGAGTTACTCAAATGATCCAAAAGCACAAGAGTTACTATGCCAACTGACCCTACAACCAGGCTCCAAGGATAAATTTCAGCTAGTTAATGGGTTAATAAGGTACAAGGGTTGCATCTGGGTGGGCAATGATAGTACATTGCATATAAAAATTTTCCAACCCTTCCATGACACACCCCTAGGAGAGCACTCAGGTTTCCCAGTTACTTATAAGTGGGTTGGCATGAAGAAAGTTGTTCAGCAGTTTGTGCAATCTTGCTTAGTGTGTCAGCAAGCGAAACCTGAGCGAGTGGCTTACCCTGGACTGCTATCCCCATTACCAGTTCCTACCAAGGCTTGGGCAACTATAACAATGGACTTTATCTCAGGTTTACCTTCCTCGGGTCAGTTTGACTGCATTATGGTCATCATCGACAAATTTACAAAATATGGCCACTTTGTTCCTTTCAAACACCCCTACACGTCTTAGAAAATTGCTAATCTTTTCCTGGACAATGTCTATAAGCTTCATGTCATGCCTCTGTACATTGTGTCAGATCGGGATCATATCTTTACCAGCAATTTTTGGCAAGCATTGATTAAGAAAACTGGGATTGTTCTTAACATGAGCACTGCATATCATATGGAGACTGATGGCCAAACCGAACGAGTGAATCAACAAGTTGAGTGTTTCCTAAGATGCTTTATCAGTGCCCACCCAAGCAAATGGTCCAAATGGCTTTCTCTATGCGAGTTCTGGTACAATACAAACTGGCATTCAGCTCTTAACAAATCACCATTTGAAGTTCTTTATGGGCATAGCCCCAGGTATTTTGGGATATCAGTTTCAGATACAGTTGCTCCGGTTGATTTGCAGCAATGGTTGGAAGCCAGGGAAGTTGTGCAACAGTTAGTTCATCAACACCTGTTGTGTGTGCAACGATGAATGAAACACCGGGCCGACAAACATCGCACAGAGAGGCCATTTGAAGTGGGTGACAGGGTGTTCCTCAAGCTAAAGCCATATGTGCAATCGTCAGTGGCACACAGGGCAAATCACAAACTTGCATTCAAGTACTTTGGGCCTTTCCTCATTCTGGAGAAAATTGGCGAGGTGGCTTACCGACTGCAATTGGCAGCAGCTAGCCGTATCCACCCGGTCTTTCATGTTTCGTAGCTGAAGCGCTTTGTGCAACCACATTACGAGGTAATTGACTCGCTTCCTTGTGCCGATGCTCACCTCCAAATCCCTGTTAAGATCATGCAGGAGCGCATTCGCCGCTCGGACAATCGTTCCATGGCTCAAGCCTTGATCCAATGGAGTGGTGGAGATGCATCTACAGCAACCTGGAAGGACAAGGACTCTCTTCAACAGTTGTTTCCGCGAGCCCCGGCTTGGGGTTAAGCCGGTTCTGAAGGAGAGGGGGATGTCAACACTCACAATGGCAGAGCCAGTCAACCAGAAGCACGAGTTGACGTGGATTCGACTCGTGGGCCGTCAGCCGCACAGCCCACTCGCGATCGATGACTTCCCCAGTGGCTTGCAGGCCCAAACAGGGCCCGTTGAGGGTGTACGCCGATATATGCGTTGTGTGTGTGTGTGTGTCTTGCGTGAGGATTGGGAACGGAGTTGGTGGCTTCAGCCAGGGCTAGTGTGCGGCGTGCGTGAGCTCGTGTAAGCATTCATGGCGAATTGGCTATAGATTGAGATCAATACAAGTTATAACCTCACATTCCGGAGGACAGAATGAAACATCCCACCGGAATAGCAGATAGTGCAACAAGACGATGGACGTGTGACGCCCCAAGACCGACGCTCCAGAAGACTTATACCTGGTCCATGTTTCTCGTTGTCGCCGTGTGTTTTGTTTTGTTTGTTGCATTCATCATTGCATCATGTCATCATGCAACCCTTTTTAAACCTCAGCTAAATAAATTGCATAGATCGTCGATCTATTTAAATCGAGGAAATTTACATGCTGATTTCTCTTTAGAACATATACTCCCTATATTATTAGGGAGCTATAATAAATATTCCATTAACTGGAAATCACCCATAACACATTTACATTATTCTTCAACTCTTCTTTTATTCGACTCAACTTTCTATCCTTCCTTTTCGACCTTTTAGTAAAATTGAGTTGCAATTTTACTTCTCCATAAATGTTTCAAATCTGCCCATAAATCACATCTGGTGTGTAGGGTCACCCCCCTATAATTTCAACCCATTTGGAGTTCATGTTGGGGAACGTAGTAATTTCAAAAAAATTCCTACGCACATGCAAGATCATGGTGATGCATAGCAACGAGAGGGGAGAGTGTTGTCTACGTACCCTCGTAGACCGAAGCGGAAGCGTTGATGCAACGTAGAGGAAGTAGTCGTACGTCTTCCCGGTCCAACCGATCCAAGCACCGTTACTCCGGCACCTCCGAGTTCTTGACACAAGTACAGCTCGATGACGCACCCCGGGCTCCGATCCAGTAGAGCTTCAGGGAGGAGTTCCGTCAGCACGACGGCGTGGTGACGATCTTGATGTTCAACCGTCACAGGGCTTCGCCTAAGCACCACTACAATATGACCGAGGTGTAATATCGTGGAGGGGGGCACCGCACACGGCTAAGGAAAGATCACGAAGATCAACTTGTGTGTCCATGGGGTGCCCCCTGCCCCCGTATATAAAGGAGTGGAGGAGGGGAGGGCCGGCCTTCTCTATCGCGCGCCCTAGGGGAGTCCTACTCCCACCGGGAGTAGGATTCCCCCTTTCCTAGTCCAACTAGGAACCCTTCCATGTAGTAGGAGTAGGAGAGAAGGAAAGGGAAGAGAGAAGGAGAAGGAAGGAAGGGGGCGCCCCCCTCCCTAGTCCAATTCGGACTAGTCCAAGGGGAGGGGTGTGGCCACCCATTTGGCCCTTTCTCTCCTTTCCCGTATGGCCCAAAGAGGCCCAATACGAATTCCCGTAACTCTCCGGTACTCCGAAAAATACCCGAATCACTCGGAACCTTTCCGAACTCCGAATATAGTCGTCCAATATATCGATCTTTACGTCTCGACCATTTCGAGACTCCTCGTCATGTCCCCGGTCTCATCCGGGACTCCGAACTCCTTTGGTACATCAAAACTGATAAACTCATAATAAAACTGTCATCAAAACCTTAAGCGTGCGGACCCTACGGTTCGAGAACAATGTAGACATGAACGGGACACGTCTCCAGTCAATAACCAATAGCGGGACCTGGATGCCCATATTGGTTCCTACATATTCTAAGAAAATCTTTATCGGTCAGACCGCATAACAACATACGTTGTTCCCTTTGTCATCGGTATGTTACTTGCCCGAGATTCGATCGTCGGTATCCAATACCTAGTTCAATCTTGTTACCGCAAGTCTCTTTACTCGTTCTGTAATACATCATCTCGCAACTAACTCATTAGCTGCAATGCTTGCAAGGCTTATGTGATGTGTATTACCGAGAGGGTCCAGAGATACCTCTCCGACAATCGGAGTGACAAATCCTAATCTCGAAATACGCCAACCCAACATGTACCTTTGGAGACACCTCTAGAGCTCCTTTATAATCACCCAGTTACGTTCTGACGTTTGGTAGCACACAAAGTGTTCCTCCGGCAAACGGGAGTTGCATAATCTCATAGTCATAGGAACATGTATAAGTCATGAAGAAAGCAATAGCAACATACTAAACGATCGGGTGCTAAGCTAACGGAATGGGTCATGTCAATCAGATCATTCAACTAATGATGTGATCCCGTTAATCAAATAACAACTCTTTGTCCATGGTTAGGAAACATAACCATCTTTGATTAACAAGCTAGTCAAGTAGAGGCATACTAGTGACACTCTGTTTGTCTATATATTCACACATGTATTACGTTTCCGGTTAATACAATTCTAGCATGAATAATAAACATTTATCATGATATAAGGAAATAAATAATAACTTTATTATTGCCTCTAGGGCATATTTCCTTCAGCCTCCCACTTGCACTAGAGTCAATAATCTAGATCACATCACCATGTTATTAACATCGATAGTTCACATCATCATGTGATTAACACCCATAGTTCACATCGCCATGTGACCAACACCCAAAGGGTTTACTAGATTCAGTAATCTAGTTCACATCGCTATGTGATTAACACCCAAAGAGTACTAAGGTGTGATCATGTTTTGCTTGTGAGAGAATCTTAGTCAACGGGTCTGCCATATTCAGATCCGTATGTATTTTGCAAATTTCTATGTCAACAATGCTCTGCACGGAGCTACTCTAGCTAATTGCTCCCACTTTCAATATGTATCCAGATTGAGACTTAGAGTCATCTAGATCAGTGTCAAAACTTGCATTGACGTAACCCTTTACGATGAACCTTTTGTCACCTCCATAATCGAGAAACATATCCTTATTCCACTAAGGATAATTTTGACCGCTGTCCAGTGATCTACTCCTAGATCACTATTGTACTCCCTTGCCAAACTCAGTGTAGGGTATACAATAGATCTGGTACACAGCATGACATACTTTATAGAACCTATGGCCAAGGCATAGGGAATGACTTTCATTCTCTTTCTATCTTCTGTCGTGGTCGGGTTTGAGTCTTACTCAATTTCACGCCTTATGACACACGCAAGAACTCTTTCTTTCACTGTTTCATTTTGAACTACTTCAAAATCTTGTCAAGGTATGTACTCATTGAAAAAACTTATCAAGCGTCTTGATCTATCTCTATAGATCTTGATGCTCAATATGTAAGCAGGTTCACTGAAGTCCTTTTGAAAAACTCCTTTCAAACACTCCTTTATGCTTTACAGAATAATTCTACATTATTTCCGATCAACAATATGTCATTCACATATACTTATCAGAAATGTTGTAGTGCTCCCACTCACTTTCTTGTAAATACAAGCTTCACCGCAAGTCTGTATAAAACTATATGCTTTGATCAACTTATCGAAGCGTGTATTCCAACTCCGAGATGCTTACACCAGTCCATAGATGGATCGCTGGAGCTTCCACATTTTGTTAACACCTTTAGGATTGACAAAACCTTCTGGTTGCATCATATACAACTCTACTTTAAGAAATCCATTAAGGATTGTAGTTTTGTTATCCATTTGCCAGATTTCATAAAATGTGGCAATTGCTAACATGATTCGGACATACTTTAAGCATCAATACGAGTGAGAAAATCTCATCGTAGTCAACACCTTGAACTTTGTCAAAAAACCTTTTTCGACAAGTCTAGCTTTGTAGATAGTAACACTACTATCAGCGTCCGTCTTCCTCTTGAAGATCCATTTATTTTCTATGGTTTGCCGATCATGGGGCAAATCCATCAAAGTCCATACTTTGTTCTCATACATGGATCATATCTCAGATTTCATGGCCTCAAACCATTTTGCGAAATCTGGGCTCATCATCGCTTCCTCATAGTTCGCAAGTTCGTCATGGTCTAGTAACATGACTTCCAGAACAGGATTACCATACCACTCTGGTGCGGATCTCACTCTGGTTTACCTACGAGATTCGGTAGTAACTTGATCTGAAGTTACATGATCATCATCATTAGCTTCCTCACTAATTGGTGTAGTAGTCACAGGAACAGATTTCTGTGATGAACTACTTTCCAATAAGGGAGAAGGTACAATTACCTTATCAAGTTTCAACTTTCCTCCCACTCACTTCTTTCGAGAGAAACTCCTTCTCTAGAAAGGATCCATTCTTAGCAACGAATGTCTTGTCTTCGGATCTGTGATAGAAGGTGTACCCAACAGTCTCCTTTGGGTATCCTATGAGGACGCATTTCTTCGATTTGGGTTTGAGCTTATCAGGATGAAACTTTTTCACATAAGCATCACAACCCCAAACTTTAAGAAACGACAACTTTGGTTTCTTGCCAAACCACAGTTCAGATTGTGACATCTCAACGGATTTAGATGGTGCCCTTTTTAACGTGAATGCAGCTGTCTTTAATGCATGATCCCAAAACAATATTGGTAAATCGGTAAGAAACATCATAGATTGTACTATATCCAGTAAAGTACGGTTATGACGTTCGGACACACCATTATGATGTGGTGTTCCAGGTGGCATGAATTTGTGAAACTATTCCACATTGTTTTAATTGAAGACCAAACTCGTAACTCAAATATTTGTCTCCGCGATCAGATTGTAGAAACCTTATTTTCTTGTCACGATGATTTTCCACTTTACTCTGAAATTCTTTGAACTTTTCAAATGTTTCAGACTTATGTTTCATCAAGTAGATATACCCATATCTGCTCAAATCATCTGTGAAGGTCAGAAAATAACGATACCTGCCGCGAGCCTTAACACTCATCGGATTGCATACATCAGTATGTATTATTTCCAATAAGTCAGTTGCTCGCTCCACTGTTCTGGAGAATGGAGTCTTAGTCATCTTGCCCATGAGGCATGGTTCATAAGCATCAAGTGATTCATAATCAAGTGATTCCAAAATCCCATCAGCATGGAGTTTCTTCATGCGCTTTACACCAATATGACCTAAATGGCAAGTGCCACAAATAAGTTGCCCTGTCATTATTAACTTTGCATCTTTTGGTTTCAATATTATGAATATGTGTATCACTACGATCGAGATCCAATGAACCATTTTCATTGGGTGTGTAACCATATAAGGTTTTATTCATGTAAACAGAACAACAGTTTATTCTCTTACTTAAATGAATAACCGTATTGCAATAAACACGATCAAATCATATTCATGCTCAACGCAAACACCAAATAACATTTATTTAGGTTCAACACTAATCCCGAAAGTATAGGGAGTGTGCGATGATGATCATATCAATCTTGAAACTACTTTCAACACACATCGTCACTTCACCCTTAACTAGTTTCTCTTTATTCTGCAACTCCCATTTCGAGTTACTACTCTTAGCAACTGAACCAGTACCAAATACCAAGGGGTTGCTATAAACACTAGTAAAGTACACATCAATAACATGTATATCAAATATACCTTTGTTCACTTTGCCATCCTTCTTATCCGCCAAATACTTGGGGTAGTTCTGCTTCCAGTGACCAGTCCCTTTGCAGTAGAAGCACTTAGTCTCAAGCTTAGGTCCAGACTTGGGCTTCTTCACTCGAGAAACAACTTGCTTGCCGTTCTTCTTGAAGTTCCCTTCTATCCCTTTGCCCTTTTCTTGAAACTAGTGATCTTGTTAACCATCAACACTTGATGTTCTTTCTTGATTTCTACCTTCATCGATTTCATCATCATGAAAAACTCGGGAATCATTTCCGTTATCCCTCACATATTATAGTTCATCACGAAGTTCTACTAACTTGGTGATGGTGACTAGAGAATTCTGTCAATCACTATTCTATCTGGAAGATTAACTCCCACTTGATTCAAGCGATTGCAGTACCCAGACAATCTGAGGACATGCTCACTAGTTGAGCGATTCTCCTCCATCTTTTAGCTATAGAACTTGTTGGAAACTTCATATCTCTCAACACGGGTATTTTCTTGAAATATTAACTTCAACTCCTCGAACATCTCATATGGTCCATGACGTTCAAAACGTCTTTGAAGTCCCGATTCTTAGCCTTAAGCATGGTGCACTAAACTATCAAGTAGTCATCATATTGAGCTAGCCAAACGTTCATAACGTTTGCATCTGCTCCTGCAATAGGTCTATCACCTAGCGGTGCATCAAGGACATAATTCTTCTGCGCAGCAATGAGGATAAACCTCAGATCACGGATCCAATCCGCATCATTGCTACTAACATTTTTCAACACAATTTTCTCTAGGAACATATCAAAATAAACATATGAAAGCAACAACGCAAGCTATTGATCTACAACATAATTTGCAAAATACTACCAGGACTAAGTTCATGATAAATTTAAGTTCAATTAATCATATTACTTAAGAACTCCCACTTAGAAAGACATCCCTCTAATCCTCTAAGTGATCACGTGATCCAAATCAACTAAACCATAACCGATCATCACGTGAAATGGAGTAGCTTTCAATGGTGAACATCACTATGTTGATCATATCTACTATATGATTCACGCTCGACCTTTCGGTCTCCGTGTTCCGAGGCCATATCTGCATATGCTAGGCTCGTCAAGTTTAACCTGAGTATTCCGCGTGTGCAAAACTGGCCTGCACCCGTTGTAGATGGACGTAGAGCTTATCACACCCGATCATCACGTGGTGTGCGGGCACGATTTAACTTTGGCAACGGTGCATACTCAGGAGAACACTTCTTGATAATTAGTGAGAGATCATCTTAAAATGCTACCGTCAATCAAAACAAGAATAAGATGTATAATAGATAAACATCATATGCAATCAAAATATGTGACATGATATGGCCATGATCATCTTGCGCCTTTGATCTCCATCTCCAAAGTATTGTCATGATCTCTATCAATCGGCATGACACCATGATCTTCATCATCTTGATCTATATCAATGTGTCATCACATGGTTGTCTCACCAACTATTGCTCTTGCAACTATTGCTATCGTATAGCGATAAAGTAAAGCAATTATTTGGCACTTGCATCTTATGCAACAAAGAGACATCCATAGGGCTTCTGCCAGTTGCCGATAACTTCAACAAGACATGATCATCTCATACAACAACTTATATCTCATCACGTCTTGACCATATCACATCACAACATGCCCTGCAAAAACAAGTTAGACGTCCTCTACTTTGTTGTTGTAAGTTTTACGTGGCTGTTACTGGGCTTAGCAAGAACCGTTCTTACCTACGCATCAAAACCACAACGATAGTTTGTCAAGTTGGTGCTGTTTTAACCTTCGCAAGGACCGGGCATAGCCACACTCGGTTCAACTAAAGTTGGAGAAACTGACACCCGCTAGTCACCTGTGTGCATAGCACGGCGGTAAAACCAGTCTCGCGTAAGCGTACGCGTAATGTCGGTCCGGGCCGCTTCATCCAACAATACCGCCGAACCAAAGTATGACATGCTGGTAAGCAGTATGACTTGTATCGCCCACAACTCACTTGTGTTCTACTCGTGCATATAACATCAACGCATAAAACCTAGGCTCGGATGCCATTGTTGGGGAACGTAGTAATTTCAAAAAAAAATCCTACGCACACGCAAGATCATGGTGATGCATAGCAACGAGAGGGGAGAGTGTTGTCTACATACCCTCGTAGACCGAAGCGGAAGCGTTGACGCAACGTAGAGGAAGTAGTCGTACGTCTTCCCGGTCCAACCGATCCAAGCACCGTTACTCCGGCACCTCCGAGTTCTTGACACACGTACAGCTCGATGACGCACCCCGGGCTCCGATCCAGTAGAGCTTCAGGGAGGAGTTCCTTCAGCACGACGGCGTGGTGACGATCTTGATGTTCAACCGTCACAGGGCTTCGCCTAAGCACCGCTACAATATGACCGAGGTGTAATATCGTGGAGGGGGGCACCAAACACGGCTAAGGAACGATCACGAAGATCAACTAGGCACACGGCTTACCGGCGACTCCCTCATGATCATAATGAGACCTAGCCACAAACAGCATGTAGGGTTATTACCAGATGATGTTTCCGGGGGCCCAAGCTATCTAAATCCTTGTCTTGTGTGTTGATTGCATCGCGTCTCTCGATTCCGACCAACCCCTTCAAGCTACCGCATAGATGCGTTGGCCTCACGACTAAGTCCTCACACTAAGGACATCTGACGTGACAATTCCACGACACTATCACTTGTTTACCATGCCTCCCATATTGCCATGTCAAGCCTCTAACCCACCTTCCTAGTAAATCGTTGTTTGGCTAAGTTCCCGCTTTTGGTCAGCCTCTCTTATAGCGTTGTTAGTTGCAGGTGAAGTTGAAGATTGCTCCATGTTGGAACATGATTATGTTGGGATATCACAATATCTCTTATTTTTAATTAATGCATCTATATATTTGGTAAAGGGTGGAAGGCTCGGCCTTACGCTTGGTGTTTTGTTCCACTCTTGCCGCCTTAGGTTTCATCATACCGGTGTTATGTTCCTTGATTTTGCGTTCCTTACGCGGTCGGGTTTATGGGAACCCCTTGATAGTTCGCCTTGAATAAAACTCCTCCAGCAAGGCCCAACATTGGTTTTCCATTTGCCTAACAACCTACAACCCTCCCTTGGGGTCTGCAGCCCCGAGGGTCATCTTTATTTTAACCCCCCGGGCAAGTGCTTCTCTAAGTGTTGGTCCGCACTAGAGCCACTTGCAGCGCCACCTCAGGGAAACTTGAGGGCTGGTTTTTAGCTGTACGTAGTGTTCATCCGATGTGCCCTGAGAACAACATATGTGCAGCTCCTATCAGGATTTGTCGGCACATCCGGGCGGTCTTGCTGGTCTTGTTTTACCATCGCCGAGACGTCTTGTAACCGGGATTCCGAGACTGATCGGGTCTTTCTGGGAGAAGGAATATCCTTCGTTGATCGTGAGAGCTTGTGATGGGCTAAGTTGGGACACCCCTGCAGGGTATAAACTTTCGAGAGCCGTGCCCGCGGTTATGTGGCAGACGGGAATTTGTTAATATCCGGTTGTAGAGAACTTGACATTTGACTTAATTAAAATGCATCAACCGCGTGTGTAGCCGTGATGGTCTATTTTCGGCGGAGTCCGGGAAGTGAACATGGTTTGGGTTATGTTTGAATGTAAGTAGTCTTCAGGATCACTTCTAGATGACGACCGTTGCATAGTTTCTCTTCCTACTCTTGTACTCACCTGTTAGCCACCATATTTGGCTTATCAATTGCTGCAACCCCACCTCATTACCACATCCTACCCATAAGCTTAAATAGTCTTGATCTCGCGGGTTTTGAGATTGCCGAGTCCTCGTGACTCACAGATACTACCAAAACAGTTGCATGTGCCGATGATACCAGTGCAGGTGATGCAATTGAGCTCAATTGGGAGTTTGACGAAGTCCTTGGCAGTTACTATGTTTCGTTTCCTGATGATCAGTGGTGGAGCCCAGTTGGAACAAGCGGGGATCTAGCATTTGGGGTTATCTTCTTTTCAGTTGGATTTGTCCGTAGCCTAACTATGTGTGTACTCTGAATGTTGTATGTTTTATTTAAGTACTTGTGTGAAGTGACGATTGTAAACCAACTCTTTATCCCTTTCTTGTTCATTACAGGGATTGTGTGAAGATGACCCTTCTTGCGAAACAATCACAATGTGGTTATGCCTCTAAGTCGTGCCTCAACACATGGGAGTTATAGCCGCATCGTGGGCGTTACAGGACGCTTGCCTGTTGTGCCCGCACTCTAACACTAGATGCACAGGTTCGCCATGCACTTGTCCTATGTGGGTTGCCGGGACATCAAGTAAGCCAAGACGTACTTCTTCCACAACGCTATTATGGTTTGTGTTGCACTAGCGGGTAGTGTGCGGCGGCACGCCGCGCTTTGCTGGTAGTTTCAAGATTTGTTGATTTTTGTATTTTGCATAAACTTTTACATGTAAAAATAGTCAGATATTAGAGACAATACACCTTGCAGGTGGATCATTAATTCAAGACCATCTTACCACAAGATTAGACGATGGAACCATGAACTTAAAAACTGTTATGAAATATATTGACCAATGCATGGACACAATTTATTATCATTGTAGAGGGTGGCCATCACTATGCATTGTTAACACAAAGTTATTATCTCTGAAAAAGTCTCATGGAAAAGAATAGAACAGTGGTAGAGATTTCTATAGAGCATAGTCCCGCTTAAGAATGTTAAACAATCTGTCCTATTTTTGCTTGAGCTTGGAAGAATAAGACATTCAATATAATGAATTTTAAACCATACAAAAATGTGGATCAAAATGAACTTTGAAAAAAACTTAATCTCTCATACTACTAAATGTATACATTGATATTTTTTCCTCACAATTTTTTTACCCTCAGCTTCATTCGAGCTAACAACTCATATATTTTATCAGTGCAGTTGTAAGAAAACATAAAAGAGTTATAATTTTTTTGCTTCCTCTAACCCAGGTCCACAATAATCCAGCTACAAATTACTGGATGAAGTAAGTGGGATGACCGGAAAGTAATTTGGAACCAAAGCATGATAATAAGCAAATTATCATCATCCTATAGTTAACAATCAAATAAAACAGAAGGAGCTGCATGAAGCAATTTTGAGTCAAGACTATTTGCAGCAAGTTCTATTACTGATCCTTGAATAAGAAAACAATACAATAATAAAGTGTACATTTGTCAGATCCATCACTGCTCACGCGTGTGCACCTGCACTTGGGGACCACAGCGGTGCGGTGCACTAAGAAGTCTGAGATCCACTCTCTTTCTCTCTAGCTTTCTCAAATCTCCCTGCTCATTCCCCACCTCCACCATTCCCCCATCTCCCTAGCGCATTTGTTGCTCTCGCCGCTAGCTCACGCTGCCCCAGCGTGGCTCATCCGTCTCCTCTCCACTGGCAGTAGAAATCGAGTGCTCCTCGCCCGCACAACACGCATCGGCAAGGCACCTCCTCCGCCGGCTCCTCGCCTGCACAGCACACATCGGTGAGGAATCGATTCCACTCAAAGTAGAGGGCGGTTTGGAAAGGGAGAAACCGGCGGAGGAGGGAGGATCTCAAAGAGTAGGAGGAAGCGAGGCTGCGAGAGAGGCAGGGGAGAAGAGGAACCGGCGGGGTAGGGTGTGGCGGTGGCAAAAGCTCCGGCATGCTCGCCATTGGGCATTGATGGCGGCAAGAGCTATCTAGGCACGACAAGTCCTGATGAGGTTCACCGTCCACGCGATTCATATCCTCCAGGATGGTCTCGTCGATTGATTCTCTCCTCTCGGGTACCTACTCACCCGACTGCTAAATCTCCATCTGTCTAATTCACCTTTTCTGCTAACTGCAAGTCTCACACCATGTCAGCGCAACCCGCGGTTCGACATGGGACTTCGTTTGCTTCGTCTAGAACTTCTGCATCATGAGCCTCGCAAAGATGGCCGCCCTGCTCTTTCTTCCTCTGTCTAGGTAAGCTACATGAACAGTTTTAGTCGTGAAGCAAGTACACACTTGACTATAGAAAATACATCATTTTTTCTTCAGTCCACAACGCCAAAAGAAAATACAGCGATAAATGCCAGCAATTAATCTTATGTTAGTTAATAACAATGCATAAGCTTGAAATTATCTTCAGTGTCTTAAATCAATAGTACAGGAGCACTATGTAAATTACTGGAATATATTGAAACATACCAGGCCTTGTTATATCAACAACAGGGACATACATAGGTGTTTCTAAATACAGTAATCACTAAAGCAGATCAGCGTTGCTCATACTCTTAAATTAAGAATACATACTACCTATTTAGATTCTACCTTTGAGCAGCATATAAGGAGTGCAAATATTAGCATGAACCCAGAACTCGCTCAAAATTACAACACAGCTTAACTAAGCAAAATCAAATGGCAGAGGAAGATATAATATGTACATATAAAATTCCTATTATGGGCATCTGCAAAGGCAGAATATCAATACCCACACATGATGGTACTGAAACAAATTCATGTAACATCGTCCAAGAATGTTAGCTTAAGCATACCATGATAATCACAAATCTGACGGTCGTTGGCTCTGGTCCAATATCGACACCTGCAATTGCAGAAGATCAATTCTCACAGATGATGGTACTGAAACAAATTGGCAAACGAAAGAAAATACATGTTGCATGTACATAAGCTGGGGATAGTTTGTTCTCCAGAAGGTGCTTGACAAAAGTTGTTTTCCCCATACTTTGTACCAAACTAGCGGGGTCGCCCACGCATTTGCGCGGCTAGATTATTGATTTTGTTGTGAAAATAGTTGAAGTCACTTATTTTAATGCTAACAATATATACTATAATTCTAATGGCCTTATAAGTGAAACTTTGTATCATGCTTTTGGAATATTGGTGATTTATTGCTCCAAATAAATGCAAATTTTAACAAAAGAATAAGAGTATCGCCTAAAATAACGTACCCAATTTGGAATCAAAATGCAAAAATATTGCAATTAAAGCGTTTTTATAGCCATATAGTAGTTGCCGGACATGTGTGCCATGGGGGTTGGCGTGAAGTTCCATTGAGGAACTTGGACTCTAGGCCACGTGCAGCCGCTAGGCCACCTAATCTCCTATGGGTAGGTCAATTATCTCTTTCCTGCCACCTTAACCTCTCTTTCCATTCTTCCATGTTCGCCTCTCTTGCAACTCTCACTCATTGTACAACCATTGGTTCTATTTCTCTTTAGCTTCTCAAGCTTCACTGTGGCCCCCTTTAGACCGAGGTGACACTTATATTGATAGCAATAACTCCTGATCGAGCACCGCTGTTGGGTGGTAGTTAGCTTTGATGGTTTCACATACAAAATGTCAAAACTCATTTGTCAAATAAAAGAAGTTGTAGCCGGTGTCTAAATCGTGAAAAAGTATTATGGACTCAAGTATATTTGTTTTATCATGTGTAGTAAGATGTTAGCAAAGCATTTCGTATGTGACAACTAAAAACCATATTTGGGTTCACTTTTGGCACGCCAAACTATATAGTTGCGTTTGTCTTTTATCCACAATTTTAAGAAACATCCCAACAAAACATAATATTTTAACTCTGATGTCTAGAATATCTTCCAACTAATGTATGTTTCTTAGCCATCTAAGACAATATAAACTTATTTGCATGTATTTGAAAAAAATCCAGAACTAACCTCACCTGCTAAATATTGCCTAATCTATGTAGCTGGCCATTTTTCTTTATTTTTATCGTAGCACGGTTATTTATTTTCCTCATAAAAGTTATTAGCTTCTTTTATCGTGGCATTGCACACACTACATTTGGTGGCAGCGAGCTGGGTAGCCCTCGCAATGATGTGGCTAGATTGTCTAATATAGAGACTTAAAAAAATCATAAAATGTATAGTACAAACAATTTAGAGAAATATGATTGTGTACTTTCGGACAAAGCTATTTCCATTTTAGTGCATGGATTGTAGCCAAGGACATTTCTAAGTTAAAAAAAGGATAAATGCTACATTTATGTGTGTCGCCCTTGAAACCATATACTGGGTTATGCCTTTGTCTCATCCAGTCCGCATCCATGGGCTATGGATTTCACAATGAGTTTCTTAAAGACATGCACTATTTATCCAACAAATAAGTCACATCCAGAACAAACAAAAAAATATTTTTAGGAAAATTATAAGGAAATTCTCCAATGCATATATTTGAACTAAATATAGTTCATGAAGATTTTTAGTGCATGTGCCCAGTTTTTGCAGCAAAAACATGGGTTACCCTCCCGTAATTAGAGATATCTTCTTTTTATCCATATAAACACCTTATACATCTTTTCCTTCTAGTCCATCCGGAGAATGATATTTTTTGGAAGTGCACCTATAATGCGTGAGATCTTGTACCAAAGAATACACCACGCGGAAATCATTTTGTTACTGTTTTATTTACCAATTGTTTGCCCTCGTGTCAACGATTGTAGTATTTAGCTTTCCACGACATTAGCATTGGTACGTTGACCACTGTTAGTTAGAAGAGAAAAATACACTAGAACATCTCGCAGAAAGTAGGCCAATTATTTGGTGGACCATATAAAAATTTACAATTTGACTGACCAGAGAAAAGGAAAAATGCTAGAAAATATCATTAGAGCCAAATATGAGGAAATTAGTTTGCTAACATAAATGCATATACCCCCGCAAAAAACCATGTCGCATAAACACATGCATAAATGATATATATGTTGCCAAGATGGTATTTCCCCATGTTGTAGATGCTACACATGAAGGGTCAATTAGCTTACGATGCGTATCAAGAGATAGATCAATGAGCGCACCTGTTCACATGTAAATGAATGCGTACATGTGTGTTTTTGCTGTGAACGCCCGAAGCTCCTTGAGTCGACGTGAATGCGCCGCCACAACCGCGAGTAAGCGACAACTCTGCCACGCCATTGCGTTTCTCTCCTGTGACATGCGCCTCTGCCGCTGCCATCGGCCGTCGCCCCTGCTGCCGCCGCCGTCGCTGCTACTGTGTAGGTTAGCTTCTACGATCATACATCGATCCCGCCAGTAGCTATTCATATTCCTCCGCATACCATCTAATTGCACAATTACATACGTCTTTGATTGTTGTTATAAGTCATACACTACCGCTTGCTGCATGGCAGCAGCCTCCACGGCGGTGCACCGGCGAGATCGTGCGGACCATGAGGAGGTCATGGGCCTTGGCTGAACCCAGGTACGCAGTCAATCAGAGAATATCAAATTATTTTGCCCTCCCCAAGTCATAATAGATTGCCTGTGCCTGTACGCTAGAGCATGTCGTTTCCTTTCCAAATTCCGTTTCCTTTCCATGTAAATCTTTTTTCTTGTCACTGGTGGAAAAAAGGCCTTTGGTCGCGGTTCGCAACTGCCATTAGTCGCGGCTGCGCAACCGCGACCAAATAAGCGCGACTAAAGCCCCCCACCTTTAGTCGCGGTTGCTTAAGAACGCGACTAACGGCCCGTCCACGTGGGCGCCAGTGCCGTCAGGCGGAGGACCTTTAGTCGCGGTTCTTCGCCAACCGCGACTAAAGGCCGCCGCAGAGTTTAGGGTTTTAGCCCCCCTAAACCTGTTTTCTGTTTAATTTGTATTGTTTTATTTCTTTTGTGCTTTATTTTAATTTTGAAGGAGTTTCATATATTCTACGGTACTACATACATGCATATGAATGTACAATTTCAAATAAATTTGAAATTAGAACCAAAAGAATTCAAGAGGAATATACAATATATATTCAATATCATCGGATGACCATATACAATTTTGAACAAGTTTCCATACATGATTTAATCCATATAAAGTTCTCGTCCTCGTAATAGTGTTCTCCTTTAGGATGGAGGACTTCCCTGTTGAACCATCCAGCTAGTTCCTCTTGAAGTGGTCGGAAGCGAGCTTCTGGACTAAGCATCCACCGGAGGTTATTCCTCTGAGCATTGGTATCACTCGGAACCCGCTCAGAGGTGTATCTCCGGATCATCTCACAGACATAGTATCCACATAGATTGGTCTCCGGTGGCTGAATATCCCCAGCATTCTTAGGCTTTAACCTTTTGAATTCTAGCTCTTTTTGAATTCACCGACCTTTGTATCTACTGAACCGTCTCCAAACCCTACGAGGCAAAGAAAATTAAATTAACAAGAGAGTTATTAGTTACTTGATATTAGGAAATGAACGAAATAGGCCGATCGATATAGAGCGCAAATGAATGAAAATAATTACTTCGCAGCATTCTTCTCATGTCGCCCCAAAGCTTTGGATCCATATTCAGAGAGTCGTGGACGAGACATTCTGAGGTGTTAACTTTAATTACTAGCAGAATCCAGTGGAACCTGCGGACACGATACATGCACAGTACGTCATGCATAACTCATCGATTAGCCGGCCACATACCATGCATGGAGTAAACAAAAGAGAATGTGCTCAAGACAGAAACACTCACCCAAAATGGTAAGGAAATAGAATATCACTTTTGAGTTCCTGCTTTGTAAGAAACTGCCACAGGTCTGCCTCCACGTCGGCGGGGTGACGCTCCAACACATGTCCATTAACGATGTGTGGGTCAATGAACCCAACATCATGGATGTTCCTTACTCTGCATTCCTTAATCTTCATTCTGCATGTATAATAGCGGACACAACAATATAGTTAGGACATATATATAGTGCAGGCAATATGAACGAGATGGGGTAGAAATTAATAAATCACTTACAGAACGTAGCAACTGATGATAGATTTGTCGAGCTCGCGCAGATTGAAAAGCTGGAACAATTCACTCAGTGCAATTTGTACATAGTAATGTTTGAAGTGATGCTCATGTCTAACTTCCGCATAAATATATTCTTTGGCATTTTTATTGAAGAAGAACGAAAATACAGGACCGAGAACGAAAATCTCTTCGACTAGGTGAACCAGGAGGTGCGTCATAATATTGAAGAAGGATGGCGGGAACACCAACTCGAAACTGACAAGACATTGGATCACATCGTTCTGTAACCGTGGTAGAACTTTTGGATTGATTACCTTCTGAGAGATTGCATTGAGGAATGCACATAGCTTCACAATGGCTACTCGAACATTTTCCGGCAGAGCCCCTCAAAGCAATCGGAAGCAATTGCGTCATAATCACGTGGCAATCGTGAGACTTGAGTTTTGGAACTTTTTCTCCGCCATGTTTATTATTCCTTTATATTGGACGAGAATCCAGACGGACCTTCATACTGCTCGGGCATTCAAAAAGATGACCTTCTCTTCTTTGGTCGAGCGTAGCTGGCACGACCTTGAAACCATTCCGGATGCGGTCATCGTGGTCTTTCAAACGTTGCTGGTCTGCCGTGCTTCCTTTGTATCATTTGTCTTCCCATACACGCCCAAGAAGCTTAGGAGGTTCACGCAAATATTCTTCGTAACGTGCATCACGTCGATTGCAGAGCGGACATCTAGGACTTTCCAATATTCTAGCTCCCGAATATAGATTTCTTCTTCCACATGGCTGCGTGCCGTCGGCTCCCTTCGAACTGATTGTCCGCCGGGACCCTTTCCAAAGATGACTTTCAAATCCTTGACCATATCAAATACCTCAGCACCGGTCGTTCGCAGCTTCGCGGTGATCTGCCTTGCCGTTGTAATGCTTGCCTTTCTTTCTTCTTGGATGAATTTTGGAAGAAATCGACGATGCCCAAGGTACACGTTCTTCTTACAATTTGGCAAATGTACACTTTCGGTCTCATGTAAGCGGTGCGTGCATGCATTGTATCCCTTATTTGACAGTCCGAAAGGTTACTAAGAGCAGGCCAATCGTTGATGGTTACGAAAAGCAACGCTCGAGGTCAAATTCCTCTTGTTTGTGCTCATCCCACACGGACACCACCCCACAGCTGTAAAGTTCATCAACTAATGGCCTTAGGTACACATCGATGTCGTTGCGGGTTGCTTCGGACCTTGGATGAGCACGGCATCATAATGAACTTCCGCTTCATGCACAACCAAGGAGGAAGGTTGTAGATGCATAGAGTCACGGGCAGTGCTATGGCTGGAGCTCGCTCGCCAAAAGGATTCATGCCATCCGTGCTTAGAGCAAATCTTATGTTCCTTGCGTCACCTGCAAAATCTTTGAACCATCGTCGATCTTTCTCCATTGCGTTCCATCTGCGGTGTGTCTCAACTCCCGTCCGACTTACGGTCCTCTTTGTGCCATCGCAACAACTTGGCATGCTCTTTGTTCTGAGCAGACGTTTCAACCGTGGTATTATAGGAGCATACCACATCACCTTGGCGGGAACCCTCTTCACGGTTTCGGCCCTCAACATCGTCACCGGGGTCATCGCCTCGATCTTATAACGCAATGCGGTGCATACCGGGCATTCATTCAAATTCTCGTATTCACGCGGTAGAGGATGCGATCGTTGATGCATGCATGTATCTTCGAACCTCTAAACCTAGAGGGCGACAACCTTCTTTGCTTCAGACGATCTTGGCGGGCAACTCGTTATCCTTTGGAAACATATTCTTCAACATTTTCAGCAAGTTTTCAAATGCCGAGTCAGCTACACCTGCCTCGCCTTCCATTTCAGCAAATCCATTGTGCAGCCCAGCTTTTTCAGACCATCATCGCATCCGGGTACAGCGCCTTTCGTGATCCTCTAACATGCGATCCAAATTCTCCTCTCCTTTTCGGGCCAGCAGCGTCTCGTGCATCAGCAATGGTCCGACCAAGATCATCAACGGGATCATCACGTGCCTCTTCTTCACCTTCCCTTCACCTTCAACATCCTCCATGAAAGTATCACCGAAATGAGCAAGATAGCTTTCATCGATGAAATCATCCTTCTTCATCTTCTTCCATTATAACCCTCTTTCTCCATGCTTGGTCCAACAATTATAGCTTGGCATGAAACCCTTCAAGCAGATGCATGTGAACAACTCTTGAGGAAGAGTAACCCTTCTCATTGTTACAGATAACACATGGACAGATAACAAAACCCCCGCTTGTTCGCATTAGCCACTACGAGGAAATCTTTCAAACCCGTAGTGAACTCACGGAGAGTCGGTTACCGTACATCCATTGCCGATTCATCTGCATTATTATAATATAAAATATATAATTAACCATCATGCATTTGTTAAACTAACTAGCTACAAACAATATAAATTAAACAATGAACTACACACATGCATATTGACACATCAAAGGTTCATCAAGTTGCTAACCGCGATCGAAGAGTGTGGCTCCAACACTTCATGTCATGTTTGTTTCATGCTCTTGGGGCATTTCATCAAACACCTTATGTGCATAAGAGGAACCAAAAGCAAACCTACACCCACTTGTGAAGAGAATGGCTCCAAATGGCTAAGTGTTGGCTGCTGGATGGGTATATATAGGGAGGGCTTTAGTTGCGGTTGGCACGGCAAACCGTGACTAAAAGTGCCGAAGCCTTTAGTCGCGGTTGTCTGGCCAACCGCGACTAAAGCCCTCACGCACCACTGGCCACCGAGCGCACAGGCCCGAGCCTTTGGTCGCGGTTCACCTCCAGAACCGCGACTAAAGGTCCCATTAGTCGCGGTTCCTACAGCTTCGCGACTTATGGGGCTGGACGGAAGCCTGTTTTTCCACCAGTGTGTCTACTCATTACAAATTACGTTTCCTTAACATGTAAATCTTTTTTCTTTTCTTTTAGCACCCTGTCCTATCCATCACGTTTGGCTGCGGTTGGACATACTTTTTGTACATGTCGTTATAACTTGCCTATTGCTAGTTATTTTACGTGTATTACATGAGGAAATCTTGATCGTTGATACATCTTAATATTAGAGTGTCAAATCAGCACCATTCGTTTTCTATCATTTTATAAGTATATAATAGATGATAGATTTCAGACAAAGTCTGCCCTGCTGCTCAAGAATGTAAAGCCATGTCATTCAACTTGTTGTCAATTGATCCTAATGGTAAATACAAATACATGTCACTTAAAAAGATTATGCCATTATAGTTTTCTGAAACAAGAATACGACATAATAGCATAGTGCCAGAATTATTTCAATCGCTATACAGTTTGATGCGATTCACATGCATGATATTTTAATGAGTAGGCAAATCGAAATATAAGGCACGTAGAAGGAAGAGGAACCAGGAGTGGTGATGTTGTGCTCATCTATACCATCGCTTCTGAGCTATGCAGTGGCAGCTGCCCTACAGAGAGGAATGGTTGTGGCCCGGGAACATGGCGCCTCAAAAGCAATGTTATATGATGTTGAGAAAGGGCGCCTCTGATGGTCGCGCTGCGCCAGCATGTCATCGCCAGTGCCGACAACAGGCCAACGCCGGGAGGGAGGTGGCACACCGCCGCAGGAGAGCGGAGTAGAGCACAGGACAACGTGAGGAGGGGGGCAACTTACCAAACCTCCCGCCATGGTCACCCTCGATTGGATCCACCATCCTGCACATGTCGTCGTTGTCGTCCTACTCCAGTGCCTCCTTCAGGCACTGCATAGCGGCCGCTCCACCTTACCATTGCCTTGACACGGAGCAGCCAACCAGGACGGAGCGATAAGGTGTTGGAGCACCTCCTCGTGTCAGCTTCAGCACCCGCTTAGCCAAGGCGGCAACTCCCGGCGACGCCGTGGGTGGTCGGCTCTGGTGGCATGCGATGGCGGGCGTCGGCGATCTGGGCAGGCGAAAGGTCGAGGCGCAGGGTGGCTCGCGGCATCGAGCATGTGGCACGCTTGAACAACGGGGATGCCGGGACTCCAGCACCTGAACGACGTGAGGTCGCGATCTCGTGGTCGAGAGCAATGGCATTGGCCCAAGATGACATCAACGTCGACGATGTGCATCCGCGGCCTGAGTTTAGCCTACCGCGCGGAGGTACGCCGCCTTCCTTCCTCTCCTCCTTCATGGCCTCTGATCGTGGTGGGGGCGACGGGATAGAATTTTGGAGCTTGGTGGTGGGACTACGCCGCCTTCCCTTCCTCTCCTCGGTCATGGCCTCTGCTCATGGTGGGTGCGACGGGAGAGAATTTTGGAGCTTGGTGGTGGGACGAGGATGCGGCGGTTGTGTTATGTCGGGATGAGGGAGAGATAATTTATAGATCTACAACAGCGATGAAGAGGACATGAGATTGGACTGGAGTTTTCTAGAGAGAAGATACGGGACGACATGAGATTGGACTGGAGTTTTCTAAAGAGAAGTTACGTGTCCCGACTGGACCCATCTTCCATAGTAAAAAAACTAAAACCGGTGTAAAAATTGTAACGTGGCAAAGGGAGGAACTAGAATCAAAGCAGCGATGGACACGTACGATCGGAACACATGAAAGGAAACTGACGTGACCCTTCATGGGCATTCAATAGAAAGAAAGACGTGGTAAAAAAAGGTGCAAGATCTAGGTAGCTAAAAATAGGAACGACAAGGAAAGCTCCCGTCAGACGCGTCATTTTCACAGGGGCGGTAAAAAAAATTCCGGAAAAACTAGAAAAAGGGAACCCTTACGGGCCTAGTATTCTTAGTATTAGGTAGTTTTGGTATTTGGTGCCAATTAAAGCTTGAACAATTTTGGTTTTTCCTGTGACATATCACGAGCTGTCCTACCTGTAGCTCGTCTACATTGAGTTCGTAGGATCCGGCTTGTCTGTTCCCTCCCCATGCGTTGGTTTTCCCTGAAGAGGAAGGGGTGATGCAGCACAGTAGCGTAAGTATTTCCCTCAGTTTTTGAGAACCAAGGTATCAATCCAAGAGGAGGTCGCGCAAGTCCTCGTACTGCACAACACGATAGTAACTCGCAACCAACGCTTAGGGGTTGTCAATCCCTTCACGATCACTTACGAGAGTGAGATCTGATAGAGATAATATTTTTGGTATTTTTGATATAAAGATGCAAAGTAAAAAGGTAAAGGCAAAACAAGTAAAATAAAGTAATGGAGATTGATATGATGAGAATAGACCCGGGGGCCATAGGTTTCACTAGTGGCTTCTCTCAAGAGCATAAGTATTCTACGGTGGGTGAACAAATTACTATTGAGCAATTGATATAATTGAGCATAGTTATGAGGTTATCTAGGTATGATCATGTATATAGGCATCACGTCCGTGACAAGTAGATCGAAACGATTCTGCATCTACTACTATTACTCCACTCATCGACCGCTATCCAACATGCATCTAGAGTATTAAGTTAAAAACAGAGTAACGCTTTAAGCAAGATGACATGATGTAGAGGGATAAATTCATGCAATATGATAAAAAAACCATCCTATTATCCTCGATGGCAACAATACAATACGTGCCTTGCAACTCCTTCTGTCACTGAGTAAGGACACCGCAAGATTGAACCCAAAGCCATGCACTTCTCCCATTGCAAGAACTACCAATCTAGTTGGCCAAACCAAACGGATAATTCGAAGAGACTTGCAAAGATAACTCAATCATACATAAAAGAATTCAGAGAAGAATCAAATATTATTCATAGATAAGTTGGATCGTAAACCCACAATTCATCGGTCTCAACAAACACACCGCAAAAAGAAGATTACATCGAATAGATCTCCACAAGAGAGGGGGAGAACATTGTATTGAGATCCAAAAAGAGAGAAGAAGCCATCTAGCTACTAGCTATGGACCCGAAGGTCTGAAGTAAACTACTCACAATTCATCGGAGGGGCTATGGTGATGATGTAGAAGCCCTCCATGGTGGATGCCCTCTCCGGCGGAGCTCCGGAACAGGCCCCAAGATGGGATCTCGTGGATACAGAAGGTTGCGGCGGTGGAACTAGGTTTTTGGCTCCGTCTCTGGTCTAATGGGGATACGTAGGTATATATAGGAGGAAGGAGTACGTCGGTGGAGCTTCGAGGGGCCCACGAGGCAGGGGGCGCGCCAAGGGGGGAGGGCGCGCCATCCACCCTCGTGACCGCCTCGTGGCTTTCTTGACGGAGGGTCCAAGTCTCCTGGATCTTATCTGATGAGAAAATCACGTTCCCGAAGGTTTCATTCCGTTTAGATTCCGTTTAGACTCCGTTTGATATTCTGTTTCCTCGAAATACTGAAATAGGCAAAAAAAACAGCAATTCTGGGCTGGGCCTCCGGTTAATAGGTTAGTCCCAAAAATAATATAAAAGTGGGAAATAAAGCGCAATATAGTCCAAAATAGTAGATAAAGTAGCATGGAGCAATCAAAAATTATAGATATGTTGGAGACGTATCAGGCATCCCCAAGCTTAATTCCTGCTCGTCCTCGAGTAAGTAAATGATAAAAGGAGAATTTTTGATGCGAAGTGATACTTTGGCATAATTTCAATGCAAATCTTCTTAATCATGGTATGAATATTCAGATCCGAAAGATTCAAGACAAAAGTTCATATTGACACAAAAATAATAATACTTCAAGCATACTAATCAAAATAATCATGTCTTCTCAAAATAACATGGCAAAAGAAAGTTCATCCCTACAAAATCATATAGTTAGGCTATGCTTCATTTTCGTCACACAAAGATGTTCCCAGCTTCTATACCCCCGATGACAAGCCAAGCAATTGTTTCATACTTAAATAATCTCAAACTTTTTCAACCTTCACGCAATACATGAGCGTGAGCCATGGATATAGCACTATGGGTGGTATAGAATATGATGATGGGGATTGTGTGGAGAAGACAAAAAAGGAGAAGGTCTCACGTTGACGAGGCTAATCAACGGGCTATGGAGATGCCCATCAATTGATGTCAACATGAGGAGTAGGGATTGCCATGCAACGGATGCACTAGAGCTATGAATGCTCAACAAAAGAAAACTAGTGGGTGTGCAACCAACTTGCTTGCTCATGAAGACCTAGGGCATTTTGAGGAAGCCCATCGTTGGAATATACAAGCCAAGTTCTATATTGAAAAGTTCCCACTAGTATAAAAAGACAACTTATGAGACTCACTACATGAAGAACAAGGTGCTACTTTGAAGCACGATATATGAGACTCACTACATGAAGAACAAGGTGCTACTTTGAAGCACAAGTGTGGAAAAGAGATAGTAGCATTGCCCTTTTCTTTTTTTTTTCTTTTTTTTTCTCTTTTTTTGGGCCTTTTTTTTTATTTTGGCCTTTCTCTTTTTTTGGGCCTTTCCCTTTTTTGGCCTTTTTTGGGCAATGCTCTAATAATGATGATCATCACACTTCTATTGATTACAACATAAGGATTACAACTCGAAACTTAGAACAAGATATGACTTTATATGCATGCCTCCGGCGGTGTACCGGGATGGTGCAATGAATCAAGAGTGACATGTATGAAAAATAATGCATGGTGGCTTTGCCACAAATACGATGTCAACTACAAGATCATGCAATGGCAATATGACAAAAGTAATGCATGTCACGATGATGATGGTGGAAGTTGCATGGCAATATATCTCGGAATGGGTATGGAAATGCCATGATAGGTAGGTATGGTGGCTGTTTTGAGGAAGATATAAGGAGGTTTATGTGTGATAGAGTGTATCGTATCACGGGGTTTGAATGCACCGGTGAAGTTTGCACCAACTCTCAAAGTGAGAAAGGGCAATGCACGGTACCGAAAAGGCTAGCAATGGCGGAAAGGTAAAAGTGCGTACAATCCATGGACTCAACATTAGTCAAAAGAACTCATATACATATTGCAAAAATTTAGAAGTCATCAAAAATCAAGTACTACGCGCATGCTCCTAGGGGGATAGATTGGTAGGAAAAGACCATCGCTCGTCCCCGATCGCCATTCATAAGGATGCACAAGCCAGGTACACTTCATGTTTCAAATTTGTTACACAACTTTAACCATACGTGCATGCTACGGGACTTGCTAACTTCAACACAAGTATTTCTCAAATTCAAAACTACTCAACTAGCACGACTTTGATATTATCACCTCCATATCTCAAAACAATTATCAAGCATCAAACTTATCTTAGTATTCAACCCACTTAAAAGAAAGTTTCACATATCTTGAATACCAAGTATATTAACATTAAGCAAATTACCATGCTATTAACAACTCTCAAAATAATCTAAGTGAAGCATGAGAGATCAAGTTTCTTTAAAACAATTCCACCACCGTGCTCTAAAAGATCTAAGTGAAGCACTAGAGCAAAAATTATCACGCTCAAAAGATATAAGTGAAGCACACTATGAGCAAGACTATCAAGCTCAAAAGATATAAGTGAAGCACATAAAGTATTCTAACAAATTCCAAATCATGTATGGCTCTCTCAAAAGGTGTGTACAGCAAGGATGATTGTGGTAGACTAACAAGCAAAGACACAAATAATACAAGACGCTCCAAGCAAAACACATATCATGTTGGTGAATAAAAATATAGCTCCAAGTAAATTACCGATTGAAATAGATGAAAGAGGGGATGCCTTCCGGGGCATCCCCAAGCTTTGAATTTTTGGTGTCCTTGGATTTACTTGGGGGTGCCATGGGCATCCCCAAGATTAGGCTCTTGCCACTCCTTGTTCCATAATCCATCAAAAGAATTCACCCAAAACTTGAAAACTTCACAACACAAAACTCAACAGAAATCTCGTGAGCTCCGTTAGAGAAAGAAAACAAAAGACTACTTCAAGGTACTGTAATGAACTCATTATTTATTTATATTGGTGTTAAACCTATTGTATTCCAACTTCTCTATGGTTTATAAACTAATTTACTAGCCATAGATTTATCAAAATAAGCAAACAACACACGAAAAACAGAATCTGTCAAAAACAGAACAGTCTGTAGTAATCTGTAACTAACGCAAACTTCTGGACCCCTAAAACTTCTACCAAAATAGGAAGTCCTGGACAATTTGTTTATTGATCAGCAGCAAAAAGAATCAACGCAAAAGCACGTTCCTGTGATTTATCATAACTAAATTCGTGCGCGTAAAGTTTCTGTTTTTCAGCAGAATCAAATCAACTATCATCGTAGGTTATCCTATAGGTCTTACTTGGCACAAACACTAATTAAAACATAAAACCACATCTAAACAGAAGGTAGATGGATTATTTATTCCTAAATAAAACCAAAAACAAAAAACACAAAATAAAATTGGGTTGCCTCCCAACAAGCGCTATTGTTTAACGCCCCTAGATAGTCATAAAAGCAAGGATAGATCTAGGTATTGCCATCTTTGGTAGGCAATCCATAAGTGGCTCTCATGATAGATTCATATGGTAATTTTATTTTCTTTCTAGGGAAGTGTTCCATACCCTTTTTTAAGGGAAATTGGAATCTAATATTCCCTTCCTTCATATCAATAATTGCGCCAATCGTTCTAAGGAAAGGTCTACCAAGAATAATAGGACCTGAAGGATTGCAATCAAGAACAATAAAATCTACGGGCACATAATTCCTATTTGCAACAATAAGAACATTATTAATTCTTCCCATAGGTTTTTTAACAGTGGAATCCGCAAGATGCAAGTTTAGAGAGCAATCATCAAAGTCACGGAAATCTAGCAAATCACATAAAGTTTTGGGAATAGTAGAAACACTAGCACCCAAATCACATAAAGCATGAAACTCAAAGTCTTTAATTTTAATTTTAATGGTAGGTTCCCACTCATCATGGAGTTTTCTAGGAATAGAAACTTTCAACTCAAGCTTTTCTTCATAAGATTGCATTAAGGCATCAACAATGTGTTTGGTAAAAGCCTTATTTTGACTATAAGCACGAGGAGAATTTAGCACGGATTGCAACAAGGAAATACAATCAATTAAAGAGCAATTTTCATAATTAAATTCCTTGAGATCTAAAATAGTGGGTTTAGCAATATCTAGATTTCTATTTCTTTCAATCCCACTTTTATCAATTTCATCATCAAGATCTAAAAACTCAGAATTCTCAGAACGCCTTCTAGGTAAAGGAAGATCATAATCAGATTCATCAAGATTCATATTGCAAAACAAAGATTTAATAGGGGACACATCAATAAATTTTAGATCTTCATCTTGATTTTCATAAGAATTAGAAGAACACGCTTTAATAAAGGCATCTTTGTAAGCACGCATCCTAGCGGTTCTTTCTTTGCACTCATCAATGGAAATTCTCATAGCTTTGAGAGACTCATTGATATCATGCTTAGGAGGAATAGATCTAAGCTTTAAAGAACCAACCTCAAGAGAAATTCTATCAACGTTCCTAGCCAAATCATCAACTTTAAGCAATTTCTCTTCAACCAAAGCATTAAAATTCTTTTGTGAATTTATAAACTCCTTAACACTATTCTCAAATTCAGAGGGCATCTTATTAAAATTTCCATAGGAGTTGTCGTAGGAATTTCCATAATTATTAGAAGGATTACTAGGATAAGGCCTAGAATTAAAATTCCCTCTATATGCGTTGTTACCAAAACTATTCCTACCGACAAAATTCACATCCATAGATTCATTATTATTCTCAAGAAAAGTAGATAAAGGCATATTATTGGGATCAGAAGAAACACTCTTAACAAATAAATTCCTAAGTCCATCCATCTTTTCACCCAAAACATTGATTTCTTCTATAGCATGCACCTTTTTATTAGTAGATCTTTCAGTATGCCATTGAGAATAATTGACCATAATATTATCTAGGAGTTTAGTAGCATCTCCTAAAGTGATTTCCATAAAAGTGCCTTCTGCGGCCGAATCTAAAAGATTTCTAGAAGCAAAATTCAATCCAGCATAAAAAAATTGTATAATCATCCATAAGTTCAAATCATGAGTAGGACAATTACGTAGCATTAATTTCATTCTCTCCCAAGCTTGTGCAACATGTTCATGATCAAGTTGCTTAAAATTCATAATATCGTTTCTAAGAGAGATAATTTTAGCTGGAGGAAAGTACTTAGAGATAAAAGCATCTTTGCACTTGTTCCAAGAATCAATACTATTTTTAGGCAAAGACGAAAACCACGCTTTAGCACGATCTCTAAGCGAAAAAGGAAATAGTTTCAATTTAACGACATCATTATCGACATCCTTTTTCTTTTGCATGTCACATAAATCAACAAAGCCATTCAGATGAGTAGCGACATCTTCACTAGGAAGGCCGGCGAATTGATCTTTCATAACAAGATTCAACAAAGCAGTATTGATTTCACAAAATTCAGTATTTGCAAGAGGAGCAATCGGAGTGCTAAGGAAATCATTGTTATTGGTATTGGTGAAGTCACACAATTTGGTAGCGTCTTGAGCCATCACGACAAGCAAGCAAACTAACACACGAGCAAACAAAAGGCAAGGGAAAAAGAGGAGGAGATTGGGAAAGAGAGGGCAAATAAAACGGCAAGGGTGAAGTGGGGGAGAGGAAAACGAGAGGCAAATGGCAAATAATATAATGCGAGAGATAGGGATTGCGATGGGTACTTGGTATGTTGACTTTTGCGTAAGCCTCCCCGGCAACGGCGCCAGAAATCCTTCTTGCTACGTCTTGAGCTTGCGTTGGTTTTCCCTGAAGAGGAAGGGGTGATGCAGCACAGTAGCGTAAGTATTTCCCTCAGTTTTTGAGAACCAAGGTATCAATCCAGTAGGAGGTCGCGCGCAAGTCCCTCGTACCTGCACAACACGATAGCAACTCGCAACCAACGCTTAGGGGTTGTCAATCCCTTCACGATCACTTACGAGAGTGAGATCTGATAGAGATAATATTTTTGGTATTTTTGATATAAAGATGCAAAGTAAAAAGGTAAAGGCAAAACAAGTAAAATAAAGTAATGGAGATTGATATGATGAGAATAGACCCGGGGGCCATAGGTTTCACTAGTGGCTTCTCTCAAGAGCATAAGTATTCTACGGTGGGTGAACAAATTACTATTGAGCAATTGATAAATTGAGCATAGTTATGAGGTTATCTAGGTATGATCATGTATATAGGCATCACGTCCGTGACAAGTAGATCGAAACGATTCTGCATCTACTACTATTACTCCACTCATCGACCGCTATCCAACATGCATCTAGAGTATTAAGTTAAAAACAGAGTAACGCTTTAAGCAAGATGACATGATGTAGAGGGATAAATTCATGCAATATGATAAAAAAAACCATCCTGTTATCCTCGATGGCAACAATACAATACGTGCCTTGCAACTCATACATCCATTGAGTAAGGACACGCAAGATTGAACCCAAAGCCATGCACTTCTCCCATTGCAAGAACTACCAATCTAGTTGGCCAAACCAAGCGGATAATTGAAGAGACTTGCAAAGATAACTCAATCATACATAAAAGAATTCAGAGAAGAATCAAATATTATTCATAGATAAGTTGGATCATAAACCCACAATTCATCGGTCTCAACAAACACACCGCAAAAAGAAGATTACATCGAATAGATCTCCACAAGAGAGGGGGAGAACATTGTATTGAGATCCAAAAAGAGAGAAGAAGCCATCTAGCTACTAGCTATGGACCCGAAGGTCTGAAGTAAACTACTCACAATTCATCGGAGGGGCTATGGTGATGATGTAGAAGCCCTCCGTGGTGGATGCCCTCTCCGGCGGAGCTCCGGAACAGGCCCCAAGATGGGATCTCGTGGATACAGAAGGTTGCGGCGGTGGAACTAGGTTTTTGGCTCCGTCTCTGGTCTAATGGGGGTACGTAGGTATATATAGGAGGAAGGAGTACGTCAGTGGAGCTTCGAGGGGCCCACGAGGCAGGGGGCGCGCCAAGGGGGGAGGGCGCGCCATCCACCCTCGTGACCGCCTCGTGGCTTTCTTGACGGAGGGTCCAAGTCTCCTGGATCTTATCTGATGAGAAAATCACGTCCCCGAAGGTTTCATTCCGTTTGGACTCCGTTTGATATTATGTTTCCTCGAAATACTGAAATAGGTAAAAAAACAGCAATTCTGGGCTGGGCCTCCGGTTAATTGGTTAGTCCCAAAAATAATATAAAAGTGGAAAATAAAGCCCAATATAGTCCAAAACAGTAGATAAAGTAGCATGGAGTAATCAAAAATTATAGATACGTTGGAGACGTATGAGGGGTCGCCTTGCAGCTCCACTGGACCGCCGTTGCAGGTCCACTGGACTGCGGTTCCATCTCTTGTGGCAATGGTTGCAGCTCCCCTTGCATGGCTGCGCCACGCCATGCCGGCGGCCATGTCGTCCCGCCGTCACCGATGCAGCAAAACTGGTCACCCATAGTAGCAAAACAAACCACGGTTACAGCTCTCGTGCATTACCATTGTATCTTTTCTAGAATAATGTCGTAGCTTTTTCCTTTGGTCGCGGGTCGAAGCTCGTCGTCGCGCCCCCACGCATCACGGATGTAGCAATTTTGATCACTGGTTCCAGCAAATCTAGATGCCCGTTCCAGCAAAAATAACTACCACCGTCGTTGCTCCAACCAGTTGTAGCAAAAAAGACGGCCAGTTCCAGCATCTGGTGTGGTCGGTTATAGCAATAAAAGTTCTTGGTTGTAGCTCCAACCCTGACCGGCTCCAGCACCTGCGATGAAGCTGGTAGCGTCCCCCCCATGGCTCGGCACCAGGGTCGGTGATGGCCGAATCCAGTGTTGGTGGTGGCAGCAGCGTAGCGTCAACCCGCCGGCGGCCGGCGGCGAGGGGAGCTCGCAATGGTTCGTGAGCAGCGGGGAGGAGAGAAAAGTAATGGTTGTGGAGTCTCGGCTGAAGGTAGAAGAAAGGAAAAAAAGAAGGCCAGGAAAAAAGATAAGAATAGGAGAGGGGCGGTTGTGCGAGGCCCACCACGTACACGCATCTTGCTCGGGAGTTGTTTTCATGGGGCCAGAGTGGCGTGCGAGCCGGCCGAACATTCGGCCGGCGCCCCAGCCCCAATCGTTTTCAATATTTATTTTCTTTGTGATTTTGAGTCAGAGCAAGCATGGCAAGTTGACAACACTATTGCACGTTTGTAGTAACTGGACGGAAAAAAATCATATGGGCATGGTGAGATCCGCACTTCATCCAAACTCCTTTCTTTTTCTCTTGCTATATCCCTGTCTTATATTTTCTTCTCACATTTTAAGATACAAAAATAGATGGTCTGAATTTCGCTAATGCGGACTGGTCGACAGATGACAAATCTATTTGGGGCCTGGATCCAGATATTCACTTGTTTAGTACAACGTGCATATGCTATCTTTATAAATCTCTGATAGTGCGTTGCGGCCGGGGAAGAGATAAGGAGAGAAGAGAACAGCTTGACGGGAGAAGAATAGAGAAAGGGGCAGCAAAAACATTGGTCATTGCTGCTGTGCTATTGCATACCATGAACAAAGAATGAAGAAAGATGAACGAGAGAAGATTAAACCCATTCATCGTCGCGCAAACGGCGCTCGCGCGTGCCACGTCGGCAGAGGCGCCCTGTGCGTGCCAGCCAATGGCGAGGGAGCTAGGTTGCGTACTGGCTGTGTACGAGAGAGGGGGAAAGAAAACGCGTCGTTCCAACGCAACTCTCTCCTTCTTTCCCATCCCGACCGGCGGCTAGGGTTCCGCCATCGCCGCCACAGCCACAGCCACTGGCGCCATCCCTGCTCGTCCAGCGCTGGCCAGAAAGGTGGGCGCCGTCTCCGTCGCCGCCTCTGTCGCCGCCGTCGCCTCATTCGCCCTGATCTGACGGCTGCTTCTCGTCTTCGTGCAGCCTGGAGCCGTGTACGCGAGCCAGTCCCTCAGGTTCGCGGCGCCTGTGCACGTCGGAGACAAGGTGGTCGCGCAGGTGCAGGCGCTCCACATCAAGGCCACCGGCACAAGGCACATGTACCACTTGTTGGCGCCGCCTCCTCGCAGCGCCGTTCTTCTTCTTCCTCTCATCTTACATGAACTCACATCATGGAGAAACTCTACACAGACACACACACACACCAAGGAAGAGCACAAGAGCTTTGCGTAGAGGCCCTGCCTCTTGGTGTAGACACGATGGCTACATCTTTTTCATTAACTCAATGCAAAGCTTATATACACAGGAGAGGTTTGCCGCATGCGCTAACTAGCCGGCACTCAGGGCCACTAACCCACTAGTCCTAATCCATGCACTACGGCACGTCCACCACTTCCTGGAATCTCTCCAGATCAAGGGGACTCAGCAACCATCACAATGGAGTAGTGGCCGGTGTGTTGGCCGGATCGTGCGTGCATGGATGCATGCAAGTTAGGTGGATTAGTAGGAGTTAGCAGCCGAGTCGTACGGTGTCGTTCGTGAGACCCTCTCCAGCGTACGGTGTCGTTCGTGAGACCCTCTCCAGCGCGTGACACATGGAGAAACGAATCTCAAAGCACAAGTCTGTTCAAGTATCCTCTGTCCCCAGTAGCAAATCGTGAATCCCGTTTACCAAATCCCTAATCCCCTTTTCTTCGCCGCTGCCGCCGGCGCCGCCAAACGCTCGTCGTCGTCGCCGCCGGCGCTGCCAGCGCTCGCTTGTCATCGTCGCCGCCTCCGCCGCCACCGCCACCGCCCTATCCCCGCTGCTCTCCCCAGCCATCCACGACCACGCTCCTCGACGCCCCAAGCTCAAGTCAAGCAACAACAAATTACAGGGAACGTGATGATTGAGTCATCTTACATGTGCCCAGATCGTAGCGAACTTAGTAACACACCGGCATCGTTAATTTGGCCGCAACTAAAGGATGCATGCAGCATGCATGGGGCGCCGGCCTGCCGCGACTGGAGGCGCCCAGCCGCCCACGAACATCGCCATGGCCGGCGGGGACGTCCCCGTTTCCGACGGGAGTGGAGCGCGCTGAGCTGAGGTGGTGTACCTGACGTTGAGGAGCAGGACGGCGGCGATGTGGCGAGCAGCCGTGGCGCATCACAACGGCGGCGATGTAGTTTGGGGGTGCCGGAGAGATAAGAGACGGTTGCTGCTTTAAGATTCGCATCGCCAGGTGGCGCATGCGGGAGATGGTCTCACGTTCGGTCCTGTACGACCCGGTCGTACACGATTTTTTTCCGTTGACCTCACAACTCCATGCACAAAGCTAGCCAACAATCTAGACACATCAAGCCAGCCAACCAACTGAATATGGCCCGGCTAACTGACCGTGATCCACGCTCCTGTATGCATGCGGCTAACAATCCACATGTCAAGATTACTACTAACACCACTACCACTACTACCTAGCGCTATTTTTGTATCTCTTCTTCTTTCTAGCATTGCGCCTACTGAGAACTAATAGTAATGCTATATCTGTTGGGCAGCGTCAAGTTCGCCACCAAGTGCTTCACGGACGATGAGGAGACTCTCGCCATTGATGGCGAGGCCATGACTTTTCTGCCCACCCTGCAGCTCAGCGCAGAAGCAATCGAGTGACAAGTATGTTGATTAGAACCATTTCGAATGGGACGACTTTTATCTCATGATGAACCATTTATTTCGTCTTCGCATAAACTTCGGGCCCGGGGGACATGAGATTGCAGCTTTGTCGGTAATAGTTCGTTGCAGTCTTCCTGTTATGACTGATAGCATGAGCAAAGAGTAGTAGATCACTTCAGTTTTCTGAACATTCCATGGGCTGGGTGTACATGCCGACTGTGATAGGAACTGAAGAATTTCAAGAGGTTAACTTGAATCACTAGGCATATTCAGTACTAGATCACTTCAGTCTGCTCAGTACTACTTCTTGCTGCTGCTCCATAGTATTTCTGCCGTTGCTCTGTTGTGGAGAGAGGAAGAAAGAAAATAACTCGGTCTGCTTAGTTCACAAAATAACAAATCTGAATCTTTTACATTTAAACTGAAATCTTCTAGGAACTGAAGAATTTCAACAGAATAACTTGAACCACTAGGCTGCAACCTGAGAAGATGCGTTCTCTCTTTCCCTCCAAAACTGAGCAACAGCACACTTCAGATGTCTAGTGAACAATTTTACGAAAAGTCAACATGTTTAGAAATCACATACATACCACTTCAAGGAGAAAAAACTACAGAATTGATGGCTGCCTTTAGAACTGTTCTGGCTCAGGAACAGTAGGCATTGTTGGCACCCTGATAACATTATGCTCCATCTCGCATACAGGGTTAGTAATTCTAGCAAATACTTTTTTATGCCTTATTTGGTATCATTATATATCAAGTTTCTTCTGTCACGAAGGGTGGAGAAATGTTGTTAGAAAATGGTTCTTCATATTTCACACTTCTATCTGAATTTTTATAGGTCTCATGTCTTATGTTTCTACGCCCTTCTCGGTGAGATTTCCAAGGATCACTTGCTGATGAAGATTTCTCAGTCTTTGTGAAGATTGATATTTCTTAAAGCTTTGTTGTGCCTGTGTGTAGAATACATGAAGTGGGAGTCTGATCGAGGAGTGGCAGAGGCCTATTCGGAAGGACAGGAGGCTGTCTGACAGTCACTGCTATATATGTTTTTCCATTAAACCATCTAATTAGTGAATTGATCAATGACTAATTTCTTTACAGAATTGATCATAGTTTGATTCTAGAACAGGTGATGGCATAATGCGCAGAGCGTCGAAGTGTTGATTCCTCATGCAAGTCCCGCACCGACATTGCTTGAAAGACAAAATGTAGTATATGTTGCATCATTTATGTTTAGTACAGTTTGTTGTTACTGAGTCACTGTGTGGTCAACTCTTGGTATGGTTAGTGAGCACTGAGATGTGGTGTGAAATTTGCTAGGCTGGCTAAAATCTGAACTACCGTGTTGTTTGAGAGTTGAATTGTGACCATAGTTACAAACTTCATTTCCAGGTAAGCTTGCAGCACGTTGTGATTCTTCCAGTAATGATGATGAGGTCTGGGACCATGATATACTAGCATTTTATTTAAATCCCAATGGATCAGGACAATGAACCATTGGTGTACCAACATTTAAGCAAGCAAGTTTTACGCATTTTCGTTTTAGCACATTGTTTTGAGAAAATTGTTCTGACTGCGCAACTTGAGAGAGTCCATGCCAATTTAAGTCTTGCAATTCTCTGAACTATTTTTGAAACATCCAGCTAGACCCGGTTACGGTGTCTTGCCTTCGAACGAGAGCTACAATATTTGTCTTTGTAGCTGCGTGGGCGTCAAATTTTTGTTATCACTGATCCTTCCAACCTGAAGCTTAGAGAGATTCAAATGTTACATGCTCAAGGGCCATGAGAGAACTACTGAACTCAGTTCTGTAAGAATCATACATTCATACTGAAAAATCTCCTCGCATTACCATAGTGGAGTATTACACAACTTCTAGATTTGCATCGAGTAGCTAAATCGAACACCGAATAAACACACCATACTTAATAAAACCAATTTAGACTTGTAAAGAGCATTTTGTAACGGAGGATATTGGTACTTGGATGATGGTCCCAAAAGCAAATGAATTTTTTACTTGGGTTAGACAGTACCAACTCTTACGCAGTTTGGTGTTATATAGCAGGCTTATTACTAATTTCACATGTTTTAACTTTTAGGATGCCATAATAATGGGAGTGAAGAAATTATTGCTTTATAGATTTGAGTGATCAAATCATTTTGTTAATTTGTTTCTCAGTAATTTTCGTTTCAGTTTGACAAGGAATATGCCTATCGTATCAGAGATGATCATGGAAGAGAAGGAAAACGAATGGAAGGCTCCAATACTTTTGTTATTTGATTATTAAGTTCTTCCACTATGGTTTCACCACATGATGCCCCCCCCCTTCCTATTTTTCACTGGAACGTACTATAACAATGATGATTGTACTTGTATTTGTTCTTCACTGGGTTAGTACATGATGAATGCACACATGGATTTCCTTCGCAATCAAGAAACAGAAATCCTTTGGGTTCAGAGAAATTTTCAACATTGATTTATTTAAAATTTGTGATTTCTGATGTTTGAGTCAAGGATGTCAAGATTTCCTTGTTTTGTTATTCATGGAAAATGGAGCAACTTTGTGCTTATTTATTTGCTTATATGCTCTGCATTGTCCTCTATGTTAAGAAATAAATAGAAGACAAAGTAGTATGTGCTTTTCTAAACATCTATACTGCTGAAGCACCTTTTCTGTGAGATTTAATATAGCTATTCATTATCTGGGTGTATTTGTACTACTTTTTGACTTGTCTTTATTTGTTTCATGTGATGCAAGATAATATTTTGTTCCAGTGTTCATCATATTTTACCTTTTCCTTTTTGTTTGGAGAAAGATGTTTCTCTTTCTTACAAATACATTATTTCTTAAATAGAACAATAGTCACCATACAAGGTTCTTCCACCAAATAAATGTTTTCTATGTGCAACTAAGACTGACTTCCTGCTGATTGGTTATACAATCTTATTCTGCAGAACCCGCATGGGAGACAAGAAACACAAGGTCCATTATGAGGTGAGGGTTCTACTGCCCCATTTTTTCAATTAAATGACCCGGTTTCTTCTATGTTTTGAAGATGATCGGCTGTTGCTTGCTTTTTTCTTCTTCCCATAGTTCACTGACGGGGTTGTAGTCTATAGTAGGATTGAAGTAGTACCACCTGAGTTTTTTGGTTCATAGCAGTTGACTCATCTTAATGTGAGGTGCTATTTTAGTTATGAATATTCTTTCCTGATGTGCATGAATGGCACTTTCTGGTTTGGCAATGAATAATTTGTTCAGTCTCTTGTTAAGAGGTGTATGAATGTGATTTAAAAGAGCCATGACATAGGTTTCTAGGAGCTGCTATTTTTTGTTGCTATCAATAGAGTTGCGGCGTAAACAACTGTGGCAACATGATCAGTGCGCACAATAGCGCGACCAGAGGAGCACCCCCTCATCATGTCCAATAGCTATATTCACCTGTAGCCAAATCACTTTTGTTGTATATAAGTGCCATCATGGATCAACCTAGACCCACACATATGCGTAAGCTAGATAAGTGCGCACATGAACGCTCAGGAGGCGTGCCAATGGCACGCCCCAGCCACTAGTAAACAGGAAAGGGTGCTGCAGTTGTGCCGCTGCATTCTTGGCAAGTTTTGTCATACTCATCATCCATACTTCAAGGGTAACCTTCTATTTAGTCCAAAATTATAATTCACAAGAATTTATTTTATTCATGTAGCCCACGGCCGACCTTGGGTTGACCACATTGGATGCATTTTGGGGGTCAAAAAGAGGATAAGCGATGGCACGGGTGGACCGCAGTGTTTAAATAGAGGACATTGACATGTGTGGGAGATGTCTTGAGTCATTTAGTACTTACTAGCAAAAGGATCCGTACGTTGCAACGGGAGAAAAGAATAACACACGCTTTAATTTAGAAAAAAAATGATATATAATTTGAGTATTTGTAGTTACGGCCCAAACAAAGATGGTCTTTGCCAACAAAACGTGAGTTCAAGATTCCACATGTCTTCTATTTAAACACGGCTTGCATGTAGATTTAATGCGTACGAACAAACAGGCAAAGAAATAGGCAAGTGATTTTCAATTTCGTCTCCAATCCTGATTTTGCTAAGATATTTATTTATCCACAATCCGGATCAGTACCTATATGAAAGAAAGACGGATAATGCACTGTTGATTAAGATTGCACCCTAAATAGTATTATTTTTTAAATGGTTAACAGGTAAAATAACATCATATTCAGATTCTATATTTTTTCTAATCAAATTCCATATATAACATGTAAATTTGGAGTTACGGTTTAGAAGATGAGTATTTAAAAAAACATTTTATATGTATTGCAGGTTTAATATAAGAAACATTAGGGGGTTTCTATAAAATAGTATGACGGACTAAGAATACCTATTTCTTTTATTAGTAGGTATAGGTATACACTAGTACAAATGTCCGTGCGTTGCATCGGGCGAAAAAGTGGCACAACCTGCTTCATGTGCCATTATGCACCATTTTTTATATTCAATTTTAATAAGCATCGATAATAAGGTTAAACTGATTAGTCCTTTTTTAACATGAAGTTCTTTTTTTTTGGGTATAAATTTGTATTCACCCGCAAAAGAAAAGGTATAAGCTTGTATTACTCAAGCAGCAACCTTACACTCGTCCTTACACAAATGAACGACTTCCAGGGGCGGAGCCGAGCCAGACTATAGTTCTCCTTTCGTTTTTGCAAAACTTGCTAAAATGTCACTAACTACATTTTGACCACGGCTGATATGAGTAATATGGGTCATACGAAGAGACTTCAAATGCTTGATCTCCGCCACCAAAGAAGCATACACAGACATGTCTGTGTCCCTCCCATTCAGTATATTCACCGCTGAAAGTGAATCCATCTCGATGCAAACTGGTAGTTTCGTTCGCTTTGTAGCAATAGATAACCCCTTCAAGTTCGGACGTGAAGAAGCCAACATACCATTCTTCATCCGATGGAAGAGTAGTTTTGCATAGAATAGATTGTCAATCGTTTTTCTTTTGCTTTTCTGAAAATGCAGAAAATTTGTTATTTTTAATAAAAGTTGTCATTTTCATAAAAATTGGAAGATGTTAGCCTCCACCCACTTATATGATGTTACCAAGATAGCTTGCCAGCCAACATGGATACATTGTCACGACAAAAAACAGCAACTATGTTCATACCTTGTGAGTTATATTCTAAGTAGAATATAGATGACGAAGAATCAAAGCTTCTCTGCATACTCATTCCTCAGTACACTTGTCCTGTAACAAGTTAATCTTGTGTCATTATAGAGCTCAAAGAGTTTAGTAACACTTGTATGCGAAAATGATCAACCAGATGATCTGCAAGAGCAGACTACCTTATCATATCTTAGTACGTGACTCTCTTTCTTTGCTGCTGGTAACTTATAACGGTAATGCAACACACGAAACTACTGAAGAAAAAGAAGAAATAGTACTCCTGACGAAAAAGAAGAAATAACAGTCAGCTCTATGTAAAAAACAAATATGCTGCAGTAATAGAAATAGAAGTTACTAAGCCTGTTCAGTTGTTCCTGCCCACTAATCAAATCTGTAGCATATCAACCATAAGCATTGCATTATTGCACACGGCTAAACTTGACATCTATATACCACGCCGTGCGTCCAAACCTATTTCAGCAAGAGAAAAAACTATTCTTTTAATTTTACTTGATTTTTGTTAGCAAGTAAAATTGTTGGAAGTGTAGCCGCGCGATGCCAGATTTACATGGACCATATAAACCACAATAAGCTGATGTTAGCTTTCAGTATTAATTTGACTCTCCCATGTCTGGATTGCAAGAATTTTCATGAGCTTACTTGAGTACAATGCCGCTAATCCAGCTTCTTGGTGGAAACCAGATGTGGTCTTGTTGCTGGAGCTGGACTACTCACTGGGACATGATTCTTCAGATGACTTTCTGGCTTCCGCCGTTGGACACTCTCACCGGATTGGCACAATGACTTGTCTGGCCTTTGACGATAGCACTTGTCGTCGAGTCTGGAGCATCATACCCTGCTTATGTTTAAATCCCTAAAACTAAGATAAGATACATAGAAATCCTAAGAGTATGTGTCAAAACGACCTGATCAAGAATTACAAAATCTGTTCCGAGGGGAAAATAAATAAGAATGCAGTTTTGTGTTAATTACTTCCTCGCATCAATTTAAACTACTAACTGCTGCACCGAGTTTCACAAAGGAAAGAAGATGGCAAATAATACAAAGTTTCCATCCTATAACCACTAGTAGAGTGCCCGTGCGTTGCCACGGGCTCTTGAAATAGTTTGCAAGAGTTACATATTGAATACCACACATACAAATAATATAACACAAACACAATTATTGAATAATTGAAATTCATTTTTGCAATGTAAATTGATAAAAAAAGATTAACGACATGTCCATGTAACGATGTTCGACCTTAACATCTATTACAAAACTATCGATATCATGAAAGTTGCCTTTAGTTTCATTCCCATGATGTTTTAGCAAGTATAATAAAAAATTGCTTCCTCAACTCATACTCATCCTGCACAAACAATATATGTAGTTAATATGAAAATTTCACGCCGAAGGTCTTAAAACATCTAACGGACAATACTCACCGCGCAAACCGGCTTGACCAATTCTTTACCATTCCACCAGAGCATAAATTGAAAAACAAAATAGCTAGACATATTCTTGCAATAATTTCAATTAATAATATAAAAAAATGTAGTGATAACAAAAATAAATTGGAATTGACCAAGTTGTAGGTTACCTAGATTAAAGGAATATACGACGTCCAGCTGTGTGTGCTCTTTACCCGAGTGATAGAACCTATTGCCACATTGTTAGTTGAGTCCATGTAATAAGAAAGGCGAGAAAAGAGAATTTCTACTAACCTGTTTTCTAAAGAAGAAGATGGCATAAATACTTATAATAACATGGCATAAAAGTTAGCATAATAGATTCAATTTGCCCGTGCGTTGCAACGAGTGTGGTACATATTGTATAGGCTCAACATCAATCATATGAACATCATCATGCACATCAAGCAGCATTATTGATTTCTTATTTACCGTTAAATCACTCGTGTTCTTCTTCTTTCCTGATCCAACTTCGCCACTGACATCAATGGCACACCTAGCTCACAAACCCAACCTTCCACATCCACACGCAAATTTTTAGGGTTTTCTTCTCCATCCTTTTAGATTCACCATCAATCAATAACAACAACGTATGAAGAATTACCGTATACACCAAACTCCTCTACACTCAGTGCAGTACCAGTCTGACCACGACCTCTCCTGCCTCACCTCCATGCCTCCATGTTGCGCGCCCTTTCGGCCACCACGGGCCGAGGCTGCCACGGCTGTCACATGTGTCGTTTGATTTGGATCCAAGAATCAAGATGACAACCATTATCATACAGATAGATTATATATGACATACTAAATGCAGAAGTGGTAACATCACAACTATCAAAAAGTCACCATATTGATAAAGTACATTGTATACCACATACCAAATGAGAAAGCTACGCCTACGAAACAAGTTAATCTGTCATATTGTGCATTAAGGAACTCCACACAGATTAAATTCTAATCCAAAAATAACTAACAGCAGTCGTATCATTAAGAAGAAAATTCTAATTAAGTGAAAGGACGCATAAGCCATCGCCGGTATGCACAAATGTGTCTCCAACAGACTCTTTGAGGTTGCTAAGCATGCACATCTAGTTGGATACGCCAAGTCTAAACCAGGGTGTTAGTGAAGGAAATATGCCCTAGAGGCAATAATAAAGTTATTATATATTTCCTCATATCATGATAAATGTTTATTATTCATGCTAGAATTGTATTAACCGGAAACATAATACATGTGTGAATACATAGACAAGCAGTGTCACTAGTATGCCTCTACTAGACTAGCTTGTTAATCAAAGATGGTTATGTTTCCTAACCATGAACAAGGAGTTGTTATTTGATTAACAAGGTCACATCATTAGTTGAATGATCTGATTGACATGAGCCATTCCATTAGCTTAGCACACGATCGTTTAGTATGTTGCTACTGCTTTTATCCATGACTTATACATGTTCCTATAACTATGAGATTATGCAACTCCGTTTACGGAGGAACACTTTTGGTGCTACCAAGCGTCAGCGTAATCTGGGTGATTATAAAGGAGTACTACAGGTGTCTCCAAAGGCAAATGTTGGGTTGGCGTATTTGAGATTAGGTTTTGTCACTCCGATTGTCGGAGAGGTATCTCTGGGCCCTCTCGGTAATGCACATCACTGAAGCCTTGCAAGCACTACAACTAATGAGTTAGTTGTGAGATGATGTATTACGGAGCGAGTAAAGAGACTTGCGATAGCGAGATTGAACTAGGTATTGGATACCGACGATCGAATCTCGGGCAAGTAACATACCGATGACAAAGGAACAACGTATGTTGTTATGCGGATCGACCGACAAAGATCTTCGTAGAATATGTAGGAACCAATATGGGCATCCAGGTCCGCTATTGGTTATTGACCGAGAATAGTTCTAGGTCATGTCTACATTATTCTCGAACCGTAGGATCCGCACGCTTAAGGTTTCGATGGCGGTTATTATGAGTTTATGTATTTTGATGTACCGAAGAAGTTGAGTCCGGATGTGATCACAGACATGACGAGGAGTCTCGGAATGGTCGAGACATAAAGATTGATATATTGGACGGCTATATTCGGACACGGAAAGGTTCGGAAGTTTCGGAGAAAACCGGAGTGCGGAGGGTTACGGAACCCCGGGGAAGTATGGGCCTTAGTGGGCCAAGAGGGAGAGAGAGGGCCGCACCAGGAGGTGCGCGCCCCCTGTGGGAGTCCGAATAGGACAAGGAGGGGCGGCCCCCTTTCCTCTCCTCTCCTCTCCTTCCTTCCCCTTCTCCTTCCTAGTTGGACTAGGAAAGGGAGTCCTACTCAACTAGGAGGTGGACTCCCCCTCCTTGGCGCGCCTATAGGGGCGGCCGGCCTCCCCCTCCCTCCTTTATATCTGGGGCAGGGGGCACCCTAGGACACACAAGTTTGATCTACGGATCGTTCCTTAGCCGTGTCGGTGCCCCCTCCACCATATTCCACCTCGGTCATACCGTCGCGAAGCTTAAGCGAAGCCTGCGCCGCAGTGAAACATCAAGATCGTCACCACGCCGTCGTCTTGTGGAACTCTCCTCGACACTCGGCTGGATCGAGTCTGAGGGGCGTCATCGAGCTGTCGTGTGTCAAGAACTCGGGGCGCCGAATAACGGCGCGGGATCGGTCGGATCGCGAGGAGAGCGTCGACTACTTCCTCTACGTTGTGATCGCTTCGCTTTGGGTCTACGAGTGCGTGAGACAACACTCTCCCTCTCGTTGCTATGCATCACCATGATCTTGCGTGTGCGTAGGAAAATTTTTGAAATTACTACGTTCCCCAACAGTGGTATCAGAGCCTAGGTTTTTATGGTTTGATGTTTTGCACGAGTAGAACAAAGTGAGTTGTGGGCGATACAAGTCATACTACCTACCAGCATGTCATACTTTGGTTCAGCGGTATTGTGAGATGAAGCGGCCCGGACCGACATTACGCGACGCTTCGCGAGACTGGTTTCACCGCCACGAGCACTCGTTGCTTAAAGGTGACTGGTGGGTGTCTGTCTCTCTCACTTTAGTTGAACCGAGTGTGGCTCGCCCGGTCCTTGAGAAGGTTAAAGCGGAGTCTATTTGACGAAATATCGTTGTGGTTTTGATGCGTGGGTGAGACTGGTTCTTGCTTAAGCCCGTAGCAGCCACGTAAAATTTGCAACAACAAAGTAGAGGGCGTCTAACTTGTTTTTGCAGGGCATGTTGTGATATGATATGGTCAAGGCGTGATGCTATATTTTATTGTATGAGATGATCATGTTTTGTAACGAAGTTATCGGCAATGGCTGGAGCCATATGGTTGTCGCTTTATTGTATGCAATGCAATCGCTACTGTAATGCTTTACTTTATCACTAAGCGGTAGCGATAGTCGTAGAAGCATAAGATTGGCGAGGCGACAACGATGCTACGATGGAGATCAAGGTGTCGCGCGGTGGCGATGGTGATCATGGTGGTGCTGCGGAGATGAAGATCACGAAGCACAAGATGATGATGACCATATCATATCACTTATATTGATTTGCATGTGATGTTTATCCTTTATGCATCTTATCTTGCTTTGATTGACGGTAGCATTATAAGATGATCTCTCACTAAAATTATCAAGAAGTGTTCTCCGAGTATGCACCGTTGTCAAAGTTAAATCGTGCCCGGACACCACGTGATGATCGGGTGTGATAAGCTCTCGTCCATCTACAACGGGTGCAAGCCAGTTTTGCACACGCAGAATACTCGGGTTATACTTGACGAGCCTAGCATATGCAGATATGGCCTCGGAACACGGAGACCGAAAGGTCGGCGTGAATCATATAGTAGATATGATCAACATAAGATGTTCACCATTGAAAACTACTCCATCTCACGTGATGATCGGTTATGGTTTAGTTGATTTGGATCACGTGATCACTTAGATGACTAGAGATGTCTGTCTAAGTGGGAGTTCTTAAGTAATATGATTAATTGAACTTAAATTTATCATGAACTTAGTCTGGTAGTATTTTGCAAATTATGTTGTAGATCAATAGCTCGCGTTGTTGCTTTCATATGTTTGTTTTGATATGTTCCTAGAAAACTGTGTTGAAAAATGTTAGTAGCAATGATGCGGATTGGATCCGTGATCGAGGTTTATCCTCATTCTTTTTGCTGAAGAATTATGTCCTTGATGCACGCTAGGTGACAAACCTGTTGCAGGAGCGGATCTGAGGCGTTATGAGCGTTTGGCTAGCTCAATATGATGACTACTTGATAATTTTGTGCACCATGCTTTATGGCTTAGAATCGGGACTTCAAAGATGTTTTGAACATCATGGACCATATGAGATGTTCCAGGAATTGAAGTTAATATTTCAAGCAAATACTCGAGTTGAGAGATATGAAGTCTCCAACAAGTTCTATAGCTAAAAGATGGAGGAGAATCGCTCAACTAGTGAGCATGTGCTCAGATTGTTTGGGTACTACAATCGCTTGAATCAAGTGGGAGTTAATCTTCGAGATAAGATAGTGATTGTGAGTTCTCTAGTCACCATCACCAAGTTAGTAGAACTTCGTGATGAACTATAGTATGCAAGGGATGATGAAAGCGATTCCGAGCTCTTCGTGATGTTGAAATCAACGAAGGTAGAAATCAAGAAAGAACATCAAGTGTTGATGGTTAACAAGACCACTAGTTTCAAGAAAGGGCAAAGGGATAGAAGGGAACTTCAAGAAGAGCGGCAAGCAAGTTGCTGCTCAAGTGAAGAAGCCCAAGTCGGACCTAAGCACGAGACTAAGTGCTTCTCTTGCAAAGGGAATGGTTCTTTGAGCGAACTACCCCAAGTATTTGGCGGATAAGAAGGATGGCAAAGTAAGCAGAGGTATATTTGATATACATGTTATTGATGTGTACTTTACTAGTGTTTATAGCAACCCCTCGGTATTTGGTACTGGTTCGAGTTACTAAGAGTAGTAACTCAAAGCGGAGTTGCGAATAAGCGAAACTAGTTAAGGGTGAAGTGACGATGTGTGTTGAAAGTAGTTTCAAGATTGATATGATCATCATCGCACACTCCTATACTTTCGGGATTAGTGTTGAACCTAAATAAATATTATTTGGTGTTTGCGTTGAGCATGAATATGATTTGATCATGTTTATTGCAATACGGTTATTCATTTAAGTAAGAGAATAAACTGTTGTTCTGTTTACATGAATAAAACCTTATATGGTTACACACCCAATGAAAATGGTTCATTGGATCTTGATCGTAGTGATACACATATTCATAATATTGAAACCAAAAGATGCAAAGTTAATAATGATAGTGCAACTTATTTGTGGCACTGCCGTTTAGGTCATATTGGTGTAAAGCGCATGAAGAAACTCCATGCTGATGGGATTTTGGAATCACTTGATTATGAATCACTTGATGCTTGCGAACCATGCCTCATGGGCAAGATGACTAAGACTCCGTTCTCGGAACAGTGGAGCGAGCAACTGACTTATTGGAAATAATACATCTTGATGTATGCGATCCAATGAGTGTTAAGGCTCATGGCGGGTATCGTTATTTTCGGCCTTCCCAGATGATTTGAGCAGATATGGGTATATCTACTTGATGAAACATAAGTCTGAAATAGTTGAAAGGTTCAAAGAATTTCAGAGTGAAGTGGAAAAATCATCGTGACAAGAAAATAAGGTTTCTCGATTTAATCGCGAGACGAATATTTGAGTTCTGAGTTTGGTCTTCAATTAAAACAATGTGGAATAGTTTCACAGCTCACGCCACAGAACACCACAATGTTATGGTGTGTCCAAACATCGTAACCGCACTTTATTGGATAAAGTGCAATCTATGATGTTTCTTCTTGATTTACCAATATCGTTTTGGGATCATGCATTAGAGACAGCTGCATTCACGTTAAATTGGGCACCATCTAAATCCGTTGAGGCGACACTATATGAACTGTGGTTTAGCAAGAAACCCAAGTTGTCGTTTCTTAAAGTTTGGAGTTGCGATGCTTATGTGAAAAGTTTCATCTGATAAGCTCAAACCCAAATCGGAGAATGCGTCTTCATAGAATACCCAAAGGAAATTGTTGGGTACACCTTCTATCACAGATCCGAAGGCAAGATATTCGTTGCTTAAGATGGATCCTTTCTAGAGAAGGAGTTTCTCTCGAAAGAAGTGAGTGGGAGGAAAGTAGAACTTGATGAGGTAGCTGTACTGTTCCTTATTGGAAAGTAGTTCATCACGAAATCTGTTCTTGTGACTACTATACCAATTAGTGAGGAAGTTAATGATGATGATCATGTAACTTTGGATCAAGTTACTACCGAACCTCGTAGGTAAAAGCAGTGAGATTCGCACGAGTGGTACGGTAATCCTGTTACGGAGGTCGTGTTACTTGACCATGACAAACCTACGAACTATGAGGAAGCGATGATGAGCCCAGATTCCGCAAAATGGTGCGAGGCCATGAAATCGAGATATGATCCATGTATAAGAACAAAGTATGGACTTTGATGGATTTGCCCGATGATCGGCAAACCATAGAAAATAAATGGATCTTCAAGAGGAAGACGGACGTTGATAGTAGTGTTACTATCTACAAAGCTCGACTTGTTGCAAAAAGGTTTTCGACAAGTTCAAGGGGTTGACTACGATGAGACCTTCTCACCCGTAGCGATGCTTAAGTCTGTCCGAATCATGTTAGCAATTGCCGCATTTTATGATTATGAAATTTGGCAAATGGATGTAAAAACTGCATTCCTGAATGGATTTCTGGAGGAAGAGTTGTATATGATGCAACCAAAAAGTTTTTATCGATCCAAAGGGAGCTAACAAAGTGTGCAAGCTCCAGTGATCCATTTATGGACTGGTGCAAGCATCTCGGAGTTGGAATATATGCTTTGATAAGTTGATCAAAGCATATAGTTTATCTGATTTGCGATGAAGCTGTATTTACTAGAAAGTGAGTGGGAGCACTACACATTTTCGATAAGTATATGTGAATGACATATTGTGGATCGGAAATAATGTAGAATTATTACGCAAAGCATAAAGGAGTCTTAAAAGGAGTTTTTCAAAGAATGACCTCGGTAAAGCTGCTTACATATTGAGCATCAAGATCTATAGAGATAGTTCAAGATGCTTGATAAGTTTTTTTTTTCAATGAGTACATACCTTGACAAGATTTTGAAGTAGTTCAAAATGGAACAGTCAAAGAAAGAGTTCTTGCCTGTGTTACAAGGTGTGAAATTGAGTAAGACTCAAAACCCGACCACGGCAGAAGATAGAAAGAGAATGAAAGTCATTCCCTATGCCTTGGCCATAGGTTCTATAAAGTATGCCATGCTGTGTACCAGATCTATTTTGTACCCTGCACTGAGTTTGGCAAGGGAGTACAATAGTGATCTAGGAGTAGATCACTGGACAGCGGTCAAAATTATCCTTAGTAGAATAAGGATATGTTTCTCGATTATGGAAGTGACAAAAGGTTCGTCGTAAAGGGTTACGTCGATGCAAGTTTTGACACTGATCTGGATGACTCAAAGTCTCGATCTAGATACATATTGAAAGTGGGAGCAATTAGCTAGAGTAGCTTCGTGCAGAGCATTGTAGACATAGAAAAATTGCAAAATACATAACGGATCTGAATGTAAAAGACCCGTTGACTAAGTCTCTCTCACAAGCAAAACATGATCACACCTTAGTACTCTTTGGGTGTTAATCACATAGCGATGTGAACTAGATTACTGAATCTAGTAAACCCTTTGGGTGTTGGTCACATGACGATGTGAACTATGGGTGTTAATCGCATGATGATGTGAACTATCGATGTTAATCACATGGTGATGTGATCTAGATTATTGACTCTAGTGCAAGTGGGAGGCTGAAGGAAATATGCCCTAGAGGCAATAATAAAGTTATTATATATTTCCTCATATCATGATAAATGTTTATTATTCATGCTAGAATTGTATTAACCGGAAACATAATACATGTGTGAATACATAGACAAGCAGTGTCACTAGTATGCCTCTACTAGACTAGCTTGTTAATCAAAGATGGTTATGTTTCCTAACCATGAACAAGGAGTTGTTATTTGATTAACAAGGTCACATCATTAGTTGAATGATCTGATTGACATGACCCATTCCATTAGCTTAGCACACGATCGTTTAGTATGTTGCTCTGCTTTTATCCATGACTTATACATGTTCCTATAACTATGAGATTATGCAACTCCGTTCTTTGGAGGAACACTTTGGGTGCTACCAAAGCGTCACAAGCGTAAGCTGGGTGATTATAAAGGAGTACTACAGGTGTCTCCAAAGGCAAATGTTGGGTTGGCGTATTTGAGATTAGGTTTTGTCACTCCGATTGTCGGAGAGGTATCTCTGGGCCCTCTCGGTAATGCACATCACTGAAGCCTTGCAAGCACTACAACTAATGAGTTAGTTGTGAGATGATGTATTACGGAGCGAGTAAAGAGACTTGCGGTAATGAGATTGAACTAGGTATTGGATACCGACGATCGAATCTCGGGCAAGTAACATACCGATGACAAAGGGAACAACGTATGTTGTTATGCGGTCGACCGACAAAGATCTTCGTAGAATATATAGGAACCAATATGGGCATCCAGGTCCGCTATTGGTTATTGACCGAGAATAGTTCTAGGTCATGTCTACATTATTCTCGAACCGTAGGGTCCATGCGCTTAAGGTTTCGATGGCGATGTTATTATGAGTTTATGTATTTTGATGTACCGAAGAAGTTGAGTCTCGGATGTGATCACGGACATGACGAGGAGTCTCGGAATGGTCGAGACATAAAGATTGATATATTGGGCGGCTATATTCGGACACGGAAAGGTTCGGAAGTTTCCCCCCTCCTTGGCGCGCTATAGGGGCGGGCGGCCTCCCCCTCCTCCTTTATATACGGGGCAGGGGCACCCTAGGACACACAAGTTTGATCTACGGATCGTTCCTTAGCCGTGTGCGGTGCCCCCTCCACCATATTCCACCTCGGTCATACCGTCGCGAAGCTTAAGCGAAGCCCTGCGCCGTGAAACATCAAGATCGTCACCACGCCGTCGTCTTGACGGAACTCTCCTCGACACTCGGCTGGATCGGATCGAGGGGCGTCATCGAGCTGTCGTGTGTCAAGAACTCGGGGCGCCGAGTAACGGCGCTGGGATCGGTCGGATCGCGAGGAGAGCGTCGACTACTTCCTCTACGTTGTGATCGCTTCGCCGGGTCTACGAGGGTACGTAGACAACACTCTCCCTCTCGTTGCTATGCATCACCATGATCTTGCGTGTGCGTAGGAAAATTTTTGAAATTACTACGTTCCCCAACAGTTAGTATGTTGATCAGTGACGCCTCGCATTGACGAGTGCCCAACACACCTGCTCGCCCATCATATTTCCCCAGACTATGAGCCAATTCTATTTCTTTTTTGCCCTGTGCAACCGACTTCTCCAGCCTCCAATTCTCTAATTCAATTAATTTAATGTCAGATTATGGCTGCATAATCCTTAGTTTTTAAAGTCAATCTCGACTTGCCTTGTAGAAATTAGAACAATGTTTGTATGGCTCAACCACCAGCTAATAAGAATTCATGCTTTTGTCTATCTTCAAGTAATCTGAATGTAATACTTTCTGAAATCAATTGACTGCAACAAAGATGAAGCCTAATTAAAATGAAACCTAATCAATATTTGTCCTTCCTCGCCAAAATATATTTGCTTTTCAATTCGATCCAGTCGTGCATCGTTGTAGATGATTCCATGAAAGATGGGCTCCTTACTCCGCTTTCGATCAACAAAATTTGAAGCACAAGAAATCCTATGGACATCACCATAATTATCTGCAATATCATAATGTTGTAAACTGAACAATGGTGAAACTGGCTATAATCACTCGGACCACAATGTATATGTCAAGGGCATGTTAATTTTACATAAATGATGGTTGAGATTCATGACAGGAAAAGAAGTCTGGTTGAACAGTTCTGAGATCTTTGTGTTATACTACCTCTGTTCCTAAATATTTGTCTTTCTAGAGATTTCAACAAGTGACTACATACGGAGAAAAATGAGTGAATCTACACTCTAAAATATGTCTATATACATCCGTATGTGGTAGTCCATTTGAAATCTCTAAAAATACAAATATTTAGAAACGGAGGGCGTGGTGTGCGCTCATAGCTGTATAATCTAATTAAAACAGACATACCATTTTTGGTATCACATAATGTACAAAGAAAAAAGATCTAGATAGCCAACATTCTTGGGTAAGCATAGATTAACTCTAACCAATTTCCATGAAAATCTGGAAGGACATGGGTGTTTTGACTCAAGGTAGAAAGAAAAAGGCATACTTTGTTCATGTGACATCAAAAGCAATGTCTTCTTCATCAACTCATAAATGGACACACCTGGATAATTTGAGATGAATAGTATACACCTTTACACGGTACACCCTCAAAGGTAATCTACATCATGTCAGAAAAAAGGCAATCTACATTGGGAGAAACATGCAACTTACTTTCAGAAGCAGCTTGATTAGCAAGAAAAGGGAGCCGCAATATGGTTTTGAGCAATGTAATCAAGTAAAGCGCCAGTTGCACTTTGGCCACATTCCTTGAGCCAAAACTCAGGTATCATCGCTGGATGTGCAATGAAAAGATAAGCATTAAAATTTCAAGAAATAAAAGCATTAACTTAACATAGCCAACATATGATCGCGGAGAGCAAACCACATACAAAAATTAATAGAGACGTTGGCAAGGAAGTAAAATATATGAAGGAAACTACACCAGACAAAAATAGTTCCCCAACACCAGGGATAAATAGCTTATTCTTTGAAAAAGCCATGTGGCATGTAAATGTTCCGCAAACCAAGACCATGCAATGGAATATTGCTTCTTCCTCAAATACCGCAGAAAAAAAATGCTCCACATAATCTTGTGCATTGTGTACCTATATTAGGCTTGTACATATTATTTTTCTCTATCAATGCATCAATACACAAGTTTTTACGTCTTTCTTTGGGACAAATGTTTCACATAAATAAATGTGAAGCTTTAGAAGGAGTCATAGTTTCTTTAGAAAAACATAGGGGAACCGGCACCTACTTTCAACTTTAAACTCTGCATTTGGCACACTTTCCATGACTCCAAGACACCCGGCATAAGCATCATAAGTGAAGTCCCAACAAGAGTCCCGGGAAGCAAGCCTAACTCCTGAACATTGGAGGTAAACGCCATTACAAAATGAAATACTGGAAATTAACAGCATAGACATTTATTCTCTTACTTCTAACATAAAAAACTACAAAGAAAGCACTTAGGTAATCGATTGTATCTTTGTTCACTCATGAAAACACTTTGCATTAATAGCTTAAATAGTGTCACATTAAATGAACTGCAAAACTGATCTGCTTGCCTTTGCAGAAGTAGGTGTCAAACCAGAACATAGAGGATGACGAGGAAACACAATCGAGTGTCCTATTTGAGTTGCATAGAATGGCGTATTAGAAAATTAAGAACTACAAATGATACATCACCTTTAGTGAAAAAAAGGAGAAATGGATAAGCATTCAACCTGTTTTTGCGTAGCTCTCTTCATAAAGGTCTCCCAAACTTTCTGCCCAAAAGACTTCACCCCTTCCACATGGTTCCATACCACACGATTTTAACTCCCTCCGCTGCTCATGTGTGATAAGCTGCGGGTTTCATCACCAGTTTCCCTAGAAAAAAAAGAATGAAAGCAAACTTGTTAGAAATTCAGCTCATAGCTTATTACAAGCTTAGAGAGGTTGTGAGTTGAAACTCACCTATATAACATAAACCAAGATTTTTGTAGATTTTCCTTTACCCATAAATGTTTTAAAAGGTAAATCAATACGATACAATCAATGCCGGTAACTGTAAAATACACAGCAAATGTTGTCTACCGATCTTACGAAATAATTCAAAACTATTTATCTGTATTCTAGGGAGACACTCCCACCATAAAATTGCAATACCGGTGAACTGTGAGAATTAATTCACTCGACTTGTTCAAGAGCCCTATGGTCCATCCACACAATGGTGACCCTTCTTGAATCGCCATTCCAAGAAACTAAGACAGGGGAACCATCAGCACCCACAACAACTGCAAGCATCATCCTCTGTTATTAAGTTGGTAAAGCTCTACTCGCATAACACAAAATTCTACATTCAAATTACTGAATACACACGGCTAATGTGGAGAATCAACAAAACCCTAATCTGCTACTATCAAGTGCTGCCGAAGTGTAGAAACATAGTTACAATGAGATTGTTGATGGGCTGGTGGATGCTTACGGTGGAGAACTTGGTCATGACCTTGTGGGAGGGGCAGTGGAAGCCGATGTAGGCGAAGCTAGGGCCGCTGGTGCGCACGAACTCGATGCCGGCGATGCGGCCGATGGAGCCGAACACGACCTCCACGTCGTCCGCCGTCACGCCCTCCGCCAGCCCGCCCTCGTCCAACAACATGACCTATCTGCAAAAAAAATTGAAATGCAACAGTCATATAATAGTACATATGAGGCTATGATGAAGTGTAGACAAGGAAACTGACTATGATTTACTGCCATAATCTACTAACAGTGGGCTCCAGATCGACAAACAAGGCCCTTGAAACATGTTTCCTGAACATGTTAAATGCATCAAACAAAAAGCAAAGACACGTGTTAGTATGAATTCTTGAGAAAATTGTTAGTAGGAATTAAGCAAGGTGCGCTATCAATTCGTAAACAGTACCCAGATGCCTCATGCCCGCTAAAATTAAACCGGACCTACAGATCATCTAACAAAAATCCGTGAACATTACACCTTTCATGATTTGCCAATGCAATTCTGAAAAAAAAATCAACAACAAATGATATAAAATAGTAACAGGCTGCTGCCTTTGGGCTGTAGTTAATTTAGCTGTTAGAAAGTAAACTTGTTAGAAATTCAGCTCATAGCTTATTACAGGCCTAGAGAGGTTGTGAGCTGAAACTCACCTATATAACTAAACCAAGATTTTTATAGATTTTCATTTACCCATAAATGTTTTAAAAGGTAAATCAATACGATACAATCAACGCCGGTAACTATAAAATACACAGCAAATGTTGTCTACTGATCTTACGAAATAATTCAAAACTATTTATCTGTATTCTGGGGAGACACTCCCACTATAAAATTGCAATACCGGTGAACTGTGAGAATTAATTCACTCGACTTGGTCAAGAGCCCTATGGTCCATCCACACGATGGTGTCCCTTCTTGAATCACCATTCCAAGAAACCAAGACAGGGAACCATCAGCACCCACAACAACTGCAAGCATCATCCTCTGTTATTATAGTAGAATGCCCGTGCGTTGCCATGGGCTTTTGAAATATTTTGCTGGAGCTATGTAAATATAAAGCATGTTAAATTTCACGTGTAGAGAATAGATATCATGGGCCCAATCGAGTAACAATTTAAATCCACTTCACTTGCAATGTTAATTGATAGCAAAAAGGAAATTTGACCTTCTAAAAAATTGTTACAAATTAAGATCTACTATTTTATGCACTTAAGAAATCTCGCACTGTCGGGGGTTGGATGCGACATATGCCAACGGGTGGCTTATCATGGTGGGGGCGAGTAGAACGTCGCCGGTGCCTGGAAACGGGATGAGGCGCAGACATGCACGCTGGCGAATCTTACCCAGCCGGGGCTCTCCAGGAGATAACACCCCTCGCTGCTCTGCGGGGTCTCCGCATGATCACTATGGTATGATAGTACAGAGGTGCTCCTTGAGCTGTTTCGGGAGGCAGGAGGGAGCAAGGCTAGCTCTCTCCCCTCTTCTATGTGTCTAAAATCTATCCAGCGCCGAACCCTTTGCATGGGTGCCCCGGGGGGTTTATATAGGCCTACCCCCCGGGGGTACAATTGTAATCTGATTGGGCGTAGCCCCCAGCCGTCAGTCTCTCTGGCAGTCGTCCTTCTGCCAGCCGGGGCCCGCCATTGGCGGGCCCCTGCGGACAGCAGAACAACGTGCGGCACTCGATGACGCAGGCTCGGTCATGGGGTCGTGGGAACAGTGCCGCCGTCTGTCAGGCGATCACTGTCGCCACTCCCCGTCCAATCTGGTTTATGGCTTGTGGGGCCCTGGTCGGGAGGCGGCCGACTCTGGGAAGGCCGACTCCCGCAGGACCGTCTTCGGGCTCTCCGGCCATCTTCTTCTCTCTCACTGACGGGGGGCCCGGCGATCTCCGGGCCGTACATGCCGCCGTCGTGGGCACGATGCCTCGTGCATCGTGGCTGAAATCGAGGAAGGCATGGCAGCGATGCGCGCCTCACGGAGATCTCCCGGTGATGCGGCTCCTTTGTGAACATGCCCTCCTCCCGTGGGTTTGAGGGGCGGCCACGTCGGGCTGTACCCGCGCCGGTCTTCGTGTAGGTCGCGGGCCGACTCTCATAGTCGGCCCCTTGAAAGGTCGCAAGCCTGGAGTCGGCTTGATTCAGAGCCGCCGTCTAAGGACTCGGCTTCTTCGAAGGTCGCCGTCTAAGGACTCGGCTTCTCCAAAGGTCGCCAGCGGGGACTCGGCCTTCTCGAAGGTCGCGGTGGGACTTCGGTGAGGCGCGGCCTGCCCGATGTCTTGAAAGATCTTGGGTCCCGGTCAGCCTACCGTGGCCCATTACTCGACGAGAGTCCCGGTGGCGAAGCCCGGCCGGTGCCGCCTTGTGGGGCTTGGCAGTTTCAATCTTCCCAGCGCCGACTCTGAGACTCGGCCGCTGTTTCTTCGGACCGCCTCGCCGAAGTTGGACTGGGTCCGCGAGGAGCCGCCGCTTCGCAAGTCGTGGCGGGAAACTGTCGGCGTATCGGTTACGCTTCCCTGCCATTATTGAGGTGGTCCTATCGCACGGCGCCACGTGCTGGCGATAGTCTGCTTGCCCATCTGCGCAGACAGGCAGGCGTCGGTGGGGCCCGCCACTACCTTGCCTCGGCTCCCGAGCGGATCCGCTGTGGCCGAGGCGGTTAGCATCCCACGTTGTTACTGCGCGCGATAACCGTGGGGGTTGATCGGGCGGCGTGGGGCGCGGCGCGATTAATCCCCGTCGCCCCTCGGCTTCTCAGCCCGTTGGGCTATAAGTAGGCGGGAGGGAGCGGGCGGCAATGTACGCGCACCCTTTCCCCCGCTCCCCTGCCCTTCCTTCCTCCTTCGCCGCGAGCCGCGGCTTTCTCCCTCCGCCGTGAGCCAAAGTGCCCCTTCTTGCCGGCGATGAGCTCTTCTTCCGCCGCGCCCCCCACCTCGCGCTCCGGCGTGTGGGACGGCTCGGACGTGGGGGCGGAGGACATCGAGTTCCTTCGCCAGACCCGCCGCCTCCCGAGCGCGGACTTGGTGCAGGCCCGTCCCGCGCCGGCGGGAGAGATCCGGCCCGCGCCGGCGGAGGGCGAGCGGGTCATCTTCCGCTCGCACCTCATGCGCGGGCTGGGGCTCCCAGCGAGCGGATTCTTCCGCTCTTTTCTCGAGTTTCATAGCCTGCAGCCGCACCACCTCACCCCCAACGCGGTGGTGCTTCTCTCCGCCTTCGCCACCCTGTGTGAAGGCTACATCGGCGTTCTCCCCACCCTGGAGCTGTGGGGGGAGTTCTTCTCTTCGAAGCTCAGCACTCAGGCCGCCGGCACGCCGGCACAATGCGGCACCTACATCGCGGTGCGGCGCTCGACGGCCGACAACCCTTTTCCGCCCATCCCGTTGGTGAAATCGGTGAAGATGTGGCAGAAGACCTACTTCTACGTGAAGAACGTCTCCACTGATGGCGACTGGGTCAACCTGCCGCTTTTCAACCCCGAGCCACTGACTGGCCGGCTGTCCAGTTGGTCCCATCGGTCGAAGTCACTTTCGACCTCCGGAATCGGCGCCGTGGCGCGACTCGAAGTCATGCTGCGATCGGAGGGCTCGTCGCCTCCGATCTCTGGCCGCCGTGGCGCGCGCGGGTTCTTCGCTCGGGGCGGCCTCACCTCATCATCGGATGAGCGGCCGCACGATCAAGCCGACTTTGCACCAAGGACATGCGGCGTGGAGGTGGCGAACAGTGAACCACATTGCCCATGCGGGTTCACGGAGGAGTGGCAGTTCGACAAGGAGCCGTACTCGCGCGACAACCCCCTCAATGGTAAGTCGCATCATGCGCAGCTCGATCTTGTTTGCGCCCGACTTGAGCTCGATCTTTGTTGGCGTCTCGAAAGCGAGAACCCTCTCCACGGCGCCCGCAGCCGGCGCCACAAGAGAGCCCCGCGACTCGTCCCGATCGCGAGGTCGGCGACGTCGGCGACCCGATTGGGGACGCGGCGCTGGAGGCCGGCGCCAAGGCGGCGGAGAGAAGCGAGACGGCGGCCTTAAGCCGTCGGCGACCTTTCGCCGACCGGCTTCGAGACAGCGTCGACACGGAAGTCGTCCCGCGCCGCCAGCCGAAGGTCGGCTCCTCCAGCCAAGCCGGCGCGAAGAGGCGTCACGCCGGGCCGAGTGCGCCCGGCGGCAAGTTGAAGAAGTTCAAGGAGCCGCCGCGACCAAGCGGGAGGAGGCGGCCGCGAAGGCCAACCGCTTTCGGAAGGAAGTGAGAAGGCCGCCACTAGTTTCTTCGTAAGTCCCTTACTCCTTCATTTCTTTTCTAGATCTCGCTTGAGTCTTTCTGATTTCCCTCCAATCTTCTCCAGCGCTCCCCTTTCCCTTGAGAGAGCCGCCGTCCCCTCCGTCATGGGGTCGGTGGAGCGTCTCGCCAATGTCTGGGCGGATTGATCCGCCGCCGACCTTCGGGAGGCGACGGCACGGAACGCGCGAGAGAAGCGCGAGGAGGAGGAGGCCGACCGCTGGAGAAGGCGGAGGCGAGAAGGCGGCCGCCAACGCCAGCGGCACTGGAGGAGGCCGTGGCTGCGGCGCGCGCGGCGGCATGCCGAGGAGGTCGCGTCGTCGATCGGCGATGCTCGTCCCCCATCGTCGTCGGCGCCGCCGCCCCGAGTTCACGGGGCAGACCGGGGAGGTCGGCACCGCAAACCCTCTCGCGGAGGAGGGCGGCGACGTCTCAGGCTCGGATACTCACGCGCCGCCCCCGCCGCCCCCGCCGCCTCCGTCTTCAAGGCCGCACGGCAAACAGCCGGTGGACCCGCAGATCCTCGGCGTGGGCGACGCCCGGCGCGAGCTGCTTCTTCAGTCGCGCGCCAGCCGCCGCCGGATTGAGAGGACGAACTCAGCGCCGCGAGCTCGGGAAACCGGCGCCGCAAGCTCGGCGAACTTGGACGTCGAGGCCTCAAGTGCGCGCCCATCGGCTGGCTGCGTGAAGGCGGCACCGGCCCTTTGAACAGACCCTTACGGGCGTCGGTCGAAGCTGCGCAAAGAGGGCGGCGCCCTCAACTCTACACCAAGCGCGATTCGCCTGCGGACCTCGTCCGGGTATGTTTCGTTTTCCTTTTTAGTTTTCTTTCTTTTTTGTGAGGCGCGCAGCTCATCTGGGTGTAATCCCGAGTTCGGGTGGATCTGGCGGCGACTCGGAACTCCTTGGCGAGCTCAAGAAGCTAACTTTGCTTTGCGGTCTTGCAGGAATACCACAATCTCCGCTACTCGCCTTCAACCGCAATGTTGAAGAGCTGAGAAGCGGACCGCCGATCCGACGGAAAGTCGAGGTGAGCCAATTCTTCCTCCTTCATGGGCGCCTGGCGCACTCCATGGGCTGTAGTCCCGAGATTCAGGCTGACTGCTGGCGATCGGGCGGATCTCCTCGGCGATCTATCTTCCTTCTTCTCCTTGAAGCTTGTTGCTGCCAGCTGGGCTGTAATCCCCGAGATTCGGCCGCTGCTGGCGATCGGGCGGATCTCGGCGACCTCTCTCTCTCGATAAGGCTCTTGTCTCGATCTTGAGCGCCAATGCCGCCCTCCAGAGCAGCTGGGCGAGGCAACACCGCCCGTCGCACCAAGGAGGAGGAGTGCGACAAGCTCGTCAAGCGCGACCTGTTGGCGACGCAGCTGGCGAAAGCGTAAAGAGCTGCTCCGGAAGGCGCAGGAAGACGCCAAGTCGCGGGAGGATGCCCTCATAGCCGAGTTCGAGGTCGAGCGCTCCGCCTGGACCGACCAGGAGGCGATGCTGACCTCCGGCTACCACGAGCTTGAGGACATCGTCGACGGTAATTCTTTTTTCTCTTCTTTGGTCTTCCGACTCTGTGTCGGGCTGATTTATGGTTTTTTCTGACTGTCTTTCCTTCTGTCTTGGTAGACTTCTTTCCCGGCCACTCGCAGGCCGTTCCTCTGGCCATCGAGGCGGCTCGGCAGGAGCGAAGGGCGACGGCGGCGAAGTGATTGCCGCGCGCCCGAACCATCGACGAGCAGCTCCACGAGCATCGGGTTCGCCGTCCTGCTCATCGTCTCGCTGCGCCGTCTTCAACGCCGGCGCTCAAGTCGTTGCCGCTGCGTGGCGGGGTGCCAGCTCTTCGCACCGCCAGCGGACGGCCGGACCGGCCGGAGGTCGCCGCCCGGTCGCCGAGGCTTGGAGGGGCTCCTCGGCCCGTGCCGGAGCACGCCGGGCCTTGGAGTTCGTCAAAGGGTGGTATCCGGGGCTGGACCTGGACCGTCTGGCTGCGTTCCGGTCAGAGGCCCAGGCCGAGCTGGAGGCCGTAGAAGGCGCCCTTGTCGAACGCGCGGCAGCGATCGCCGAGTACACGGACACCAGTGTCTTTGTGCCCGAGCGGACCGACGGCGGCGAGGAGGTGCCGCCGGAGTGGTTCGGGATGCACCCGGAGTACGAGGAGGACTCGGCGGAGGTGATCGGCTCCAGCGCCGAGGAGGAGGACGAGTCGGAGGACGGAAGCGAGGAGGAGGCGCCAGAGAAGCGGCAGCGGCCAGCCTCGGCTGATCGCGCCTCCAAAGAACGAGCCTCAGAAGGACAAGGTGACTGTCGCTGGAGGCGGCCAAGCCGAGACCGCCCAGCCGACTGCCCCGACGTCCGACACCGCCGCCACCTCCGACCCTACGGCTCCGGAGGCAGCCCCCTAGAGTGCTTCAGCTTTACCTGTCTCTTTTGTTCTTTTAAAAAACTTGTCAGTTTTGAACAATTCCACCCGCGGGGTGTATTCGGCCAAGGGCCTTATGTAAATATTTATCAAAAAGGCAGTCCCTGAGCTCGTCCCGGGGGGCCTAAGGTCTTAGTACTTTAATACAAAAGAGGGTAGCGTGATACATACTGCATCAACTGTAAAATCTTTGCAGAAGATTCGCGTTCCACGGGCGCTCTGTTTCTTTGCCGGAGTCGTCCCTCTTGCGCGCTCGAGGCTTCTGAGCGTCGATCAGATAGTAGGCGTCGTTCCCTAGCACCTTGCTGATGATGAAGGGACCTTCCCAAGGTGCCGACAACTTGTGCTGGCCGGCTGTTCTCTGAATCAGCCGAAGCACAAGGTCGCCCTCTTGGAAAGATCTTGGCTTGACCTTGCGGTTGTAGTATCGGCGCAGGCTCTGCTGGTAGATGCCGGACCGACTGAGTGCCAACAGTCGGCCCTCTTCCAGCAGATCGACGCCGTCTTGGCGTGCTTCTTCAGCCTCCTCCTCGGTGTACATGGAGACTCGTGGAGAGTCGAACTGTATATCCGTTGGAATGGCAACCGGCACCCTAGGCGAGGAAGAACGGCGTGAAGCGGTTGACTTGTTTGGGGTCGTCTGCGAACTCGAGGACGGCAGGCAGCTCTTGACCAAAGCAGCCGGCGGCGCTCGAGTGGTTCGACCAATCGAGGCTTGATGTCGACAGATGAGGCCGTTGGCTCGTTCCACTGGCCGTTTGACTGCGGATGGGCAGCGGACGCTAAGTCGATCGGATGCCTGCGTCGCGCAGAAGCGAGCGAGGCGCTTTGGCGAAGTTGGTGCCGTTATGCGTGATGATCTTTGTGCGGTATGCCATACCGTCTTCGTGATGTCGACAATGAAGGTCACCTTTGTAGGCCGTTTAATTTCTTGATGGGCTTTGCTTCCACCCACTTGGTGAACTTGTCCCTGCGACAAGAAAGTGAGTTAGGCCGCCTCGGGCCGTCTTGAAAGGTCCCACCATGTCCAAGCCCCAAACCGCGAAGGGCGGGCAATGGGGATGGTCTTCGCATGAGGCGGTGAAGGGGCTTGGAGCGAACACAGCACCTTGCATTTTTGACTAGCTCTTTAGCTTCTTCAGGGCGTCGGCGGAAGAAACCGTGCCAAAAGGCTTTGGCCACGAGCGCCCTCGAAGCCGCATGGTGGCCACACTCGCCCTGATGGATGTCTCTGAGGATTGCTTGGTCTTGCTCTGACTCTACGCCTGACTAACTCTCTGTTGACTATGGTGTAGGCTGCTGCTCGGCGTTGTACTTGCCGAGCCAGGGTCTCGTCTGCTGGTAGCTCCTTGTTTACTAGGAACTTGAGGGTGGGCTGCGCCCATGAAGGTGCTGCTATCTCTTCAACTGCTATCACAGCGACTTGGACAAGGGTGGCTGGGCTGGGAGGCGGCGGGTTGGACTCTGCTGCCGCTTGCTGGGTGAGGAATCTCTGGGCGATGGAGTAGCTCCGGGCCGATGGCGCAGATCCCGGGCAGGCTTGAAGTCCCGGCTGATGGTGGCGCGATCCCGGGCCGACCGGGCGCGATCCCCGGCCGATCGGCGCAGCCGATCGGCCGCCGTGGCGCGATCCCGGGCGAATGTAACTTTCTTGAGGTCGCTTCTTTGGGGCCTTGGGGTCGGATCCGACTATTTACGGCGGGCCAACACGAAGATGGAGTCGGATTGGCGAAGGCTTGATAGGCGGCTTGAGGAGGGCTGAAGGGCGACGCCGGAAGGTATCGCTAGCGAGTAGAGCCGACTTCGTGCCAAAGCGTCTGCTTGATCGTTATCGTTTCTCGATGCGTGAAGGAATTCGCACCCTTGAAGTATCCGCTGAGTTGCTGCACCGAAGCGGTAGCTTGCCATGTTTGCGTCTTTGGCGTCGATCGCGGATGATTGCTGAACCACCAAGTCGGAGTCGCCGTAGCACGGGATCCGCGAATGCCGAAGTTCTTTGGCAAGCGGAGTCCGTGGATGGCGCTTCATATTGGCGGCGTTGTTGGAAGCGGCGAAGTGGATTTGTAGCACGTGCTTGAGCTTGTCGCCCTTGGGGAGGTGAGGGACGGCGCCGGCCCGAGGCGGTGCGCATCTTGGAGCCGTCGAAGTGCAGCCGCCAATGAGTAGAGTCGGTATTTGGTGGCAGTCTTGAGTCTCGGCCCGGTCGGCGAGGAAGTCGGCCGGCCCCTTTGCCACTTGATGGCGGTGCGAGGTTGGTAGTAGATGGTGTAAGGGCTAGATCGATAGCCCACTTGGCCACTCGGCGGAGGCATCTCGACTTCGATGATCTCGGCGAGTGGGCGGTGCGGACCACGTGATTGGATGCTCTTGAAAGTAGGGCTTGACTTCTTGGCGGCAAAATGCACGCCGTAGCACATCTTTGATAGTGAGGTAGTTACGCTTGGAGGTCGACGATTACCTCGCTCAGTAATACACGGTCTTTGGACCGAAGCGCCTTTGCCTTCCTCCTTGCGCTCAACTACAATAAGCTGTCTTGACTACCGGTGGTAGCGGCAATGTACAAGAGCATGGGCTCTTTGGGAGTCGAGCCGCCAACACAGGGGAGTCGCCGACATCTTCTTCGAGTTGGAGAAATGCCTCATCGCCTTGTGCTTCCACTCAAAAAGGTGGTCTTCTTCATCAATTGATACAACGGCGAGCTTTCGCCAAACCGGTGATGAATCGGCTGATTGAAGCCAAGCAGCCGGTGAACTTCTGCACATCCAGCAGTCGAATGGGTACCTCCATTCTCTCAATAGCCTTGATCTTCACGGGGTTGCACTCTATGCCGCGTTCGGAGACTAAAAAGCCGAGGAGCTGGCCGGCTGGGACTCCGAATACGCACTTCTCGGGATTGAGCTTGATCCGGAATCGGCGCAGATTTTCAAAGGTCTCTTTGAGGTCTTCCAGCAGCGTCCCACGCTTCTCCGTCTTCACCACCACATCGTCCACATAAACGTGGGCGTTTCTGCCGAGTTGCTTGAGAAGGCACTTCTGCATGCAACGCTGAAAGGTGGCGCCAGCATTCCTCAAGCCAAACGTCATTGTCAGGTAGCAGAAGGCTCCAAACGGCGTGATGAATGCGGTCTTCAGTCTGTCTGCTGAATTCAGCTTGATCTGGTGATATCCTGAGTATGCGTCTAGGAAACTCAACAGCTCGCATCCGGTTGTGGAGTCTATCACTTGATCGATCCTTGGCAGAGCGAACGGGTCCTTTGGGCAGGCTTTATTGAGGCTAGTGTAGTCGATGCACATCCGCCACTGCTTATTCTTCTTCAATACCAGTACTGGGTTTGCTAACCACTCCGGAAAAAACACCTCCATGATGAATCCGGCTGCCAGGAGCCGGGCTATCTCTTCTCCGACGACTCTTCTCTTCTCTTCTGACAGGCGGCACAAGGGCTGCCTGACGGGCTTCACATCCGGCCTGACGTGTAGCTTGTGCTCGGCGAATTCCGTCGGTACACCTGGCATGTCCTTGGGGGACCACGCGAAGATGTCCCGATTCTCACGGAGGAAATCGACGAGCTCGCCTTCCTATTTGCTGTCAAGACCAGTGCCTATGACAGCGTACTTCTCTGGGTGCTCCGGGTCCAAGGGTATCTTCTTGGTTTCTTTAGCCGGCTTGAATGATCCTTCTGCTTCCGACTCCTTGGGGTCAGGCGACACCTTGGCTGCTTCCCAGCCATCGCCACGACACGGTCAAGGAGCCGCTTCTCGGCCGCGATCACCAAAGACTCGGCCAGCCGGCTGCTCTCGGCCGCGCAGGCGGACGACTTCTTGTAGTCGCCGGCAATGGTCAGGATCCCCTTGGAACTCGGCATCTTCATCTTGAGGTAGGCGTAATGGGGAACCGCCATGAACTTGGCCAAGGCAGGTCGGCCAAGCGTAGGCGTGTCTGGGCTCTCAAGTCTACCACCTCGAACCAGACAGGCTCTCGGCGGAAGTGATCTTTGTCTCCGAAGAGGACGTCTATCAGAATCTTGCCAATTGGTGAACAGGAGAGGCCGGGTACAATTCCATGAAACACGGTGCGGCTGCTCTGCAGCTGCCTCCGCCTGATTCCGAGCTTCTCCATGGTGTGCTTGTATAGGATGTTTATGCTGCTGCCTCCGTCTATCAGGACCCGTGAGAAACGGGCGGCCCGCCTATCAGTGGCCAAGGTCGCACCTAGAACCAAGGCGTAGGAGCCCGGACTCGGCATCACCTCTGGGTGATCTGCCCGACTCCAGCTGATAGGCCTCTCGGACCAATGCATGAATTCAGGAGCCTCTGTTGCCACTGCGTTGACTTCTTGCTGCTGTTGGCGCCTGCTGCGCCGATCATCTGCTAGACTGGTGAACACTACGTATGCTCCGTGCTCTTCTGGGAACTCATCTTGGACTGCGCCGACTGGCCGAGCCGCCGGCTGCTGAGGCGGCGGCGGAGGCGGCGGCCCCGCAGGCGGCGGAGGGGCAAGGCCATCTCCCTTGGCGATCCTGACGAGCCAGTGGCACTTTCTGGTGGTATGGTTCGACGGCTTCGCGCCGCTGTGGAACTTGCAAGGACCATCCAGAGTCTGCTCATAGGAGAAAGCCGGCAACCAGTTGGACTTGCCGCCTTTCTGCCGCTTGGCCGGAGGCTGCCCCTCCGGTTGCTGATCTTCCACTGCCGCGACCTGCCGACTGTTGGAAGTCGGCTGTGGGGCTTTACGCTTGTTGTCGTTCTGTTGCTGTCGCCGGCTGGCGTCTCCAGCCGGGGTTCTGGGAGCCTGGGGAGTTACTTTGCCAGCCGCGTTGACTTGGATCTCCGTCTTCATAGAGGAGTCGGCCGTGGCGTACTTGTCTGCTATGACTAGCAGTTCATCGAGGGTTTCGGGCTCGTCGCAGAGGAGCTTGTGCTTGAGGAGGGTGCCCTCTCTGCACCCGGCCGTGAAGTACTCGATGGCCTGCACCTCGTGCACGCCCTCGCAGGAGTTTCGGAGTTCCCCCCAGCGCATGAGGTAGTCGCGTGTCGATTCTTCGGGGCCTTGCACGCACAAGGAGAGCTGGCGCGGCTTGGGAGGTCGCTTGTACGTGCTGGTGAAGTTGCGAATGAAGGCTTCAGTGAAGTCGACCCAGCTATTGATGCTACGGGGCTTCAGGCTGTTCAGTCATGTCCGGGCCGTGCCCTGGAGCATGAGAGGAACATACTTCACGGCAACTCGCTTGTTGCCGTTGGCGATGTTGACGGCTGTGGAGTAGTCTATCAGCCAATCCTCCGGTTTCACGGAGCCGGTGTACTTGGGCGTATCTCGGGGGAGCGTGAACCCTTTGGGGAAGGGCTCGTCTCTGATGCGGGGCCCGAAGCAGGGCGGACCCAACTCATCTTCTTCTTCTAACGCCAGGGATCTGTGGAGTCGGTCGATCCGGTGGCGGGCGTCATTCTCTTGACTCCCTCGGCGGCCAAGGCGACCTCGAGAGTCGGATGCTCAACGGCGGGGCTTCGCCGCTCTCTTGAGGTGGGGAGGCAGATAATCATCTCACCGTTCCACTGCTCTGGGGTGGCCGTCTTGGTCGCGCTCGATGGTGATGCGAGTCCGGCTGTGGCTAGCAGCCGGCTCCTTCTCTTTCCTTCCGCGGACTCCGCCAGTCGGCGTCCGGGAAGTCGCGCCTTGGTCTCGGCGAGGGGGTAACTCATTGTTCGGCTGCTGCTGCGTCTGTCTGCGCCGCCGCCGCCGTTTTTGCGCAAAGAATCGCATCGAGGAGCTGGACTCGCTCCGTTATTACACGCGCTCTTCGCCTTGAGGTTCTTCACTCTTGATGCGCCGCTTGGCGCGCGGATGTTCTCCGCAGGGTGGCGACACAGGCGTTCGCCCGAACACATCGGCAATGGCTGCGCCGCGCTCACGAACCGCACCTAGACGGCTCGGCCCAGTCGGAGCCGGCGAGCCGCCTACTGCACGATCCACCTCGCGCTGGTATGCTTCGGACAGGCGTCTCATGCTTGCCAACTTCTTGACGCCTTTGATGATCTGAAGGCGGTGCTCTTCCAGCATCTCTGCGTCCGCGTCCTCTGGGATGGGCGCGGCCAGGTCTTGCAGGGCCGCTGGCAGCGGGTCCTGGGCATTTTCGCCGGAGTGCTCGCCGTGGCCAATGACGAGCACCTCCGTAACGGCGCTTCCACCACCCTGCTCGTATGGAAGCAGCTCGTCGTAGACCACCACGTTGGTGGGGAAGATATCAAGCGATACGGCATCGGAGTCGACCAACATCGGGTCGGAGGAGCCTACGGACTCCAAATCTACGGCGGGCTCGCCGGCGACTTGGAGTTGGTCGAGGAGGCCCGCGAGAAGGTTCTCGGAGCCACCCGTGCCTGCACTCGGTGCAGGCTCGTCGGTGAGGCGCACCTCACCGATGAGTTCGGCGAGGCCGCTTCATGCGCTTGGCGGCGGCGCCATGCAGCGTGTCGATGCAGACTCCATCTGGCGAGCCGGGCTGGCTCGCCAGGGAGGAAAAGGGTTCCCGTCCAGAACAGGTCTCCGGACGACGGTGCACCTCGCCCCACGGTGGCGCCAAATGTCGGGGTTGGATCGACATATGCCAACGGGAGGCTTATCATGGTGGGGCGAGTAGAACGTCGCGGTGATCGAAAGCAGGATGAGCGCGGAACATGCACGCGGCGAATCTTACCCGGCTTGGGCTCTCCGGGAGATAACACCCTATCGCTGCTCTGCGGGGTCTCCGCATGATCACTATGGTATGATAGTACAGAGGTGCTCCTTGAGCTATTTCGGGAGGCAGGAGGGAGCAAGGCTAGCTCTCTCCCCTCTTCTATGTGTCTAAAATCTATCCAGCGCCGAACTCTTTGCATGGGTGCCCCGGGGGGTTTATATAGGCCTACCCCCCGGGGGTACAATTATAATCTGGCTGGGCGTAGCCCCCAGCCGTCAGTCTCTCTGGCAGCCGTCCTCCCTGCCGGCTTCTGGGGCCCGCTGACTAGCGGGCCCCCATGAACAGCGTAACATTGTGCAAAGACTCGATGACGCAGGCTCGGTCATGGGGTCGTGGGAACAGTGCCGCCGTCTGTCAGGCGATCACTGTCGCCACTCCCCGTCCAATCTGGTTTATGGCTTGTGGGGCCCTGGTCGGGAGGCGGCCGACTCTGGGAAGGCCGGCTCCCGCAGGGCCGTCTTCGGGCTCTCCGGCCATCTTCTTCTCTCTCACTGACGGGGGGCCCGGCGATCTCCGGGCCGTACATGCCGCCGTCGTGGGCACAGTGCCTCGTGCACTATGGCTGAAGTCAGGGGAGGCATGGCAACAGTGCCGCGCCTCACCGGAGATCTCCTGGTGATGCGGCTCACTGTAGCCATGCCCTCCTCCCGTGGGTTTGAGGGGACGGCCACGTCGGGGCTGTACCCCGCATCGGTCTTCGTGTAAGGTCGCGGGCCGACTCTCGTAGTCGGCCCCTTGAAAGGTCGCAAGCCTGGAGTCGGCTTGATTCAGAGCCGCCGTCTAAGGACTCGGCTTCTTCGAAGGTCGCCGTCTAAGGACTCGGCTTCTCCAAAGGTCGCCAGCGGGGACTCGGCCTTCTCGAAGGTCGCCAGCTGGGACTCGGCTGAGGGGCGCGGCCTGCCCCGATGTCTTGAAAGATCTTGGGTCCCGGGTCAGCCTACCCGTGGCCCATTACTCCGACACGCACAATATCAGAAATTTTGTTTTTATCTTCACTGGCATGAAATTCGAGCAAGTATAATAAAAACATCTTCCTGAAGGACCTGAACTCGTACCCATTATGCACAAGCAATATATGCAGTTAGCAAAAATACTTCACGTCAAAGGGATTAAAATGTCTAACAGAGAATACCCATCATACAAACCGGATGAAGTAATTCTTTACCATTCCACCAGAGCATAAAGAAATAATAGCCAGACAAATCTCGGTAATTTCCTAAATTAATATTATTTTGAATATAGTGATAATAGAAGTAAAATATATTCGTATGGTCACAATGCATGGAAATTTGAAGGGAGTGCCTTTGCAATTAACTAAAAAGAAATGTGTGTTTTAGTCGAGCTCGATTGTCGCTGGTCTTCCTCCAAATGTTTGTCTTTTTCTTCACCCGTCGATCCAACCACCTTCACTACGCCACAATAGAGAGCATCTACATCCGAGCACCAAAAACCGCCCCTATACGCCCGGTCGAAAGGCCCAGTCACTAACCGGTCAGAAAAACCGACGCAGACCGATGACTCATAACAACCCTATAGGCATGGGTTGTCACGCACCCATCATATCTAACCAAAATCTGGGGCAGATATAGGAAGGCCGCGTCCGCCACATTAACCTGGCCCATGCTAGCCCGCGTCGACCCCACTTTGTCCCCACTAAAATCCCCACCCGAAGCAAACCCTAAGTCCACTTCACTTTCAATCCGCACTCCATCGATTCACCTCCACTCCACGTCCATTCCCCTCCCCCTCTCTGTCCCAATGTCGACATGGACGATGCCAGAGGTGACAGATCCGGCAAAGAGGATGACTGGGATGCCTTCGTTCTTGAGGTGGAGGGGGACAAGGAGGAGTTTCCCTCCACATCGCGCTATAGCGGTCGCGGGTTGACATGGGCAACAGCTCCTGCTCAGCTTCGCCCCTTGTCGCTCGCCACTGCAACGCCGATGTTGGTGTGGGCCCGTCCCATACCCGCGAACATACTGATCTGATGACCCTCGCAGCCCCTAGTTGAACCCGCCAACCCCCTGCCTTGAACTGATGTACTTGGAAATAATCGTCGTGGACAAGTCAATTCAAGTTTTCTTGAAGCGCAAATTCAAATTCATAAGATTAGATGTTTCTATATTTAGGGCATGTAAAAGTTAAAACACGGTGAAAAATTCTCGCTTTAAACAAATATCATTGAACTTTTGCTAACATATTACCGACAACAGTATGCAAGACTTGAAAAATAAAACATATCAAGAGTTTTTCTTGATGAAAAAGCAGCAGATTGCTGATTTTCATTTATGAAGCGGTAGAAGAAAACAGTTACAGGGAACTGGAAAGAAAGAAGAAAGAAATCCATGCAAGGCGCCAGCAGCCTCGCCTATAAACATACCAAGAGTAATGTTTCCAATCATTAAATACTTAGTAAATCCTCAAATGCCATCTTACAATCCACCAGAACATAGTAGCATCACATCCTTCTTATTTCACAGTCCTCGTATCATTCTAGATATAGGTTTATGTCATTGTGTGAGATTTTCTTAGATGGATCACACCAGTAAGCTTAGCTATTTCCAATATCACCAATCGAACATATAAAAAGTGTATCAACTTACATAGTATAACAAAATTGGGTCTTCTCAAACTTGCTATATCGACCAAAAATTACCAATTTGCCCGCTGTGAAGGAAGTAGAATAAGTGTCACTGGTCCCAGCAGTATATTGTATACTCTACGTTGTCAGTGCTAGCACGACCAACATGATCACAGTGGCAAAACCCTCTGAGCTTGTCGTTACCACCGGTCCACCGCAACAGCCCATGCTCTCAATACTTAGTTCATTGAGTTGTGTCATTAACCATTACGTAGTTCATGAAAATAGCAACAATATTATGACCTGGATATAGTAAATTAGTAGGCTAACATAATACAAAGGTAACATGAGATTACGTCAGCAATATCTTAATTATGTTTTCATCAAAGATCTACATGCTTAAATTTCTGCATTCTGATTAAGAAAAACTAAAGGCTCTTTCTTTAAGTATTGACACCTGATCACACGCCTCTCAAATTTCCAGCTAGGCATTTGCTTAGTTGTTATGATAATCCTGCTAGTACAACTATGAAAAATAGGAATCACCATGGAAGAAAGAAACACCACCAGTAATGAGGCCCTTAAGGAATCATGACATGACCTGAATCTGATCTGCTACAAGATATTTGTCCTTCCTCATATTCAGATCAAGTGGGCAAAACTCCAAACGAAACGATGTACGCATGAAAGAAACACTATTTTTGGCATTTGCTAAATAATCATGGGAGTACATAGAAAACAGAAGATGATTTGGGGCTTCAGGGTCCAGTAGTATATATATTGCCTTTTGCTTACGTGTTTGATGTGACGAAGCCGATGAAGAAAAATGCAATGATTCCGTAGTACGATTTGTCGGGTTTGTAAGGGAGCTTCGCGTGCCTTACTCATAAATTGAAAACCCCCAACGATTGTAATGGAAGATGTCCTCCAAAATATTACAGGAATGGACCTTTGAGAAGCCCAGTAGAAACAAAGGTGAAAAGATGGAGATGTAGGGGAAGTGACGATTTGGTGCTCGGGCTCAGCTGAGCCCGAAATCTTAGCCGTGAGTTCGTGCGTTGGGATGGTAGAAAATCTGTCTGACGCATCAGGGCTGGACTAGTGGAAAATTAGGATACGGGATATAGACGGCATGCGACAGCGGGCAGCTGTGGGCCATTTTCGTACCTCGCGTCGTCGTTCCGTGAGCGCGTGTTTATGGGCCGTGATTCAGAACGTAGAAGAGACCTGAGTGTTGGTCCAGGATGGTACAAAATGGCCCACTGCTTGGACGGCAGTGAGACGGCGTACTGAGCACCTCATCGTGGCTATGGCTTGTGCGGCGGCGGCTGCTTCTTGTGGCAGTGCGGCGATGGAGGCTGATGGGCTGGAGTTCCTGCTGGATCCAGTAGACCGGTGAGTTTCCCTGCACCTCTTCCGTGTTGGTTCCAAGGATTCCACTGAGGGAGGAGTTGCCTGCACGAGGATCTACCGGCGTTGCCGGCGGATTCCAGTTGCGGGTCTGGCTGTGCGCAGCAATGAGGCGACTGCATCCATGGGACGTCTGGGGTGAGCTCTGGTGAAGGAAGAATGCTTTGCCAATCCGGTCTGCACAGTCCACAGGGAAGGTGAATCCGAAAACGCCTGGGTGAACGAAGTGGTAACTCAGTGTAGATCGTTTGCCATACAATTAAAATCCTACCATGCTTCCGTTTCAAAAAAAAAAAATCCTACCATGCTGATGGTATAGTTGATTTGCAATTCATCCACTGTATTGCTATCGTGTGGTATGTGTTTAGTGTAATGTAAATCCTGCAGTAGATGATTTCTTATAATCTGAATGTCCAGGCAGTGTCAAAACTGAAACTTGTGTCTGGTTATTTCAGGTTGCGGCTGGGCATTCACCCCCTGATAGGACCTTGTGTGCATCGCAGATGAGTGCCCTGGAACAATCTTCCACAAATTTGCAGAAGAGCAACCAAAGAGTGGTCAAACCAGAGCTAGGATGGAGTTTCGACTCCTTTTGTGAGGCGTATTACTATTACAACTTGTATTGTTGGGCGCTTTGTTTCGGGATACGGTACAACAGGAGCAGACTAGAGGACCAAATCAATGCAGTGGATCATCTGCAGCTGCTTGGTGAGAGCTTCTTTCCTCATCTGAATTTTCTTTGCTGATAGTGCTTACTGACAATAGGAGTAACCAGTATTACGTATTTTGGAACTTGATGCGCAGGGCAAATTTGCTCACATGGGGATGTTATGCCGTGATGCTCTCAAGGTAATTTACGTTGAACATCTGTAGTCTTTGCAACCGTTTGGTACTTCTGTTCTTCATGTTTTTACAAATCTTGGTACTATCCCGGGGTGTGTTAGGGATATACTGGAGAGGTACATCTTGAACAGGTGGACGAAGGATGCTAGGGCATCTTGCCCCAACACCTAGCACCCTTGCAGAAGGACTGAGCTGCAAATCGACCTTTCATGGGAAGGAGTTCGACGCTGTACCTCCATGTGATGGAGCTTGATAGGTTTGGAGATGCGTCGGTAGCATCTTATGAGCTCGTGGTGGGTCGAATGAACGAGCTAATAGCAGAGGCAGCATCCGTTGCTGAAACAAGGGATGGTCTCGGCATCGAGACAGGAGAGGCAAATTGTTAAATCGGCACAGAGGAAGAATGCGGAAACGGGAGCGATTGAGGGTGTTGATCAAGAGATGGTGGATAATGAGAGCAGTGTGTCACTTCCAGGGAATTGGGGTGCGTTTGCTTGGCTTGCGCAAGCAAGAAGTATGGTGTGTGCTGTTTCAGGTGTTGTATGACATTGTTTTAACTGATCGCCCGTGTGCTCTGCTACATTATTTGTCTCAATTTTCTGAATGGTTGTTGTGTCATCAGAGGTTGAGCCCTCAGCCGAACAGAGGAAAACAATGCTGGGTCGAGTGATGCAGTCATGCAATCTGACGAACAATTTTCCGTTTGAACTGGTTACTGAGGCTCTGCTCTGTGGTCATGCTCCTCGGGGAGGAGTGGTTTCGTTTTTTGAGCTAGAATTCAAACAATGGTGGTAAGGATGGGGGTCTTAAGACTTAAGTAGTTGAGGATGGAGACTAGTTGTGAGCTTCATGTACCGTAGGTGGAGACCTTGTATACAGCAATGTCGCCGGTGTGTAGCGTCAGGAGCATGACGACCTTATGTTGCTCTCTTTTTTTGAGTTCAGCCCGCAGTCGCTCATTTGGAGCTGTTCTTGGGATTTACTTGCTTGTTCAGTTTTCTTCGTTAGAACCCAGCTACAGCCTCCATCCGCCTGGGCCTTAGGGCATGTACAATGGTTGATAAGAGAGTCTTATCTTAAGTTTTGCATGTAAATTAGAGATGACAAAAAAACATGTCTACAATGGGTTATCTCTTAGCCTTATCTTCAATAATTAGTTGTTCCTAAAAACATGGTGAAACAAATTGTGCTAAAAGATCATCTCTTGTCTTCTCTTAAATAAGAGAAGACAAGCCTTCTCTTATGATTTCTCTCTCCTCCACATCATCATTTATCCTACGTGTCACTCCTAAGATAGAACCATTGTACATGCCCTTATGTGCTCTATTTTTTTTTTTGAGTTGACCTTATGTGCTCAACAAACGGCTGGTACCTGGTCGGTGGCCGTTTGTATTGTTAGTTCCATCGCAACTTCGCAAGACACGGAACAGACTGGCCCAGGAAAATACCTGATCCGTGGATAAAACGCCTGTACCGCGACGCTGGAGCCGTTCGGGAGGGTAGTTAATGCGCCTGGTCAGGTCTCAATACGAGAGATATACATTGGACGCATACCGTGGGAAATACAACGAATGCATCGATCCCTATGTGAGCGTACGAGTGGGATATCAGGTGCATCTGAGCTCGGGCTCAGAAACGAATTTTCCGAGATGTAGGGAGTCACTTCATTGTCAGACTCATTATTAACAAAAACAAAGGTTGGTAAAAAAAGAGTGGCTATCTATAGTCTCCAAGTCTTGGTCTGATTTACCTGAACAAAGGCTACAGAAAGAATATACCAGCACAACACCTATCTGCAGCAGCTTTCCGCGGAGTTTCTGAAAATGCATAGCAGAAGGACAAGCAGATTGTCAGATACCAAGCAACTTGTCATAATAATTTGCATGGGAGTACAAAAAATTGTGTGGGATCTCCATTGCCTGGGTAACTAAACCAGGAGGTTAATATTCCAATCTTCTCTACCAAGCTATATCATTTTGGTAGCTTATTTGTGCTTTCTAATTACATGGTTGACCAGCTAAGAAATGATTTAGAGTTAGCTTGTACTATTTCCTCCAGAATTGCTCCGTGCAAATTGAATCAATCATCAATTAGAAGAAAAATATCAGCAAAATGTGATTATTTAGATGTCCCAAGAGGCAGTGGTTGCGTGGGCTACTCCCATAAGTTGAGCACCACCATGTCGGCGTGTACGATGAGCACGGCAGTGCCGACGTTTTGGAGAAAAAGGGTTCTCCAGCCACATGGCCCCACCAACACCAATATATTACATCAAAGAGGCTTACCAAGTCAACGACCCTGTTGTGTTCTTGGCTCTTGAACTTTTCTCTCTAGCATTTTGGCGCTTATAGCGTGTTCTTGCTTATAGTAACTAACCAATCAAAATTCGTCAGTACTTACCATTCCCACTGTCTGTAACAATCATAGCACATCTAGCAATCAATCGCTAGCAACAAGCATAGCACTGTCTACAACAAGCCTAACATGCCCACTTTTAAAGGACACAACACTACAGAGCTCACAACAAACAGTTCACATTGTGTAGAACTTCACAGCTTAGGTGGCGTCCGACAAACAAACTGCACATCAACAAAAATTGGGGCTCACCTTGGTGATTGGCAGTCAGGGCATCCACCTTCGCTCGCGGTGCTCGACATAGGCGGCCGACGAATAGGATATTAAACACGGCGACCGGGAGGAAGGGTCACGGCTGAGGTTGACGAAGCAGTGTACGGAAGCGGTATCCGGAGGTTGAAGATGCAGTCGACGATGATGTCTGTGGATGCATCAGCTCGCAGCCTCAGACTTGACCTCGACGTGCAGCGATGAGGACCGGAGGGCACTGGTCGCCTTAAGCTTTCCCCCGCCTACTGCACTGGGGACACCTCACTCTCTCGCCAACGCTGGCCAGCTCGTGTTGCAAGCTCCGCAACCGACCAACAATCATCGCGACAGTCTCCGGTCACCGCCAATGTCCGGCGGTGTGGGCCCGACGGCGGGGGGCATCGCGCTGCCATCGATGGGGCAGCCGCCCCCGCCGCTACACCCGAAGCCCACGGCGCGCCAGCACCACCACTACTACCTCTTCTCGGGGCATCTAGGAAAATAAATGCATCCGACAGACTAACAACTTTCAGGAAATTAGACACATGACTGGACAGAGATAAAATTATAAATTCTTTCCATGAACCAAGACTTCGAAGCAAGCAGGAATAAACTACAGCCAGCACAGATAATGTAATGTTAATTGTGTCAAGAACTAAATTTTCCTTGGTTGTGAGCGAGATTGTCAGCAAATTAGCTTGAATTGTACCTGCATTGCCACAGTGAACCGCTCCTTCGGATTGGGGTCATAGGCCTCAATATGTTTGGCAGTCTTATTGGTGAAGTAGACCACAGAGAGATTGTTTTGAGCGAAATGGAAGGTGTACAGTGCCTTGGAGAAGTACTCGGATTTGGGTAGGATCTCATGATAAATTCCACCTATAGAGTAAAATATCAAAAATTACTGTCGCGTTCTCTGAAATCTGAATGAAAATATGGAATATGACACGCCTTTACTCCTCACCCATTCTGTTATACACGAACTGGCTTCTCTTGGTGAATTGTTCCAACTCCCAGGTCTGCACATCCAAGTAGATCGGGCTGTAAATGAATGTCCAAAAAATTATGAGGCTGTAATTGGAGATGAATATACACCAATTAGATAGCTGTGACTGAGAGTCTGAGATAGATGATGCACTGACATATGTACCAGCCGGCCGGCACCTCCGCGGAGATTTAATGAAAGACATTAGACATGATTGCACGGTATGTCAATTTTTGATATTGAATAAGATTCCTATGCATCTTGCATTAGCAGCACCAGGGAGGGACGAAGTTACATTACTCTCTCGCCGTGATTCAATACTGGCCATACATGTAGCTCTCTTCTGCTTTGACATTGACCAAAACTACTGCACCTAATTACACTGGTCATACATGTACGTTCACATAAAGAAGAGAACGAAGCATCTCACTAATTTGACTACAAGACGAAAAATACGCCACCGCCAATCCAACTCGACATGGCACGAATTCATCATAAGAGCACGTAAATTTCATTAGCTGGTACCATGAACCAAAATGATTAAAGAAACCCTGCATAAGCATCTCTGAACCATCCAACAGAAGACATGTGCACGCATTATGTATTTCAGTACCAATATAATGCAGCACAAATCAAACTATGTGAGGAAATAGACAGGGAGTGAAAGTCATCTTACCTGAGCCAATCTCTCCTGCCTCCTCGCAATATTCCTCTCCCTGCTAGCTAGCCTTGCTCTTAGCACGCTTGGCCTCAAACTGAAGCCTCAAACTGGTCAGAGAGGGTCTTCTCTCTTTCTTTCTCAGCCTCGGACTTGTGGATACTCTCCATGAGGACCCTCTTGTTCTTGAACATGTTAACCAGCGGCAGATCAACAAAATAGGCCAGGTCATAACCAAAAACTCATATCGAGTTTGAGCTCTTTATTGAGAATCAGACAAAGAAACATAGAAATTTAAGAGAAGAGAAAAATTTGGTGGATAGACTGCCGATCCAGCCGGAGAGGAAGCTATCAGGCACCATGGTCCCAGTTGCGGAAGGCCTCGATGGCAAATAAGAACCCCAGCCGGCAGGGCGGTGCTGAGCAATGGCAAGACGGAGACGTCGACGTGCTCCACGCGCAGCCCCGGGACAGACTACTCGAACACCTCCGCCGCTGGTCAACGACAGGTCAGCTGCGTTGGTGCGTGCATGAGCGAAGAGAAGAAGGTTCGGATCAGAGAACGTACTGGCGTAGAGGATGCCTTGCGGAGAGAGTCCCTCCTCGAGATGCTCAAGCCATACCATACTGCATCCCGCGCAGCCGCCGTTGACCACCGAACCACATCGTCCCACTTCGACCCGCTTCGGTAATTATACTCCAGTTCAAAGCAATAGTTGGTTGATTTCCAGTTAAATTATACTCCCTGCTTGGCAAACTGAAACTATGATTATCCTAAATCCTACTTCTAGAGTTGCTGCAGATCAACAGCTGCTCTGAGTACAAGAACTCTCCCCCTATCTGCAAGATCAGCAGTACAAACAGTACATTTTTTGAGTATATTTTCAAAGTACTTCAAGCAGGATAATTGAAGTCACTGAAATTTTACTAAAACTGTGCCTACGACTACATCTCATACTCATAATCTGTACCCATACTCATACAAATAAACTGAACCCTACTCCTAATCTGTACCCAAGCAGTACTCCAAATTTAAAGGGAGGAGACAGGGGAAGCTCACCATGCAATGGAGATGCTAGCGAAGAGGAGCATCGTCGAGCAGGGTGTCCTCGAGCAGATGTTCGTCGTCGAGCATCACCTGTTCGAACCAGGTGACTGCTTATTCGAACCAGCAGACTTAACCTTTTTATTTTGCTACAATTTTATTAACATTTATCCAGATGCTATCAAGTTACAATCTTTAATTTCCAGTCTACCATGATAGAGTGATATTACCACTCACACTCACTTTCTGTAGTCAGTGTATAACTTGACATACACCTTATATTGGAAATAGACCATATATTGATAGTGAATATGTTGTCCTGCAGTACAGAGCCCTACATAAATGGTAATCAAACATTACAAAGAGGTCAGAGTTTGCTGATTGCTCCCAGGTCAAAAAAATGTTTTAAATGTTATAGCAGCACATTAGGCTAATCATCATATCTGATTCAATTGCCTCTAATTATGGGAACCTCTATTTCGAATCATCTTGCTCCGTACTATGATTGCTTGCTCTTCAAAGGGAACTTGTCTTTGAATTCCTTAAAACATGTCTCGGGCATTTATTTTTCTAGCACCTGACATAATGATGCAAAGTTTGAGATAGAAAATGCTAAGAAACCACATGAATTTTATTTTAGTTAAGATCGCTTCCGATAATAGAAATGAACTACAGATCAAAAGGAGAAGTAAGCTTACTTAACTGGAAGTAGCATGAAGATGAGATGATGAAACTATTATTATGTGCCACATTCTTCTGACGGATTCCTACATACCACACCTGACCACAACCAAGACGATTAGGACATGCATCTCAAATACAAGTTACAGGAATCTTGCAACCGTAGGGGTTCTCCGGCTGCTCAGAATACAACAGTGATGGTGCAGACTGGTAGTGGGAAGGCGCGGCCAAAACAATCAACCTCAATGGCGGCCTGTCATCCTTGATGGTGGCAGTTCCAACTCGGTGCTCGATGGTCGTCGGCAGCGGCAGTACCCAGAGTTCTCAATGGAGGCAGTTCCTGCTCATACCCGGCGGCAGTGCCAGTAGCCCTCAAGAATCAGTATCGGCAGTAGAAAATGACGCATGTGTGGCATCAATGCCTACAGCGTTGTTTACATCATGTCACTCATCTCGTGCAGTGCACCACGACCCGCCGATGTGTCGTCCCGTGCCTCCTTCCTGCCTCGGCACTACGCTGCCGCCACGCCGACTCCCATGTGTTGCCTGGATCTGACCGACATGGGCCCCAAGTGGCAACCTCGCCTCATCCGCGCTCGGATCCGGCCGCTGACTTCCCTAATGTGCGCCCCTCCCCCCCTACAGAAACGCATGCCGCCACTTCACCTCGAGCACTCACGGCCAACTCCAAGCCCTTCGTCGCAAGCTTCGTGTTGGATCCGAGAGAGCTGCTGCAGCGGCGGCGGCCTCGCGCGGAGGAACGCAACGCAAAGGTCCGGCGCGGAGGACTGCATGGCGGCCGGCGGCCAGAAGAGCACGGGCGCTGGTGGCGATCAGATGCGAAGCGGTGGGGGCGTGGGCGATCGATAGGAAGGGGATCGTGGAGTCGAGCTGGAGGTGGGGCGGCGGCCGCGGCTGGAGGTGGGCGCGACGGCCGCGGCTGGAGCTGGCGGGGGCGGCAGCGACAGGCGGCGGCGTTTGAGAGAGGGAGATGGGGGAGGGGATCGGCGGCGGCTGCGAGGGGATTGAGCGACGTAGGAACGAATGAAGGCGGCGACTCCTGCGGGCAAGTGCATCGAGGGCACGAGGGTGCGAGCGTCTGGCGTAATTTCGTAGGTTAACCGTGTTAGTTCGTTTTAGGTCTTTTTTCTAGCTGTGAACCGGCGCGGTTCAGAATGGGCGTAGTTGTATCTTGACGTTTTTTTTATCGGTTGGGAGGTAAGATGCGGGGGAACGTTGGAAACCGGGAGGTGGGACGAAGTACCAAAAAAATCAGGGAAGGTGGGACGAAAATTGACCGGCGGAGACTACCAACTGCTTCATTAGGAGTAGAGATAACTAAACTTGGTTGCAAATGAAAGATATCTACTGCAGGAGTTTTTAAGCCAGGAGGGGTTGCAAACTTACGTTACGTACATAGCCAAGCCACCGCCCTCCCTCCGCCTCTTGCCGGCAGAAATCACACATTTGACCTGAGGCAGAAATGAATTCACAAACTGACCTGCTTTCAAAAAAATTTCACTCTGCTGACCCTTTCGTGTGGCGCCCGACAGTGGCGCCAGACCTACTATCTGGCGCCTCGGCCTTCGGCGATGCACCTCCTGCCGGCGTGGCAGCCCTGGTCCACCATGCCCCACACGCACAACACTGCTGCAGCCTAAGTCTTAGGCGCCACACATGTAATGTGCGCGCCTAGCTCGTGGGCGCTGCATAGTCTGTGTTCCACTTGGCTGGCCCCACCCCTCTCCCTCCCACCCCCACCCCACACACCCCCACCCCACCCAAACCCTAAGGCTTGCGGCCCTCCTCTCTTCCCTCTCCCTCTCAAATCCTTCTCAAATCTTGCAAATCCGGAGTATTTGACCGTGGATTTCAAGCCAACCCTCCCTTAAGGTAATCTCCTCCCATCCCTCGTTTTCATCCATAGGAATTGTCACATTTGCTCAAATCTTGCTAGTTTGGGGAAACCCTAGTTTTGACTTGGATTTGCAAATTTGTGTTGAATGATGTTATGTTTCTTTGCTAACTTGGGTTGGTTAAGCTTCCATAGTATGCTAGGGTTAGGGTTATGTGTGTTTGATGTTGGTGTTAGGGTTATGCTATGGTTATGGTTGTTTTATATGTTAGGGCATATGTGTGCAAATATTTTTCTTAAGTATTTACTTGATATATGTGTGTTTTTGATTATTGTAGGGATGGGGAGAACATGTGTTTATGTTCATCATGTGGATAGAGAGGCCTTTTTGAAAGGCAATGCTGAGACGGATCCGAATGAGCTTGACATGGTGTTTGAGAGTAGTCCTAGCTATGCGGAGCTTTTGGAACAAGTGAGGAAAGATTTGAATTGGATGGACCCAAGTGACGTTGTTGAGTTCGAGGGAAGGCATAATGTTGGTTTTGGAATGCACATCCGTTGGAAGACAATGCGTGTGAACTCCGAGCAACGTTGGGTTGCATACAAGGAGACGGTTGCCGAATCTCTAGACAAGACACCATTGTTCAAGGATCTTAGTCTCGCAGATGAAGCCGTTGTGGATGGTGGCAAATGCATATCTCTTGGAGCTAGGCCAAGTTCTCACCGTGATTTGGAAGACGGCAAGAACGGACCAAACTGACGATAAACGCGATGCGGCAAATGAACTCAACCGCCCAGTTGCATATCAATGGGCACCGCATAAGCCAGAGATCCTTATCCCGCAAGCACATCGGGTTGAGGCGGAACTCCTCGGTGTACCCAAACCTCTCACCCGCGCCATATGGCTGCCATTCCACCTATGAAACAGGGCAACAATGCAAATTTGATGTCTATGTTCCAAGCAAGCATGAGAAAGGACAATGCAAATTTGAGGACTGAAGTAATGACCTCCTTACCTGCTCAGGCGTAATCGTGTCCAACTCGGCAATGTACTTTTGGTACATGAGATTGACATCGTTCGTCATCTCGGAAACGATATCCCACTTGAAAGCCCACGTGGGGCGCCGTAATTCGTCATGTTCATCTGCATACCAAGGATCAAAGCTGACGCTCTTGAGGCCCAATGAGCAGACGCTCCCAGCTCCATACGTAAAGTAGAAGCAGATTACCACCAATGCTCGCACTATCTCGTGATCCGCAACACGATCGTCCAGCTATATGAAAGAAAAAAACAATGTTAACTTGACAGCAAGCTTGCATTGCTAATGAAGAAATGAGTTGATCACAAAATAGACCAACTACCTGTCGGTACAAGTAGGCAAGAGTCGCTGAACCCCAGCTCCATTTGCTATCAAAGATGGTCAACGCCTTCAGCCACATCCATGGAGCGTTCTTGCCAGTGGAGTCAGGAAACAAAGTCCTCGACACATCCAGCTGCTTTCCTTTCCTTCTTCTTCTTCTCTTCTCCCTCCTCTACATCAGCCTCAGCCTCGGTAGGAGCCATACTGATTAGAGCAATCATCTGCTCGCGCCACCCATCAGAATCAGTGCTCATACAGAGAGGCCTCCCGTCGATAGCAAGACCGGTGATCAACGCGACATCCTCAAGCGTCACGGTCATCTCCCCAGTCCGAACATGGAAACTGTGCGTCTCCGGCCTCCATCGATCGACAAGAGCAGACACCAGTGGAGCATTCAGATTCGGCGTGGACCGGCTGACCAACAGAATCCACGGGAGTAGTCCTGCCTGCTTGATGTACGGTGTGTACCGCTCGTCGTAAGGCATGGCAGGACCAGAGACCCCGTGATACCGAATCTTCAGAGGTTCAAGTTTCTGCAAAAAAAAGTAATGACAAATCTTAGGGCATTAAAATTTCAACTAAAGGCAAATTTGCAAAAGATTTAGAATACTCATTATTACCATCTCCTTCTCACGCATCATGTAGGCCCGGTGTCGTGTGTCGTAGGCATCGTCGAGAAGCCAAACCATCCTTACAAAGTTCAAACAATAAACATATATGAGTTCATTTTCATCTCAAATATCGGTATACACTAAACATCTCATATGTGTTCAACTACAACAATCTCAACATGTTCTTCTCGCACAATGAATAAATGATTGTAAATTCTCGTATATATCTCAAAAATACTCAACATCTCATATTTCAAATAAACTCAACATCTAACATATATCTAAAAAAACTAAACATCACATATATGTACGCAAAACTCAACAAATAATATATATCTAAAAAAATTAAACATCACATATATGTCTACAAAAATAGGCATCTAAAAAAAACTAAACAATCTAGGGTTTCACTAACAAGAATCATATATTGTGAACTAATGAACAACACTACGGTAGTACCACTATTACTACACATCCTAAACCAAGCAAATCAAGCAAATCAAGGATTCCACCAAATCTTGGACAAATCTCTTAAATGGCAACAAATTTACGGAGGAAAAGAAAGGGAACGGAGGAGTTTACCTAGTAGGAGGGATTGGAGATCGAATCCACGGATCAAATCTTCAAATCTGAGAGGGATGGGGATCCGATGGGCGCCGCCGCCGCTGCTCTCTGTCCGAGAGCAACTTCTGAGAGGGAAGAACTGCCTGGAGGGCTGGCCCGATCTTGGGCTAAGTCAATGTCAGCGCCTAAGACAAGGGCGCTGCAATATATCTGGCGCCTAAGACTTAGGCGCTGCAAGTGTTTCGTGGTGGGGCCACAATGGACCAGGGCTGCCACGCTGGCGGGAGGTGCAACGCCAAGGCCGAGGCGCCAGATTGTAGGGTGCGGCGCCCAGCTGTCGGGCGCCACACGAAAGGGTCAGCAGAGTGAAATTTTTTTGAAAGCAGGTTAGTTTGTGAATTGATTTCTGCCTCAGATCAAATGTGTGATTTTTGCCCCTCTTGCCACCCGCCGGCGCCACACGCAAGCAATTTTTAATCCCCCGCCAGGTATCCTAACCACCGCCATCTGGCTCGCTTTCTCCACTCCGCAACCCCCTTCTGGCATGAGGGGAGAATAATCTAATCGGACCAGTGTGCTCCACGCCTGCCGCCTCTAGCTCCACTCTTGCCACCGAATCAATCGGGATCCGCTCGGGTTCGCTCCAGCTAATCCGGCCGGCCTTTTCCGGCTCCGGCCGCGGTCTGAGCTGAGAGGATTCGGGGGAGCGAGGGCAGGACGGAGGGAGGCATGGACCGGAGCAGGGAGGAGTTCTTGGAGCAGCTCGGCGGCGACTACGGCTAGCCGGACGCGCCCAGGGGCGTCGACCAGATGCGTGCCGCCGATTTCAAGCGTCTCCAAGGTGCTAACCCATTCATGGTTCTCTCAATTTATTCATACAAGAGAGTTTAAGAGGGGAAAACTGGATTTTTTTTTTGGATTACTGTCTCCTGTAGAAAGTATGGTTCTTGAGCTGAGAGTGATGGCGATTTGGCCGTTAAATCAATGTGCTGCTGTGTGTGGAGGGGGTTTGTAGCATTTAATTTTGTGCTTTGCTTGCTTGTGGGGAGTAGGGACGGTGTACCTGGACCATGCCGGCACGGCGCGGCGCTGTACTCAGAGCCGCAGACCGAAGTCATCAAGGACCTCACCTCCAATGCCTATGGCAACCATCGTATCCTTGGCTAGCATTATCAAGAGACTCGAGCATGGCTGCGACTGACCAAGTTACTGTTGCGTGCCATCAAGAACCTTTGTGGTTTGTATCTAGTCAGTCCTGTTTACGTAATCAATGTGAATAAACATATATAAGACCAAACACCATAGTGTTAGTTTCTGTTTAAAGAAAAGCAATGTTGGACACCTGCTGATGAGGTTATTTGGAGTACACTTTCCATTTATGCCTTAAACGTAGCTACTTCTTGTGTCTATCTCAAATTATGGTAAGTTTAGAAATGCTCAAACTATATACAGCTAAATTAGGAGAGTATTGATGAAGTTTGCACCTGTCATTGTGATTGCAAGTTTAAAGGTACTGTGATTTGCCGACATCTTGCTCTATTCCATGCATTTGAGTAAATTTGCAGCCAGCTTTTTGCTTGGTTATGATGCAGACTTTATCTTACACAGGTCCTAAAATACTTTAATGCATCTCCAAGAGACTACAAATGCATATTCACCTCTGGGGCAACACCGGCTCTGAAACTTGTCGGTGAATGTTTTCCATGGAGCAGAGAAAGCTGCTACATGTACACAATGGAAAATCATAATAGTGTACTCGGGATAAGAGAGTATCCTTCCGTTAAAATTCTCAGTACCAGATCACAACTTTACTGGTTTGGCTGTTGAAGCATATAACCTCTGCTGACATACAAGCTGCAATAGCACGACGGGTTCCTTATCAACTCATTAGTATCAATAGTTTCTCTAATTTGAGTTTAGGAAAAAATGTCCGCATAAGGTTGAGAAGTTCATGTTTACTCAGGGTATCTTGTAGAATTTGTGTGTCCTTAATGTATTTATAGATATGCTCTGAGCAAAGGAGCAACTGCATTGGCGGTTGACATTGAAGAGGATAAGGGTCTTGAAAAGAACCATGAAAGTCCTAGTTTCAATTTTTTTTAAGATCTCGAGACACTCAAACCAAAGAAGAGGTGGAGATGTCCTTTCGCAGAATTGTCAGAATGGAAGCCTTTCAGCGGTTTCAGGTGAAGTTTTGTCAGAATGGCATCTATCATTCTTCACATACTATTAAGATCTTATGTTTAGTTATAACAGTTGATAAATGGGCTGGAGCTTAATATTTTGTTTAGAATTTGATTGACTTGCTATTGTACACAAATAACTGAATATGTAACTGCAGAAGTTCTTTCTTCAAACTCTGAAAGTGATTATGTGGAACGAGAAAAATCTATCAATGAGTTACATATTGCAAAAACAGAAGCCAAATTTAAAGTTTCACTCAGTTAATTGAACATCTGTGCTGGTGTAGTTATTATCATTTTTTAATTTTAATTTATTTTTCTCCTGTGGTGTAGAAAACAATTGGAATCTGTTTGCATTTCCTTCTGAGTGCAATTTCTCCAGACAGAAATTCAACCTTAACTTGGTCAAGCTTATCAAGGAAGGAAATCTTGTGGGGCTCCCTTCGCAGCAGCAGCAGCAGTAAGATGGTTGATAAATATAAAACCATGCTTTGGACAAGACAATCAGTTTCTCTAAGGGTTATCACCCTCTTTTAGTGGAACTTAAAGTACCTTAACCATACTTACTAATTACACAAAATGCAGGGGTCAATGGATGGTTCTGATAGATGCTGCAAAAGGATGTGCAACTGAACGACCAAATTTGGATGTGTATCCTGCTGATTTTGTTGTTTGTTCGTTCTACAAGGTAAATCTATATGCACCTATTATTGGCTTGAAATCTTGGTCCTAGAGATGTGACCAATTGCTATATTTTGGTAAATTGCAGATATTTTGCTATCCAACTGGTCTTGGTGCTCTAATTATAAAAAACAGTATGCAACAAGTGCTTATCACTTTAACTTGGCATATTAGCTATGTTGTATTTTCACATGCTATAAACTACATTAAATATCCTAACATTAATTAAATTGTTAAAAAATATTTATTTAATTGTTGGTAATCTTTCCAATAGTGTGAGCTTTATGACATCTTTCATATTTTCTGTTTTGACAGAGGCTGCCAGTTTGCTGAACAAGACATGCTTCAGTGGAGGTTTTGTGTTGCCCTACTTAATTTAGATTTTCTATTTATCTTATGTTTTGTCACTAATTTTGTTTTTAAATTTGTGTAACATTTGTAGGAATGGTAGCTGCTTCAATTGCCGACATTGACTTTGTTCAAAAAACAAAGAGCATCGAACAAGTTCTTGAGGATGGAACAATCTCGTTCTTAAGCATAACTTCTCTTCGGCATGGTTTTAAGATAATTGAGATGCAAACTACCTCCGCCATTGCACGGTATATATTAAGGCTAGTTTGGTCCTAATATTCTCCCTTAGATGTTCTCTTTAAACACTCTGTTTTTCTCTTGTAGGCACACATCATCTCTTGCTACTTATGTGAGAAAGAAAATGCTGGACATGAAGCACAGAAATAAGAAAAATGTTTGCATAATCTATTGGACAAGAATCATCTAAGGTATAAAAACCAAGTTATTTTAATGCCATCTTTAAGACGTACTGATGCTATTTTTCTGTTTCTTCCACCAGTAAAAAATGGTTCACACTTGCCACCTATAAAACAAAAAGATGTCTGTTGATATTCTTGTGATGAATCAGATGAGAGAGAGAGAGAGGGAGGGAGGGAGGGAGGGAGAGAGAGAGATGTTCTCGGTGCATCATGTGAGGAACTTTTGGTGGCTGCTCTCCATCAAATAGCAATGGAATCTCAATACTAATTTTTTTTAGAGAAAAGGCACAACCCGAGCCCGAGCAGGGCTCGAGCATAGCCCGACTTTGAATTAACAAAGCCATCAACCGGCCAGGATACATCGAAACAAACCATACAACCAGGACATAAAAGAAAGCAGGGATGCAACCCCGCAACGGCCGATACAAGGAGCTGAAAGAAAGCAAAAACGCTACAGCCAATGAAGAAAAAGACTACAGCTAGAGAAGCTGCTGCCCACAGTTGAAGCATGCCGCAGACGCTAGCTATAGAACAGGGCGTCCGAAGAAGACACGGCCATGATTGGAACACCAAAGCCACCAGGAAGAAACAGAGCACGCCTTGGCCACCATCTCACCTACCATCACGTCCTAATCGCCGTAGAGGGGACCACTATCCCCTCTAGCCCAGGCCGAGGGCGTCGATCCGCCGGACTGACAGGACCACACGAAGGAGAGCACGGCGGCCAGAGGAGCGGACCGGTCATCCATGGTGAAGTGTTACCACTAGAAGAAGAAATCGCCGCCACAAAGAGCACCCGAAGCACGCAGCAACCGACCCGCCTCCCCACAGACCCAAAACGGCGCCTTCAAGAAGGTAACGACACCGTCATGGCACCGCCGCCGCCCAAACCGGAGTTTTGGGTTTTCACCCGGGTGCAGGGGAAGGAGGAGGAGGGGAGGTGAACCTCAACGTCGCCTTCAAGAAGGGGAACAGCGCCCGAAGCGCTGCCGACGAGGTGGCCGCCGCCGCCGCCAAGGGGTTACCCGGTTCGAACCTTCCCACACCAAATCCACGCAGCAACAGCCGGATCCGGCGGATCCGCCGGACGACGAAGAAGACGCTGATGCAAGCGGCCGGGTGTCGTCTTCAGATCTGGCGCAGCAAGTCGCGGGGTCCTGCCGCCGACGCCAGTCCACCGCCGCCACCCACGCAGCCGAGGGAGGCGGCCACAGCTCAGCCGAACGCCGCCGGCCGCGGACGGCGCCGCCCTCACCACCGAGCCGCCGCACGGAACCCTAGGCCCGTTCCCAAGAAAGAACCGCGGCGAAGACCTCGCCGCCACCCTCATCGACGACCTCGCGGGCTCGCCGGCGGCTGCCTCCGGCGGCGGCAAGGGAAGATGCGAAGGGAAGGGGGTGGCGGCGGACGAGATCTGTCGCCCCCCGAGTCGCCCCTGGGGAGCGACGCAGAGGGGGAGGGGGAGGGGGTCCAAACGGTTTTGATCTCAATACTAATTAGAGAAGGGCGAGAGACTTACGGTGGCTGCTCTGCATCAAATGTGCGATTTGTGCCAACACAACAATGTTTTCCTCTTACCAAGTCCCATCAGCCACCGTCCAACAGCAGCAGTAGCACACCACCACCGGAGCTCCAACATAGCCCCGCAGGATCCCACCGCCCCTTCCTGAAGTCTCCTTTCTTTCCTTCTTCCTCCTGGCTCTCTCATCTCTCTCTAGCCGCACTCACGAGGGCTGCTACAGGAGGCGGGCACCACCAGACTTCCCCGCCGCTCCTCACACACTCTCCTTCTCCCTGCCTCTCCTCCTTCCATATTATCTCTCCCCTCACCTCTGTCTCTCTCACAGCTGCGGCGCCATCGTATCCATGGAGAGACTCCGCCGGAGCTCACCATCTCGCTCGGAACCAGCGAGGAACGCCGCCCCGGAACAGGATCCGGCCCCTGCCGCGCCTCCTCGACCGGATCTGACCGGAGATAGCCGCCGCCGCGCCCGGCGTCGCCTGCATCACAGCTAGCCTCGACCTCCAAACCGCCTCGCTCGCCAGATAAGAGGAAGGCGTTTTTTTCTAAATAAAGGAGCGCGGGTTGAATACAAATAAGTGCAAGGTTTGTTATGTAAAAATGAATTTGAATACAAATAAGTGCAAGGTTTGTTATGTATAAATGAATCGTTTTCTCAGAATTCACCAAAACAGGGACGGCGGGTTGAATTCTTAGAAACTGAGGGGCTTTTATGCAAAATCGCACGCGAAGACATACGGGCAGAAACCCAATTCTCTTTATTATAAACTAGCACATATGCCCGTGCGTTGCAACGGGAAAATTAATATTTTGCGCAAGCATAATGGCCCACAGCTCCGGATTCACTATAAAGAACATGCTGCAACGCGGCATCCTTCTACAAAATGAACATACAAAAACACGATGAAATTTAGCCATGTTCACATTTTCTTTGTCGGGCATAATCTCTCAGTGATTCCATTTAAGTATAATCCTTCCTTTAATTATCATGACGTCCTCACCCGGTTTAGTCTGGAATCAAATCATTTCTTTTCTAATTTAGTAGCCCCAACAAATTAAGCCTATAAATCCTTTCTTTTAATTATCTTTCCTTTTTACCTCAAATGCTTCTTGTGGAATTAATTAAGACTGCAATCTTTCTTTCCTTCCTTTAATTAGCTCATTCGCTTAATTAGCTCACCCTAGACATGAGGACTGCCGCTCGTATATTTAGAACGAGTTGGGATTAGTATATGTGAAAGGCGCATAGGTCGTTGGTTGTTACATTTAAGAGCTGGACACGAGGTCCTTTGTTCAATTCCCACAACGTTGATTTATTTTATTGACTCAATTATTTTTGGCGGTCTCTATGGAAGCCCATAAAAGGCCCATCAACATACATGTACCTGGCCCATATCGGTTAGTGTGTGCACTCAAACCAAACGAAAAGGACTAAACCAAACCAAGAATACCTTTTCCCTTTAATAGTAAGTATAGATAAAATGCCCGTGCGTTGCAACAGACGATTAAATTAGTAGAGCTTGGTCCTTGCGTCATTCCACAACATTTATTATATTCATTCTTAACGACGTCAGTAAACATGTTCATTGTTCGTCAGGATGTATTTCAGCCCCGAACTTTCATCCGATGACAAAGTAGTGCTGCCTGGAAGTCTTTCAATTGTTTAGAATAGCACTAATACTTTTCTGTAATTTTAGGACTAACAATTTCATTTGTATTTTTTTGCACTGTTTGGGCTTGGACCAGACACAAGGACTTGGTATACACGACACACACTCTCAAAAAACAAAAGAAGTGAATATTCCTCAAAAAAATTATTAGAATAATAAGATTTAATAACGACTTGAGATGATGAGAATATTAATATGTAATAATTTCAACTCAGTTTTCATGAAAGTTTGTAAAAACTTAAAAATATTTGAACCTCTGTAAATCCCGGCCAAACAATCTCTATTTGCTGAAAATAAAATTGTTTTTGTTTGAGTAACCATAAAATAGGAAGAAAAAAAGAGAAATACACTCAAGAGCCAGCCCCGACTCATCTTTCTTTAAGCCCACTAAGTAGCCGGTAGACCCCAACGCTAGCCTCTTCTCGCAAAAAATATATAAAAAATGCCAACCTCTTCCATTGCTCTCTCTTCCTCGATGGAGAAGAGCGGTGGCACGCTTCTGCCCGCTCTCTCCTTGCACTGTGTCCCCGATCCACCTAGGAATCACCTGCACGCGGCTGACTTGCTCGCCTCTGCCTCAGCTCGCCGTCCTTCTGCCGTCGCTCAGTGGCGAGACCACCACGACGCCGCTCGCTCTCCTCCCGCCGACCTCCTCTCTTCCCAGATCTCTGCAGAGCACCTTCTCCTGGATGACCTCGCGTGTGCGCTGCTCACTGCTTCACACATCAGCGCCACCACCTTTGCTGCCGTCTCGGAGAGCCTCCCGACAGCCGCCATTGGCCTCTCCATTCTCCCATGCGCCTGGCTGCCCTGCGCCTCACCCTGCTTTCGTCACGCCGCCTTCTTTGCCAGCAAGTCTCGACACCGGCGAGTCACTGCCCTTTGGGTGATGAGGTGCTCCCTCGTCTGCGCCTGCCTCCTGGTGCTGGGATTAGGCGCGCACTGCGGCAGGTCACTTGCGGCATGTAAGTAGAATTCACTTCTGAGCAGTTAATCTTACTCAGAAACATATGCACTTCATTTAGATCCAGATCCATTTAGATTCTGTGTGAGCACTCGTTCCACACAGTTTTCTATCTATGATGAACTGAAAACTGAAGCTAAAATATTTTGGCAGGTAGTTAATTGTAAGGGCGATCTTGCGCAGTTCTACTTGATGTACTGCATAGTCAAAGTCTTTCCATACAAATACCATCTACAGACATTCGAAACATTGTTGGAAACATTGTTGAGCGCCTTTCCCCAGCTACAGGTTTGCAAATTTACCTTTTCTAGCTTGAGTGGGTGTGTGCTGAGAGGAAATTCTGTACAATCATGGTTTATTTTTTTAAAATAACATTATGAGCATAAGAACATTTTAGCATGTACCGGTAGTTTTTGCTGGTCAAAGCTTAAACACCCGTAAAGCTCTGGCCACTGCTTACAGTCCTTCTGATCTAAGTATGCACTGCCTTTACTTGATAGGATTTCCTTTAAGGTCAGCCCTTACTGAAAGCACAAAATATTAAGTAGTTATCTTTTTATCTAGTTGTAGCTAGATCAAGCCAACACAAAACAGCAGAAGAAACGTCAGATTTAGGGAGGCCAGATCTGGTGGCAGGTTCAACATCCAAGAATAAGAATTCTCATAAAATCTTGGCATAGCAAGTTAGCAACAATATGATGGATCAAAGAAAGTTGTATGTCTGCCTCTGTTAATTTAAATAGAAAAATAACTTAAAGCCACAATATCTCTCTCAAAGGTAATTGCCAACGTTAAACATAGTTTTGGCTACTATTTAAGCATCAGAACCAGTATATTCTTTTAACTAAGATCTTGTACAGAAAACAAAGCATTACTATTGTCTAAACCTATGTAGTTCCCTAAGCTGCACAAACAAAACTTTAGGATCAAGCTGGTACTATTGGCTAAACCTATGTAGTTCCCTCAGCTGAACAAGCTAAACTTTAGGATCAAGCTGGTGCGTGACAACATCTAGGATTGTCGAGACAGTATAGGAGCAGCAGTTTGTGATCTAGTTGATAACTTCTTTATCCTGATACAATTTATGAAGTCTAGGACATCGGCAGGCATAGGATGCCAGCCAATGGAGAAGCTTCTTTGAGAAATAGCACGGATGTGCTGTTTGAGAAAAATGGAAGTTCGCACCAACAAGTAAATGATTTGCAAGTAAATGAATCTCGAAAGAATAATAATGTTCGAGATGAATTGATACTATTTAACATACCAGTTTTTTTTGAGGTCAAGCAAACTGCTTTATTAACTAGATATAACTGCTTTATTAACTAGATACCATCTACAGACATTGTATGTTAAAATGATATAACTGCTTTGTGGGCATAATCGCCCAACACAGACGCAGCTATATCAGCCGGCAAATCATCATCCAGTACAAGAACCTCCCCCACTCCAAGGGCCAACCCAAGTTTAGCTAGATTATGCGCGGCCGTATTAGCCTCCCTCCTACAATGAGCAAACACGCAAGATGCAAACCACAAGCGCGCCTGCACTTTAACATCCTCGATCACATGGGCTTGAATGGAGAAGTCCGCGCTCGGCGACTTAAGGCTTGCTGCACCAGGAGCGCGTCCGATTCCACCGTGAGCCGCAGCACTCCGAGCCGCCGCGACCTCTAGCGCTCGTTCTAGCTGCATGCAATTCCGTGTCGAAAGCCGAAGCCACGTGGTCTACTCGTCCTGCCCGCGCAGCCACCACCTGCCCCGTCGAGTCACGCATGATGGCACCCCAAGCACCATGCTGGCTGCCTGGTATATATGCGCCGTCGACGTTGATCTTTAGCTCATCCGGAGCAGGTGGGGCCCAGGCCTGTGGTGAGACTGGCGGTTTCGCCATTTTGCAAAACACCCAAGATATTCCTCCGCCGTGCATGCAGCCCTAAAGCTGAACTGCTCATGATCCATGGGCTTCTCCCCCTCCCGCACCTTGTTCCGCTAATTCCACCACTGCCACCACATCACTATGACCTGCAGCCTCTCCTTTTCTGTGGCCCGCCAGAGAATGTCCATGGTTTCTCCTATCGCCTCGCAATCAACTAGTTGCGCTGGAATGTGTTCAAGCCCTAGCTTCCTCCACACCCCTTTCACCTCGGGACACTCGACAAAGAGATGCTTCCCTGTCTCGTGCCGCCTTGTACACATGAAGCAACGATGATCCTCGATAGTCATACCTCTCCTTGCTAGGATGTCTTTAGTGGCGATTGTGTTGTGCATCATTCTCCACATAAAGTGTCTGATCTTCCCCGGGCATGGTATCTTCCATATCCTTTTCCACCTCACGTCACCGCCTCCATCCAGATCACCAACAGCCTGTGGCTCCCCACCTTGCCCCACGACATCGTGTTCTGAAATAACCCGTTGTAGCTTGTAGGCTTGTTTCACCGAGAAAACACCTTTGTTGTCGAAATGCCACGCTCTGAAATCTTCAGTATCATCCCTTAATGGTAGCTGCAGGATTAGTGCTACGTCCTCCTCCCAAAAGGTGTCCCTGATGAGGGCCTCGTCCCATTTCCCGGTGCCTGGATCAATGAGCTCAGCCACCCTGGTTAACAAGCTATTCCCTCGTGGTGTCACCACTTGCCTGGACCACGCCCTCGGTAGCCATGGGTCATCCCAGATTCGGATGTTCTGATCATCTCCAACTCGCCAGATTACTCCATTCTTAATGAGGCCAATCCCATGAGTAATACTCCTCCATGCATATGACATATTGGCATTCGGCCCTGCTTCCAAGATATCACAGTCCGGGTAGTATTTGGCCTTCATGACTTGAGCACATAGGCTATCCGGTTGCTGTATTAGCCGCCACACTTGCCTCGCTAGCATAGCAATGTTGAAGTCGTGTATATCTCTGAATCCTAGTCCACCTCTTCCCTTCGAGCGTGTTAGCTTCTGCCAGCTCACCCAATGCATTTTATTTTCATTCTCCTGTTGACTCCACCAGTACTTGCCTATCATCGCACTCAACTCATCACAAAAGGTCTTTGTTAGATAAAACACTGACATAGCAAAGGTAGGCACTGCCTGAGCCACTCCTTTCACTAGGATTTCTTTTCCTTGCCGCGACAATGTCCGCTCATTCCACCCCTGCATGTGGTTCCATATGACATCCCGCAGATATGCAAATGCTCGACGCTTTGATCGCCCAATATACACCGGGAGCCCTAAATATTTCTCATTATACGCCTCACTTATGATTCCGAGAGTGGTCTTGACCCTTTGTTTAGATTTGATTTGGATTTTCATGATACAATTGATGAATTTACACCAGCAGGCATATTATCTTCACATTCATTATCCTTGAATGCTAGCACTTGGCCCAAAATTAGTTTCTTGAGTACATATCCATTCTATAAATTCATTTTTTTTTGTAAAAAAATGACATCAGCATCAGATGTGTAATTACAAAATTAATGATCTATACAATTGCGAATTTTTTCTTTTTCTGAAAGTCGGTTATCCAAATCCCCTGCAATGTTCGGTTTAGCGATGTCATCCGTTTTCTGCATGTACAACATAAATAAAAGGTAAGCCTCAAACCGTTACTTTGTTCATAGAATATTTCGAATTGTGCAAATATAGAATCAACATGGAATTGTATCCAGCAAGATCACCGCTTGCACAACGAAAGAGAATACTTCAGCAAACAAATGGTTTCAGATAACATAAAAGGAGCAGAATATCCTGCTGCAAACAACTGGTTTCAGCAAGCTTTCCAAAAGAAAGAACAGAGTACTTATCTCCCAAGTTATATTTATACGTCATGTTTAATGCTAATAAGGGATTCATATCTCAAATTTATCAAAGATATCAGCTCTACAGCTCGGGTTAACTGCTCTTCAGAAACTTGCATGCTAGATTAGCTTTTGCTGGTACAGAATAGTACCGAATGAGCTAGAGAAAATAACATGGCATTCTCCATCATGTGTATGTCACTGATATCCTTTGTTGCCAACATAACATGGCCTTTTCCCACAAATCTAGAAGCTACAGCCGACAGACCTAGCACATTTAGGGGAACATCATACATGGTGGGCTGACAACATTCTGAAAACTAATATGCAATTATCCTGATTTCCGAAGCAGAATTGTTAGAGATCATACTGAATTTTCAGCAACAACATACATGAGCTTCAGAGAGGAGAAGCAACAGAAATGCTGCTTCAGACCACACAAGGCATGCTCTCTGTATCTCTCCTCTTCTTTCAGGATACGCAGTAGCAAAGTTGAGCAATATCAGAAATTCAGAAGCATGGGACAGAGGTTGCTCAATAGATGTATATCTGTATAGATTAGGCTTGTGTCCTTGTTTCAGGGGGGCATTTATGATGCATAAGCATCTATATTAGGCACAGTAGTACAATTATGCAACACTTGCATTAGTGACACCATGTGAAATAATGACCAGTATATCAGCTGATCTACAAAACAACTTGCTCCAATTAAGTAGTAATCAATATTGATATCCATTTCACCAGCCAACAGACCGAGATGTGTGGCATATACAGTCTCTTTAACTGATTTTTATTTCTTCTTTCAGCTGACCTATCTCATTATTATTTTTGGGATGAATGCAGCAGCGCCTTATTGATATTTTAAGATTGAAAGCAAGATTTACAAGGGAGGTTTGGGGGTTGGGGGGGTCATAGGTTAAGGCCAGCTTACTATTCTCAATCACCGGGAATCTACAACAATCCAGCCCCCTTCAGGCCTGAACCTCGTCGGCGAACCTGATCTGATTTACTTATATTGAACTATATATATACTGGTGTAAAGTGAAAATGCTTGTGTATGCAAAAAAATTACGTGGATTTTTCAGCACATCTATTTTGTTTCAAGTTAACCTATCATGTACTATTAGTATTAATATCATAAAAATACTAAGTGATGCTAAGTAACTATTCACCTATTTTCTCAGAATCAATTTTCTAGGCAAAAAACTTTTCCATATTAGATCAGGTAAGTAAATTAACCTGAATATTACAACTTTGTTAGCTAGCCCTGATCAGTAAGGACACATGAAAGTGATGAAACAGACTTCAATTCTACAGGTTCTCCAAATAAGATGAATAGCACACCCGTACTACTCTAAAGTAAACCATGGAGAAAGACCCAATGCAAACCACAATTAAGAAAGGAGAGCCTCCAAGTATTTTTATAGCAAAAGCTCCTTGGAAACACATTGCTGTAATGGAAGAAACACATTCAATCTACGATCTCAAATTTTGTGTACAAATCATACTCACCTCTCTGGCAACTCTTGGCACAACCTCATGCACTTAGTTTTCCTGCTGGGCGTATAAAGCCAGCTTCCCCAGCTAATCGATCCGCTTCTGATTTATCTTCAACATGTGCACGGACACAGCTACCAGCAGCAAGCCTAATTGATTCTCCTGGTGGCTGGAAACGCAAACAATCGATCCACTCCCAATCAATCTAGAACATACCCAGCGAACTCACCCCTATTTTGCAAATTGTGGGCTGCCGAGATCCCAAAGTTGACACCACAGCATCAACTCCACAACAAAGCTAGTGCAGCAACTGGCTGAAGCATTGGCTCGTGCATGCAGATGCAGGTCGATATCCAACCTAGTAAGTAGCATGATCTCCATCCTTGCTCCCAGACATAGGATGGATATATACAAAAGAAAGAATTTGGTAGAAGACACACGGCCAAGAAGCAAACTCTACACACTCAGGACAACATCTTCTACACACTTTGAATTGAATACGTAGACACCACATAAAACAATTCTGTTGTCAAATTTCATCAAACACTTGCTTGCCTCGAAATAAGAATATTATAGTAGTGGGAGGGGAATCCAGGGGAGCGGTGAGCAGGGGAGACATACCGGGCGGCAGGCAGGAGGCGACATTGGACAGTTCCAAACTTGCAGACTTGCAATGCAATTTAGTTGGATTTCTAATCGAGGCTTTCGTCTTGTACCAGCGAATTCTATGTGGAGTCCAGGTCGAACACCCATGGCTACGTGTTGGAGTAGGTCTCCTGCGCGGATCCGATCCAAAACGGACACGGCCGCCGGAGGGAGGTTGGACGTGGAGGAGGCTGAGGGTGGCGCCGGGGAAGATTGGGGCTGGGTGAGGAGGGGAAGGAGAACAAGGTAGCGGCGGGGACGGCACAGGAGAGAAGTCGGAGATGAAGATCGGCAGCGCGTGGCGGCGGCGCCGTACGCCGTGCGTCCCTATGCGTTCAGGCAGTGCGTTGTTGGCCAAGCTCGTGCGTTCTCTCGCTGTTTAGCCCAAGGCCCAAGACCCAATTCTGCAGCTCCCGGCCCAATAGAACGCGCGAAACGTTATTTCGACCCAATCACGTAAATTAGTACCACCTCGTTTATATTACGATTTTGTCCATACAAATCATAAAAGCGTATTATGATATGAGAAGAAAGCGTATTGTGACGATGAATCCGAAAAGTCAATTCGTGCTTTATTATTAGGGAGAGATATATATACTAGCACACATGCCCGTGCATTGCAACGGGAGGATAAAATTACATGCCTCTAGCTTAATATAAGATTGGATCAAGACCCCCACATGTCTGTATTCTCTAGTTCAACATGGCACCCTTTAATTAGAGCCAAACCAATATATTCTTTTTTTTATTGGCACGTGTTCATAATTTGTTTCAATTATAATTAACCAGCATATTCTTTGTTATTGATGCATGGAAGCTACCACTATCAATAATTTATGGTGTTCCTTATTCTAAACAAGCCGACTTAGCTTGATGCACCGGATGCGGAGCAGGCCCAGTATGGGACTGATCGAACTCACGACCTCAAAGACCCGACCACATGTTGCGAGCCACTCAAACAAATGCGCTCTTCTAACCAATGGATAGCGTTAATATTAAAGAATCGAATGCAACGTCGGATTTGAAACTATTTTTTGAAACTTTTAAAAAACTAATAACTATGAAATGCCAAATATACTTGGCAACGTGAACAATTTTCCAAATTTTGATTTTTTTTAAAAATTCCACACATTTTAAAAAGACAAACAAAAAATTTGAACAGACCATTTCTTGAAATTCACAAACATTTCTTAAAAGCATGAAAGTTTTATAAAAATACGTTTTTTGGAAGTTGTGAACAATTTTTGGCAACGGGAACATGTTTTGAACATATGGAAGAAATTTGGAAAATGTGTCTTGTAATGCAAAAATTATTTTCAATTTTTGAACATATCACTAAAACAAGAATATTTTCCAAATTTGTAACATTTTTAATCTTGAAGAAATTTGGGAAAACCCAAACATTTTCCAAAAAATGGGAATAATTTTTAAAATTCTGAAAAGAAATCATAATGACAAGAATTTAAAATTTCAAACATTTTTTAAATAGGAACGCAATTTTGGAATTCATAACATGAACTACCGAATATGCTTGGCAACGTGAACAATTTTAGAAATTTTGCAAATTCCATACATTTTTGAAGAACAAAAAATTTGAAAAGAACATTTCCTGAAATTCGCATACATTTCTTAAATACATGAACATTCTTATAAAAATACGAATGTTTTTATGTTGTGAACAATTTTTTTAACTGGGAAGATGCGTTAAACATGCAAAAGAATTTTAGAAAATGTGTTCTTTAATGCAAATTCTTTTCAATTTTTAAACCTATATGTAAATCAAGAATATTTTTCGAATTTGGAACATTTTTTAAATGCATTTGTTTAAATCTTGAATATTTTTTGAAAAATACGAACATTCTACTAAAAATGGCAATATTTTTAAAACTTTGAACATATTTTGGCACGGCAAAAATAAGAAACATTTTTAAAAACAGAAACACATTTTTGTAATTCGTAAGTTTTTACGAAATTGTAAATAAAAATTGAAACTGTAATCATTTTTAAAAAATTGCGGAATTTCATAAAACAATTGAAAATATACTTGCAATGGTAAAAATAAAAGAAACAGGAAATAAAAAGAGAAAGAAACCGAAAAAGAAATTTTGAAACAAAACACCAATGAAAATGGACCGCCGTGTGTTGGTCGCCCTGTGCGTTGCTAAAACTATATGCCGCATTGAGCGGAAAATAGGATTTTTTTATTGCTGCGTGGGCAGGAAAAAAGGGCTGACTTTACTGGGCCTTAGGGCGCGCGGCGAAGTCCTCCACAAATCGTTTTTCCTTTGGTAACAGACGGAATACAAAAGTTTAGTACCACCTCGAATAGAAACAAAAAATAATTTAGTGGTGAACAGATGAAATAATTTATGAGTACGCTTTGTCGGGCCCATGGGACTGGGGATACCTAGGCCCGTCTGCATGCGGCACAGGGCGCGACGCTTACCCTAGGGCCCATGATTGGCCCACCTTTGGACTTCATGAGCAAAACCCTCACGAGGCTCTCGCTTCGCGAGGCACCCGTCCGCCCGTGTCGTCAGGGTCCTCACGAGACCCTCTCACGAGGCGATCTCCCAAGGTTGCCTCCTGAGGCCCCTCATGGAGGCGGACAGACCTAGGGTGGCTCGGCAGGGGTCACGCGGTCCTGCGTCCTCACGTGGGTGACGTGCGCGATGACAGAGAGCGCCCAAGGCCGTGCTAGCAGGCGCAGATGTGGAGGCTTTCCTCTTTCGTGCTAAGGGAGCGAGGACAGCGCATCGGTCCCCGAAGAAATCCCCAAAGATTTTCTGTTCGGTGCAAGAAGACCGAGACAACGGGCGCGCCAGGACGGAGGTCAACACTGAGCCCACCGGGGCGTCACGACAGGAAGCTTTTGCAGGCGAAGACCACATTTAGTCAGGATAAGCTGCAACCTTGCCCCCCTTCAAACTGGCCGTTGTGGCAACCCTTCCCGCCATGTGTTTTCAGGGGAAGAGGACCAGAGGCAGTATAAGAAGAGGGCGAGGTGCAGCCATAGGGAGGAGGGGATCGTCTCGTCCTTGGCGACTTGTGCTTGAGGCTTATTCTCTCTCTCTCTCTCTCACTCTCTCTCTCTCTCACCAAGCAATCTAGACAAGCAGGAGTAGGGTCTTACACCGCGAGATGGCCTGAACCTGGGTAAACTGTCCTGTCCTATGTTCTTCTTCCCTAGCTTGAGCACGTCGGAGCATCGCCGTGAGGTTGTGAGGCAGAGTAGGGCGGTAGGAACGCGCCCCAAAGTTTGAACCTTCTTGGGTCCTCGAAGCCCCGATTCCGACATTTGATGCCAGGTAGGGGTGCGCCGCCCTTTTTTCGCACCGTTATGGCTTTTGCTTCACCGTTTCGGGTCGTGCTGCTCATGGCGCGCGAGCTGCTCTGCTACCGTCCTGCGGACACGGGCTACAACGCCTGGCTTGGCCGCATCACCGAGCTCGTCAACGTTGCCGGAGAAGCCCCGGCGCCCTCCCACTCGCTCCGCCCTCCGCCGTCTCGCACCGGGGATGTGGCGCACGGTGCCCTTCCACCACCTCGCATGCGCAGCGACCTCGGCAAACCCCGTTGTGACGCGCCCCCGTGTGACCAGCCCCGCGGAACGCCGCCGCCAGCCCAAGACGGCGAACCGGTGACAGATCGTCTAAGCGCGCGACGCGCTGGCGTCCTCCTCGAGTGTTGAGTATAATGTTTATTAGGAAAGACCAGATAGACCAGGACTTGTTCTGCCTTGTCTTGTACTCCAAGTAGATGATTGTACTCCTATATATATGCTCACGAGGCTCAAGCAATACAACAACTATTCCATCAATCCCTCTTTCCCTTTTAACATGGTATCTATCGCAAGTCGATCCTAAACCCTAGCCGTCGTCGCTTCCGCACCTGCGCGCCGCTCCCGGGGCAGTCGGTCCCCATGACCGCCGCCGGGGGCCGCGCCGTCCGTACCTAGGGTTTGTCCGCCCGCCGTGTTGGCCGGCTGCCCTAGAGAGTCTTTTTCCCGATCCTTTGATCCAAGTTTTCTCTCTCTCGCCGGTCGCTTTGCTCGGCGTCTAATTTTTGGTTTTCCGGTCTATGTGATCCGGTTTGCGTCGCCCACTACCGCCGTCGACCCCGTGCGTCTCTACTCCAACACCGGCGCGATTGGCCGGCTTCTTCACCGACTCGGCGGCCTCGCGCGTCGTCAGCGCGTCGGCCCGCCGGTCGCCCCGACCTGGCGGCCTCACGTCATGCGGCGGCCCTTCACCGCCGCCGTTCGCGCGACGTCCCGCCCATCGATCTACGCCGGCCGTCACCGCCCTGCTCCGACCGGGACTCCTGCATCACCCCGACCCGGCAGCCTCGCGCCATGCGGCGACCAATCATAGCCGTCCTGCCGCCCGCCATCACCGGCTTCATCTCGAACTCCGTCGCCACCACGCCTCCACCGAGCGGCGTCCCCGACCTCGCGCGCGATCGGCTTGATCACCCGCTCGCCGCTGCAATCCGCCTCATCTACACCGCGCGACCGACCTGGCCCGTCGGTTGCACGCGCCTCCGCAGGTCCCGTGAAAATCGTTCCCGAATTCAGCGCGCCTCTCCACCGATTGAGCATCGGGCTGCCGCTGCGTCGCCCCGTCGTGCCGCAGCGCCGCCGCCCGTGGTTCTTCTCCGGCTGCACCGACCAGCGTCACCGCTTCGTCGCTTCTTCGCCGTAGTGCCGCTGCCCGCTGATCCCCGCCGCCCGAGGGCGCCCGCTCTAGGCCGTCCGTGGCTGCATCGACCCTCGCGCCGCCGCTGCGCCGCCCGTCGGGCCGTAGCGAAGCGTGGCACGCGGTCCACGCAGCTGCTCGGAGGCCGCCCCCGCAGTTCCACCGACTTCGCGAATCGCCGTTATGTCGCCCCGCCGCCGCAAAGATCGCGTCCGCGGTCCCCGCCGCCGCCCGAGGTCTTCCCGCCGTCGCTCGACCCGCTTATCGCCGTCGCGTCGCCTTCGTCAGTAGCGCTGCGGGTTCATGGTCCACTCCGCCGTCACCGCGCGTCGACCTCCCGTGGTATGCGCCGCGCCGTCTCCCTTGGCGCGGGAACGCCACCGTCCGCGCCGGTCTTCGTCCCGCTATCAGGGTTCTTCACCTACTTCGAGCATCGCCGCCGCGCTCATAACCTCGCCGCAACCGCCGCCGCTCTTCTTCGGCCGCCACCGCCGCTACCCCCGTAGCCGCCGCCGCCCGTCCACCCCGTTCGTCTCCATCCAGCACCATCCCGTCGCCAGTGTCGCCGTCATCTACCCCGACCACTTCATCTACTCCGACAACCGTGTGTGACATTGGCCCCGCGCTGATTGCCGCCACAACCGTCGTCGAGTCCTTCTCTACTGGCCTCTCCGACTTCTTCGACATGGCGTACAACTTGTGCAGGTCCCAGTCTACGCATGCCCTGTGCTGGCAACACCGCCGCGTGCCTTCATCCACGACGTGTCCCCGGGCCTGGCAAGCCTGGCGCGGCGCTTCGTCAACTTCGTCTTCGTCCGCTTCACGCATGCCCGTCTTTGGCAACACCGACGCGTGCCTTCGTCTACGATGTGTCCCCAGGGTTAGCAACCCCGGCGCGACGCGTCGTCAACATCATCTCCGTCCTGGCGCACCACTATATCGACACCACTGTGTCCACGACTAAATCGGCGCCCCCATGCGCCCGCGGCTCCACGACGACTTCCTCGACACCGGCCACCCCAACTCGACATCGACCACGGCATTCTTCGCACGGCTACCTCGACCACGGCTCCACCACACACGCTCTCGGCTACATCGACAAACGGCACAAAGGGCTACCGCCTGCTTGAGCAACCTCGTTGGTTTCCACTCCAGCCACGACTCCGCGATGCGTCGCTACCGTTGTGACTGCGGGAGGATGTTGAGTATAATGTTTATTAGGAAAGACGAGATAGACTAGGGCTTGTTCTGCCTTGTCTTGTACTCCAAGTAGATGATTGTACTCCTATATATATATGCCCACGAGGCTCAAGCAATACAACAACTATTCCACCAATCCCTCTCTCCCTTTTAACATCGAGCAACAACATTGACGCCAGTACCACATCGTCCAAGAAGTCGCAGTGGCCAGGTGCCAGAATTGCGCCACACTCGCGCATGGCATTGCTGCGAGCAGCGTGGGCTGCCGGGCCTTCACTCGCGAGCTGCGCCGTGTGGTTTGGCCCGTCAAGTTCAAGCCGGATCTCCTTTCGACTGATTCAACAAAGATTGCTTTTGCTCTTCTCGGTCCAGCTGGTTGTGTTGGGTGCTTGTCGTAGCTCTCTTCTTGTTCGTGTTCTGTTGTTTCTTGTGCCTTCTTGTGTGTATTGGATCCTATCTGTTGTACCTGGTGTCTTGTATCTTACTCTTATATATAATGAAAATGGTTCAGGCCGGCGTAACCCCGCCGTAGCACCGCCAAATAAATCCCCCCCCCCCCGGCCCTCCTTTTTCTTTTGTGCAAATATAAAATTTTCCCTTTTCTGTTCGCAAGTGGTCAAATTTTGGTTACAATTTTGGATTCTCATCACTCTATAAATGTGATATCACAAAATGTTATCATTCTGCATAGTGTCATACCAATGAGATTTGTTTTTCCAGTTCAATGTTTGTTATCTTTAATTTATAGAAGCGGACTTTACAAAAACAGTATGCACCGCAAGACTGATTCGGTGAAGTAAATACCACAAAGGGTCGTTATACTTACAAGATTTTGCATAACCACGTAAACAATGGGCACGTACTCTCGCGTGTAGGGCATTTGGTACCTTTACACAACTAGTGTATACTAGACACAGAAAACCTGAACTCATGAAGCGCTTTGACCTTGTGTTAAGGCTGAAACCTTTTACTGAATAATAAAGGTTGCGCTAGAATCTTGTTTTACAACAATTCCTTATTACACGAAAAGAAAACAATTCCTTATTTGTTAGGCGCCAGTTTTTAGCTGAAATGCCAAAGAATCAAAAGCGGGATGCGTTTTGATGTCGTGATCAAAAGCAATATTTTTCTTTCCATTCCATGCTCGATTGACAATTATTTTCTCATTATTTCCCTTCCTTGTTATGCTTCCGAAACTGTGGCGGGTAACAAAATAGGAATATGGCGCCAGAACTTTTATCTCTTCCCGCCAGCAACCCCCGCGTACACTATATATATATGCTCATACGTCCGTGCCCAAGCAACCATCACCGCACCCAGCCCATACTTTCTATATGGCGCGAGAGCTGCCTTCTTTTGTTTCCTCTCCCGATTTAGTCTTCCTCTCGGATGATGAGGGAGAAAAGGAGGTAATCAAGATTGAGGATTCGGACTGCGGCGGCGCCACGCATGTCTACCTCAGCTCTGACGAGGAGGATGACACGGTCTACGCCGATGATGGCTCCTCCTACGCCAACTGCAAAGCCGCATCTGCGGCTACCACGTCTTTGGCCACGGCGAGCTGCACCGACTATGGCGACGACAACCCCAACGGCGGCGACTCTAATGGGGACGGCAACCCCAACAACAGCTACTTCGACGACAACGACAACGACTCTAAAGATGGCGGTGATGACGCCAGTGATTTTTCGTCGGCCGCCACAAGTAAGTTGCCAAAAGCCCCATACAATTATTGGCATCCCACCGACCTCTGCACCCTCGTGGAGATAGATGGGCAGCTCCTCAAGGATTTTCAAGGCGCGACAGTACCATCGTCTGTGCTCTATGAGGCGTTTATGAAGGATCCACGGCCGATCCGCCGTGGCGGGCTGACCTCAAGAAAAATCTCATACAAAAGGTCTCAGTTAAAGAGAAAGTTTCGTGCCTTCTGCAAGTTGGATCCCAGACGTGCCTTCCGCACGTGTCGCACGGGTCAAGAACGCAAGTTTTACACCTGCTGCATGGAGGCGTGGCCTGATATTGTAGAAGAGGAACGTGTCTGGCTTGCTAATAAGAAGTAAACCACAGTCATGTGCAATCCGGTCTTTTTTTGGTTTCACCAATAAACAATAGTAGCTTTCTTTCCCATTTCTTCCACGATCAGTATTACTCTGAATTTGATCTGTTCTTCCTTTGCTTGTATTAGTTTATTTTTCTTTTGCTTTGCATGAGATTGTTCAGTACAAGAATCATCAGTACTTTTATTTAGCAGTCCACAATTTTATTTTATTTTATTATGTTTTGCTGTGGGGACAGAGGGGCCTGATGTGTCCACCTGCTCGACATTTCGTCGTAGATATATGTGCGTACTTTTTTAAATACCCTTTATTAATTGTTCTGGCCAACAGGATGACGATCTTCCCGCCTGAACCGGAAAACATGCATATGTGCCCATTATATATTGATTCGATGTCCAAATGATTTCCCACGTAGGCATGCATGGGTGGGAATTTCCTGAACCGGAAAACATGAGTAATAGGTAGAGAAGATATGTTTCTTTTTTATTTGTTAATTATATCATGACACTTGACAATAGAGAAGTATATCAGGAATGTCCTACATGTCATATCAAGCATTAAGTTCAGATTTCACCTGTTTGCAGGCTCACGAAAGCATCAGGTATAGCTAAGAGATGAACCGCATGGTTGGTGTATATTTCTTAATTACTACTACCTCCGTTCCTAAATATAAGTCTTTGTAAAGATTTCACTATGAACTACATACGGATGTATATAGATGCATTTTAAGTGTGAATTCATTCATTTTGCTCCGTATGTAGTCCATCTAGTGCAATCTCTACAAAGACTTACATTTAGGAACGGAGGGAGTACACAAATACTTGGAAATTTGTAAAATCAATACTTCAAGGGAATATGCATGAACCACATGGTTGATGTATATATCTTAGTTCAGAAATTCTTGCAAATTTGTAAAATCAATACTTCAAACAATTTTTCTAAGTACAGAAATTCTTGACCGGAAGACACACGAAGCATTAATTGCATCTAAAGATTATTTTCTGTACAGGATTCAAGATCTAGATCTGAAATATTGTAGCATGATATCAGTGGTCACAACAGTAAATTATTCCTTCCATTACTCTTTCAAAAGAAGCACAGAGAATTCTACTGTTCTATATACAGATTATTGCTAGTGTTCTCGTTTGTGAGTCCCATGAATCCAAGTGCCAATCTTAGTGACCGAAGGACATACTCCCTCCGTCTGAAAATACTTGTCACGGAAATTGATAGAAATGGATGTATCTAAACTAATATACATCTACATACATTTATTTTTGCGACAAGTAATTCGATACTGACTATAAAGCAGTTATCTCATTAAAAATCAGTGTCTTCATGCTCCTAGGAAGAGTACACAATAAGCTAAGGGACGAAAAATGAAGTGAAACGTACTATTTGCATGTCATGCAAACTGCAAGATGCGGACCACTGCCCCACTGCATGTCCGGCATTGCTCATCTGTTAACAGAAACAACGCCAAAGCTCAAAAAATCTTCTATCCAGGAAAACCGTAGGGGAAGTGTTGCTTCACAGACAACAATAAGTAGCCAGTACATTGTTATTGTTTTCCCTGCTGGTGAATCTGCACCACATTTCTCTCATCTTCCATTCAACAATCACATGCCAATGTTTTCTGTAACACTTGAAAAGAGAAGGGAAAAAACAACAGTTATTTGCATAGAAAAGATGTTGGAAAATCCTATAAGGATTTTTTTTAAAGAAAATATAAGGAACTATTGCCATAACACGAATACAACATAGGGCCACTGATTTTGATTCGAACTAAATAAACCATACTATTAATGTTCTTTGACTGACAAATTCTGAAGCATTCCTTGGAACATAAATGAAAGCTGCCGAATTACCAGGTAACCGATACAACTATTGCTACTTGTTTAAGCACATGTCTCGAAATTGAATTTTATTTTTGTTTGTGAAACATGAAAGGACTCCAGTTAGCTAGCTGCTATGTGAGAAGGTTTTGGATCCCAAGCGGACCTTTTTTTTCGAGGGGCACCGGAATTTGCGGTTACCACGGTAACCATGAAGTACCGGAAAAAAATCGGACGAAATTTAAATTTAAATATTATTTAGGTCGATATAGATAGATATTTAACTATATAATATAACGAACTTTTCCATGGCGTATAGTGGCTATTGGACCGTAGCTTTCGCTTGCTCGTACGCCGCGAGTTCGACCCTTTTTTAACTTTTGCATCCTAAGAAAAATTAAAAATGCGTGAGCCCAGATTCAAACCCGCGATTCGCTGCTGAGGAAAGATGCCCTTGCTACTAGGCCACGCCCAGTTATGTTGTGATACAAGAGATTGTTTGTATTTAATTCTACAACATGCGTTTGAATTCAAAATTTTCAAATTATTCGAGATATTTTGCTCGGTATGAGTGTTTCTCGAGGGGGGATAGTAAACGCAGTAACTGCCCGAGATCACGAAATTTCGTTTGGTAACCAAATCATTGGATCATACGCATTGCATTTTTAGCAACTCTCATAAGCCGTTCTTACCTGTTCTCACAGCTCCTGAACATACAATATATGATGAAACTTTGCCAGATAACGAAGATGCTTAACTGGCAGCAAGATATATCCTATAGTATCATGTTTTTATTTCTGAATAATTGGTTAACCTATGCTACCTTAGTTAAGCATTCAAGAAAAAAAGTTGCCTATGTGTTTTCAGCTAAAGCTACCACAGTTCTGTGAGACTTATCATTCCAGATAATGTTCACACAACTTAAATGAGTAACATAAGTGCAAGTTTAATTTTTAGTACAAATGTACAATGACAAGCTCATGTACAATTATTTACTGAAAAAAAATAAGCCAGCTCATTTGGAAGGGAAGAAGCTAGAGAAATGTCAGCAATGTAACTTTACCTAGAACACAGCCACTAGTAGAAAACAGGGCTTTGGTTGAGCCCTGGGTAAGGGCATTAATCCCGGTTCACTCCCGAACCGGGACCAAAGGGGGCATCAGTCCCGGTTCATGAGGCCAGGGCACCGGCCGGGCCTTGGGGGCCATTGGTCCCGGTTCGTCTGACCCCTTTGGTCCCGGTTCCAGACACACGAACCGGGACCAATGGGCCTTGCTCCTGGCCCAACATCTTTAGTCCCGGTCGGTGGCTGGAACCGGGACCAAATGTTGTCCTTTAGTCTCGGTTTTAGCCACCAACCAGACTAAAGAGATCCCTATATATACCCCTGCCCGTGAACAGAGCCAGTGCTCTATATTTTTGGCCGGCCGTGGGAGAGGTGTGTGTTGATCTAGCTCACCTTCTATGCACATGAGGTGTTCGATGAAATGCCCAAGCCACACTTAAGCTTTCTCCTCTCCAAGCTCCTTCTCCAAGCTCCATTTTCCTTAAGATTTGTCTAGGTTTGGCGTTCCGTCCTGTCCCGTCCCCATCCTCACCGCCGTTGATTGCCCGCGCCGATCTCGTCACCGGCACCACCATGGTGAGCCACTTGTTCTTATCTTCTTTCTGAAAGAAAAAAAATCCTACTTGTATGATTTAGATTGATACTTGTATAATTTTCTGTTCTTACTTTTATTATTGTTTGTTATTATATAGTGCGATGGTTTTGGCCTCCTCCCCCGTCGGCCCTCGTCCTGTTTATGATTCAGATGTGGTATATATTATCTTTTATAACTATTTGTTTCATTTTGTATTTATGACAATTATGCCGACCAACATGGCATAGATGTTTTTATCTAGGAGGTATGTGAACCGGAAATTCCAACCGACCCTCTTGTCAAGAGGTTAAATTTAGTTGAAAAGGAAAACAATTACTTGAATTTTTTTAAAAAGAATTGAGGAGGAGAAGATGAAATTGGATTTGCATATTGCGGATGTCGTCGATGATCACAAGATCAAGATGGATGCAATGCGCGTGAAGATTAGAAAGATTAGGAACTATGCCATTCATACTGAGGTTTGGTATCATTATGCCGTTGGATCAATTGTTTCCTTAGTTGCAATTATGATCGCATTTGTTGTTGCATTGAAATGTTTTACATAGTTTCAATGTATGGTTCAATTAGATGCTCTAGAGAGCTATATATTGTCAATGAGAACTATGTATGAACTTTATGTATTTATTTTTTCCGTAATAACAGTTGATCACTACTATACTTTGGTTTTAATATGATGGTGAACTTCTATTAATTTGGTCACTTCCCTATACATGATGTTCTGTAATGGTTTTTGACACACATAATTATATATAATGCATGTAGATGAACCGGCAATGGATGTACGGTGACAGACGCACCTCCGAATACATTAAGGGCATGTATAATTTTCTTGAAGTGGCTGAGGCAAACAAGAAGAATGGTTTTATGTTTTCTCCATGCCCTATCTGTGGGAATACGAAGTCTTACTCTGACTCGAAAACCCTTCACATCCACCTGCTTGAGAAGGATTTCATGCCACACTATAATGTTTGGACCAAGCATGGAGAAAGAGGGGTTATGATGGAAGACAACGAAGAAGAAGAGGATGATGACAACTATCGTCCCCCTGAATACGATGATGCTGCAACGAAGGAAGATGAAGATCAAGAGGAACCAGAAGATGTGCCCGATGATGATCTTCATGGGGTCTTTGTTGATGCAAAGAGACAATGCCAAAGTGAAAGGGAGAAGTTGAAGTTCGATCGCATGTTAGAGGATCACAAAAAAGGGTTGTACCCAAATTGAAAAAATGGCAACACAAAGCTCGGTATCACACTGGAATTGCTGGAATGGAAGGCAGACAATGGTGTATCTGACAACGGGTTTGAGAAGCTACTAAAAATATTGAAGAATAAGCTTCCAAAGGATAACGAATTGCCCGACAGTACGTACAAAGCAAAGAAGGTTCTATGCCCTCTAGCATTGGAGATGCAGAAGATACATGCATGCCCTAATGACTGCATCCTCTACCGCAATGCGTACAAGGATTTGAACGCATGCCCGGTAGGCGGTGCATTGCGGTATAAGACCAGACGAGATGACCCTGGTGATGTTGAGGGCGAGCGCCCTAGGAAGAGGATTCATGCCAAGGTGACGTGGTATGCTCCTATAATACCATGGTTGAAACATATGCTTAGAAACAAATAGCATGCCAAGTTGATGCGATGACACAAACATGACGGTAAGAAACACGGGAAGTTGAGAGCACCCGCCGACGGGTCGCAGTGGAGAGAAATCGAGAGAACGTGGGGGGACTTTGGAGGTGACGCAAGGAACGTATGGTTTGGTTTAAGCGCGGAGGTCATTAATCCTTTTGGAGAGCAGAGCAGCAATCATAGCACCTGGCCCACGACTCTATGTATCTATAACCTTCCTCCTTGGTTGTGCATTGATGACCCACAAGTATAGGGGATCTATCGTAGTCCTTTCGATAAGTAAGAGTGTCGAACCCAACGAGGAGCAGAAGGAAATGATAAGCGGTTTTCAGCAAGGTATTCTCTGCAAGTACTAAAATAAGTGGTAACAGATAGTTTTGTGATAAGATAAATGGTAACGAGCAACAAGTAACAAAAGTAAATAAAGTGCAGCAAGGTGGCCCAATCATTTTTGTAGCAAAGGACAAGCCTGGACAAACTCTTATAATAGGAAAAGCACTCCCGAGGACACATGGGAATATCGTCAAGCTAGTTTTCATCACGCTCATATGATTCGCGTTCGGTACTTTGATAATTTGATATGTGGGCGGACCGGTGCTTGGGTACTGCCCTTACTTGGACAAGCATCCCACCTATGATTAACCTCTATTGCAAGCATCCACAACTATAACAAAAGTATTAAGGTAAACCTAACCATAGCATGAAACATATGGATCCAAATCAGCCCCTTACGAAGCAACACATAAACTAGGGTTTAAGCTTCTGTCACTCTAGCAACCCATCATCTACTTATTACTTCCCAATGCCTTCCTCTAGGCCCAAATAATGGTGAAGTGCTATGTAGTCGACGTTCACATAACACCACTAGAGGTTAGACAACATACATCTCATCAAAATATCGAACGAATACCAAATTCACATGACTACTAATAGCAAGACTTCTCCCTTGTCCTCGTGAACAAACATAACTACTCACAAAGCATATTCATGTTCATAATCGAGGGTAATATTGTGCATAGAGGATCTGAACATATGATCTTCCACCAAATAAACCAACTAGCATCAACTACAAGGAGTAATCAACACTACTAGCAACCTACTAGCACCAATCCGGACTTGGAGACAAGAATTGGATACAAGAGATGAACTAGGGTTTGGAGATGAGATGGTGCTGATGAAGATGTTGATGGAGATTTCCCTCCCGATGAGAGGAGCGTTGGTGTTGACGATGGTGATGATTTCCCCTCCCGAGGGAAGTGTCCCGGCAGAACAGCTCACGGAGCCCTAGATTGGTTCCGCCAAGGTTTCGCCTGGCGCGTGAGTCTCGTCCCGAAAGGTTCTCTCCTATCTTTTTCTCATCGAAAGACTTCATATGGGAGAAGATGGGCGTCGGAGAGCCACCAGGGGCCCACGAGGTAGGGGGCGCGCCCCCACCCTCGTGAGCAGGGTGTGGGCCCCCTGGCCTTCATCTTTGGCGATGATTTTTCTTTATTTATTTTAAGGTGTTCTGTGGAGTTTCAGGACTTTTGGAGTTGCACAGAATAGTCCTTCAATATTTGCTCCTTTTCCAGCCCAGAATTCCAGCTGCCGACATTCTCCCTCTTCATGTAAACCTTGTAAAATAAGAGATAATAACCATAAGTATTATGACATAACGTGAAATAATAGCCCATAATGCAATAAGTATCGATATAAAAGCATGATGTAAAATGGACGTATCAACTCCCCCAAGCTTAGACCTCGCTTGTCCTCAAGCGAAAAGCCGATAACAATAAATATGTCCTCATGTTTAGAGGTAGAGGCGTCGATAAAAGTAAAATACGGACATGAGGGCATCATGATTACTTCATAACAGCAACATATATAAATTTTGTCATATGATTACTCATGTTCAAGTGATGATCTTCTCACAAAGCCAAAGTATGAATCAAAACTTTATTGGGCACCAACAATTATAATCTCAGTCATTGAAGCAATTGCAATTTATCATAACATCGGAAAGAGTATATGTCAGAGCTTAAAAGCAAGTCCACATACTCAACTATCACTTAGTCCTTCATAATTGCTAACACTCACGCGATACTTGTGGTTACGGAGTTTTAATCGGACACAGAGAAAGATAGGGGCTTATAGTTTTGCCCCACAACTTTTTACCTCAAGGGTAATGTCAACAATAATAATTCATGCTCCCCCACACCCAATTAGATATATATATATATATATATATATATATCATGTTCTTTCCAACATGTTGAGCTTGCCAAAGGATAAAATGAAAAAGGAAGGGTGAAGATCACCGTGACTCTTGCATAGGGTAGATGATAATAATAAAAGATAGGCCCTTCGCAGAGGGATGCAGAGGTTGTCATGCACGTTTAGGGTTGATGCACAAAATCTTAATGCAAAAGAACGTCACTTTGCATTGCCCCTTGCATGTGAACCTTTATTATGCAGTCCGTCGCTTTTATTGCGTCCACAACAAGTTCGTGCAAAGTTTATTTTCTCCACACTAATAAGTCATGCATATTTAGAGAGCAATTTTTTTATTGCTTGCACCGATGACAACTTACTTGAAGGATCTTACTCAATCCATAGGTAGATATGGTGGACTCTCATGGCAAAACTGGTTTAAGGGTATTTGGAAGCACAAGTAGTATTTCTACTTAGTGCTGAGAATTGGATAGCATGAGGGGGAAAGGCAAACTCAACACGGTAGAGGAACCATGGCAACATACTTTATCTCAGATGTAAGAGAACATAACTCATTATGTTGTCTTCCTTGTCCAACATCAACTCTTTAGCATGTCATATTTTAATGAGTGCTCCCAATCATAAAAGATGTCAATGATAATATATCTATATGTGAAACCTCTCTTTCCTTATTACTTCCTATTAATTGGAACGATGACCAAAGCTATATTTGCCAACTCCCAACAACTTTAAATCATCATACTCTTTCTATGTGAAGTCATTACTTTCAATAAGAACAATATGAACTCTTGATTCTTTTTATTCTTTTTCTTCTAATCATCCAAGATCATGGCAAGATACTCAAGCCCTTGACTCAACACTAATCTTTATTATATAGCTCACGGACTTGATTACAAAGAAGGATCATAAAGCAAAACTCAAAACTAGATCATGCCATGACTTTATTCTACTAAATCAAGATAATACTAATAGGATCGAACTAAGGAAAACGGTAAAGATAGGAGTTGTGATGGTGATACGATACCAGGGCACCTCCCCCAAGCTTGGCAGTTGCCAAGGGGAGTGCCCATACCCATGTGATTATGTCCTCGGAGGTGATGGAGGTGGTGATGATGACGGTGGGTAATCGCACATCAAGCGTAAAAGTTCCTCCAACTTGCGGATAATGTTCTTGAGCCCGGAAATATGATCCTTCAACAAAATATTCTCCTGTGTAAGATACTTGTTCTGTATGCGGGCTAACTCAATAATCTGGAAGGCTTCAATCTCTGTTGGAGTGAAAAGGTTAGGTAAAGGTTGAGGGATGTCTTCTTCTTTCACCACCGGAGCTTGAACCTCCATAGCCTTCTTGATCCTTTCATCCTTGCTGATCTCTTCTGGTTCCTCTCTTTTCAACTCAATATTCAATAGCCAGGCATCCTTGTCTTCGTGGTTGGAGGAGGTAGAAGTCATGGTGCTCTAAATCTGCAACAGAAATAGCTCGAAACGAAAACAAAGGATATTTGTGTGATACGAGAGTCAAAACCTTCGGGAGTATATATAATGAATTTTTACCGACCAAAATACGTATCGTGCAAGGAAACGGAGTCCGGAGGGCACACGAGGTTCTCACGAGGTAGGGTCGCCACGGGCGCCCTCCACCCTCGTGGAGGCCTCGTGTCCTCCTCGGACTGCTACTTATTTTTCTAATTTTCTAAATATTCCAAAACGGAGAAAGTTTACTTACCATACCACATACCTATTCCTTTTCGGGGTCTGGAACGTTCTGTAAAGTGTCCCTTATGTACTCCTACGGGGTTACGGTTTTAATAACATTAGTTTCAACATTTATAGGATTACCTGAGATATAGTGTTTGATTTTTGACTGTTCACCACCTTCGGATTTGTGCCTGCGAAGTTGTTGATTTTTATGGCACCGGGACGATAGACCTCCTCGATAACTGTAACGCCCCGGATCCGATGCGCCAGGTGTCCGCCAGTTATTCGCCGTCTTTGCCATGTCATTTGCTTGCGTGTTGCACTTTGCCATGTCATCATATGCATTTCATATCATGTCATCATGTGCATTTCATTTTGCATACGTGTTCGTCTCATGCATCCGAGCATTTTCCTCGTTGTCCGTTTTGCAATCCGGCACTCCTATGTCCCCCGGCGTCCCCTTTTATCTCTTGTTGTGAGTGGGTGTTAAACTTTCTCGGAATGGCCCGAGGTTTGCCAAGCGGCCTTGGTATAGCACCGGTAGACCGCCTGTCAAGTTTCGTGCCATTTGGAGGTCGTTTGATACTCCAACGGTTAACCGGGTAACAATAAAGCCCTCTTTGAGTTGCATCCCAACACCCCTTCCAAAGTGGCCCAAAACCCATCTAACTCCCCTCCATGTTCTCGGTCGTTCGATCACGATCGCGTGGCCGAAAACCGCTCCTCTTTTGGACTCTCCTAGCTCCCAGAATCTATAAATAACCCCTCCCCCCGAAATTCGCGGATGAAACCCTCCAAACCATAGCAGTTTTCCCTCCTCGCGCCGCCGGACGCGTCCGCCCGCGCTGGACACGTCCGCCGGCCACGTCCTCCGGGCCAATCAGAGCCGCCACCTCAGCAGCCGCCGCCGCCCACCGAATCTCGCCGCCACGTGCCCCGTGCCTTTGTCCTCGCTGTCGTGCCGGCGAGCCCGGATCGGACCCGCCCGCCCGCTGCGCCGCCGCCGCTTGCCGCCCGTCCTCGCCGGCGCTGCTGCCGCCCGCTGGTGGCCGGAACCGCCGCCGTTCGCCGCTCACCCGCCGCGGTTCAGCGCGCCAGATCTCATGAGCCTCCTCGCTGAGCCCCGCGCCGCCACGGAGCGCCAGCGCCGCCGCCTCCGCCTCCGGCCGGCGCTCCCACAGGCTGGCCTTGGGCGCGCCTGGCGCCGCCTGGCGGCATGCCTCGCCGCCTGCCGGCGGGAGCAGAGAGCTCCTCCGCCTCCTCCGGCTCGGGTCCGCCGGATCCGCGGATCTGCCCCCTCCCGAAGCGCCTCCGACCACCCGGCCATCTCGGCGTCCCCCAAGAGCGAACTCCGCGAGACCCGCCTCGGCCTCGAATCCGTGCGAACCCTAAGGTTGACCCGTTTTCCTTCTAAGTCCCAGATCACTTACATAATCATGCCATGTTCATTGCATCACATCTCTCGCATCCGTAGTCTGTTTCGTGCGTATAATATGTCAAATTGTTCGTCTCGACGAGTAGATCATTTCATTCCATTGCATCATTTTCATTTGAGCTCATCTTGATGCCCGAAATGCTGTCGGAAGAGTGCATGTTGATGTTAATCTGCTGAAACTGTTATAACTTGCTGTTTTATCATGTTTGCCATGATTGATGTGTGCATCCTATGAGGTTGAGCTCTACATGAATGTTGATCTATGCCATGCCATCTTTCCAGGGGTGTTAACCATGTATTTTTGTGAGTTGTGTGCTGAGTTTATCAAGCTTGCTAAGTAGGGTAGTTGCTGTTACTGTTTTGCTAGGCAGATTCTGTTATAATTTGTTGCTATGTTAACATGCTTCTACTAATCATTCTATGCATAATCTGGAGATTCTCTATAAACATGTTTTGATCTACATGTCATGCTCTATCCATTCATGCCCTTGGTTGCAATTATAGCCTGCTGGTACATGTTGTAATCTTGCTCCAAAGTTGCTTGAAAATGTTGCTGTCAGCCTTTTAACATTAAGTTCACTTGTTCCCATGTGTTTTCCTAGTGATCCATGCACCCTATGAACTTGCTATTGCCATGTTTAGCTTAATAAATATGCCTTCTTACTGTTGGGTGCCTTGCCATGCCATGTATTGCTCTGTGGTGAGTGGTTCAAGCTCACGAACATGCCTACTTATTGTTGTTCCTGCCATGTTTGAATCTGTAATATAACTTGCCATGTTTACATGGGTGCCATCATATTTTCTTTGCCTTTTTGGCTCATGGTCAGTAAGGGACTTTTGATCTATGCTATTAGTAGATTCATGCCATGCCTTTGTTTGCCATGATAAGTTCCTGTAATATGTTGTTTGCTTGCTCTAAACATTGCAACTCGATGTTATTTCGCTAAAGTCTAAACTGTTTTATTTGCAATCTTACCATGTGTTTTGGAGCATGTTCTAGTGATTTCTGGAGATAGCTCAGTGTTCATGTTTTGTTATGCTTTACCAGTACTTCATGCCCATGTCTTTTGTTCTTATGTTGAGATGCCTGTAGCATGTTGTTTTGATGCTTGCAAGATGCCTAGTTCTGTTTTGGACAGATTGTTGCTATGACTTGTATAGTGTGTGTGTGTTGCACCGTTGCTCCGTTTTGAGTGTGCTCTATATGAAACTTGCTTGTTTTTGCATGTAGATTCATATTATCATGTTGCATCCTTGTTTTGGTGTGTTTGCTTGATGTTTGGGTGCATTTTGCATCAATGCCATGTTTAACTTGTTTTGCTCATATCTTCTAGGCCGTAGCTCCGAATCTAATGAACTTTATATGTAACTTGACTAGAATTTCGTGTAGATCCTCTTGGTGCTCTTTAACTTTCTGTTTAACAACTTGAACATAAGGTTTATTCAGTTCTGGACCAATTTCGAAATATGCATATGAGGACTTACCGGAATTGTTATATGTTGTTCCCGGCCTCATTTAAACTTGCCTTGATGTGTTGTTCTTGTTTGCGTCTTCTCTTGCCATGAATAGCTTCATGTAGCTTGGTCATGCATCATGCTTGTTGTGCACCATGTCTTGTTCATGTGTGGTGTGTTTACCTATGTTGTGTGCTTCTTCTCGATAGTTCCCGTTTCGTTGCGATCGTGAGGATGCGTTAAATCTCACGGTGGTTCGTCTTCGTGGCTTCATCTTCTTCATGGATTTGTTCTTCTTCCTTGCGGGATTTCAGGCAAGATGACCGCTACCCTGGATCTCACTACTAACATTGCTATGCTAGTTGCTTCGTTCTATCGCTATGCTGCGCTACCTATTACCAGTTTATCAAGCCATCCCATATTGCCATGAACCCCTAACCTTTGACACCTTTCCTATGCAAACCGTTGTTTGGCTATGTTACCGCTTTGCTCAGCCCCTCTTATAGCGTTGATAGTTGCAGGTGAAGTTGAAGATTTCTCCATGGTGGACAGGGTTTTGATGGGATATCACAATATCTCTTATATTATTAATGCATCTATATATTTGGTAAAGGGTGGAAGGCTCGGCCTTATGCCAGTGTTTTGTTCCACTCTTGCCGCCCTAGTTTCCGCCATACCGTGTTATGTTCCCGGATTTTATGTTCCTAACGCGGTCGGGTGATTTATGGGACCCCCCTGACAGTTCGTTTTGAATAAAACTTGTCCAGCAAGGCCCAACATTGGTTTTACCATTTGCCCCACCACCACCTACTTTTTCTCTTGGGAGTCGCTCTCTCGAGGGTCATCTTTATTATAGCCCCCCTGGGCCAGTGCTTGTCTAAGCGTTGGTCCAAACTAGAGCACCGTGCGGGACCATTCCTTGGCAACTTGGATTCGTCGGTACCTGTACGCTTCGCTTATCCGGTGTTGCCCTGAGAACGAGATATGTGCAGCTCCTATCGGGATTGTCGGCGCATCGGACAGCTTTGCTGGTCTTGTTTTACCATTGCATGTCTTGATGTACCGGGATTCCGAGACTGATCGGGTCTTCCTGGGAGAAGGTCTATTCCTTCGTTGATTGCCAGAGCTTGTTATGGGCTAAGTTGGGACACCCCTGCAGGGTTTAAACTTTCGAGAGCCGTGCCCGCGGTTATGTGGCAGATGGGAATTTGTTAATGTCCGGTTGTAGATAACTTGAGACTTGATCCGAATTAAAATGCATCAACCGCGTGTGTAGCCATGATGGTCTCTTCTCGGCGGAGTCCGGGAAGTAAACACGGTTTCTGTGTTATGTTTGACGTAAGTAGGTGTTCAGGATCACCTCTTGATCATTGCTAGCTTCACGACCGTTCCGCTTGTTCTCTTCTCGCTCTTATTTGCGTATGTTAGCCACAGTATATGCTTAGTCGCTGCTGCAACCTCACCACTTTACCCCTTCCTTTCCCATTAAGCTTTGCTAGTCTTGATAACCATGGTAATGGGATTGCTGAGTCCTCGTGGCTCACCAGATACTTCCAAAACCAGTTTGCAGGTGCCTATGTTACCGAGCAGGTCACACAAGCAAGCTCAAGGAGGAGCTCGATGAAGATCTTTCCCTTTGTGTTGTTTCGTTCTAGTTGATCAGTAGTGGAGCCCAGTTGGGGTCGACCAGGGACCTTTTGTCGCATTTGGGGTTCTTTTATTTTGGTTCCGTAGTCGGACCTTGATTGTATCTGGATGATGTAATGCTTTATTCATGTAATTGCGTGAAGTGGCGATTGTAAGCCAACTATGTATCTCTTTCCCTTATGTATTACATGGGTTGTGTGAAGATTACCTCACTTGCGACATTGCTTTCAATGCGGTTATGCCTCTAAGTCGTGCTTCGACACGTGGGAGATATAGCCGCATCGAGGGCGCTAAGTTGGTAATCGAGCCTTCCCGACCTTAGGAGCCCCACCGCTTGATCGTTTTTTGCGGCCATTGTGTCTAGAAAATGTTTTGAGTCATTTAGGATTATATATATCGGAGAGTTAGGAATTCTTTTTACTCCCCAGTCTCTTCATCGCCTCGTAAGGCATCCCGACGAGAGTTTTGACTCTTCTCTTCTCAAATTTCACTAAATTTTTTTAGGATCACGCTGGTATCTTGGAATCGTTCGATGGTTTTATGATGAGAACATTGTCTTGGTGCCTCTGTCGGGGTTTAGTGGAAGTGTCCCGGGGAGTTGAGCTCTGAGGTGTTGTCGTCATAATTTTATCGTTGCAGTTCTGGAATACCTGAGTTTAGTACGCCGACATCGAGAAATTGGGACAGTTCCTGGAATGAGGTCTATTACGAACTCAACATCTCTATCAGGTGGAACACCTGGCAATTCTTCTGGAAAGACATCCGGAAAGTCACGGTGTCCAACGCACTCACCACACTGCGTTGGGTCCAACCGTGCACTCCCCGCACCTCACCACCCACTCTACCTCAAGTTCGCCTCCACCCGAACTCCGGTGGCCGCCAAGGTCGTCGCCGGCGCCAACTCCGGCCACCCCGACCCCAACGGACTCCACCAAGAGCGCGCTCGTCCTCGGCCCACTCCGATGGCCTCCATGACCCATTTGGTGGCCGGAACGGCCAAAACCACTTCCGCCACCGCGTCGGGCTCGCCGGCGGCTAAACGCCGGCACCGCTGGCTTTGACTTTGACCACGGGTGGGCCCAGGTTGACCCGTTGAGTCACTGACAAGTGGGGCCCAGCCCTGTTAATTAACCTAGTTTAGTTTTAATTAAATTCTAACTAAGCTAATCGCACTGACACCCTGGACCCACGCGTCAGGTTTGACCTAGACCGGGTCTGTTGACCTGCTGAGGTCAGCGTGATGCAATGCTGACGCAGTAATTATTTCTGGATTTATTTTTATTCAGGAAATTCCAGAAATTGTTGCAAACTTCAAAAATTCATAGAAAATAATCTGTAGCTCCAAATGAAACAAATTATATATGAAAAATGATCAGAAAAATCCAATCTTTCCAACTGTACTAGTTTCATGCATGTTTACAGAAGCTAACCTGCTGTTTTTCACAGAACAAGATAAAGCACTTTAAATGGAACCCCGATAACCCAGTACGGAGGTGAGTACGGGAGTATTGCCATAGCTCGTATAACGGATGCTTTTCGAAGGTTGAGGTACACGATTTCCGAAGGTTTCTTGGTTATGTGTTGACGGATGGATACAGCTGGATGTAGGTATTGTTAGTTTGGGTGAGATATATTGCTTCCCCTGTATCCCCAACACCAGATTGCATAACCAGAAAGTTTCGGGAGTTTATAGGTGGGAATTCAAGTAGCTCCTAGAATATCTTTTCAACAGATGCATGATATGGGATTGGGTAAATCTCTATCATATGTATTTGTTCAGGCTTATTCTGCAAGCCAATCCTTTGTTTTGTTTTGAGTTGTGGTATTTGAGTTGCTTCAATGTCAAGTGTTGATTCCATACCTTTCAAACGGTGTTCTCATATTGCTATGTGAATACTAATCCTTTTGATCATTGATTTTGTCATGTCAACTCCTTTCCAACCGGTGTGCTTCTCTTCAAGTGGATCCCATCATTTTTCCCATCCGCAAGATCAAATCTAAGTTTTCTCAACGGTGATTGTTTCATCCGTCCCAAGTTGACTTTGTTTTCCCGCCCTCCCACCCTTTTTCTTCAAGGACACAGATTTCTTAATCAAGTATCCAGTTATTCATGTGAAGTTTCTCCATTCTTTTCCGTCAATGTTCTTACCCGGTGGTTCTCAAGAAGATGTTCTACTAGTTCGTCATTCCTCTTTCCTTTCTCTTCTCCGGTGGATTCAAGTCAAGTTTTGTTGATCATACCTTTTTCCTCATTTCAATGTCTTCTCATACCGGTGCACCTCATTATCATTCTACTTCTTGCTATTTGTTATTCCGGAGTGCTCAAGATATCTTGAAGATTCGTGTTTCCACTCTACATTCGTTCAAGTAATTTAATTCAACCGGTGCAACATCTCTTTTAAATCATTTCCAACGGTGTTTTCTTTTGAGTGGGCCATAACCCACAGGTCTTTTCCCAGGATCTTACCTGACTCTTCTAATTTATCCGGAGCGATTCTCAAATTCCTTTCAAAGTTTGACGTAAGAATGAGTTATCATCAGTCACATGCCTTCTCCAAGGTCATTTTCAAATTCTTTTCATCTTTGGCTCAACCTTTCCTCTTTTAATCCTTCCGGAGTGTCTCAACAATTCATGGTCGTGTTTCTCCTTGTCATTCTTAGCTTTGAAGACCGAAGAAGAGTTTTTCCTCTAAATCTTGTCCGTTCTTCCGAAGATTCATGGTTCTAGCTTCATGTTATCCTCTCATATTATCCCGTTTGTCAGATATTCTTTCTTAACCATCCGGAGTATGCCAGGAGTTGATTCCTGTTTCTTTTCACTGGAGGCATCATTCTTGTTATCATTCTCTATTTATCCCGACACTTCGATCAAATGCTCTTTAATCAGCTCGAGTTCCTCCTATTCTTTTGCATCTAAATCCCCTCTAGCATATTGGTTCTTCTAATTCTTCCCGGTGATTCATTCTCCCTCATCATTCGATTTTCGAATTCTTACGGTGGTTCGTTCAAGAGTTCTCTTTCTTTGTTATCATATCAATTCATTTGTTGTTCCAATCCTACCGGTGGTTTGTTGAAGACCTTCTCAAGTTTCGATATATCTCTTTTAATCCTTTCTACGGGAATAAGTAGTATGCCAAATCCGTTGCTTGTCATCAATTAAATTTGATGAAGGATAAGCATACAATAAATCTTATTCTTATTTCCTTGAGGTGATTCAATTCTTCTCTTTTCCGGAGTTCCAACTTTTCCACATTATCTCGTCGCGAAGCTCCATCTAAATCATCGCAAGGCTTCACCTTGTGTTTTCAACTTCTCTTTCTTTCTATCATCCTTTTATTATCGGAGTTCTTCATGGAGGCTCTACATGGTGGGTCGTCAAGGATTCCTTTCATTCTTCAATTGTTCTTCAAGATTTCTCTCGAAGTTATGATCTGCCAAGCTATACTCAAAAATTAAACAGGGTGCCCAACACTTGTTTTGTTTTGAGAAGCTCAAGTATTCTTCATCTTGCATTCCAAAGTGCAATTCTTTCTGCCTTATCTTTTGAGGTGGTGTTATGTCACTCTTGACAATTTCCTTCTTGTTTCATGATTCATATGTTGTCAAGAATGAGGTATTTTAAATCCATCAATCCCTTTGTTGGAGTTATCTTGGGTTATATTTCACCTAAAGCCTTCCCTAAGGGTTTTGCTATTTGTGATGCTTATCAATAATCCAAGTTATCTCTCTATCATCTTGGTGGAAGAAGTTTTCATCTCTTCGGTGTTCTCAATCAAATCAATGGTTCCATTTGTGGCCGGTTGTTACCTCATAATCTTGAGATGTTTTCCATAAGCCCACTACAAGCTTATTCGTTTCGTTGTTGATTTTCCAACAACTCCGTTCAATTCTTCTTTGCAAGGATGCTTTCCAAGCTCATTTGGGGCAGAAGTTGGCATTTTCTTCTCCATTCTTCTATTTCAATGATCTATCTTCTATTCTTTCTTCCGGAGGCATGGTGATGTTGCTCTTTTCACACATCATCTCGAATTTTGAGGATCATGTTTTTCATGCTTATCCATTTCACCGGACTGTTGTGTCTATCATTCCTATTTTAACCGGAGTCGCATCCAAGTGCTTTCATTTTGCCAAGTTAAAATTCTATTACTTCCATTTCCAACCGGAGTGTTGTATCATCTCTTCAATATCTTTTCATCTCATCAAGTTTTCCTTCTTCTTTCAGTCGGAGTGCTGCCCAAATTATATCAATCTTATTCCTTCTCTATCTAGTTTTAACCGGAGTGGTTTCAATATCTATCTAATCACTAAACCTCTTGGTTCTCATCATATTCCTTGTTCCTCTTGGCCAACGAATTGTTTGCAATCTTGGTCATCTCCGTTATTTTGTTTCTTTCAATGTGTTCAACCTCTCAAGGTTCTTTGGTTTCACTCGTTCGTCAAAGAAGCAACTTAGTTTTACCTCTCCTCTTCCTGTTCCTTTTCCCTCCGGTGCCATCCTAGATCTCGGGACGAGATCCTCTCGTAGTGATGGAGTGTTGTAACGCCCCGGATCCGATGCGCCAGGTGTCTGCCAGTTATTCGCCGTCTTTGCAATGTCATTTGCTTGCGTGTTACACTTTGCCATGTCATCATATGCATTTCATATCATGTCATCATGTGCATTTCATTTTGCATACGTGTTCGTCTCATGCATCCGAGCATTTTCCCCGTTGTCCGTTTTGCAATCCGGCACTCCTATGTCCCCCGGCGTCCCCTTTTGTCTCCTGTTGTGAGTGGGTGTTAAACTTTCTCGGAATGGCCCGAGGTTTGCCAAGCGGCCTTGGTATAGCACCGGTAGACCGCGTGTCAAGTTTCGTGCCATTTGGAGGTCGTTTGATACTCCAACGGTTAACCGGGTAACCGTAAAGCCCTCTTGGAGTTGCAGCCCAACACCCCTTCCAAAGTGGCCCAAAACCCATCTAACTCCCCTCCATGTTCTCGGTCGTTCGATCACGATCGCGTGGCCGAAAACCGCTCCTCTTTTGGACTCTCCTAGCTCCCAGAATCTATAAATAACCCCTCCCCCCGAAATTCGCGGATGAAACCCTCCAAACCCTAGCAGTTTTCCCTCCTCGCGCCGCCGGACGCGTCCGCCCGCGCCGGCCACGTCCTCCGGGCCAATCAGAGGCCACCACCTCAGCAGCCGCCGCCGCCCACCGAATCTCTGCCCGCCACGTGCCCCTTCGCTTTGTCCCGCCGCGCGGCTGCCCGGCGAGCCCGGATCGACCCGCCCGCTTCGCGCCGCCGCCTGCCGCCCGTCCTCGCGCGGGCGCTGCCGCCCGCCGGGCGCCGGAACCGCCGCCGTTCGCCGCTCACCCGCGCCGCGGTTCAGCGCCGCAGCATCGCGAAACCTCCGCGCTGAGCCCCGCGCCATGGAGCGCCAGCGCCGCCGCCTCCGCCTCCGCCGGCGCTCCTCATTGTGGTTGCTTGGCGCGCCGGCCGCGCCGGCCGGCTGGCCTCGCTCGCCGCTTGCGCCGGGAGCAGGAGCTCCTCCGGCCTCCCTCCGGCTCGGGTCCGGCCGGGATCCGCCGGATCCGCCCCCTCCCCCCGAGCGTCTCCGACCACCCCGGCCATCTCCGGCGTCCCCCAAGACGAACTCCGGCGAGACCCGCGTCGTGCCTCGTAATCCGTGCGAACCCTAAGGTTGACCCCGTTTTTCCTTCTAAGTCCCCGTATCACTTACATAATCATGCCATGTTCATTGCATCACATCTCTGCATCCGTAGCTCCGTTTCGTGCGTATAATATGTCAAATTGTTCGTCTCGACGAGTAGATCATTTCATTCCACTGCATCATTTTTATTTGAGCTCATCTTGATGCCCGAAATGCTGATGGAAGAGTGCATGTTGATGTTAATCTGCTGAAACTGTTATAACTTGTTGTTTTATCATGCTTGCCATGATTGATGTGTGCATCCTATGAGGTTGAGCTCTACATGAATGTTGATCTATGCCATGCCATCTTTCCAGGGGTGTTAACCATGTATTTTTGTGAGTTGTGTGCTGAGTTTATCAAGCTTGCTAAGTAGGGTAGTTCTTTATTCTTTGTTTTGCTAGGCAGATTCTGTTATAATTTGTTGCTATGTTAACATGCTTCTACTAATCATTCTATGCATAATCTGGAGATTCTCTATAAACATGTTTTGATCTACATGTCATGCTCTATCCATTCATGCCCTTGGTTGCAATTATAGCCTGCTGGTACATGTTGTAATCTTGCTCCAAAGTTGCTTGAAAATGTTGCTGTCAGCCTGTTAACATTAAGTTCACTTGTTCCCATGTGTTTTCCTAGTGATCCATGCACCCTATGAACTTGCTATTGCCATGCTTAGCTTAATAAACATGCCTTCTTACTGTTGGGTGCCTTGCCATGCCATGTATTGTTCTGTGGTGAGTGGTTCAAGCTCACGAACATGCCTACTTATTGTTGTTCCTGCCATGTTTGAATCTGTAATATAACTTGCCATGCTTACATGGGTGCCATCATATTTTCTTTGCCTTTTTGGCTCATGGTCAGTAAGGGACTTTTGATCTATGATATTAGTAGATTCATGCCATGCCTTTGTTTGCCATGATAAGTTCCTGTAATATGTTGTTTGCTTGCTCTAAACATTGCAACCTGATGTTATTTCTGCTAAAGTCTGAAACTGTTATTATTTGCAATCTTACCATGTGTTTTGGAGCATGTTCTAGTGATTTCTGGAGATAGCTCAGTGCTCATGTTTTGTTATGCTTTACCAGTACTTCATGCCCATGTCTTTTGTTCTTATGTTGAGATGCTGTAGCATGTTGTTTTGATGCTTGCAAGATGCCTAGTTGCTGTTTTGGACAGATTGTTGCTATGACTTGTATAGTGTGTGTGTGTGTGTTGCACCGTTGCTCCGTTTTGAGTGTGCTCTATATGAAACTTGCTTGTTTTTGCATGTAGCTTCATATTATCATGTTGCATCCTTGTTTTGGTGTATTTGCTTGATGTTTGGGTGCATTTTGCATCAATGCCATGTTTAACTTGTTTTGTTCATATCTTCTAGGCCGTAGCTCCGAATCTAATGAACTTTATATGTAACTTGACTAGAATTTCGTGTAGATCCTCTTGGTGATCTTTAACTTGCTGTTTAACAACTTGAACATAAGGTTTATTCAGTTCTGGACCAATTTCTAAATATGCATATGAGGACTTACCGGAATTGTTATATGTTGTTCCCGGCCTCATTTAAACTTGCCTTGATGTGTTGTTCTTGTTTGCATCTTCTCTTGCCATGTATAGCTTCATGTAGCTTGGTCATGCATCATGCTTGTTGTGCATCATGTCTTGTTCATGTGTGGTGTGTTTACCTATGTTGTGTGCTTCTTCTCGATAGTTCCCGTTTCGTTGCGATCGTGAGGATGCGTTCGTCTACGTGTGGTTCGTCTTCGTGGCTTCATCTTCTTCATGGATTTGTTCTTCTTCCTTGCGGGATTTCAGGCAAGATGACCGCTACCCTGGATCTCACTACTATCATTGCTATGCTAGTTGCTTCGTTCTATCGCTATGCTGCGCTACCTATTACCTGTTTATAAAGCCATCCCATATTGCCATGAACCCCTAACCTTTGAAACCTTTCTTATGCAAACCGTTGTTTGGCTATGTTACCGCTTTGCTCAGCCCCTCTTATAGCGTTGATAGTTGCAGGTGAAGTTGAAGATTTCTCCATGGTGGACAGGGTTTTGTTGGGATATCACAATATCTCTTATATTATTAATGCATCTATATATTTGGTAAAGGGTGGAAGGCTCGGCCTTATGCCTGGTGTTTTGTTCCACTGGTTGCCGCCCTAGTTTCCGTCATACCGGTGTTATGTCCCGGATTTTGCGTTCCTAACGCGGTCGGGTGATTTATGGGACCCCCCTGACAGTTCGTTTTGAATAAAACTTGTCCAGCAAGGCCCAACATTGGTTTTACCATTTGCCTCACCACCACCTACTTTTTCCCTTGGGAGTCGCTCTCTCGAGGGTCATCTTTATTATAGCCCCCACGGGCCAGTGCTCGTCTAAGCATTGGTCCAAACTAGAGCACCGTGCGGGACCATTCCTTGGCAACTTGGATTCGTCGGTACCTGTACGCTTTGCTTATCCGGTGTTGCCCTGAGAACGAGATATGTGCAGCTCCTATATGGATTGTCGGTGCATCGGGCGGCTTTGCTGGTCTTGTTTTACCATTGTCGAAATGTCTTGATGTACCGGGATTCCGAGACTGATCGGGTCTTCCTGGGAGAAGGTCTATTCCTTCGTTGATCGTGAGAGCTTGTTATGGGCTAAGTTGGGACACCCCCGCAGGATTTAAACTTTCGAGAGCCGTGCCCGCGGTTATGTGGCAGATGGGAATTTGTTAATGTCTGGTTGTACATAACTTGACACTTGATCCGAATTCAAACGCATCAACCGCGTGTGTAGCCGTGATGGTCTCTTCTCGGCGGAGTCCGGGAAGTGAACACGGTTTCTGTGTTATGTTTGACGTAAGTAGGTGTTCAGGATCACCTCTTGATCATTGCTAGCTTCACGACCGTTCCGCTTGTTCTCTTCTCGCTCTTATTTGCGTATGTTAGCCACCATATATGCTTAGTCGCTGCTGCAACCTCACCACTTTACCCCTTCCTTTCCCATTAAGCTTTGCTAGTCTTGATACCCATGGTAATGGGATTGCTGAGTCCTCGTGGCTCACCAGATACTTCCAAAACCAGTTTGTAGGTGCCTATGTTACCGAGCAGGTGACGCAACCAAGCTCAAGGAGGAGCTCGATGAAGATCTTGCCCTTTGTGTTGTTTCGTTCTAGTTGATCAGTAGTGGAGCCCAGTTGGGGTCGACCGGGGACCTTTTGTCGCATTTGGGGTTCTTCTTTTATTTTGGTTCCGTAGTCGGACCTTGATTGTATCTGGATGATGTAATGCTTTATTCATGTAATTGCGTGAAGTGGCGATTGTAAGCCAACTATGTATCTCTTTCCCTTATGTATTACATGGGTTGTGTGAATATTACCTCACTTGCGACATTGCTTTCAATGCGGTTATGCCTCTAAGTCGTGCTTCGACACGTGGGAGATATAGCCGCATCGAGGGTGTTACAATAACGTAAGGACCTTCCCATTTGGAGAGAAGTTTCCCTGCAAAAAATCTTAAACAAGAGTTGTATAGCAATACATAATCACCTACATAAAACTCACGCTTTTGTATCCTTTTATCATGCCACCTTTTAACTTTTTCTTTAAACAACTTGGCATTTTCATAAGCTTGGGTTCTCCAGTCATTAAGAGAGCTAATATCAAATAACCTCTTCTCACAGGAAAGTTTAAAATCATAGTTAAGCTCCTTAATAGCCCAATATGCCTTATGTTCTAGTTCGAGAGGTAAATGACATGCTTTTACATAAACCATTTTATACGGAGACATACCCATAGGATTTTTATATGCAGTTCTATAGGCCCATAATGCATCATTCAGTTTCTTGGACCAATTCTTTCTAGACCTATTGACAGTCTTTTGCAGAATTAATTTGAGCTCTCTATTGCTCAATTCCACCTGACCACTAGACTGCGGGTGATATGGAGGTGCAATTCTATGATGAACATCGTATTTAGCAAGCATCTTACGGAAAGCACCATGAATAAAGTGTGAACCACCATGAGTCATTAAGTATCTAGGGACTCCAAACCTCGGAAAAATAACTTCCTTAAGCATTTTAATAGAAGTGTTGTGATCAGCACTACTAGTTGGAATAGCTTCTACCCACTTAGTGACGTAGTCAAGAGCAACTAAAATATGAGTGTAACCATTAGAGGCAGGAAAAGGTCCCATATAATCAAAACCCCAAACATCAAATGGCTCAATAACAAGTGAATAATTCATAGGCATTTCTTGACGTCTACTGATATTACCAATTCTTTCACATTCATCACAAGACAAAACAAACTTACGGGCATCCTTGAAGAGAGTAGGCCAATAAAAACCGGATTGCAATACCTTATGTGCAGTTCTATCTCCAGCGTGGTGTCCTGTTGGGGAACATAGTAATTTCAAAAAATTTCCTACGCACATGCAAGATCATGGTGATGCATAGCAACGAGAGGGGAGAGTGTCATCTACGTACCCTCGTAGACTGTAAGCAGAAGTGTTATGACAACGCAGTTGATGTAGTCGTACGTCTTCACGATCCGACCGATCCAAGTACCGAACATACGGCACCAACAAGTTCAGCACACGTTCAGCTCGATGACGATCCCCGGACTCCGATCCAGCAGGGTGTCGGGGATGAGTTCTACCAGCACGACAGCGTGGTGACGATGATGATGTTCTACCAACACAGGGCTTCGCCTAAGCACCGCAACGATATGGCTGAGGTGGAATATGGTGGAGGAGGGCACCGCACACGGCTAAGGAACGATCATGAAGATCAACTTGTGTGTCTAGAGGTGCCCCTCCTATGTATATAAAGGAGGGGAGGAGGAGGGGGCCGGCCAAGGGGGTGGCACACCCTAGGAGGGGGAAACCTACTCCAAGTAGGTTTGCCCCCTCCCTTTCCTATTCCAAGAAGGAGGGGGAAGGAAGGAGTGGGAGAGGGGAAAGGCAAGGGGGCCGCCGCCCCCCCTTCCTTGTCCTATTTGGACTCAAGGGGAGGGGGCGCGCCTCTTGCCCTGGCCGGCCCCTCTCTCTCTCCACTAGGGCCCAACAAGGCCCATTAGTTCCCGAGGGGGTTCCGGTAACCCTCCAGCACTCCGGTTTTCTCCGAAAACACCCGAAACACTTCCGGTGTCCGAATATAGTCGTCCAATATATCAATCTTTATGTCTCGACCATTTTGAGACTCCTCATCATGTTCGTGATCACATCCGGGACTTCGAACAACCTTCGGTACATCAAAACTTATAAACTCGTAATAAAGCTGTCATCGTAACGTTAAGCGTGCGGACCCTACGGGTTCGAGAACTATGTAGACATGACCTAGAACTATTCTCGGTCAATAATCAATAGCGGAACCTGGATGCTCATATTGGCTCCTACATATTCTACGAAGATCTTTATCGGTCAAACCGCATAACAACATACGTTGTTCCCTTTGTCATCGGTATGTTACTTGCCCGAGATTCGATCGTCGGTATCCAATACCTAGTTCAATCTCGTTACCGGCAAGTCTCTTTACTCGTTACGTAATGCATCATTCCATAACCAACTCATTGGTCGATTGCTTGCAAGGCTTATAGTGATGTGCATTACCGAGAGGGCCAGAGATACCTCTCCGACAATCGGAGTGACAAAACCTAATCTCGAATACGCCAACTCAACATGTACCATTGGAGACACTGTAGAGCTCCTTTATAATCACCCAGTTACGTTGTGACGTTTGGTAGCACACAAAGTGTTCCTCCGGTAAACGGGAGTTGCATAATCTCATAGTTGTAGGAACTTTGTATAAGTCATGAAGAAAGCAATAGCAACATACTAAACGATCAAGTGCTAGGCTAACGGAATGGGTCAAGTTAATCACATCATTCTCCTAATGATGTGATCCCATTAATCAAATGACAACTCATGTCTATGGTTAGGAAACATAACCATCTTTGATTAATGAGCTAGTCAAGTAGAGGCATACTAGTGACATTATGTTTGTCTATGTATTCACACATGTATCATGTTTCCGGTTAATACAATTCTAGCATGAATAATAAACATTTATCATGATATGTGGAAATAAATAATAACTTTATTATTGCCTCTAGGGCATATTTCCTTCATGTCCTCCATAGGCTTCGGAGTGACACTTGCATAGGATCTGTTCCTGTTCATGCTCAGGTACACAACGTCTAATAACACCATCTACTCCTTCTTTATAAAGATGTGGGTCATCCCAAAAGTAATGTCGCAAGTCATAGAAAAACTTTTTCTTTTGTTGGTATCTGAAGCTAGGCGGTATAATTTTAGCAACAATATAATTAGCATAATCAGCATACCAAGGAGTGCTACGAGAAGTACTTATGACATTTAATTGCTCATCAGGAAAGCTATCATCAATAGGTAGTGGGTCATCAAGAACATTCTCTAGCCTAGACAAGTTGTCAGCAACGGGGTTCTCAGCTCCTTTTCTATCAACAATATGTAAATCAAATTCTTGAAGCAAGAGAACCCATCTAATGAGTCTAGGTTTTGCATCTTTCTTTTCCATAAGATATTTAATAGCAGCATGATCTGTATGAATAGTTACTCTAGAATCAACAATATAGGGTCAGAACTTATCACAAGCAAATACAACCGCTAAAAGTTCCTTTTCGGTAGTAGCATAATTTCTTTCAACATTGTCTATAGTCTTACTAGCATAATGGATAATTCAATTTCTTAGCAACTCTTTGCCCTAGAACAGCACCTATAGCATAATCACCAGCATCACACATAATTTCAAAGGGTAAATTCCAATCAGGTGGCTGAACAACAGGTGTAGAGACTAATGCTTTCTTAAGTATTTCAAATGCTTCTACACAATCATCATCAAAGACAAATGGTACATCTTTTTGTAATAAATTAGTCGAGGCCGAGAGATTTTTGAGAAGTCCTTGATGAACCTCCTATAAAATCCGGCGTGACCAAGGAAACTTCTTATACCTTTGATGTCCTTGGGACATGGCATCTTTTCAATAGCATCAACCTTAGCTTTATCAACTTGAATACCTCTTTCAGAAACTTTGTGCCCCAAGACAATACCTTCGTTAACCATAAAGTGGCACTTTTCCCAATTCAAGACAAGATTAGTTTCTTCACATCTCTGCAAAACTTGAGCAAGATTGCTCAAGCAATCATCAAAAGAGGAACCATAGACAGAAAAGTCGCCCATGAAAACCTCACAAATTTTCTCACAGAAGTCAGAGAATATAGCCATCATGCATCTTTGAAAGGTAGCAAGTGCATTACATAAACCAAAAGGCTTACGTCTATAAGCAAAAGTAACAAAAGGGCATGTAAAAGTAGTCTTTGAGTGATCTTTAGACGACACAGGTATTTGAGAAAAACCAGAATAACCATCTAGAAAGCAATAATGTGTATGTTTGCATAATCTTTCTAGCATTTGATCAACAAAAGGTAAGGGGTAATGATCTTTCTTAGTAGCCTTATTTAATTTGCGGAAATCAATTACCATCCTATAACCTGTGATAATTCTTTGCGGAATCAATTCATCTTTATCATTAGGGACAACAGTAATACCTCCCTTCTTTGGGGCACAATGGACAGGACTTACCCACTGACTATCAGCAATGGGATAAATTATACCTTCCTCCAGAAGCTTGAGTATTTCTTTTCTTACCACTTCTTTCATTTTAGGATTCAAACGTCGTTGAGGATCACTAACTGGTTTGGCATCAGCTTCCAAATTTATTTTATGTTGCCATAGAGTGGGACTGATGCCCTTAAGATCATCCAGAGTATATCCAATAGCAGCACGGTGCTTCTTCAGAGTTTTCAATAATCTTTCTTCTTCATGCTCTGAAAGGTTAGCGCTAATAATGACATGCTATATTTTCTTTTCATCAAGATAAGCATATTTAAGATTATCAGGCAATGGTTTAAGCTAAAACACGGGATCACCCTTGGGTGGAGGAGGATCTCCTAGGATTTCAACAGGCAAATTGTGTTGCAGAATAGGTTCTTGTTTAAAGAATAATTCATCTATTTCCCTTCTTTCATTCATGAACATATCATTTTCATGGTCTAGCAAATAGTGTTCTAAAGGATCACTAGGAGGTACAGCAATAGAAGCAAGACCAATAATTTCATCCTTACTAGGCAATTCTTCCTCATGATGTTGTTTACTAAATTTAGAGAAACTAAACTCATGGACCATATCATCCAAGCCAACAGTAACAACATTCTTTTTGCAATCTATCTGAGCATTAACGGTACGCAAGAAGGGTCTACCAAATATAATGGGACAAAAGCTATCTTGTGGAGAACCAAGAACAAGAAAATCAGCGCGATATTTGGTTTTCCCACACAAGACTTCAACATCTCTAAGAATTCCCATTGGAGATATAGTATCTCTATTTGCTAGTTTAATTGTAACATCAATATCTTCTAACTCAGCAGGTGCAATCTCATGCATAGTTTCTTTGTATAAGTCAATGGGTATAACACTAGCACTAGCACCCATATCACATAAGCCATGATAACAATGATCTCCTATTTTAACAGAAATAACAGGGACACCTACCATAGGTCTATGTTTATCTCTATCAGAGGGTTTAGCAATTCTAGCAGTTTCACCAGTGAATTGAATAACATGCCCATCAATATTATCCGACAAGAGATCTTTAACAATAGCCATATTGGGTTCTACTTTGACTTGCTCAGGAGGTGTATAAGTCCTAGTATTGCTTTTACGAACAACAGTTGAAGCTTTGGCATGATCCTTCATTCTAACAGGGAAAGGGGGTTTCTCAACATAAGAAGTAGGAACAATAGGATCATTATAAGTGACAATCTTTTCTTCCACTTTAATAGGTGTAGCTACTTTTACTTCTATGGGAGGATGATATTTAAACCACTTCTCCTTGGGGAGATCAACATAAGTAGCAAAAGATTCACAGAAAGAAGCTACTATCTCAGAGTCAAGTCCATATTTAGTGCTAAACTTGCGGAAAATATCGGTATCAATAGAAGAATTAACACAATCAAACTTAGGTGTCATACCTGACTCCTTACCTTCGTCGAGGTCCAATCTTCAGAGTTGCATTTAATCCTATCCAATAAATTCCATCCAAATTCAATAGACTTCATCATAAAAGAGCCATCGCAAGAAGTATCGAGCATGTTGCGATTATTTTCAGAAAGCCGAGCATAAAAATTCTGGAGAATTGTCAATTTTGAGAGCTCATGATTGGGGCATGAATATAACATTGATTTAAGCCTCCCCCGAGCTTGAGCGATGCTTTCTCCTTCGCGAGGCCAAAAATTATATATATAATTGCGATCCACGATGAACAAGATGCATAGGGTAATACTTTTGATGAAATTCCAATTTCACTCTTTTATAGTTCCATGACCTCGTATCATCACATAGCCTATACCATGTCAATGCATCTCCCTCCAAAGATAAAGGGAAAGCCTTCTTCTTAACAACATCATCGTGTATACCTGCAAGCTTAAATAGTCCACAAATATCATCCACAAAGCGTAGATGTTCATCAGGATGCTTTGTTCCATCTCCTGCAAAAGTGTTAGCTAGCAGTTTTTCCATCATACCCGAAGGGATCTGAAAAGCAGTTTCATCTTCAATAGATTCAGTAGGTTCAGTACGTTGAGGAGCAACTCTTGGCTCAACCGGACGGGGTGAAGATACCCCGAACAAGCGCCTCAAACAATTACTTTCCATATTAACAAGTGATAGAAAATTTCAGCACACTAAATAAATTTTTCCTTACCAAATTCCACCTACCAAAGGCGCTTCACTCCCCGGCAACGGCGCCAGAAAAGAGTCTTGATGACCCACAAGTATAGGGGATCTATCGTAGTCCTTTCGATAAGTAAGAGTGTCGAACCCAACGAGGAGCAGAAGAAAATGATAAGCGGTTTTCAGCAAGGTATTCTCTGCAAAATCTTGAAATAAGTGGTAATAGATAGTTTTGTGATAAGATAAATGGTAACGAGCAACAAGTAACAAAAGTAAATAAAGTGCAGCAAGGTGGCCCAATCCTTTTTGTAGCAAAGGACAACCCTGGACAAACTCTTATAATAGGAAAAGCGTTCCCGAGGACACATGGGAATATCGTCAAGCTAGTTTTCATCACGCTCATATGATTCGCGTTCGGTACTTTGATAATTTGATATGTGGGTGGACCGGTGCTTGGGTACTTCCCTTACTTGGACAAGCATCCCACTTATGATTAACCTCTATTGCAAGGATCTGCAACTACAACAAAAGTATTAAGGTAAACCTAACCATAGCATGAAACATATGGATCCAAATCAGCCCCTTACGAAGCAACGCATAAACTAGTGTTTAAGCTTCTGTCACTCTAGCAACCCATCATATACTTATTACTTCCCAATGCCTTCCTCTAGGCCCAGATAATGGTGAAGTGTTATGTAGTCGACGTTCACATAACACCACTAGAGGTTAGACAACATACATCTCATAAAAATATCGAACGAATACAAAATTCACATGACTACTAATAGCAAGACTTCTCCCTTGTCCTCAGGAACAAACGTAACTACTCACAAAGCATATTCATGTTCATAATCAGAGGGGTAATATTGTGCATAAAGGATCTGAACATATGATCTTCCACCAAATAATCCAACTAGCATCAACTACAAGGAGTAATCAACACTACTAGCAACCTACTAGCACCAATCCCGGACTTGGAGACAAGAATTGGATACAAGAGATGAACTAGGGTTTGGAGATGAGATGATGCTGATGAAGATGTTGATGGAGATTGCCCTCTCCTGACGAGAGGAGCGTTGGTGATGATGATGGTGATGATTTCCCCCTCCCGGAGGGAAGTGTCCCCGGCAGAACAGCTCTGGCGGAGCCCTAGATTGGTTCCGCCAAGGTTCCGCCTCGTGGCAGCGGAGTCTCGTTGTCGGTGTCAAAACCGACGGATCTCGGGTAGGGGGTCCCGAACTGTGCGTCTAGGCGGATGGTAACAGGAGACAAGGGACACGATGTTTTTACTCAGGTTCGGGCCCTCTCGATGGAGGTAAAACCCTACTCCTGCTTGATTGATATTGATGATATGGGTAGTACAAGAGTAGATCTACCACGAGGTTAGAGAGGCTAAACCCTAGAAGCTAGCCTATGGTTGATTGTTGTTCGTCCTACGGACTAAAACCCTCCGGTTTATATAGGCACCGAAGAGGGTTAGGGTTACACAGAGTCGGTTACAATGGTAGGAGATCTACATATCCGTATCGCCAAGCTTGCCTTCCACGCCAAGGAAAGTCCCATCCGGACATGGGATGAAGTCTTCAATCTTGTATCTTCATAGTCCAGGAGTCCGGCCAAAGGTGATAGTTTGGCTATCCGGACACCCCTAATCCAGACTCCTCAAGAGCTCCCGAACCAGGCTTCAATGACGACGAGTCCGGTGCGATATTGTCTTCGCATTGCAAGGCGGGTTCCTCCTCCGAATACTTCATAGAAGATTTTGAACACAAGGATAGTGTCCGCTCGCAAAATAAGTTCCACATACCACCGTAGAGAGAATAATATTTACACAACTTCAATCACGACGATTCCGTGGCGTGGCATGACACCACGGCCAAGCCTTTATTCGAATCGTTTTTACTGTTCCACCTCAGCGCGTTTAGCTAGGCGGTTTCCTTGGCATGTCTTGTCAAAGCAGAGATCGTGTTCCTTTATTCCGGGATTCTCATTAATACGGGCGTGGGTAACCCAGTCGTGCCCATTGGCACGTCTCCTCTCTCGAAGGCGAGTCCCGAATGGTCATGGGCAAGGCTCTTGGTATTCAACCTCTTTATAAAGAGACCAAGGCTCCACTCCTTACTTTCTATCTCAATTGAATCCGCCCCTCGCCTCGAGTTCCAACACCCAAAGCTCCAGATTCAGGCGCTTCGGACCTTCGATGATGTCCGGCTCCGACCTGCAAGGGCGGTGGATGCCTTCCTCCGTTACGGAAGAAGACGTGCTAAAGCTAAGAGATGCCATGTATCTAACCGGCGAAATTTCACATAGGTTGCCTGCCCAAGGGCAGGTTATCCCCACTCCCAAGCCTGGCGAAAGCGTAGTGTTTGCGTCTCACTTTCTTCGGGGGCTAGGTTTCCCGACGGACCCCTTCGTGAGGGGGCTCATGTTTTACTATGGGTTGGAATTTCATGACTTGGATCCGGAGTCCATCCTCCACATCTCATATGCGAAGCCTTCCTCCGCATTACCCCTCACTTCAAACTGTGGCTCAAGACCTTCAAAGTGGAGCCGAAGATGATCAAGGGGCAGCAGGCAGAGTGCGGAGGGTCTGTTATAAGCAAGAATGCTGATGCTTTGTGGCCTGAGGGCTCTTTTCAAGAGGAGGTCGGCTTATGGCAACAAGAGTGGTTTTATATCACAGCTCCCAGGGGCACCAAATGGGTGGCGCCACCTGGCTTTTGCTCAGGTGCTCCACCGTGGCTGGCGTCATGGGTCAATAAAGGACTTGACTGGGGGCCGTCCAAGGACGTGCCCTTGTTGCAGGGCCGCATTCAAGATCTCCTAGAGAGAGAGATCACTCTGGTCGTAGTAGCGCAGTCATGCTGATTCGCTGCACTGCCTCGCAAACGCGTCGCCCCCTCCGCTGTGGGAATTTAACCCGGAGGGACCACGAGCTCTCCAACATTTTATGGGCGCGACGCCCGTGGAGATGTACAAGCTTTTCTTCGGATCACAAGCGATGTGTACGGACTTGACCGAGGACGCAGGTCTGAACTGCAATCGCCCGGATACTCAAGTAAGTAGCCCTGTACCCGGACATGCTATCCCATATTTATCATGAATTCGACTTCAAAAGAGCTGTCCCTTGAACAGGAGTGGATAGCGAAAGCAAAGTTAATCAGGTGTCCGGCCCCCCTCCTTGAGACCACGCCGGATCCCGTGTTAACCAGGATGCTGGAGGTTGCGCCTTCGAAAGAAGGTGAAGGGGGAAACAAGGAAGCTACCGCCTCCATGAAGGAGGTGTTGGAAATATGCCCTAGAGGCAATAATAAAAGTATTATTATATTTCAATGTTCATGATAATTGTCTTTTGTTCATGCTATAACTGTATTATCCGGAAATCGTAATACACGTGTGAACACTTAGACCCCAATATGTCCCTAGTGAGCCTCTAGTTGACTAGCCCACAGATCAATAGATGGTCATGGTTTCGACTATGGACATTGGATGTCGTTGATAACGGGATCACATCATTAGGAGAATGATGTGATGGACAAGACCCAATCATAAGCATAGCATAAAAGATCGATAGTTCGCTTGCTAGAAGCTTTGCCAATGTCAAGTATCTCTTCCTTCGACCATGAGATCGTAACTCCGGTTACCGTAGGAGTGCCTTGGGTATATCAAACGTCACAACGAATCGGGTGACTATAAAGGTGTATTACAGGTATCTCCGAAAGTATCATTGGGTTGACACGGATCGAGCGGGATTTGTCACTCCGTATGACGGAGAGGTATCTCTGGGCCCACTCGGTAATGCGTCATCATAATGAGCTCAATGTGACCAAGGTGTTGGTCACGGATCATGCATTACGGTATGAGTAAAGTGACTTGCCGTAACGAGACCGAACAAGGTATTGGGATACCGACGATCGAGTCTCGCAAGTAACGCATCGATTGACAAAGGAATTGCATACGTGGTTTGATCAATCCTCGACATCGTGGTTCAACCGATGAAATCATCGAGGAGCATGTGGGAGCCAACATGGGTATCCAGATCCCGCTGTTGGTTATTGCCCGAGAGTCGCCTCGGTCATGTCTCACAGGTCTCCCGAACCCGTAGGGTCTACACACTTAAGGTTCGGTGACGCTAGGGGTAGTAGGAAGACTAGTATGTGAATACCGAATGTTGTTCGGAGTCCCGGATGAGATCCCGGACGTCACGAGGAGTTCGGAAGGGTCCGGAGGTAAAGAATAATATATAGGAAGTGGTGTTTCGCCATCGGGAAAGTTTCGGGTCTCCTGAAAGCACCGGACCACCGGAGGGGTCCTGGGTCCACCGGTGGGGCCACCTATCCGGAGGGCCCCATGGGCTGAAAGGGAAGGAACCAGACCACAGGGGCTGGTGCGCCCCTAGGCCCACCCCCGCGCCTAGGATTGAAACCCTAGGGGGGGGGCCCACCGGCTTGGGGGCACTCCACCCCTTGGCCGCCCCCGGAGATTGGATCTCAGGGCCGCCACTTCTGTGGGGCCTATATAAAGGGGGGAGGGAGGGGGTTGCTGTACCAATTCCCAAGGCGCAGCCCCTCCCCTCCCCAACACTTCTCCTCCTCTGTAAGAGCTCGGTGAAGCCCTGTCGGAGTACTGCTTCTCCACCATCACCACGTCGTCGTGCTGCCGGTGGAGCTGTCTTCCTCAACCTCTCCTTCCCCCTTGCTGGATCAAGAAGGAGGAGACGCCGTCGTCCCGCACGTGTGTTGAACGCGGAGGTGCTGTCCGCTCAGCACTTGGACATCGGTGATCTGAATCACGCTCGAGTACGACTCCATCATCACCTTGCAAGCTTCCGCACGCGATCTACAAGTGGTATGTAGATGCAAACTCTCTCCGCTACTCGTTGCTTAGATGAACTCATAGATGGATCTTGGTGAAGCCGTAGGAAAAATTTTAATTTCATCGCAACGCTCCCCAACAAAGGGCATCATGAGCTAGGTCTATGCGTAGTTCTCTAATGCACGAGTAGAACACAATTTGTTGTGGGCGCTGATCTTGTCATCTTACTTGCCTCTACTAGTCTTTTCTTGCTCAACGGTATTGTGGGATGAAGCGGCCGGACCAACCTTACACGTGACGCTTACGTGAGACCGGTTCCACCGATCGACATGCACTAGTTGCATAAGGTGGCTGGCGGGTGTCTGTCTCTCCCACTTTAGTTGGAGCGGATTCGATGAACAAGGCCCTTATGAAGGGTAAATAAAGTTGACAAAATCACGTTGTGGTGATTCGTAGGTAAGAAGAACGTTCTTGCTAGAACCCAATCGCAGCCACGTAAAAGATGCAACAACAATTAGAGGACGTCTAACTTGTTTTTGCAGCGATTGATCATGTGATGTGATATGGCCAGAAGTTGTGATGAATGATGAATTGTGATGTATGAGATCATGTTCTTGTAATAGGATTCACGACTTGCATGTCGATGAGTATGACAACCGGCAGGAGCCATAGGAGTTGTCTTTATTTTTTGTATGACCTGCGTGTCATTGAAGAACACCATGTAAACTACTTTACTTCATTACTAAACGCGTTAGTCATAGAAGTAGAAGTAGTCGTTGGCGTGACAACTTCATGAAGACACGATGATGGAGATCATGATGATGGAGATCATGGTGTCAAGTCGGTGACAAGATGATCATGGAGCCCGAAGATGGAGATCAATGGAGCTTTATGATATTGGCCATATCATGTCACAACTATATAATTGCATGTGATGTTTATTATGTTTATACATCTTGTTTACTTAGGACGACGGTAGTAAATAAGATGATCCCTTAAAAATTTCAAGAAGTGTTCCCCTAACGTGCACCGCTGCTACAGTTCGTCGCTTCTAAGCACCACGTGATGATCGGTGTGATGGATCCTTACGCTCACATACAACGGTGTAAGACAGTTTTACACAGCAAAAACACTTAGGGTTAACTTGACGAGCCTAGCATGTGCGGACATGGCCTCGAACACGGAGACCGAAAGGTCGAACACGAGTCGTATGGAAGATACGATCAACATGAAGATGTTCATCGACGATGACTAGTCCGTCTCACGTGATGATCGGACACGGGCTAGTCGACTCGGATCGTGTAACACTTAGATGACTAGAGGGATGTCTAATCTAAGTGGGAGTTCATAATTTTGATTAGAACTTTATTATCATGAACTTAGTCTAAAACCTTTGCAAATATGTCTTGTAGATCAATGGCCAATGCTAATGTCAACATGAACTTCAACGCGCTCCTAGAGAAAACCAAGCTGAAAGATGATGGTAGCAACTATACGGATCGGGTCCGAACCCGAGGATCATCCTCATAGCTGCCAAGAAATAGTATGTCCTAGAAGCACCGTTAGGTGACCCAACTGTTCTCCCAGTAGCTGCAAGACGATTTGAACGTCTGGCAGACTCGCTCGATGATTACTCCCTCGCTCAGGCGGCATGCTCTACAGCTTAGAACCGGGCTCCAAAAGCGTTTTGAGCATCACGGAGCATATGAGATGTTCAAGAGCTGAAACTAGTTTTCCAAGGTCATGCCCGGTCGAGAGATATGATGTCTCGACAAGTTCTACAGCTTGTAAGATGGAGGAAAACAATTACATCGGTGAGCACATCCTCAAGATGTGGGTTGCACAACCGATATTACCGGTGAACATTAACCTCCCTGATGAGGCGGTCATTGACAGAATCCTCGATCGCTTCCACCAAGCTACAAGAGCTTTGTGATGAACTACAACATGCAGGGGATGGTGAAGACCATTCTGAAGTGTACTCAATCTGAAGTCAGCAGAGGCTGAAATCAAGAAAGAACATCAAGTGTTGATGGTCAATAAGACCACTAAGTTCAAGAAGGGCAAGGGCAGAAGAACTTCAAGAAGGACGGCAAGGATGTTGCCGCGCTTGTAAGCCTTGTTGTCGGAAGAAGTCAAAAAATGGACCCAAGCCCGAGACCGAGTGCTTTTATTGCAAGGGAAGGGTCATCGAAGCGGAACTGCCCCAAATACTTAGCGGATAAGAAGGCCGCAACACCAAAGGTATATTTGATATACATGTAATTGATGTGTACCTTACCAAGATTCGTAGTAACTCCCGGTATTTGATACCGTGCCGTTGCTCATATTTGTAACTCACCGCAGAGCTGCGGAATAAACGGAGATGGCGAAGGACGAGGTGACAATGCGCGTCGGGAATGGTTCAGAGTCGATGTGATCGCCGTCGCACGCTGCCTCTACATTTACCTACGGGATTAGTTTTGAACCTTAATAATTGTTATTTAGTGCCAAGTTTGAGCATGAACATTGTATCCGGATCTCGCTTGATACGAGATGGCTACTCATTTAAGTCGAGAATAATGGTTGTTCGATTTATATGAGAGATATGTTTTATGGTCATGTCCGATGGTCAATGGTTTATTCTTAATGAATCTCGAGCGTAATATTACACATGTTCATAGTGTGGATGCCAAAAGATGTAAAGTTGATAACGATAGTCCCACATACTTGTGGCATCGCCGCCTTGGTCACATTGGTGTCAAGCGCATGAAGAAGCTCCATGCTGATGGACTTTTAGAGTCTCTTGATTATGAATCGCTTGACACATGCGAACCATGCCTCTTAGGCAAAATGACCAAGACTCCGTTCTCCGGAACAATGGAGCGAGCAACCAACTTGTTGGAAATCATACATACCGATAAAATGCGGTCCAATGAGCATTGAGGCTCATGGAGGATATCGTTATGTTCTCACTCTCACCGATGACTTGAGTAGATATGGGTATGTCTACTTAATGAAACACAAGTCTGAGACCTTTGAAAAGTTCAAGGAATTTCAGAATGAGGTGGAGAATCAACGTGACCGAAAGATAAAGTTCCTACGATCAGATCGTGGAGGAGAATACTTAAGTCACGAATTTGGCAAACACTTAAAGAAATGTGGAATCGTTTCACAACTCACGCCGCCTGGAACACCTCAACGAAATGGTGTGTCCGAACGTCGTAATCGCACTCTATTGGGTATGGTGCGGTCTATGATGTCTCTTACCGATTTACCGCTATCATTTTGGGGATATGCTCTAGAGACAGCTACATTCACTTTAAATAGGGCACCGTCTAAATCCGTTGAGACGACACCGTATGAATTATGGTTTGGAAAGAAACCTAAGCTGTCGTTTCTAAAAGTTTGGGGATGCGATGCTTATGTCAAGAAACTTCAACCTGAAAAGCTCGAACCCAAGTCGGAAAAATGCGTATTCATAGGATACCCTGAGGAAACTGTCGGGTATACCTTCTACTTGAGATCTGAAGGCAAGGTCTTTGTTGCCAAGAACGGATGCTTTTTGGAGAAAGAGTTTCTCTCGAAAGAAGTAAGTGGGAGGAAAGTAGAACTCAATGAAGTACTAGCTCTCGAACGGGAAGGTGGTGCAGCGCAGGAGACCGTTCCTGTGATGCCCACACCAACTGAAGAGGAAAACAATGATGGTGATCAAAGTACTTCGGATCAAGTTGCTACTGAACTTTGAAGGTCCACAAGGACACGTTCCGCACCAGAGTGGTACGGCAACCCTGTCATGGAAATCATGTTGTTAGACAACAATGAACCTTCGAACTATGAAGAAGCGATGGCGGGCCCGGATTCCAACAAATGGCTTGAGGCCATGAAATCCGAGATAGAATCCATGTATGAAAACAAAGTATGGACTTTGACAGACTTGCCCGATGATCGGCGAGCAATAGAAAACAAATGGATTTTTAAGAAGAAGACGGACGCGGATGGTAATGTTACCGTCTATAAAGCTCGACTTGTCGCTAAGGGTTATCGACAAGTTCAAGGAATTGACTACGACGAGACATTCTCTCCGTAGCGAAGCTTAAGTCCGTCCAATCATGTTAGCAATTGCCGCATACTATGATTATGAGATATGGCAGATGGACGTCAAAACGGCATTCCTTAACGGACATCTTAAGGAAGAGCTGTATATGATGCAGCGGAAGGTTTTGTCGACCCTCGAACGCTAACAAAGTATGCAAGCTCCAGCGATCCATTTATGGACTGGTGCAAGCATCTCGAGTTGGAACATTCGCTTTGATGAGATGATCAAAGCGTTTAGTTTATGAGACTTATGGAGAAGCTGCGTTTACAAGAAAGTGAGTGGGAGCTCTATAGCATTTCTCCTATTATATGTAGATGACATACTCTTGATGGGAAATGATACAAAACTTCGGACAGCATTAAGGCCTACTTGAACAAGTGTTTTTCAATGAAGGACCTTGGAGAAGCTGCTTATATATTAGGCATCAAGATCTATAGGATAGATCGAGACGCCTCATAGGTCTTTCACAAAGCACATACCTTGATAAGATTTTGAAGAGGTTCAAAATGGATCAGTCCAAGAAAGGGTTCTTTCCTATGTTACAAGGTGTGAGATTGAGCTCAGCTCGACCACCCACCACGGCAAAAGATAAAGAAGAGACGAGTGTCATCCCTATGCTTCAGCCATAGGATCTATTATGTATGCCATGCTGTGTACGAGACCGATGTAAACCTTGCCGTAAGTTTGGTTGCAAGATACCAAAGTAATCCCGCAAGGAACACCGGACAGCGGTCAAGAATATCCTGAAGTACCGAAAAGGACAAAGGACATGTTTCGCTTATGGAGGAGACGAAGAGCTCGTCAGAAGGGTTACGCCGACGCTTAGCTTCGACTCAGATCCGATGACTCTAAGTCACAAACCGGATACGTGTATATGTTGAATGGTGGAGCAAGGCTGGTGCATTTGCAAGCGAAGCGCCGTGGCGGGATCTACGTGTGAAGCGGAGTACATGGCAGCCTCGGAGGCAGCGCATGAAGCGATTTGGGTGAAGGAGTTCATCAACGACCTAGGAGTCATACCCAATGCGTCGGGGCCGATCAAACTCTTCCGTGACAACACTGGAGCTATTGCCCTTGCCAAGGAGCCCAGGTTTCACAAGAAGACCAGCACATCAAGCGCCGCTTCAACTCCATCCGTGAAAATGTTCAAGATGGAGACATAGAGATTTGCAAAGTGCACACGGATCTGAATGTCGCAGATCCGCTGACTAAACCTCTCTCGCGTGCAAAACATGATCAACACCGTAACTCTATGGGTGTTCGATTCATCACAATGTAACTAGATTAGTGACTCTAGTGCAAGTGGGAGACTGTTGGAAATATGCCCTAGAGGCAATAATAAAAGTATTATTATATTTCAATGTTCATGATAATTGTCTTTTGTTCATGCTATAACCGTATTATCCGGAAATCGTAATACACGTGTGAACACTTAGACCCCAATATGTCCCTAGTGAGCCTCTAGTCGACTAGCCCACAGATCAATAGATGGTCATGGTTTTCGACTATGGACATTGGATGTCGTTGATAACGGGATCACATCATTAGGAGAATGATGTGATGGACAAGACCCAATCATAAGCATAGCATAAAAGATCGATAGTTCGCTTGCTAGAAGCTTTGCCAATGTCAAGTATCTCTTCCTTCGACCATGAGATCGTAACTCCGGTTACCGTAGGAGTGCCTTTGGTGTATCAAACGTCACAACGAATCGGGTGACTATAAAGGTGCATTACAGGTATCTCCGAAAGTATCTTGGGTTGACACGGATCGAGATCGGGATTTGTCACTCCGTATGACGGAGAGGTATCTCCGCCCACTCGGTAATGCGTCATCATAATGAGCTCAATGTGACCAAGGTGTTGGTCACGGATCATGCATTACGGTGCGAGTAAAGTGACTTGCCGTAACGAGACCGAACAAGGTATTGGGATACCGACGATCGAAGTCTCGCAAGTAACGCATCGATTGACAAAGGGAATTGCATATGGTTTGATCGAATCCTCGACATCCTGGTTCAACCAATGAAATCATCGAGGAGCATGTGGGAGCCAACATGGGTATCCAGATCCCGCTGTTGGTTATTGCCCGAGAGTCGCCTCGGTCATGTTCAGATGTCTCCCGAACCCGTAGGGTCTACACACTTAAGGTTCGGTGACGCTTAGGGTTAGTAGGAAGACTAGTATGTGAATACCGAATGTTGTTCGAGTCCGGATGAGATCCGGACGTCACGAGGAGTTCTAAGGGTCCGGAGGTAAAGAATAATATATAGGAAGTGGTGTTTCGCCATCGGAAAGTTTCGGTCTCCCCAGAAAGCACTGGGACCACGGAGGGGTCCCGGGTCCACCGGTGGGGCCACGATCCGGAGGGCCCCATGGGCTGAAAGGGAAGGAACCAGCCCACAGGGGCTGGTGCGCCCCTAGGCCCACCTCGCGCCTAGGGTTGAAACCCTAGTGGTGGGGCGCCCACCGGCTTGGGGGCACTCCACCCCCTGGCCGCCGCCCCCGGAGATTGATCTCCAGGCCGCCACCTGGGGCCTATATAAAGGGGGGGGAGGGGGCTGCTGTACCAATTCCCAAGGCGCAGCCCCCTCCCAACACTTCTCCTCCTCCGTAAGAGCTCGTGAAGCCTCGCTTGAGTATCGCTTCTCCACCATCACCACGCCGTCGTCTTTGCCGGTGGAGCTGTCTTCCTCAACCTCTCCTTCCCCTTGCTGGATCAAGAAGGAGGAGACGCCGCCGTCCCGCACGTGTGTTGAACGCGGAGGTGCTGTCCGCTCAGCACTTGGACATCGGTGATCTGAATCACGTTCGAGTACGACTCCATCATCACCTTGCAAGCTTCCGCACGCGATCTACAAGTGGTATGTAGATGCAAACTCTCTCCCGTTACTCGTTGCTTAGATGAACTCATAGATGGATCTTGGTGAAGCCGTAGGAAATTTTTTAATTTACTGCAACGTTCCCCAACAGGAGGCTGTCAGGAAAGGAGGGATCGAGAATCCCTCCATCCAAGGGAAGAGGAGGACTGCTTCTGAAGACCCGGAGACCATGTTCTCAAAGCGGGGGAAGAAATCTTTGTCAGAGGGTCCTGCGCCGAGAGATGCCTCGGCCGCATTATGCCCCCAAGGGGATCAGCCCTCCACCGAGCCGTAAGTAAAAAGGGGAGTTTTTTTAAAATAAAGGATATCCCTGCCCTACTTCTGATGAAGATAACCGAAGTCTTACCTTGTAGTTCGGATCTCAGCCCTTCTCAGCAGAGCTCATCTTCGGGGGATCTTCGTCCGGAGATGATAGAGAGCGAAACGCCTCCCCCTGCCATACCGTCTTGCGAGGCGGGCGACCCCGAGGTGTCGTCGCAGAGGGTTTCTCCGAGTCCGGCGGGGCCGGAAGGCAGTCATATTTCCCCTTAAAGCTCTTCGTGTCCGGCCTTCGAAAAAGGCCATCGGACGAGTCCGGCACCACCTGGTGTACGGTCAGAGGAGCTGAAGGATCTGCTCGGGCGAGCGTCTATCTCAGAAGATCACCGTGCGTTAATGGGTACGGTGATTGAAAGGATTTCATCCGCTGAGAGCGGATTGCACGAAGCCGTCAGAAGTTTGCTGACAGGCTTTGAGGTATGCAAAATGATGTACCTTCTAACAGTTCCGCATATAAAATGTGCCCGGTGTAGATAGTAGCCCCTGAGGCTCGGTGTGTTGTCAAAAATGACAGCGCGTCGAGGATCGTAATCCCAGGTATAATGTGTCGCCCTTCCTATGTAGGTGGCAAAGGGTCCGGTGGCTAGCTGGACTGATGAATTTGCCGAACTAAAGCGGCAACTTGACGTGGCGGATGCCGACATCGCGCTTGTCAATAGGCGACTTGACGAGTCACAAGGTATGCAATTTCTCCGTGGACACCTGGTAAGGGAGCCTGATGCCCGTGCCTTACAACATGTATGCTTGATGCAGATGGTGCCGCTGCCATGGAGAACCTTCGGGCAGAGCTTGCCCGATCCAGGGAGCAGGCCAGAAAGAGTGATGCGGCTGCCTTAAAGGCGGCCGAAGAGCTAAAACCCGAACATGCTGCTCACTACCGAAGCAAGAAAGAAGTGGCCGAGATGGCCGTGAAGTTGAAGAATGCTGCCGACCGCTGCAAGCTTCTTGAAAAAGAAGATTGAGCGGTGCAAGAGGACCTGAAGAAGGCCACTACCGAGGCCAAGGATGCTTGCTCTGCGATGAGAGCTATGAAGGAAGAGCTGCGTCAGGCCGGAGATAGCGCGGCTGGAAAGCCCTTTCTACTACGGAGGAAATTCATGGATCCTAATTATGCTCAGTTGGACCGGCTGTGGAGTGCTGAGGATGCTTATCTGGACTTGGCGGCAAGTGCCGCGTACGCGGACGAACACTTCTGAGATAAATAAGATCATGTAATGGAAAGGGTTTTTTGGTCGCAGTTCCATAATCCAGAGCGCCCACTTCCATTAACCGATCGCTTGGCCGAATGGGCGGAGCTGAATAGGTTATCAGGACTTGCCATGAAGGATGTTGTGAGTCTTTTGTGGCCAAAAAGGCCCGAGCCGAAGAGTTATTTTGGCTTGGTGCAGCAGTTCCTTGGTGCGGTGCCGCATATCAATGCAATGAGGCGGTCGGCATGCATAGAGGGTGCGCGGATGGCTCTTTCCCGTGTCAAGACATACTGGGCGGAGATGAAGGCCACCGTTGTTGCATCCCAAGATTCAGACGGAAGTCGAGTACCTGTCGAGCACTATTTTCAGGAAGTTCTAAAGGGCACTCGTTTAATAGAGACGCAGTGCTCGAAGGATATTATTTTCGAATAACATGTATTATTGTGAAACAATGTATCGATGGAATACGAAAGCTTTTTATACTTGTGCTTTTCAAGAATTAAAATACCTCCTGTGCGGCCGCTAATGTATATGTATATATAACCTGAAAGATGGCAGTCTTGACTTCAAATTTCACATATAATGCGGGGGTGTTTGCAAAAGGCGCATTTTCACACTTGATCCAACGACTTGGTCCTATAAAGGAGGTGGTAGCGCAGCAAACTAGGCAACCGGACTATAATGCTTTATCACTTTCACTTAGCCATAGGAGTTTGACAGTGGGGCTACTATATAGCCCCTAGGGGCACCGCGCTCACCCGAATTCGGGGCGCTATGTGCATGACCGGGAAACGGCCCTTCGTCAATGCGGAGGAATCCTATAGATTCTGGCGGGTCATCGAGTGGTTGACTAGTCTCACGCTATATCATGACAGTCAGTTTTCGGCTTTCTCTCATCGAGGTGCTTTCTTTGGCGAACCGGGCACAATCGCAGTAGTTCTCCTGGTGCCGCCTTAGCCGATAGAGCGGAACGTAAGGCAGCAAAACATAGGAGCCGGGCAAACCCAACATTTGACCAAAGACATGATTCAGAGCTGATGCATATAAGGCCTAACTCGAGACGCCGAACACTTCCTAAGGTATTCGGTCTTTATGAAAACGGGCCGAACAACGCCCTTGGTAATAAGCCCCTGGTGTCCAGGTACGCACAAAATTTTGACGTGGCCCATGCCAAAACGCCAGCCTCCTCCTCGGTTATGGCAAGAAACCAGGGGATGTGTATCAACAAGAGTGAGTAAAAAAGGTTTACACAGGGTCTTAATCTGAAAAGAATCCTTGTCACGGGTCCCTACTGCACGTCTGCGCCTGTGTCTCCGTTGTGCCGTATCCTGGACGGGTGTAGCACGGTGTTCATATGTTGGAAATATGCCCTAGAGGCAATAATAAAAGGATTATTATTATATTTCCTTGTTCATGATAATTTTCTTTATTCATGCTATAATTGTATTATCCGGAAATCGTAATACACGTGTGAATACATAGACCATAATATGTCCCTAGTAAGCCTCTAGTTGACTAGATCGTTGATCAACAGATGGTCATGGTTTCCTGACTATGGACATTAGATGTCGTTGATAACGGGATCACATCATTAGGAGAATGATGTGATGGACAAGACCCAATCCTAAGCATAGCACAAGATCGTGTAGTTCGTTTGCTAGAGCTTTTCCAATGTCAAGTATCTTTTCCTTAGACCATGATATCGTGTAACTCCCGGATACCGTAGAAGTGCTTTGGGTGTACCAAACGTCACAACATAACTGGGTGACTATAAAGGTGCACTACAGGTATCTCCGAAAGTGTCTGTTGGGTTGACACGGATCGAGGATGGGACTTGTCACTCCGTATGACGGAGAGGTATCTCTAGGCCCACTCGGTAATGCATCATCATAATGAGCTCAAAGTGACCAAGTGTTTGGTCACGGGATCATGCATTACAGTACGAGTGAAGTGACTTGCCGGTAACGAGACTGAACGAGGTATTGGGATACCGATGATCGAGTCTCGGGCAAGTAACGTACCGATTGACAAAGGGAATTGTATACGGGGTTGATTGAATCCTCGACATCATGGTTCATCCGATGAGATCATCGAGGAGCATGTGCGAGCCAACATGGGTATCCAGATCCCGCTATTGGTTATTGACCGGAGAGCCGTCTCGGTCATGTCTGCGTGTCTCCCGAACCCGTAGGGTCTACACACTTAAGGTTCGGTGACGCTAGGGTTATTAGGAAGACTTGTATGTGATTACCGAATGTTTTTCGGAGTCCCGGATGAGATCCCGGACGTCATGAGGAGTTCTGGAATGGTCCGGAGGTGAAGATTTATATATGGGAAGTTGTCATACGGACACCGGAAAGTTTCGGGGGCATATCGGTATTGTACCGGGGCCACCGGAGGGGTTCCGGGGGTCCACCGGGAGGGGCCACCTCTCTCGGAGGGCCTCATACTCTCATCAACCTCAACTTCTATTGGGGAACGTTGCAGAAAATTAAAATTTTTCCTACGGTTTCACCAAGATCCATCTATGAGTTCATCTAAGCAACGAGTCAAGGGAGTGAGTTTGCATCTACATACCTCTTGTAGATCGGATGCGGAAGCGTTCAAGGGGATGGTGATGATGGAGTCGTACTCGTCGTGATCACCGATGACCAAGTGCTGAACGGACAGCACCCCGCGCTCAACACACGTACGGGACGGACGACGTCTCCTCCGTCTTGATCCAGCAAGGAGGAAGGAGAGGTTGAGGAAGATTGCTCCAACGGCAGCACGACGGCGTGGCGATGTTGGTGCAGCAGTACTCCGACAGGGCTTCGCCAAGCCCGTAACGGAGGAGGAGAGCTGTCGGGGAGGGGAGGAGCTGCGCCTTGGGATGTGTCCAGCAGCCCTCCCCTCACCCCTCTATTTATAGGGGAAGGGGCAAGGGGGCCGACCCCTCTAGATGAGATCTAGAGGGGGGCAGCGGCCAGGGAGGGGGGACTTGCCCCCCAAGCAAGGGGGGCGCCCCCCTTAGGGTTTTCCCCCAACCCTAGGCGCATGGGCCCAAGGTGGGGCGCGCCCAGCCTCCAGGCTGGCTCCTGCCCCGGTGGCCCATGTGGCCCCTCCGGGAGGTGGCCCCTCCGGTGGACCCCCGGAACCTCTCCGGTGGCCCTGGTACAATACCGATAAGCCCCCAAAACTTTCCGGTGTCCGTATGACAACTTCCCATATATAAAACTTCACCTCCGGACCATTCCGGAACACCTCGTGACGTCCGGGATGTCATCCGAGACTCCGAACAACATTCGATAATCACATACAAGTCTTCCTAATAACCCCTAGCATCACCGAACCTTTAGTGTGTAGACCCTACGGGTTCAGGAGACATGCAGACATGACCGAGACGAGTCTCCGGTCAATAACCAACAGCGGGATCTGGATACCCATGTTGGCTCCCACATGTTGCACGATGATTTCATCGGTTGAACCACAATGTCGAGGATTCGATCAAACCCCGTATACAATTCCCTTTGTCAATCGGTACGTTACTTGCCCGAGACTCGATCGTCGGTATCCCATTACCATGTTCAGTCTCGTTATCGGCAAGTCACTTTACTCGTACCGTAATGCATGATCCTGTGACCAACCACTTGGTCACTTTGAGCTCAATATGATGATGCATTACCGAGTGGGCCCAGAGATACCTCTCCGTCATACGGAGTGACAAATCCCAGTCTCGATCCGTGTCAACCCAACTGACACTTTCGGAGATACCTGTAGTGCACCTTTATAGTCACCCAGTTATGTTGTGACGTTTGATACACCCAAAGCACTCCTACGGTATCCGGGAGTTACACGATCTCATGGTCTAAGGTAAAGATACTTGACATTGGTAAAGCTCTAGCAAACGAACTACACGATCTTGTGCTATGCTTAGGATTGGGTCTTGTCCATCACATCATTCTCCTAATGATGTGATCCCGTTATCAATGACATCCAATGTCCATAGCCAGGAAACCATGACTATCTGTTGATCACAACGAGCTAGTCGGCTAGAGGCTTACTAGGGACATATTGTGGTCTATGTATTCACACGTGTATTACGATTTCCGGATAATACAGTTATAGCATGAACAAAAGACAATTTATCATGAACAAGGAAATATAATAATACTTTTATTATTGCCTCTAGGGCATATTTCCAACACCTTCACCCTTGCTAGATCAAGAAGGAGGAGACGTCATCCGCTCCGTACGTGTGTTGAACGCGGAGGTGCTGTCTGATACGTCCATTTTGCATCATGCTTTTCTATCGATATTTATCGCATTATGGGCTGTTATTTCACATTATGTCACAATACTTATGGCTATTCTCTCTTATTTTACAAGGTTTAACATGAAGAGGGGGGATGCTGGCAGCTGGAATTCTGGCTGGAAAAGGAGTGAATATTGGAGACCTATCCTGTGCAACTCCAAATGTCCTGAAACTCCACGGAATATCTTAAATTAAATAAAGAAAAATCGTCGCCAAAGATGAAGGCCAGGGGGCTCACACCCTGCTCACGAGGGTGGGGGGCGCGCCCCCCTACCTCATGGGCCCCTGGTGGCTCTCCGACGCCCATCTTCTCCTATATGAAGTCTTTCGATTAGAAAAAAATCATAAGCAACCTTTCGGGATGAGACTCCGCCGCCACGAGGCGGAACCTTGGCGGAACCAATCTAGGGCTCCGGCAGAGCTGTTCTGCCGGGACACTTCCCTCCGGGAGGGGGAAATCATCACCATCGTCATCACCAACGCTCCTCTCATCGGGAGAGGGCAATCTCCATCAACATCTTCACCAGCACCATCTCATCTCCAAACCCTAGTTCATCTCTTGTATCCAATTCTTGTCTCCAAGTCCGGGATTGGTGCTAGTAGGTTGCTAGTAGTGTTGATTACTCCTTGTAGTTGATGCTAGTTTGTTTATTTGGTGGAAGATCAAATGTTCAGATCCTTTATGCACATTATATCCCCTCTGATTATGAACATGAATATGCTTTGTGAGTAGTTACATTTAATCCTGAGGACAAGGGAGAAGTCTTGCTATTATTAGTCATTTGAATTTGGTATTCGTTCGATATTTTGATAAGATGTATGTTGTCTAACCTCTAGTGGTGTTATGTGAACGTCGACTACATAACACTTCACCATTATTTGGGCCTAGAGGAAGGCATTGGGAAGTAATAAGTAGATGATGGGTTGCTAGAGTGATGAAGCTTAAACCCTAGTTTATCGTTGCTTCGTAAGGGCTGATTTGGATCCATATGTTTCATGCTATGGTTAGGTTTACCTTAATACTTTTGTTGTAGTTGCGGATGCTTGCAATAGAGGTTAATCATAAGTGGGATGCTTGTCCAAGTAAGGGCAGTACCCAAGCACTGGTCCACCCACATATCAAATTATCAAAGTACCGAATGCGAATCATATGAGCGTGATGAAAACTAGCTTGACGATATTCCCATGTGTCCTCGGGAGCGCCTTTCCTATTATAAGAGTTTGTTCCGGCTTTTCCTTTTCTACAAAAAGGATTGGGCCACCTTGCTGCGCTTTATTTACTTTTGTTACTTGTTGCTCGTTACCATTTATCTTATCACAAAACTATCCGTTACCACTTATTTCAGTACTTGTAGAGAATACCTTGCTGAAAACCGCTTATCATTTCCTTCTGCTCCTCGTTGGGTTCGACACTCTTACTTACCGAAAGGACTACGATAGATCCCCTATACTAGTGGGTCATCAAGACTCTTTTCTGGCACCGTTGCCGGGGAGTGTAGCACCTTTGGTAGGTGGAATTTGGTAAGGAAAAATTTATTTAGTGTGCTGAAATTTTCTGTCACTTGTTACTATGGAAAGTGAATCTCGGAGGGGCTTGTTCGGGGTATCTTCACCCCGTCCAGTAGAGCAAAGAGTCACTCCTCAACCTACTGAATCTATTGAAAATGAAATTCATTTTGAATTTCCTACGGGTATTATGGAAAAACTGCTGGCTAACACTTTTACAGGAGATGGGACAAAGCATCCCGACGAGCATCTACGCCATTTGGATGATATTTGTGGATTAGTTAAGCTTGCAGGTATACCCGATGATGTTGTTAAGAAGAAGGCTTTCCCTTTATCTTTGAAGGGAGACGCATCGACATGGTATAGGCTATGTGATGATACGAGATCATGGAACTATAAAAGAATGAAATTGGAATTTCATCAAAAGTATTACCCTATGCATCTTGTTCATCGTGATCGCAATTATATATATAATTTTTTGCCTCACGAAGGAGAAAGCATCGCTCAAGCTTGGGGGAGGCATAAATAAATGTTATATTCATGCCCTAATCATGAGCTCTCAAGAGAAATAATTATGCAAAGTTTTTATGCTCGGCTTTCTCATAATAATCAAACCATGCTCGATACTTCTTGTGCTGGCTCTTTTATGATGAAGACTATTGAATTCAGATGGAATTTATTGGATAGAATTAAACACAACTCTGAATATTGGGACCTCGATGAAGGTAAGGAGTCAGGTATGACACCTAAGTTTGATTGTGTTAAATCTTTTATGGATACCGATATTTTTCGTAAGTTTAGCACCAAATATGGACTTGACTATGAGATAGTAGCTTCTTTCTGTGAATCTTTTGCTACTTATGTTGATCTCCCCAAGGAGAAGTGGTTTAAATATCATCCTCCCATAGAAGTAAAAGTAGCTGCACCTATTAAAGTTGAAGAAGAAACCATCACTTATAATGATCCTACTGTTCCTACCTCTTATGTTGAGAAACCACCTTTCCCTGTTAGAATGAAGGATCATGCCAAAGCTTCAACTGTTGTTCGTAAAAGCAATATTAGGACTTATACACCTCCTGAGCAAGCCAAAGTAAAACCCAATATTGCTATTGTTAAAGATCTCTTGTCTGATAATATTGATGGGTATGTTATTCAGTTCGAAGGTGAAACTGCTAGAATTGCTAAACCCTGTGCTAAAGATAAACATAGACCTGTGGTAGGCGTGCCTGTTATTTCTATTAAAATAGGAGATCATTGTTACCATGGCTTATGTGATATGGGTGCGAGTGCTAGTGTTATACCACATACTTTATATGAAGAAATTAAGAATGAAATTGCACCCGCTGAGATAGAAGATATTGATGTTACAATTAAGCTTGCCAATAGAGATACTATTTCGCCAGTGGGAATTGTTAGAGATGTTGAAGTCTTGTGTGGGAAAACTAAATATCCTGCTGATTTCCTTGTTCTTTGTTCTCCACAAGATAGCTTTTGCCCCATTATATTTGGTAGACCCTTCCTGAATACTGTAAATGCTAAGATAGACTGCAAAAAGGATGTTGTTACTATTGGCTTGGATGATATGGTTCATGAGTTTAATTTCTCTAAATTTAGTAAACAACATCGTGAGGAAGAATTGCCTAGTAAGGATGAAATTATTGGTCTTGCTTCTATTACTGTACCTCCTAGTGATCCTTTAGAACACTATTTGCTAGACCATGAAAATGATATGTTTATGAATGAAAGAAGGGAAATAGATGAAATATTCTTTAAACAGGAACCTATTCTGAAACACAATTTTCCTGTTGAAATCCTAGGGGATCCTCCTCCACCCAAGGGTGATCCCGTGTTTGAGCTTAAACCGTTGCCTGATAATCTTAAATATGCTTATCTTGATGAAAAGAAAATACATCCTGTTATTATTAGTGCTAACCTTTCAGAGCATGAAGAAGAAAGATTATTGAAAACTCTGAAAAAGCACCGTGCCACTATTGGATATACTCTGGATGATCTTAAGGGCATCAGTCCCACTCTATGTCAACATAAAATTAATTTGGAAGCTGATGCCAAACTAGTTTGTGATCCTCAAGGACGTTTGAATCCTAAAATGAAAGAAGTGGTAAGGAAAGAAATACTCAAGCTTCTGGAGGCAGGTATAATTTACCCGTTCTTTGATAGTCGATGGGTAAGTCCTGTCCATTGCATCCCTAAGAAGGAGGTATTACTGTTGTCCCTAATGATAAAGATGAATTGATCCCGCAAAGAATTATCATAGGTTATAGGATGGTAATTGATTTCCGCAAATTAAATAAAGCTACTAAGAAAGACCATCCCCCCTTACCTTTTATTGATCAAATGCTAGAAAGATTATGCAAACATACACATTATTGCTTTCTAGATGGTTATTCTAGTTTCTCTCAAATACCTGTGTCGGCTAAAGATCAATCAAAGACTACTTTTACATGCCCTTTTGGTACTTTTGCTTATAGACATATGCCTTTTGGTTTATGTAATGCACCTGCTACCTTTCAAAGATGCATGATGGCTATATTCTCTGATTTTTGTGAAAAGATTTGTGAGGTTTTCATGGACGACTTTTCCGTCTATTGTTCCTCTTTTGATGATTGCCTGAGCAATCTTGATCGAGTTTTGCAGAGATGTGAAGAAACTAATCTTTTCTTGAATTGGGAAAAGTGCCACTTTATGGTTAATGAAGGTATTGTCTTGGGGCACAAAGTCTCTGAAAGAGGTATTGAAGTTGATAAAGCCAAGGTTGACACTATTGAAAAGATGCCATGTCCCAAGGATATCAAAGGTATAAGAAGTTTCCTTGGTCATGCCGGATTTTATAGGAGGTTCATTAAGGACTTCTCAAAAATTTCTCGGCCTCTGACTAATTTATTACAAAAAGATGTACCATTTGTCTTTGATGATGATTATGTAGAAGCATTTGAAATACTTAAGAAAGCATTAGTCTCTGCACCTATTGTTCAGCCATCTGATTGGAATTTACCCTTTGGAATTATGTGTGATGCTAGTGATTATGCTGTAGGTGCTGTTCTAGGGCAAAGAGTTGATAAGAAATTAAATGTTATCCACTATGCTAGTAAGACTCTAGACAATGCTCAAAGAAATTATGCTACTACCGAAAAGGAATTTTTAGCAGTTGTATTTGCTTGTGATAAATTCAGACCCTATATTGTTGATTCTAAAGTAACTATTCACACCATTCATGCTGCTATTAAATATCTTATGGAAAAGAAAGATGCTAAACCTAGACTTATTAGATGGGTTCTCTTGCTGCAAGAATTTGATTTGCATATTGTTGATAGAAAAGGAGCTGAGAACCCCACTACCTATTGATGATAGCTTTCCTGATGAGCAATTAAATGTCATAAGTACTTCTCATAGCACTCCGTGGTATGCTGATTATGCTAATTATATTGTTGCTAAATTTATACCGCCTAGCTTCACTTACCAACAAAAGAAAAAGTTTTTCTATGACTTGCGACATTACTTTTGGGATGACCCACATCTTTATAAAGAAGGAGTAGATGGTGTTATTAGAAGTTGTGTACCTGAGCATGAACAGGAACAGATCCTACGCAAGTGTCACTCCGAGGCTTATGGAGGACACCACGCTGGAGATAGAACTGCACATAAGGTATTGCAATCCGGTTTTTATTGGCCTACTCTCTTCAAGGATGCCCATAAGTTTGTTTTGTCTTGCGATGAATGTCAAAGAATTGGTAATATTAGTAGACGTCAGGAAATGCCTATGAATTATTCACTTGTCATTGAGCCATTTGATGTTTGGGGCTTTGATTATATGGGACCTTTTCCTGCCTCTAATGGTTACACTCATATTTTGGTTGCTGTTGATTACGTTACTAAGTGGGTAGAAGCTATTCCAACTAGTAGTGCTGATCATAACACTTCTATTAAAATGCTTAAGGAAGTTATTTTTCCGAGGTTTGGAGTCCCTAGATACTTAATGACTGATGGTGGTTCATACTTTATTCATGGTGCTTTTCAGAAGATGCTTGCTAAATCGATGTTAATCATAGAATTGCATCTCCTTATCACCCATGATCTAGTGGTCGTAGAGTTGAGCAATAGGGAGCTCAAATTAATTTTGCAAAAGACTATCAATAGGTCTAGAAAGAATTGGTCCAAAAACTGAATGATGCATTATGGGCCTATAGAATCGCTGCATACAAAAATCCTATGGGTATGTCTCCGTATAAAATGGTTTATGGAAAAGCATGTCATTTACCTCTTGAACTAGAACATAAGGCATATTGGGCTATCAAAGAGCTCAATTATGACTTCAAACTTGCCGGTGAGAAGAGGTTGTTTGATATTAGCTCACTTGATGAATGGAGAACCCAAGCTTATGAAAACACTAAGCTGTTTAAAGAAAAAGTTAAAAGGTGGCATGGTAAAAGGATACAAAAGCGTGAGTTTAATGTAGGTGATTATGTATTGCTATACAACTCTTGTTTAAGATTTTTTGCAGGAAAACTTCTCTCCAAATGGGAAGGTCCTTAGGTTATCGAGGAGGTCTATCGTTCCGGTGCCATAAAAATCAACAACTTCGCAGGCACAAATCCGAAGGTGGTAAACAGTCAAAGAATTAAACATTATATCTCAGGTAATCCCATAAATGTTGAAACAAATATTATTGAAACCGTAACCCCGGAGGAATACATAAGGGACACTTTACAAAATGTTCCGGACTCCGAAAAGGAATAGGTATGTGGTACAGTAAGTAAACCGACCCCAAAACAATTTTTAAAGCAATATTTCTCCGTTTTGGAATATTTAGAAAAATAGAAAAATAAGTAGCACTCCGGGGAGGACACGAGGCCTCCACAAGGGTGGAGGGCGCGCCCTACCCCCCTGGGCGCGCCCCCTACCTCGTGAGCACCTCGTGTGCCCTCCAGACTCCGTTTTCTTGCACGATACGTATTTTGGTCGGTAAAATTCATTATATATTCTCCCGAAGGTTTTGACGACCGTGTCATGCAAATATCCTCTGTTTTCGTTTCGAGCTGTTTCCGTTGCAGATTTGAGGATTCCGGAGACTCGATCATCCTCCTATGAGGGTGAGCCCATGCCATGGAAGGTGGACGACAAGCTTCTATCATTAACAACACCTCCACCGCCAACAACAAAGAAGGAGATATAATCACATGGGTATGGGCACTCCCCTTGGCAACTATCAAGCTTGGGGGAGGTGCCCCAGTATCGTATCACCATCACAACTCCTATCTTTACCATTTTTCTTAGTTCGATCCTATTAGTAGTATCTTGATTTAGTAGAATAAAGTCATGGCATGATCTAGTTTTGAGTTTTGTTTTATGATCCCTCTATGCAATCGAGTCCGTGAGCTATACATAATAAAGATTAGTGTTGAGTCAAGGGCTTGATTACTTTGCCATGATCCTGGGTGAATAAAAGAAAAGAATAAAAAGAAACAAAGAGCTCATATTGATCTTATTGAGAGTAATGACTTCACATAGAAAGAGTATGATGATTAAAAAGTTGTTAGGAGTTAGCAAATATAGCTTTGGTCATCGTGGCAATTAATAGGAAGTAATAAGGAGAGAGAGGTTTCACATATAGATATACTATCATTGACATCTTTCATAATTGGGAGCACTCATTAAGTATGACATGCTAAAGAGTTGATGTTGGAGAAGGAAGACAACGTAATGGGTTATGTTTTCTCGCATCTCAGTTAAATTATATTGTCATGGATCATTCAAACATGTTGAGCTTGCCTTTCCCCCTCATGCTAGTCAAATTCTCAGCACCAAGTAGAGATACTACTTGTGCTTGCAAACACCCTTAAACCAGTTTAGCCATGAGAGTCCACCATATCTACCTATGGATTGAGTAAGATCCTTCAAGTAAGTTGTCATCGGTGCAAGCAATAAAAATTGCTCTCTAAATATGCATGACTTATTAGTGCAGAGAAATAAGCTTTGTACGAACTTGTTGTGGACACAATAAAAGCGACGAACTGCATAATAAAGGTTCACATACAAGGGGCAATATAAAGTGACATTCTTTTGCATTAAGATTTTGTGCATCCAACCATAAAAAGCACATGGCAACCTCTGCTTCCCTCTGCGAAGGGCCTATCTATTATTATTATCTTCTAACTTATGCAAGAGTCAAGGTGATCTTCACCTTTCCCTTTTTCATTTTATCCTTTGGCAAGCACTTCATGGTGGGGTGATCCTGATATATATATATCCAATTGGATGTACGTTGGCATGAACTATTATTGTTGACATCACCCAAAGGTGAATAAGTTTGGAGGCAACATTATAAGCCCCAATCTTTCTCTGTGTCTAATTAAAACTTCATAACCACAAGTATTGCGTGAGTGTCAGCAATTATGAAGGACTAAGTGATAGTTGAGTATGTGGACTTGCTTTTAAGCTCTGACATAGACTCTTTCCGATGTTATGATAAATTGCAATTGTTTCAATGACTGAGGTTATAATTTGTTAGTTCCTAATAAGGTTTCTAATTCATACTTTTGCATTGTGAAAAGATCATAACTTGAACATAAGTAACCATATGACAAATCTATATATGTTGCTGTTATGAAATAATCATGATGCCTTCATGTCCGTATTTTATTTTTATCGACGCCTCTACCTCTAAACATGAGGACATATTTATTGTTATCGACTTTTCGCTTGAGGACAAGCGAGGTATAAGCTTGGGGGAGTTGATACGTCCATTTTGCATCATGCTTTTATATCGATATTTATCGCATTATGGGCTGTTATTTCACGTTATGTCACAATACGTATGGCTATTCTATCTTATTTTACAAGGTTTAGCATGAAGAGGGGGGATGCCGGCAGCTGGAATTCTGGCTGGAAAAGGAGTGAATATTGGAGACCTATCCTGTGCAACTCCAAAAGTCCTGAAACTCCATGGAATATCTTAAATTAAATAAAGAAAAATCATCGCCAAAGATGAAGGCCAGGGGGCCCACACCCTGCTCATGAGGGTGGGGGGCGCGCCCCTCCCCCTGGGCGCGCCCCCTACCTCGTGGGCCCCCTGGTGGCTCTCCGACACCCATATTCTCCTATATGAAGTCTTTCGATGAGAAAAATAATCAAAAGCAACTTTTCGGGACGAGACTCCGCCGCCACGAGGCGGAACCTTGGCGGAACCAATCTAGGGCTCCGGCAGAGCTGTTCTGCCGGGGACACTTCCCTTCGGGAGGGGGAAATCATCACCACCGTCATCACCAACACTCCTCTCATCGGGAGAGGGCAATCTCCATCAACATCTTCACCAGCACCATCTCATCTCCAAACCCTAGTTCATCTCTTGTATCCAATTCTTGTCTCCAAGTCCGGGATTGGTGCTAGTAGGTTGCTAGTAGTGTTGATTACTCCTTGTAGTTGATGCTAGTTGGTTTATTTGGTGGAAGATCATATGTTCAGATACTTTATGCACATTATATCCCCTCTGATTATGAACATGAATATGCTTTGTGAGTAGTTACGTTTGTTCCTGAGGACAAGGGAGAAGTCTTGCTACTAGTAGTCATGTGAATTTGGTATTCGTTTGATATTTTGATAAGATGTATGTTGTCTAACCTCTAGTGGTGTTATGTGAACGTCGACTACATAACAATTCACCATTATTTGGGCCTAGAGGAAGGCATTGGGAAGTAATAAGTAGATGATGGGTTGCTAGAGTGACAGAAGCTTAAACCCTAGTTTATGCGTTGCTTCGTAAGGGGCTGATTTGGATCCATATGTTTCATGCTATGGTTAGGTTTACCTTAATACTTTTGTTGTAGTTGCAGATGCTTGCAATAGAGGTTAATCATAAGTGGGATGCTTGTCCAAGTAAGGGCAGTACCCAAGCAGCGGTCCACCCACATATCAAATTATCAAAGTACCGAACGCGAATCATATGAGCGTGATGAAAACTAGCTTGACGATATTCCCATGTGTCCTCGGGATCGCTTTTCCTATTATAAGAGTTTGTTCCAGCTTGTCCTTTGCTACAAAAAGGATTGGGCCACCTTGCTGCACTTTATTTACTTTTGTTACTTGTTTCTCGTTACCATTTATCTTATCACAAAACTATCCATTACCACTTATTTCAGTACTTGCAGAGAATACCTTGCTGAAAACCGCTTATCATTTCCTTCTGCTCCTCGTTGGGTTCGACACTCTTACTTATCGAAAGGACTACGATAGATCCCCTATACTTGTGGGTCATCACTGTCCGTTCGGCACTTGGTCATCGGTGATTTGGATCACGGCGAGTACGACTCCATCATCCCCGTTCTCTTGAACGCTTCCGCGCGTGATCTACAAGGGTATGTAGATGCACTCCTATCACTCATTGCTTACATGAACTCATAGATGGATCTTGGTGAAACCGTAGGAAATTTTTTATTTTCTGCAATGTTCCCCAACAGTGGCATCATGAGCTAGGTCTATGCGTAGTTCTCTATTGCACGAGTAGAACACAATTTTGTTGTGGGCGTAGATGTTGTCAACTTTCTTGCCGCTACTAGTCTTATTTTGCTTCATCAGTATTGTGGGATGAAGCGGCCCAGACCGACCTTACACGTACTCTTACGTGAGACAGGTTCCACCGACTGACATGAACTAGTTGCATAAGGTGGCTAGCGGGTATCTGTCTCTCCCACTTTAGTTGGAGCGGATTCGACGAAAAGGGTCCGTATGAAGGGTAAATAGAAGTTGACAAATCACGCTGTGGCTTTTTCGTAGGTAAGAAAACATTCTTGCTAGAACCCTATTGTAGCCACGTAAAAGATGCAACAACAATTAGAGGACGTCTAACTTGTTTTTGCAGCAATTGCCTTGTGATGTGATATGGCCAAAAAGTTGTGATGAATGATATATTGTGATGTATGAGATCATGTTCTTGTAATAGGAATCACGACTTGCATGTCGGTGAGTATGACAACCGGCAGGAGCCATAGGAGTTGTCTTAATTATTGTATGACCTGCGTGTCAATGATTTAACGCCATGTAATTACTTTACTTTATTGCTAAACCGTTAGCCATAGTAGTAGAAGTAATAGTTGGCGAGCAACTTCATGGAGACACGATGATGGAGATCATGATGATGGAGATCATGGTGTCATGCCGGTGACGAAGATGATCATGGAGCCCCGAAGATGGAGATCAAAGGAGCTATATGATATTGGCCATATCATGTCACTACTATATAATTGCATGTGATGTTTATTATGTTTATGCATCTTGTTTACTTAGAACGATGGTAGTAAATAAGATGATCCCTTATAATAATTTCAAGAAAGTGTTCTCCCCTAACTGTGCGCCGTGGCTAAAGTTCGTCGTTTCGAAGCACCACGTGATGATCGGGTGTGATAGGTTCTTACGTTCACATACAACGGGTGTAAGACACTTTTTCACATGCAAAAACACTTAGGGTTAACTTGACGAGCCTAGCATGTACAAACATGGCCTCGGAACACAGAGACCGAAAGTTCGAACATGAGTCATATGGAAGATACGATCAACATGGAGATGTTCACCTATGATGACTAGTCCGTCTCACGTGATGATCGGACACGGCCTAGTCGACTCGGATCGTGTAACACTTAGATGACTAGAGGGATGTCTAATCTGAGTGGGAGTTCATTAGATAATTTGATTTGATGAACTTAATTATCATGAACTTAGTCTAAAACCTTTGCAAATATGTCTTGTAGATCAAATGGCCAACGTTCATGTCAACATGAACTTCAACGCGTTCCGAGAGAAAACCAAGCTGAAAGATGATGGCAGCAACTATACGGACTGGGTCCGGAACCTGAGGATCATCCTCATAGCTGCCAAGAAAGCATATGTCCTAGATGGACCGCTAGGTGAAGCACCCATCCCAGAGAACCAAGACGTTATGAACGCTTGGCAGTCACGTGTTGATGATTACTCCCTCGTCAAGGCGGCATGCTTTACAGCCTAGAACCGGGGCTCCAAAAGCGTTTTGAGCAACACGGAGCATATGAGATGTTCGAGGAGCTAAAAATGGTTTTCCAAGCTCATGCCCGGGTCGAGAGATATGAAGTCTCCGACAAGTTCTATAGTTGTAAGATGGAGGAAAATAGTTACATCGGTGAGCACATACACAAAATGTCAGGTTGCACAACCGCTTGTCCCACTGGACATTAACCTCCCGGACGAGGCGGTCATTGACAGAATCCTTCAGTCGCTCCCACGGAGCTACAAGAGCTTTGTGATGAACTACAATATGCAGGGGATGGTGAAAACTATTCCTGAAGTATTTTCAATGCTGAAGTCGGCAGAGGTAGAAATCAAGAAAGAACATCAATTGTTGATGGTCAATAAAACCACTAAGTTCAAGAAGGGCAATGGTAAGAAGAACTTCAAGAAGGACGGCAAGTATGTTGCCGCGCCCGGTAAGCCAGTTGCCAGGAAGAAGTCAAAGAATGGACCCCAAGCACGAGAGGTGAGTGCTTTTATTGCAAGGAAAGGGTCCTCGAAGCGGAACTGCCCCAAATACTTAGCGGACAAGAAGGCCGGCAACACTAAAGGTATATTTGATATACATGTAATTGATGTGTACCTTACCAGCACTCGTAGTAACTCCTGGGTATTTGATAACGGTGCCGTTGCTCATATTTGTAACTCACAACAGGAGCTACGAATAAGCGGAGACTGGCGAAGGACGAGGTGACGATGCGCGTCAGGAATGGTTCCAAGGTCGATGTGATCGCCGTCGGCACGCTACCTCTACATTTACCTACGGGATTAGTTTTAAACCTTAATAATTGTTATTTAGTGCCAAGTTTGAGCATGAACATTGTATCTGGATCTCGTTTGATACGAGATGGCTACTCATTTAAATCCGAGAATAATGGTTGTTCTATTTATATGAGAGATATGTTTTATGGCCATTCCCCGATGGTCAATGATTTATTCTTAATGAATCTCGAAAGTAATGTTACACATATTCATAGTGTGGATACCAAAAGATGTAAAGTTGATAATGATAGTCCCACATACTTGTGGCACTGCCGCCTTGGTCACATTGGTGTCAAGCGCATGAAGAAGCTCCATGCTGATGGACTTTTAGAGTCTCTCAATTATGAATCATTTGACACATGCGAACCATGCCTCATGGGCAAAATGACCAACACTCCGATCTCCGGAACAATGGAGCGAGCAACCAACTTATTGGAAATCATACATACCGATGTGTGCGGTCCAATGAGCGTTGAGGCTTGCGGAGGATATCGTTATGTTCTCACTCTCACTGATGACTTGAGTAGATATGGGTATGTCTACTTGATGAAACACAAGTCTTAGACCTTTGAAAAGTTCAAGGAATTTCAGAATGAGGTAGAGAATCAATGTGACTGAAAGATAAAGTTCCTACGATCAGATCATGGAGGAGAATACTTAAGTCACGAATTTGGTACACACTTAAGGAAATGTGGAATCGTTTCACAACTCACGCCTACCGAACACCTCAACAGAACGGTGTGTCTCGAATGTCGAATCGCACTCTATTGGATATGGTGCGGTCTATGATGTCTCTTACCGATTTACCGCTATCATTTTGGGGATACGCTCTAGAGACAACTACATTCACTTTAAATAGGGCGCCGTCTAAATCCGTTGAGACGACACCGTATGAATTATGGTTTGGGAAGAAACCTAAGCTGTCGTTTCTAAAAGTTTGGGGATGCGATGCTTATGTCAAGAAACTTCAACCTGAAAAGCTCGAACCCAAGTCGGAAAAATGCGTCTTCATAGGATACCCTAAGGAAACCGTTGGGTATACCTTCTACTTAAGATCCGAGGGCAAGATCTTTGTTGCCAAGAACGGATGCTTTCTGGAAAAAGAGTTTCTCTCGAAAGAAGTAAGTGGGAGGAAAGTAGAACTCGATGAAGTACTACCTCTCGAACGGGAAAGTAGTGCAGCTCAGGAAAATGTTCCTATGATGCCTACACCAACTGAAGAGCAAAATAATGATGATGATCAAGGTACTTCGGATCAAGTTGCTACTGAACTTCGTAGGTCCACAAGGACACGTTCCGCACCAGAGTGGTACGGCAACCCTGTCCTGGAAATCATGTTGTTAGACAACGGTGAACCTTCGAACTATGAAGAAGCGATGGCGGGCCCAGATTCCAACAAATGGCTTGAAGCCATGAAATCCGAGATAGAATCCATGTATGAAAACACAGTATGGACTTTGACAGACTTGCCCGATGAACGGCGAGTGATAGAAAACAAATGGACCTTTAAGAAGAAGACGGACGCGGATGGAAATGTTACCATCTATAAAGCTCAACTTGTCGCTAAGGGTTATCGACAAGTTCAAGGGATTGACTACGACAAGACATTCTCTCCCGTAGCGAAGCTGAAGTCCGTCCGAATCATGTTAGCAATTGCCGCATACTATGATTATGAGATATGGCAGATGGACGTCAAAACGGCATTCCTTAACGGACATCTTAAGGAAGAACTGTATATGATGCAGCCGGAAGGTTTTGTCGATCCTAAGAATGCTAACAAAGTATGCAAGCTCCAGCTATCCATTTATGGACTGGTGCAAGCATCTCGGAGTTGGAACATTCGCTTTGATGAGATGATCAAAGCGTTTGAGTTTATGCAGACTTATGGAGAAGCCTGCGTTTACAAGAAAGTGAGTGGGAGCTCTGTAGCATTTCTCATATTATATGTAGATGACACACTCTTGATGGGAAATGATATAGAACTTTTGGACAACATTAAGGCCTACTTGAATAAGTGTTTTTCAATGAAGGACCTTGGAGAAGCTACTTATATATTAGGCATCAAGATCTATAGAGATAGATCGAGACGCCTCATAGGTCTTTCACAAAGCACATACCTTGATAAGATTTTGAAGAAGTTCAAAATGGATCAGTCCAAGAAAGGGTTCTTGCCTGTATTGCAAGGTGTGAGATTGAGCTCGGCTCAATGCCCGACCACGGCAAAAGATAAAGAAGAGATGAGTGTCATCCCCTATACTTTAGCCATAGGATCTATTACGTATGCCATGCTGTGTACTAGACCTGATGTAAACCTTGCCGTAAGTTTGGTAGGAAGGTACCAAAGTAATCTTGGCAAGGAACACTGGACAGCGGTCAAGAATATCCTGAAGTACCTGAAAAGGACAAAGGACATGTTTCTAGTTTATGGAGGTGATGAAAAGCTCGTCGTAAAGGGTTACGTCAACGCTAGCTTCGACACAGATCTGGATGACTCTAAGTCACAAACCGGATACGTGTATATGTTGAATGGTGGAGTAGTAAGCTGGTGCAGCTGCAAGCAGAGCGTCGTGGCGGGATCTACATGTGAAGCGGAGTACATGGCAGCCTCGGAGGCAGCGCATGAAGCAATTTGGGTGAAGGAGTTCATCACCGACCTAGGAGTCGTACCCAATGCGTCGGGGCCGATCAAACTCTTCTGTGACAACACTGGAGCTATTGCCCTTGCCAAGGAGCCCAGGTTTCACAAGAAGACCAGGCACATCAAGCGTCGTTTCCACTCCATCCGTGAAAATGTTCAAGATGGAGACATAGATATTTGCAAAGTACATACGGATCTGAATGTCGCAGATTCGTTGACTAAACCTCTCTCGCGAGCAAAACATGATCAACACCAGAACTCTATGGGTGTTCGATTCATCACAATCTAACTAGATTATTGACTTTAGTGCAAGTGGGAGACTGTTGGAAATATGCCCTAGAGGCAATAATAAAAGGATTATTATTATATTTCCTTGTTCATGATAATTGTCTTTATTCATGCTATAATTGTATTATCCAGAAATCGCAATACACGTGTGAATACATAGACCATAATATGTCCCTAGTAAGCCTCTAGTTGACTAGCTCGTTGATCAACAGATGGCCATGGTTTCCTGACTATGGACATTAGATGTCGTTGATAACGGGATCACAACATTAGGAGAATGATGTGATGGACAAGACCCAATCCTAAGCATAGCACAAGATCGTGTAGTTCGTTTGCTAGAGCTTTTCCAATGTCAAGTATCTTTTCCTTAGACCATGAGATCGTAACTCCGGATACCATAGGAGTGCTTTGGGTGTACCAAACGCCACAACGAATCGGGTGACTATAAAGGTGCACTATGGTATCTCCGAAAGTGTCTATTGGGTTGACACGGATCGAGACTGGGATTTGTCACTCCGTATGATGGAGAGGTATCTCTGGGCCCACTAGGTAATGCATCATCATAATGAGCTCAAAGTGACCAAGTGTTTGGTCATGGGATCATGCATTACGGTACGAGTAAAGTGACTTGCTGGTAACGAGACTGAACGAGGTATTGGGATACCGACGATCATGTTTTGGGCAAGTAACATACCGATTGACAAAGGGAATTGTATACGGGGTTGGTTGAATCCTCGACATCATGGTTCATCCGATGAGATCATCGAGGAGCATGTGGGAGCCAACATGGGTATCCAGATCCCGCTGTTGGTTATTGACCGGAGAGCCGTCTCGGTCATGTCTGCGTGTCTACCGAACCCATAGGGTCTACACACTTAAGGTTCGTTGACGCTAGGGTTATTAGGAAGACTTGTATGTGATTACCGAATGTTGTTCGGAGTCCGGGATGAGATCCCGGACATCACGAGGAGTTCCGGAATGGTGCGGAGGTGAAGATTCATATATGGGAAGTTATCATACGGTCACTGGAAAGTTTCGGGGGCATATCGGTATTGTACCGGGGCCATCGGAGGGGTTTCGGGGGTCCACCAGGAGGGGCCATCTCTCTCGGAGGGCCTCATGGGCCATAGTGGGCAGAGAACCAGCCCCTAGAGGGCTGGGCACCCCCCTTGGGCCCATGCGCCTAGGGTTGGGCGGGAACCCTAGTGGGGGCGCCCCCCTTGCTTGGGGGGCAAGCCCCCTCCCTTGGCCGCCGCCCCCCTCTAGATCTCATCTAGAGGGGCCCGGCCCCCTTCCCTCTTTCCCTATAAATAGAGGGGTGAGGGGAGGGCTGCACACCACATCCAAGGCGCAGCCCCTCCCCTCCCCAACACCTCTCCTCCTCCGTTAAGAGCTTGGCGAAGCCCTGCCGGAGTACTGCATCTCCACCACCACCACGCTGTCGTGCTGCTGCTGGAGCCTTCTTCCTCAACCTCTCCTTCCCCCTTGCTGGATCAAGAAGGAGGAGACGTCATCCGCTTCGTACGTGTGTTGAACGCGGAGGTGCTGTCTGTTTGGCACTTGGTCATCGGTGATTTGGATCACGGCGAGTACGACTCCATCATCCCCGTTCTCTTGAACACTTCCGCGCGCGATCTACAAGGGTATGTAGATGCACTCCTATCACTCGTTGCTTAGATGAACTCATAGATGGATCTTGGTGAAACCGTAGGAAATTTTTTATTTTCTACAACGTTCCCCAACATCATCTATAAAAGAGAGGAACTTAGTTGAAAAAGATCATGCGAAAATGTACGTTATATTAAATAAACAAAGTAGGATTCAAAAGATGAATAAAATTGAGCTTTATTGTCTCTTGTTGTACAGGCGCGGAGCCCTTGGTGCGGGGGTATGCGGCGAGTAAGCCCTTGTATGTTTACGCCGGGCTCGTCTAACCGTGTCCGGGGTCTGGATGACCTGTTTAGGTGCTTTGATTAGTGAAGCCGGTTTAGTGTGTGGCTGTCAAGGCAGTCACACAATCTTCTGCGCTCGAGGATGTAACGCCCCGGATGTAGCTTTCCATATTCGTAACTCCAACTCCTGCCTTTTCCGGAGATGTGATATATTATTTTCTCCGTGGTTGGGTTTTTGTCTTTCGTTTTGCATTTTGTTCATGTCATGCATTTCATCATCGCATCATTCGCATTGCATCGGCATCGTTTTTCATAAAACTTGCATCCGCTCGTAGTTGCCGCTTCCCCCCCCTTGCCTTCGTTGACCGATCCGAGTCCAACCGGGTTTTCGATTCCCTCTTGTCTGACCGTTTGACCCTCTCTACTCTTTTCTCAAACCCCTCGCATGCGTCCGAAACTGCCCCGAACCCGAACCGATCTGTCGTGACCGTTGGATCCGGATCATCCCCTAACATCTACAAATCATCTCCGTTTTGTTATTTGGGCTCCCTAACCTGTTTATTTTTGACCGTTCGATTTTAATCGGAGGGTTTGTTTTGCCCTAAGCTAACCAACCTACCTATATAACCTGCCTAACCCTAAAATATCGGATGGCTGTCCCATCCTTCCCGTCCCCGCCGCCGCCACTCCACCGAATCCCCCTCGGGATCCTCCCAGGTCCACCTCCCTCCAACCAGCGCCTGAGGCCGTGCCTCCTCTTCCCTCCTCTGCTCGATCCTCATCTTCCCTCCTCTGCTCGATCCCGAATGGATCGTGAGCACCGTGCGCCTCCCCGTCGCCTTGCCCGTCCACGCCGTCGGCGACCCAGATCAACCCCAGCCCCGCACGCCTCCACCTCCCGCAGCGCTCGATCCGATCTGGATCGAGGCAACCGCCTCTGCTCGGGTGCCTCGCTGAGCTCTGCCCGCGCCAGCGACCTCCTCTGCTCCCGCACCTGAGGCCTCCGAGCTCCTCCAGCTCGACCCAGTCCGCCGAGCTCCCTGCCGCGCCGGAGTCCCGCCGTTCCCGCGCCTCCGTCGTTCGTTCCAGCGCAGGCGCTGTCGACCTCATCTCTCTGCGAGGGAGACAAGCGCTCGTGACCTCGGCCTCCTCGAGCTCCAGTTCGCCTCGTGGTTGCCGGGAATCGATGCCCCGCAGCCGGATCCATCAAGCTCCGGCCTCCCTCGCCTTTCCCCGCGTCACCGGAGCCCCGCGTCCAAGCTCCGCAAGTCCTGCGCCTTGGCTGCCTTCGCCCCTTGCCGCCGCAAGATCCGGCAAGTCCAGTGCTTCCCCGGCCTCGTCCCTGGCTCCAGGTCGCCGCGCCGCCCCACCGGAGACCTTGCCGTCCTACCTCCTCTTCGCCCTCCGTCGTCGTTTTTTCCCAGGGAACCAGGAGCTTAAGTCCCGCCATGACCGGCGCCCTCCTTCCCGCGTGGCACCGCGCCAAGCCATCGCCGTCGTCCCGATCCGCGCCAGACACCGCCAGCTCCACCTCGACGCCGTCGCGCCTCCGTGGCCTGGTCCCGACCAGCCTCTGCTTCCCTTGCTCCAAATCGAGCGAGCCAGGAGAGCGCCCGCGTTGACTTGCCTCGTCGCAAGGTGGGTCGTGCGCCCCACAGCCCAGCGCAGCTCCTGCTGTCGGCCTGCTTCCCCAAGGCCCAGCCTCCAACAGGCCCAATGTGAGCCCAGCCCAGCCCATCTCTGTTGGCCCAGCAGTGCACTCAGATTCGGCCCGATATGTTTTTTTTCCTGCTCTGGACGAATTTGTCTATTATTCCAGGATTTACAGTTTTGCAGAAAAACCCTCCATGTTCATGCATTAATAACTCATTATCCGTGCGTCATATGTAAATAATTTATATATGTAAAATGCTTAGAATTTTGTGTAGATTAATAATATCCCACTTTCATCCATGTTTAAAATATTTAAAATGTTGTTTGTTTAAATTTGCTCAAATGCCATGTTGAAATGATTTATTTCATAACTAAATAACCGTAGCTCGGTTTTAAATGTTCTTTATATGTAAATGGGGTGGAAAAATGCATAGATTAACATGGTGAACTTTATTTTCCTGTTGAACAACTTTAAAATATGTTTTAGGGCAGAACATTACCAAATTTGAAATATGCATATGGGGCTTTTCCGGAATTGTTATTTGCTGTTCCGGCCTCATTTAAACTTGCCTAGTTAGGTAGTTTTCATATGCTTCACCCCTTGCCATGTTTAATAACATTTAACATTGTTGTGTACCTAAACGAGAGCGAACTAAATAACTCGGATGTGGTGTTTCGTCAATATGCAACTCGTTGCATATTGAGCTCCACTTAACTTGTAGTATTGTGTGTTGCACTTTGCCATGCCATGCCTCATTAAACCGGACATGCATCATACTTGATTGTGCATCATGCCATATTTATGCTTGTGTGTTTACCATGTTGTTTGTTTCTTTCCGGTGTTGCTTCTTAGTCCCGGTAATGTTGCGATTGTGAGGATTCGTTCGACTATGTCCGTTTGTCTTCTTCATGGACTCGTTCTTCTTCCTAGCGGGATTTCAGGCAAGATGACCGCTACCCTGGATCTCACTACTATCATTGCTATGCTAGTTGATTCGTTCTATCGCTATGCTGTGTTACCTATCTTTTGCTCATCAAGCCTCCCAAATTGCCATGAACCTCTAACCTTTGACACCTTTCCTAGCAAACCATTGTTTGGCTATGTTACCGCTTTGCTTAGCCCCTCTTATAGCGTTGCTAGTTGCAGGTGAAGTTGAAGATTGCTCCATGATGGACAGGGTTATGTTGGGATATCACAATATCTCTTATATTATTAATGCATCTATATATTTGGTAAAGGGTGGAAGGCTCGGCCTTATGCCTGGTGTTTTGTTCACTCTTGCCGCCTAGTTTCCGTCATACCGGTGTTATGTTCCCGGATTTTGCATTCCTTACGTGATCGGGTGATTTATGGGACCCCCGACAGTTCGCTTTGAATAAAACTTGTCCAGAAGGCCCAACCTTGGTTTTACCATTTGCCTCACCACCACCTATACCCTTGCCTTGGGTCGGCCAACCCAAGGGTCATCTTTATTTTAGCCCCGGGCGGTGCTTGTCTAAGTGCTGGTCTCGAACCGGCAGATCAAGGGCCCCTCGGGCAACTCGAGGTCTGGTTTTACTCGTAGGTCGACCTATCCGGTGTTGCCCTGAGAACGAGATATGTGCAGCTCCTATCGGGATTGTCGGCGCATCGGGCGGCTTTGCTGGTCTTGTTTTACCATTGTCGAAATGTCTTGTAAACCGGGATTCCGAGACAGATCGAGTCTTCCTGGGAGAAGGTCTATTCCTTCGTTGATCACGAGAGCTTGTCATGGGCTAAGTTGGGACACCCCTGCAGCGTTTAAACTTTCGAGAGTCGTGCCCGCGGTTATGTGGCAGATGGGAATTTGTTAATGTCCAGTTGTAGATAACTTGACACCAGATCCGAATTAAGATGCATCAACCGCGTGTGTAGCCGTGATGGTCTCTTCTCGGCGGAGTCCGGGAAGTGAACACGGTTTCTGGGTTATGGTTGACGTAAGTAGGTGTTCAGGATCACCTCTTGATCATTGCTAGCTTCACGACCATTCCTTTGTTTCTCTTCTCGCTCTCATTTGCGTATGTTAGCCACCATATCATGCTTAGCCGCTGCTGCAACCTCACCACTTTACCCCTTCCTTACCCATTAAGCTTTGCTAGTCTTGATACCCATGGTAATGGTATTGCTGAGTCCTCGTGGCTCACAGATTACTTCCAAAACCAGTTTGCAGGTGCCGATGAAACCGTGCAGGTGACGCATCCGAGCTCAAGGAGGAGCTCGATGAAGATCTTGCCCTTTGTGTTGTTTCGTTCTAGTTGATCAGTAGTGGAGCCCAGTTGGGGTCGATCGGGGACCTTTGTCACATTTGGGGTTCTTCTTTTATTTTGGTTCCGTAGTCGGACCTTGATTGTATCTGGATGATGTAATGCTTTATTCATGTAATTGTGTGAAGTGGCGATTGTAAGCCAACTATGTATCTTTTCCCTTATGTATTACATGGGTTGTGTGAAGATTACCTCACTTGCGACATTGCTTTCAATGCGGTTATGCCTCTAAGTCGTGCTTCGACACGTGGGAGATATAGCCGCATCGAGGGCGCTAAGTTGGTAATCGAGCCTTCCCGACCTTAGGAGCCCCACCGCTGATCGCTTTTAGCGCCGAGTTGTGTCTAGAAAAATGTTTCGAGTCATTTAGGATTATATATATCGGAGAGTTAGGAATTCTTTTTACTCCCCAGTCTCTTCATCGCTCTGGTAAGGCATCCTGATGTAGAGTTTTGACTCTTCTCTTCTCAAATTTCACTAAAAATTTTTTTAGGATCACGCGGGTATCTTGGAATCGTTCCGATGGTTTTATGATGAGAACATTGTCTTGGTGCCTCCTGTTAGGGGTAGTGGAAGTGTCCCGGGGAGTTGAGCTCTGTGGTGTTGTCGTCATAATTTTATCGTTGCAGTTCTGGAATACCTGAGTTTAGTACGCCGACATCGAAAATCTCTTTTATGCAGTTGTTGGTGAGATAACCCTGATAACCCAGTACTGAGGTGAGTATGGGAGTATCGCCATAACTTGTATAACGGATGCTTTTCGAAGGTTGAGGTAGATGATTTCCAAAGGTTTCTTGGTTATGTGTTGAAGGATGGATACAGCTAGATGTAGGATTTGCTAGTTTTGGGTGAGATATTATGCTTCCCCTGTATCCCCAACACCTGATTGCATAACCGGAGAATTTCGGGAGTTTCATAGGTGGGAATTCAAGTAGCTCTTAGGATATCTTTCTGACGGATGTATGATATGAAATTGGGGTTCGACGTCTAGTGGTCCGCCTATTCATGGTTGGTTTAAAGTGGTCTCGTTGTGTCTTAAAGAGTCCTTGGCTATGCCGACTCCGAGACACTTTGTATGTCATGTGCACTGCCTTGTACAAGATGGTGCTGTACGATCGAGCCCGTGTAGGCCCCACCACGAAAACTTCGGACGAAATCTCTATCATATGTTTGTTCCGGCTTATTCTGCAAGCCAGTCCTTTGTTTTTGTTTTGTGTTGTGGTATTCTAGTTGCTTCAATGTCAAATGTTGAATCCATACCTTTCCTAAACGGTGTTCTCATATTGCTATGTGAATACTAATCCTTTTTGATCATTGAGGTTGTCATGTTAATTCTTTTCCAGCCGGTGCGCTTCTCTTCGAGATGATCCCATCATTCTCCCCATCCGCAAGATCAATTCTAAGTTTTCTCAATGGTGTTTGTTTCATCCGTCCCCAAGTTGTCTTTGTTTTTCCCCACCCTCCCACCCTTTTCTTCAAGGACTCATTTATTTTAATCATGTATCCATTTATTCATGTGAAGTCACTTCACTCTTTTCAATCAATGTTCTGATCCGGTGATCCCTCGTGAAGATGCTCACGAGCTTCAAGTTCATCATCCTTCATTGTTGTTTCTTCTCCGGTGGATTCAAGTCAAGTTTTGTTGATCATACTTTTTTCCTCATTTCAATGTCTTCTCATAATGGTGCACCTCATTATCATTCTACTTCTCGCTATTTGTTATTCCTGAGTGCTCAAGATATCTTGAAGATTCGTGTTTCCACTCTGCATTCGTTCAAGCTCTTTCGAGATTGGTATCTCATTCAAGCCATTTAGTTCAACTGGTGCAACATCTCTTTTAAATCTTTTCAACGGTGTTCTTTTGAGTGGGCCTAACCCACAGGTCTTTTCCCAGGATCTTACCTGACTCTTCTAATTATCAGGAGCGATTCTCAAATTCCTTTCAAAGTTTGACGTAAGAATGAATTTTCATCAGTCATATTCCTTCTCCAAGATCGCTTTCTTAATATTTTCATCGTTGGTTCATCATTTCTATTCTTCTTTGTTCCTAAGTGCCTCATCAATTTTGGTGGTTCTTGTCATCTTTCTCAGCATGTGAACACCGAAGAAGGATTTCTCCTAAATCTTGGTCCGTTCTCTTGAAGATTCATAGTTCTAGCTTATGTCATCCTCTCATAATTGTTTTCGATTGTGAGAATTCTTTTCACCCATCCGGAGCATTCCATGAGTTGTTTCCATTTCTTTCCTCCGAAGGCCATCATGTCATAATTCTTCATTCTCAGCGTGTAGCTATCGTTCTCTAAATCTTACCAGTGAATCGTTCAAATATCCTCTAATCAGTTCATGTTCTCTTCGTTCTCATGTATCTAAATCCCCTCAAATATCTTCATTCGTTTTCCAATTCTTCCCGGTGAATTGTGCCTTTGCTACTTTCATTTTCTCCCAAGTTGAGCAATATCTCTCTTCAATCCTTTCTACGAGAATAAGTAGTATGCCAAATCTGTTACTTTCATCAATCTAAATTGGTGAAGGATACGCATAACATAATTCTTATTCTTCTTTCATCCAAGATTGATTAATCTCTTCTTTTCGGTGTTTGTTCATCATATCACATTCTCGGTTCTAGTGTTTCATCTTTTACTTTTCCGGAGTTCCAAGCTCTCTCAATTATCTCGTTGCGAAGCTCCTTCTAAATCATCGCAAGGCTTCACCTTGTGTTTTCAAGTTCTCTTTCTTTTTATCATCCTTTTATTACCGGAGTTCTTCATGGAGGCTCTACATGGTGGTTCGTCAAGGATTCCTTTCATTCTCGATTTGTTCTTCAAGATTTCTCTTGAAGTTATGACCCGCCAAGCTATACTCTAAAATAAACATGGTGTTCAACACATGTTTTGCGTTGAGGAGCTCAAGTATTCTCCGTCTTGCATTCCAAAGTGCAATTCCTTCTATCTTATCTTTTGAGATGGTGTTATGCCACTCTTGACAATTTCCTTCATGTTTCATGATTCATATTGTTGTCAAGAATGAGGTATTTCAAATCCATCAGTCTCTTCATTGGATTTATCTTGACAAAGATTTCACCTACAACCTTCCTTAAGGAATGTAGCTATTTGTGGTGCTTATCAATGATCCTTTTTTCTCCTTCTCATCTCGGTGAAGAAGTTTTTTTTTCATATTTTGGTGCACTCAATCAAATCAACGGTTTTCATTAGTGGCCGCTTGTCATCTCATAGTCTCGAGATGTTTTCCATAAGCCCACAACAAGCTTGTGCTTTTCGTTGTTGGTTTTTTCCAACAACTCCGTTTTAACCCTCTTGGAAGGGTGCTTTCCAAGTTCACTTGTGGCAAAAGTTGTCATTTTTCTTCTCCATTCTTTTATTTCAATGATCTATCTTCTATTCTTTCTTTCGGAGACATGGTGATGTTGCTCTCTTCACTCAACATCTCGAATTGTGAGGACCGTGTTCTTTTCATGCTTATCCATTTAACCGGAGTGTTGTGTCATCTCTTCAAGTTCTTTTCATCTCATCAAGTTTTCATCTCTTTACTACTGGAGTGCTGTCCAAATTCTGTCATTCTTGTTCCTTGGCTATCTCATTATACCGAGGTGGTCATATTCTTTTCGTTCGTGAAGCTTTTATTTCCATATCTTTCAACCTTCAAGTCCTTGTAATACTCCTTGTTCCTCTTTTCTAACGGATTGTTTGCAATCTCGTTCATCTCTGTTGTACTCTTTCTTTTAAATTGCTCAACCTCTCAAGGTTCGTGGTTTCACACGTTCGTCAAAGAAGCAACTTAGTTTTACCTCTTCTCTTCCTCTTTCTTTTCCCTCCGGTGTCATCCTAGATCTCGGGACGAGATCCTCTCGTAGTGGTGGAGTGTTGTAACGCCCCGGATGTAGCTTTCCATATTCGTAACTCCAACTCCTGCCTTTTCCGGAGATGCGATATATTATTTTCTCCGTGGTTGGGTTTTTGTCTTTCGTTTTGCATTTTGTTCATGTCATGCATTTCATCATCGCATCATTCGCATTGCATCGGCATCGTTTTTCATAAAACTTGCATCCGCTCGTAGTTGCCGCTTTCCCCCCTTGCCTTCTTTGACCGATCCGAGTCCATTCGGGTTTTCGATTCCCTCTTGTCTGACCGTTTGACCCTCTCTACTCTTTTCTCAAACCCCTCGCGTGCGTCCGAAACTGCCCCGAACCCGAACCGAAATGTCGTGACCGTTGGATCCGGATCATCCCCTAACATCTACAAATCATCTCCGTTTTGTTATTTGGGCTCCCTAACCTGTTTATTTTCGACCGTTCGATTTTAATCGGTGGGTCCGTTTTGCCCTAAGATAACCAACCTACCTATATAACCTGCCTAACCCTAAAATATTGGATGGCTGTCCCGTCCTTCCTGTCCCCGCCGCCGCCACTCCACCGAATCCCCCTCGGGATCCTCCCAGGTCCACCTCCCTCCAACCAGCGCCTGAGGCTGTGCCTCCTCTTCCCTCCTCTGCTCGATCCCGAATGGATCATGAGCATCGTGCGCCTCCCCGTCGCCTTGCCCGTCCACGCCGTCGGCGACCCAGATCAACCCCAGCCCCGCACGCCTCCACCTCCCGTAGCGCTCGATCCGATCTGGATCGAGGCAACCGCCTCCGCTCGAGTGCCTCGCTGAGCTCTGCCCGCGCCAGCGACCTCCTCTGCTCCCGCACCTGAGGCCTCCGAGCTCCTCCAGCTCGACCCAGTCCGCCGAGCTCCCTGCCGCGCCGGAGTCCCGCTGTTCCCGCGCCTTCGTCGTTCGTTCCAGCGCAGGCGTTGTCGACCTCATCTCTCTGCGAGGGAGACGAGCGCTCGTGACCTCGGCCTCATCGAGCTCCAGTTCGCCTCGCGGTCGCCGGGAATCGATGCCCCGCGGCCGGATCCATCAAGCTCTGGCCTCCCTCTCCTTTCCCCGCGTCACCGTAGCCCCGCGTCCAAGCTCCGCAAGTCCTGCACCTTGGCTGCCTTCGCCCCTTGCCGCCGCAAGATCCGGCAAGTCCAGTGCTTCCCCGGCCTCGTCCCTGGCTCCAGGTCGCCGCGCCGCCCCACCGGAGACCTTGCCGTCCTACCTCCTCTTCGCCCTCCTCCCAGGAACCTCTCTCACCTCACTCTCTCGTCGTCGTTTTTTCCCAGGGACCCAGGAGCTTAAGTCCCGCTATGACCGGCGCCCTCCTTCCCGCGTGGCACCGCGCCAAGCCATCGCCGTCGTCCCGATCCGCGCCAGACACCACCAGCTCCACCTCGACGCCGTCGCGCCTCCGCGGCCTGGTCCCGACCAGCCTCTGCTTCCCCTGCTCCAGATCGAGCGAGCCAGGAGAGCTCCCGCGTTGACTTGCCTCGTCGCCAGGTGGGTCGTGCGCCCCGCAGCCCAGCGCAGCTCCTGCTGTCGGCCTGCTTCCCCAAGGCCCAGCCTCCAACAGGCCCAATGTGAGCACAGCCCAGCCCATCTCTGTTGACCCAGCAGTGCACTCAGATTCGGCCCGATATGTTTTTTTTCTGCTCTGGACTAATTTGTCTATTATTCTAGGATTTACAGTTTTGCAGAAAAACCCTCCATGTTCATGCATTAATAACTCATTATCCGTGCGTCATATGTAAATAGTTTATATATGTAAAATGCTTAGAATTTTGTGTAGATTAATAATATCCCACTTGTTGGGGAACGTAGTAATTTCAAAAAATTTCCTACGCACACGCAAGATCATGGTGATGCATAGCAACGAGAGGGGAGAGTGTTGTCTACATACCCTTGTAGACCGAAGCGGAAGCGATCACAAGGTAGAGGAAGTAGTCGTACGTTCTCCTCATGATCCAACTGATCCCAGCGCCGTTACTCTGGCGCCTCCGAGTTCTTAACACACGTACAGCTCGGTGACGCTCCTCGGGCTCCGATCCAGCAAAGCTCCGGGGAGAGAGTTCCACAAGACGACGACGTGGTGACGATCTTGATGTTCTACCGATGCAGGGCTTCGCCTAAGCACCGCGACGATATGACCGAGGTGGAATATGGTGGAGGGGGGCACCGCACACGACTATGGAACGATCTCAAGGATCAACTTGTGTGTCTTAGGGTGCCCCTGCCCCGTGATATAAAGGAGCAAGGGGAGGGCGGCCGGCCCTAGAGAGGCGCGCCAAGGGGGAGTCCTCCTCCTAGTGGGAGTAGGACTCCTTTCCTAGTCCAACTAGGAAGGAGGAAGGGGAAGGAAGGAGAGGAGAGGAGAGGGAAAGGGGCGCGCGCCCCCTCCTTGCCCAGTCGGACTCCTCATGGGGGCGGCGCCACCTCTGGCGCAGCCTCTCTCTCCCTCGTGGCCCATTAAGGCCCATTACTTCCCGGGGGTTCGGTAACCCCTCCGGCACTCCAAGATATCCAAACCACTCGGAACCTTTCCGATGTCCGAACATAGCTATCCAATATATCAATCTTTACATCTCGACCATTCCGAGACTCCTCGTCGTGTCCGTGATCACATCCGGGACTCCGAACTCCTTCGGTACATCAAAATACACAAACTCATAATATAACCGTCATAGAAACCTTAAGCGTGTGGACCCTACGGTTCGAGAACAATGTAGACATGACCGAGACATGTCTCCGGTCAATAACCAATAGCGGGACCTGGATGCCCATATTGGTTCCTACATATTCTATGAAGATCTTTATCGGTCAGACCGCATAACAACATACGTTGTTCCCTTTGTCATCGGTATGTTACTTGCCCGAGATTCGATCGTCGGTATCCAATACCTAGTTCAATCTCGTTACCGACAAGTCTCTTTACTCGTTCCGTAATACATCATCTCGCAACTAACTCATTAGTTGTAATGCTAGCAAGGGTTAAGTGATGTGCATTACCGAGAGGGCCCAGAGATACCTCTCCGACGATCGGAGTGACAAATCCTAATCTCGAAATACGTCAACCCAACATCTGCCTTTGGAGACACCTGTAGTACTCCTTTATAATCACCCAGTTACGTTGTGACGTTTGGTAGTACCCAAAGTGTTCCTCCGGTAAACGGGAGTTGCATAATCTCATAGTTATAGGAACATGTATAAGTCATGGATAAAAGCAGTAGCAACATACTAAACGATCGTGTGCTAAGCTAATGGAATGGGTCATGTCAATCAGATCATTCAACTAATGATGTGACCTTGTTAATCAAATGACAACTCCTTTGTCTATGGTTAGGAAACTTAACCATCTTTGATTAACAAGCTAGTCAAGTAGAGGCATACTAGTGACACTCTGTTTGTCTATATATTCACACATGTATTAAGTTTCCGGTTAATACAATTCTAGCATGAATAATAAACATTTATCATGATATGAGGAAATAAATAATAACTTTATTATTGCCTCTAGGGCATATTTCCTTCAGTCTCCCACTTGCACTAGTGTCAATAATCTAGATTACATAGTAATGATTCTAACACCCATAGAGTCTTGGTGTTGATCATGTTTTGCTCGTGGAATAGGCTTAGTCAACGGGGTACGCAACATTCAGATCCGTATGTATTTTGCAAATCTCTATGTCTCCCACGGACTAGATCCCGGATGGAATTGAAGCGTCTCTTGATGTGCTTGGTCCTCTTGTGAAATCTGGATTCTTCGCTAAGGCAATCGCTCGAAGATTGTCACGAAGATTTTCATTGGACCCGATGCACTAGGTATGACACCTAGATCGGATATGAACTCCTTCATCGAGACTCCTTCATTGGCTGCTTCGAAGCAGCTATGTATTCCGCTTCACATGTAGATCCCGCCACGACGCTTTGTTTTGAACTGCACCAACCGACAGCTCCACCGCTTAATGTAAACATGTATCCGGTTTGCGATTTAGAATCGTCCGGATCGGTGTCAAAGCTTGCATCAACGTAACCATTTACGATGAGCTCTTTGTCACCTCCATATCGAGAAACATATCCTTAGTCCTTTTCGCCATTTGGGATGTTCTTGACCGCTGTCCAGTGATCCACTCCTGGATTACTTTGGTACCTCCCTGCTAAGCTAATAGCAAGGCACACATCAGGTCTGGTACACAGCATTGCATACATGATAGAGCCTATGGCTGAAGCATAGGGAACATCTTTCATTTTCTCTCTATCTTCTGCGGTGGTCGGGCATTGAGTCTTACTCAACTTCACACCTTGTAGCACAGGCAAGAACCCTTTCTTTGCTTGATCCATTTTGAACTTCTTCAAAATTTTATCAAGGTATGTGCTTTGTGAAAGTCCAATTAAGCGTCTTGATCTATCTCTATAGATTTTGATGCCCAATATGTAAGCAGCTTCACCGAAATCCTTCATTGAAAAACTCTTATTCAAGTACCCCTTTATGCTATGCAGAAATTCCATATCATTTCCGATTAGTAATATGTCATCTACATATAATATCGAAATGCTACAGAGCTCCCACTCACTTTCTTGTAAATACAGCTTCTCCAAAAGTCTCAGATAAACCCAAATGCTTTGATCACACTATCAAAACGTTTATTCCAACTCCGAGATGCTTGCACCAGTCCATAAATGGATCGCTGGAGCTTGCACACTTTGTTAGCTCCTTTGGATCGATAAAACCTTCTGGTTGCATCATATACAACTCTTCTTCCGTAAATCCATTCAGAATGCAGTTTTACATCCATTTGCCGATTTCATAATCATAAAATGCGGCAATTGCTAACATGATTCGGACAGACTTAAGCATCGCTACTGGTGAGAAGGTCTCATCGTAGTCAATCCCTTGAACTTGTCGAAAACCCTTTGCGATAAGTCGAGCTTTGTAGACGATAACATTACCGTCGGCGTCGGTCTTCTTCTTGAAGACCCACTTGTTTTCTATTGCTTGCCGACCCTCGGGAAAGTCAACCAAAGTCCACACTTTGTTTTCATACATGGATCCCATCTCGATTTCATGGCCTCAAGCCATTTTGTGGAATCTGGGCTCACCATCGCTTCTTCATAGTTCGTAGGTTCATCATGATCTAGTAGCATGACTTCCGAACTGGATTACCGTACCACTCAGTGCGGATCTTACTCTAGTTGATCTACGAGGTTTCAGAGTAACTTGATCTGAAGTTTCATGATCAACATCATCAACTTCCTCACTATTTGGTGTAGATGTCGCAGAAACCGGTTTCTGTGATAAACTACTTTCCAATAAAGGAGAAGGTACAGTTACCTCATCAAGTTCTACTTTCCTCCCACTCACTTCTTTCGAGAGAAACTCCTTCTCTAGAAAGGATCCATTTTTAGCAACAAATGTTTTGCCTTCGGATCTGTGATAGAAGGTGTACCCAACTGTCTCCTTTGGGTATCCTATGAAGACACATTTCTCCGATTTGGGTTCGAGCTTATCAGGTTGAAGCTTTTTCACATAAGCATCGCATCCCCAAACTTTAAGAAACGACAACTTTGGTTTCTTGCTAAACCATAGTTCATAAGGTGTCGTCTCAACGGATTTTGACGGTGTTCTATTCAGCGTGAATGCGGCCGCCTCAAGAGCATATCCCCAAAACGATAGCTGTAAATCTGTAGAGACATCATAGATCGCACCATATCTAGTAAAGTGCGACATGACGTTCGGACACACCATTGCGCTGTGGTGTTCGGGTGGCGTGAGTTGCTAAACTATTCCGCATTGTTTCAAATGTAGACCAAACTCGTAACTCAAATATTCTCCTCCACGATCAGATCGTAGAAACTTTATTTTCTTATTACGATGATTTTCAACTTCACTCTGAAATCCTTTGAACTTTTCAAATGTTTCAGACTTGTGTTTTATTAAGTAGATATACCCATATCTGCTTAAATCATCTGTGAAGGTGAGAAAATAACGATATCCGCCACGAGCCTCAACATTCATTGGACCACATACATACAGTATGTATGATCTCCAACAAATCTGTTGCTCTCTCCATAGTACCGAGAACGGGTTTTAGTCATCTTGCCCATGAGGCACGGTTCATAAGTGCCAAGTGATTCATAATCAAGTGACTCCAAAAGTCCATCAAGATGGAGTTTCTTCATGCGCTTTATACCGATATGACCTAAACGGCAAGTGCCACAAATAAGTTGCACTATCATTATCAACTCTGCATCTTTTGGTTTCAACATTATGAATATGTGTATCACTACTATCGAGATTCATCAAAATAGACCACTCTTCAAGGGTGCATAACCATAAAAGATATTACTCATATAAATAGAACAACCATTATTCTCTGATTTAAATGAATAACCGTCTCGCATCAAACAAGATCCAGATATAATGTTCATGCTCAACGCAGCACCAAATAACAATTATTTAGGTCTAAAACTAATCCCGAAGGTAGATGTAGAGGTAGCGGTTGACCGCGATCACATCGACTTTGGAACCATTTCCCACGCCAAGATCGTCACCTCGTCCTTTGCCGTTGTTCGCAATCCGTAGTCCTGCTTCGAGTTGCAAATATTAGCAGCAGTAACCAGTATCAAATACCAGTGCTCTGTGAGCTCTAGTAAGGTACACATCAATAACATGTATATCACATATACCTTTGTTCACCTTTCCATCCTTCTTATCCGCCAAATACTTGGGGCAGTTCCGCTTCCAAATGACTAGTCGCTTGCAGAGAAGCACTCGATTTCAGGTTTAGGTCCAGACTTGGGTTTCTTCTCTGAGCAGCAACTTGCTTGCTGTTCTTCTTGAAGTTCCTTCTTCTTCCCTTTGCCTTTCTTCTTGAAACTAGTGGTCTTATTGACCATCAACACTTGATGCTCCTTCTTGATTTCTACCTCCGCAGCCTTTAGCATTGCGAAGAGCTCGGGCATAGTCTTTACTAACCCTTGCATACTATAGTTCATCACAAAGCCTTTGTAGCTTGGTGGCGTGATTGAAGAATTACATCAATGACACAATCATCCGGAAGATTAACTCCCGGTTGACTCAAGTGATTGTAATACCCGGACATTACGAGTATGTGCTCACCGACAGACCCATTCTCTTCCATCTTGCAGCTATAGAACTTATTGGAGACTTCATATCTCTCAATCCGGGCATTCTGTTGAATATTAACTTCAACTCTGGAACATCTCATATGCTCCATGACGCTCAAAACGTCGTTGAAGACCCGGTTCTAAGCCGTAAAGCATGGCACATCGAACTATAGAGTAGTCATCAGCTTTGCTCGCCAGATGTTCTTAACGTCGTCGGTTGCATCAGAAGCAGGTTCGCACCCAGCGGTGCTTCGGGACGTTACTCTTACGTGCAGCAATGAGGATAATCCTCGAGTTACGGACCCGATCCGTGTAATTGCTACCATCATCTTGCAACTTTGCTTTCTCAAGGAACGCATTAAAATTCAACGGAACAACAACACGAGCCATCTATCTACAAACAAACATAGATAAGCAAGATACTATCACGTACTAAGTTCATGATAAATTTAAGTTCAATTAATCATATTACTTAAGAACTCCCACTTAGACAGACATCTCTCTAGTCATCTAAGTGATCACGTGATCCAAATCAACTAAACCATAACCGATCATCACGTGAGATGGAGTAGTTTTCAATGGTGAACATCTTATGTTGATCATATCTACTATATGATTCATGCTCGACCTTTCGGTCTCCGTGTTCCGAGGCCATATCTGCATATGCTAGGCTCGTCAAGTATAACCTGAGTATTCTGCGTGTGCAAAACTAGCTTGCACCCGTTGTAGATGGACGAGAGCTTATCACACCCGATCATCACGTGGTGTCTCGCACGATTTAACTTTGGCAACGGTGCATACTCGGGAGAACACTACTTGATAATTTTAGTGAGAGATCATCTTAAAATGCTACCGTCAATCAAAGCAAGATAAGATGCATAAAGGATAAACATCACATGCAATCAATATAAGTGATATGATATGGCCATCATCATCTTGTGCTTGTGATTCCATCTCCAAGCACCATTGTGATCACCATCGCCACCGGCGCGACACCTTGATCTCCATCGTAGCATCGTTGTCGTTTACGCCATCTATTGCTTCTACGACTATCGCTACCGCTTAGTGATAAAGTAAAGCAATTACAGTATGCGTTGCATTTCATACAATAAAGCGACAACCATATGGCTCTGCCATTGCCGATAACCGGTTACAAAACATGATTATCTCATACAATAAATATAGCATCACGTCTTGACCATATCACATCACAACATGCCCTGCAAAAACAAGTTAGACGTCCTCTACTTTGTTGTTGCAAATTTTACGTGGCTGCTATGGGCTTAGCAAGAACCGTTCTTACCTACGCATCAAAACCACAACGATAGTTTGTCAAATAGACTCCATTTTAACCTTCACAAGGACCGGGCGTAGCCACACTCGGTTCAACTAAAGTGAGAGAGACAGACACCCGCCAGTCACCTTTATGCACGAGTGCTCGTAACGGTGAAACCAGTCTCGCGTAAGCGTCTGGCGTAATGTCGGTCCGGCCGCTTCATCTCACAATACCGCTGAACCAAAGTATGACATGCTGGTAGGCAGTATGACTTATATCGTCCACAACTCACTTGTGTTCTACTCGTGCAAAACATCAAACCATAAAAACCTAGGCTCGGATGCCACTGTTGGGGAATGTAGTAATTTCAAAAAATTTCCTACGCACACGCAAGATCATGGTGATGCATAGCAACGAGAGGGGAGAGTGTTGTCTACATACCCTTGTAGACCGAAGCGGAAGCGATCACAACGTAGAGGAAGTAGTCGTACGTTCTCCTCACGATCCAACCGATCCCAGCGCCGTTACTCATTCGCGCCTCGAAGTTCTTAACACACGCACAGCTCGGTGACGCTCCTCGGGCTCCGATCCAGCAAAGCTCGGGAGAGAGAGTTCACAAGACGACGGCGTGGGACGATCTTGATGTTCTACCCACGCAGGGCTTCGCCTAAGCACCGCCACGATATGACCGAGGTGGAATATGGTGGAGGGGGCACCGACACGACTATGGAACGATCTCAAGGATCAACTTGTGTGTCTTAGGGTGCCCCCCGCCTCGTGATATAAAGGAGCAAGGGGAGGGCCGGCCGGCCCTAGAGAGGCGCGCCAAGGGGGAGTCCTCCTCCTAGTGGGAGTAGAACTCCCTTTCCTAGTCCAACTAGGAAGGAGGAAGGGGAAGGAAGGAGAGGAGAGGAGAGGAAAGGGGCGCGCCTCCTTGTCCAGTCGGACTCCTCATGGGGGGCGCCACCTCTGGCGCAGCTCTCTCTCCCTCGTGGCCCATTAAGGCCCATTACTTCCCCGGGGGGTTCCGGTAACCCCTCCGGCACTCCGGTATTATCCGAAACCACTCGGAACCTTTCCGATGTCCGAACATAGCTGTCCAATATATCAATCTTTATGTCTCGACCATTCCGAGACTCCTCGTCGTGTCCGTGATCACATCCGGGACTCCGAACTCCTTCGGTACATCAAAATACACAAACTCATAATATAACCGTCATCGAAACCTTAAGCGTGCGGACCCTACGGTTCGAGAACATGTAGACATGACCGAGACATGTCTCCGGTCAATAACCAATAGCGGGACCTGGATGCCCATATTGGTTCCTACATATTCTACGAAGATCTTTATCGGTCAGACCGCATAACAACATACGTTGTTCCCTTTGTCATCGGTATGTTACTTGCCCGAGATTCGATCGTCGGTATCCAATACCTAGTTCAATCTCGTTACCGACAAGTCTCTTTACTCGTTCCGTAATACATCATCTCGCAACTAACTCACTAGTTGTAATGCTTGCAAGGCTTAAGTGATGTGCATTACCGAGAGGGCCCAGAGATACCTCTCCAACGATCGGAGTGACAAATCCTAATCTCAAAATACGTCAACCCAACATCTGCCTTTGGAGACACCTGTAGTACTCCTTTATAATCACCAAGTTACGTTGTGACGTTTGGTAGTACCCAAAGTGTTCCTCCGGTAAACGGGAGTTGCATAATCTCATAGTTATAGGAACATGTATAAGTCATGGATAAAAGCAGTAGCAACATACTAAACGATCGTTTGCTAAGCTAATGGAATGGGTCATGTCAATCAGATCATTCAACTAATGATGTGACCTTGTTAATCAAATGACAACTCCTTTGTCTATGGTTAGGAAACTTAACCATCTTTGATTAACAAGCTAGTCAAGTAGAGGCATACTAGTGACACTGCTTGTCTATATATTCACACATGTATTAAGTTTCCGGTTAATACAATTCTAGCATGAATAATAAACATTTATCATGATATGAGAAAATAAATAATAACTTTATTATTGCCTCTAGGGCATATTTCCTTCACCACTTTCATCCATGTTTAAAATATTTAAAATGTTGTTTGTTTAAATTTGCTCAAATGCCATGTTAAAATGATTTATTTCATAACTAAATAACCGTAGCTCGGTTTTAAATGTTCTTTATATGTAAATGGGGTGAAAAAATGCATAGATTAACATGGTGAACTTTATTTTCCTGTTTAACAACTTTAAAATATGTTTTAGGGCAGAACAGTACCAAATTTGAAATATGCATATGGGGATTTTCCGGAATTGTTATTTGTTGTTCCGGCCTCATTTAAACTTGCCTAGTTAGGTAGTTTTCATATGCTTCACCCCTTGCCATGTTTAATAACATTTAACATTGTTGTGTACCTAAACGAGAGCGAACTAAATAACTCGGATGTGGTGTTTCATCAATATGCAACTCGTTGCATATTGAGCTCCACTTAACTTGTAGTATTGTGTGTTGCACTTTGCCATGCCATGCCTCATTAAACCGGACATGCATCATACTTGATTGTGCATCATGCCATATTTATGCTTGTGTGTTTACCATGTTGTTTGTTTCTTTCCGGTGTTGCTTCTTAGTCCCGATAATGTTGCGATTGTGAGGATTCGTTCGACTACGTCCGTTTGCCTTCTTCATGGACTCGTTCTTCTTCCTAGCGGGATTTCAGGCAAGATGACCGCTACCCTAGATCTCACTACTATCATTGCTATGCTAGTTGCTTCGTTCTATCGCTATGCTGCGTTACCTATCTTTTGCTCATCAAGCCTCCCAAATTGCCATGAACCTCTAACCTTTGACACCTTTCCTAGCAAACCATTGTTTGGCTATGTTACCGCTTTGCTTAGCCCCTCTTATAGCGTTGCTAGTTGCAGGTGAAGTTGAAGATTGCTCCATGATGGACAGGGTTATGTTGGGATATCACAATATCTCTTATATTATTAATGCATCTATATATTTGGTAAAGGGTGGAAGGCTCGGCCTTATGCCTGGTGTTTTGTTCCACTATTGCCGCCCTAGTTTCCGTCATACCGGTGTTATGTTCCCGGATTTTGCGTTCCTTACGCGGTCGGGTGATTTATGGGCCCCCCTGACAGTTCGCTTTGAATAAAACTTGTCCAGCAAGGCCCAACCTTGGTTTTACCATTTGCCTCACCACCACCTATACCCTTCCCTTGGGTCGGCCAACCCAAGGGTCATCTTTATTTTAGCCCCGGGCGATTGCTTGTCTAAGTGCTTGGTGCGAACCGGCAGATCGCGGGGCCCCTCGGGCAACTCGAGGTCTGGTTTTACTCGTGAGGTGACCTATCCGGTGTTGCTCGAGAACGAGATATGTGCAGCTCCTATCGGGATTGTCGGTGCATCGGGCGGCTTTGCTGGTCTTGTTTTACCATTGTCGAAATGTCTTGTAAACCGGTTTCGAGACCGATCGGGTCTTCTGGGAGAAGGTCTATTCCTTCGTTGATCGCGAGAGCTTGTCATGGGCTAAGTTGGGACACCCCTGCAGGGTTTAAACTTTCGAGAGACGTGCCCGCGGTTATGTGGCAGATGGGAATTTGTTAATGTCCGGTTGTAGATAACTTGACACCAGATCCGAATTAAAATGCATCAACCACGTGTGTAGCCGTGATGGTCTCTTCTCGGCGGAGTCCGGGAAGTGAACACGGTTTCTGGGTTATGGTTGACGTAAGTAGGTGTTCAGGATCACCTCTTGATCATTGCTAGCTTCACGACCGTTCCTTTGTTTCTCTTCTCGCTCTCATTTGCGTATGTTAGCCACCATATCATGCTTAGCCGCTGCTGCAACCTCACCACTTTACCCCTTCCTTACCCATTAAGCTTTGCTAGTCTTGATACCCATGGTAATGGGATTGCTGAGTCCTCGTGCCTCACAGGTTACTTCCAAAACCAGTTTGCAGGTGCCGATGAAACCGTGCAGGTGACGCATCCGAGCTCAAGGAGGAGCTCGATGAAGATCTTGCCCTTTGTGTTGTTTCGTTCTAGTTGATCAGTAGTGGAGCCCAGTTGGGGTCGATCGGGGACCTTTGTCGCATTTGGGGTTCTTCTTTTATTTTGGTTCCGTAGTCGGACCTTGATTGTATCTGGATGATGTAATGCTTTATTCATGTAATTGTGTGAAGTGGCGATTGTAAGCCAACTATGTATCTTCTTCCCTTATGTATTACATGGGTTGTGTGAATTACCTCACTTGCGACATTGCTTTCAATGCGGTTATGCCTCTAAGTCGTGCTTCGACACGTGGGAGATATAGCCGCATCGAGTGCGTTACAGAGGAACACTCGATATTTCCCTTTAAGGAGATGATGCCTCGCGGACCGGGCATTTTAAGTGTGAGGGATGCATAATGCGGTATTGCATTAAAGCGGGCGAAAGCTTCGCGTCCTAGTAGTGCTTGGTAGCTACTTGTAAATGGGGCGAGGTGGAGGGTTAACTTTTCGCGGCGGAAGTTGTCGGGTGAGCCGAACACAACTTCTAGCAGTAGAGAGCCCGTACAATGGGCATATGGGCCTGACATTACCCCTTGAAAGGAAGTGTTGCTATGGCAAATTTTGGTTGGGTCTATCCCCATTTTGCGGATTGTGTCCTGGTATAGCAGGTTTAGATCACTGCCGCCGTCCATTAGGACTTGTGTAAATTGGAGTCCGCCAATTATTGGGTCTAATATCAAGGCAGTCCATCCTACATTCCGGATACTTCTAGAGTAATCCTGATGGTCGAAGGTGATTGGATTTACCAACCAGTGGCGGGACTCCTCTGGGATAGGCCGTATGGCGCGTACCTCCATGGGCACCGCTCTATTTTTTCCCTTTTGTCACGTGAAGTGAGTTAACTGTCTTGACTTCTTGTGGGAAGTTCTTTTATTTTCCGTTGCTCTGCTTGTCGGGTTCGTCATCGTCCTCGCTTGGTGTGTCGAGCCCCTTGTGTTTGGCGTTGAGTTTGCCGGACTGCTTGAAGACCCAACAATCTCTGTGGGTATGGTTTGCAGGCTTCCCGGGAGTACTGTGGATTTGGACTATCTTGTCCAAGATTTTGTTTAAGTTAGATAGCTCGTCCCTGTTATCCTTAAGGGGCATTTTTTTTATGATTCTACCGACAGCTTTTGAATCCGGCGTTGACTGCCGTGCTCTTCGGGCTGTTTCCCTTGGCCCGGCACTGGTCCTTGCTGCGTTGCGGTTTCCCGTTTCCATCCCTGACTTCGGATGTACTTGGGTCGTTGGTACTGCATCTTGCCAGCTAGCTATCCTCTCCCGCGCAAAAGCGGGTCATGAGGCTTGTTAATGCGGCCATTGTTCTTGGCTTTTCTTGGCCGAGGTGTTTGGTGAGCCATTCGTCTCGGACGTTGTGTTTGAAAGCTGCTAAGGCTTCGGCGTCCGGACAGTCGACTATTTGGTTCTTTTTAGTAAGGAATCTGTTCCAGAATTTTTGGGCTGACTCTCCGGTTGTTGAGTTATGTGACTTAAATCGTCTGCATCCGGAGGTCGGACATAGGTCCCTTGAAAATTTGCCCGAAAAGCATCCTCGAGCTCTTCCCAACTTCCAATGGTGTTCTCGGGGAAGCTTTTGAGCCAATGCCGGGCTGGCCCTTTGAGCTTGAGTGGTAAGTATTTTATGGCGTGGAGGTCATCTCCTCTAGCCATGTGTATGTGGAGGATGTAATCCTCAATCCAGACTCCTGGGTCTGTAGTTCCGTCGTATGCCTCTATGTTTACGGGCTTGAATCCCGCTGGAAATTCATAATCCAGAACCTTATCAGTGAAACATAGGGGGTGTGCGGCACCCCTATATTTAGGTGTACCGTAATATTCGGATACTTGATGTGTTGCATTGCTTACTAGGGCTTGCTTTCTTGGTCCATTGATAGATCTAACTGGGCCGTCTTTTTGATGCGAATCCGTGTGCGGATCGCGTGCCGGCTTGTGTGCGGCGCCGTTTGCCGCTCTATGTTTGCCATGGGGTCGTCTATCCGACCGAGTGGTCTCCTTGTTCTTTGATTGCGGGGGCTCTACGGCCTCCTCATCCAATTCGGGCAGTAGTTTTCGCTTTGGGTAGCTCTTTGTTCGGCGACTGTCGCCGTATTTGTCTGCGGTGTTGAGTACTTTGCTCCATCTGATTCTGAGCGCATCTTCCGCTGTTTTGAGCTTCCGCTTCTTCTTTTTCAGGCTACGTGCAGTGGCGACGAGCCTTTTGTGGAGGTTCTTCTTCTCCAGCAACTTGTCCGGCGTGAGATCGTCCGGACTGTTATCTTCGCCGGGGATGGATTGTTTATTCGTATTGTCCTGTTTGGACGGTTGCTTGATAGCATGTTCATCGTCCACCGGTTCGCCCTGCTCTATGGCTGGGTCTGTATGGCTGCTGTCTTTGTCGAGACGGGATTTTGAGCGGTGCTTACGTCGCCATTTTGGCTGCTTTTCGAGGGAATGATCCCTCGTGGTGTCCCGTTGTTCCTCGTCGTCGCTTCCTTTAGGTGTGTCCACCATGTATACATCGTGAGATGAGGTGTTTGTCCAGTGCCTTATAGGTGCTAGTTCATTCTTATCTCCTACATCGTCGTCCATACCATCGATGTCTTCGGAGTCGAAATCAAGCACGTCGTTTAAACTTTCGACAGTGGCTACGAAGTGGGTGGTGGGTGGGCTTTTAATTTCTTTGTTGTCCACATCCCAACCTTGCTGACCATAATATAGCCAGGGCTCTCCTGATAAAGAGAGAGACTTTAGTAAATTCAGGATGTCGCCGAAGGGCGAGTGCTGAAAGATGTCCGCGGTGGTGAACTCCATGATCGGCGCCCGATCGGATTCGATTGGCAGGAGCGCGGAAGGTTCGAAGTCCGGAGAGGAGTCCGGCACCTTGGAGTCATGAGCTTCGCAAAGGACAGGGATGGTGTTCGGCTCAATCGCCGTAGAGATCGCAGCCCCCAAGGCGGTGTCCAACCACCCGTCCTCGATCGGCGTAGTCGGCTCTGAGCTAAGGTTCGGAGCGAACACTGGTGCGGCCTCCAGGGCACTATCCGGCGGCAGAGCTAGATCATGCCCATCGTGACAGTGCGGCGCGCTTGGCTGTGGCTCGAACCCGTCGAAGATCAAGTCTCCGCGGACGTTAGCCGTATAGTTCAAACTTCAAAATCTGACCTGATGGCCAGGGGCGTAGCTTTCAATCTGCTCCAGATGGCCAAGCGAATTGGCCCGCAGTGCAAAGCCGCCAAATACGAAGATCTGTTCGGGGAGAAAAGTCTCACCCTGTACCGCATTGTTGTTGATGATAGGAGGAGCCATCGGGACTAAAGAGGACGACACAGAGGAACTCTCAATGAAAGCACCAATGTCGGTGTCAAAACCGGCGGATCTCGGGTAGGGGGTCCTGAACTGTGCGTCTAGGTGGATGGTAACAGGAGACAAGGGACACGATGTTTTACCCAGGTTCGGGCCCTCTCCATGGAGGTAAAACCCTACACCTACTTGATTGATATTGATGATATGGGTAGTACAAGAGTAGATCTACCACGAGATCAGAGAGGCTAAACCCTAGAAGCTAGCCTATGGTATGATTGTTGTTCGTCCTACGGACTAAAACCCTCCGGTTTATATAGGCACCGAAGAGGGTTAGGGTTACACAGAGTCGGTTACAATGGTAGGAGATCTACATATCCGCATCGCCAAGCTTGCCTTCCACGCCAAGGAAAGTCCCATCCGGACACGGGACAAAGTCTTCAATCTTGTATCTTCATAGTCCAGGAGTCCGGCCAAAGGTGATAGTTCGGCTATCCGGACACCCCCTAATCCAGGACTCCCTCACTCGTCCCAAAAGGTTCTCTCCTATTTTTTCTCATCGAAAGACTTCATATGGGAGAAGATGGGCATCAGAGAGCCACCAGGGGCCCACGAGGTAGGGGGGCGCGCCCCCCACCCTCGTGAGCAGGGTGTGGGTCCCCTAGCCTTCATCTTTGGCGACATTTTTCTTTATTTAGTTTAAGGTGTTCCGTGGAGTTTCAGGACTTTTGGAGTTGCACAGAATAGTCCTTCTATATTTGCTCCTTTTCCAGCCCAGAATTCCACCTATCGGCATTCTCCCTCTTCATGTAAACCTTGTAAAATAAGAGAGAATAATCATAAGTATTATGACATAATGTGAAATAACATCCCATAATGCAATAAATATCGATATAAAAGCATGATGCAAAATGGACGTATGATGCATGAAGCGGAAGTTCATTATGATGCCGTGCTCATCCAAGGCCCTAAGTAACCCGGCAAGAACATTGATGTGTACCTAAGGCCATTAGTTGAAGAACTTTTACAGCTGTGGAATGGAAAAGGTGTACGTGTGTTGGATGAGCACGACCAGGAGGATTTTGACCTACATGCATTGCTGTTTGTAACCATCAATGATTGGCCTGGTCTCAGTAACCTTTCAGGACAAACAAACAAGGGATACCACGCATGCACGCGCTGTTTATATGACACTGAAAGTATATATTTGGACAAATGCATGAAGAATGTCTACCTGGGACATCATCGATTTCTTCTGACCAACCATCAATGTCGAAAGAAAGGCAAGCATTTCAAAGGTGAGGCAGATCACTGAAAGAAGCCCGCCGTTCGTACTGGTGATCACATACTTGGTATGGTCAATTATTTACACGTAATCTTTGCCAAGGGTCCCAGCGTACTATATGTTCCAAATGAAGCTGAGGGACGCGAACCCATGTGGAAGAAGAAATCTATATTTTGGGACCTACCCTATTGGAAAGACCTAGAGGTCCGCTCTGCAATCGACGTGATGCATGTGATGAAGAATCTTTGCATGAACCTGCTAGGCTTCTTGGGCGTGTATGGGAAGACAAAAGATACACTAGAGGCACGGGAGGACCAGCAATGTGTGCACGAAAAAGACGGCATACATCCAAAGAAGTATGAAGGGCCTGCCAGCTACGCTTTTACCAAAGATGAGAAGGAAATCTTTTTGAATGCCTGCTCAGTATGAAGGTCCCGTCTGGCTTCCCGTCGAATATAAAGGGAATAATAAATATGGCAAAAACTTCCAAAACCTAAAGTCTCATGACTGCCACGTGATTATGACGCAACTGCTTCCGGTTGCATTGAGGTGGCTTCTACCAAAAACGTTTGATCAGCCATTGTGAAGCTATGTGCATTCCTCAATGCAATCTCTCATAAGGTAATCGATCCAAAAATCCTACCAAGGTTAAGGAGTGATTTGGTGCAATGTCTTCTCAGTTTCAAGCTGGTGTTCCCACCATCCTTCTTCAATATCATGACGCACGTCCTAGTTCATCTAGTCGACGAGATTGGCATTCTGGGCCCTATATTTCTACACAATATGTTCCCCTTTGAGAGGTTTATGGGAGTCTTAAAGAAATATGTTTGTAACCGTGCTAGGCCAGAAGGAAGCATCTCCACGGGTCATAAAATAGTGGAGGTCATTGGGTTTTGTGTTGACTTCATTCCCGACCTTAAGAAGATTGGTCTTCCTCAACCGCGGTATGAGGGGAGATTGACTGGAAAAGGCACACTAGGAGCGGACTCGATAATATGTAGGGATGGGCAATCTTGGTCTCAAGCACACTACACAGCTCTACAGGATTCTACCTTGGTGACCCCATATGTCAATGAACACAAGAATATTCTGCGCTCCAAACACCCGGAGCAGTGTGACGACTAGATTACATGTGAACACATCAGGACTTTCGGTAGTTGGTTGCAAACACATCTCATGGGTGACAACATTGTTGTAGATGAGCTGTACTCGTTGGCCAGAGGACCATCTTCGACTGTATTAACTTACAAACGGTATGAGATAAATGGGAATACGTTTTACACGATCGCCCAAGATCAAAAGAGCACCAACAAAAGCAGTGGTGTCCGCTTTGATGTAGCAAGCAATAGGGGAAAGGACACATATTATGGTTACATAGTAGACATATGGGAATTTAACTATGGACATGATTTTAAGGTCCCTTTGTTTCGGCGCAAATGGGTCAATCTGTCAGGGGGCGGGGTACAGGTAGACCCATAGTACGGAATGACAACAGTGGATCTCAACAATCTTGGGTACACAGACGAACCATTCGTCCTAGCCAATGATGTGGCGCGGGTTTTCTATGTGAAGGACATGTCTACCGAACCGAGAAAAAGAAAAGACAAGGAAGTGAATACATCATACGATGAGCCAAAGCGCCACATAGATCTTTCAGGGAAAAGAGACATCGTGGGAGTGGAGGGCAAGACAGACATGTCTAAAGATTACGAAAAGTTTCATGAAATTCCTCCCTTCAAAGTCAAGGCTGACCCAAACACCCTGTTAAACGATGAAGATTATCCATGGTTACGGCGCAATAAGCAAGGGACACACGCGAAGAAAAAGTGAAGACTTTCTCTCCACAACTATTCTGATGATTCCTTTGATCTAGAATATCACTGCAGTTACATGTTAAGAAATGAAATGCCTTTTGGAACAGATGAGTTTTCATCCGAAACCCTGATACTTTGAAAGAGATTGCCATTTTGTACACGAAGTACATCCAGTTTTTGCCGTAACCCTCTCAATTTTGTAGCAGATGCTATATGGGTGAAATGATGATATCATGCTAACATTCAACCTTTTCAGAGTTCATTTGTAGTGCTTTCCAATTTCAGGGTCATTTAGCTAAAAAATCAGTAAATGCATGAAAAATACAAAATGAAGTCAAAAACGGTTGAAAATTGATGATGCGCCTTTTAATGATGCATTTTGAACACACAAAAAGTCTGGAGTTAAAATAAGTTCAAAAAAATGAAATCCCTTTGTATGAGATGAGTTTAAGTCCGAAAGCCTGATACTTCGAAAGAGATTGTCCATTTTGTACACGAATTGCATCCAATTTTTTCCGTAACCGTCTCAACTTTCTAGCACATGCTATGTGGGTGAAATGATGATACCATGCCAACTTTCAACCTTTCCATAGTTCATTTATAGTGCTTTTCAATTTCAGGGTAATTTAGCTCAAAAAATCAGTAAATGCATGAAAAATACCAAATAAAGTTAGAAACGGTTGAAAATTGTTGATGTGCCTTTGAATGGTGCATTTTGGACACATAAAAAGTATGGGGTTAAAATAAGTTCAAAAAAATCAAATCCCTACATAACAGATGAGTTTTCGTCCGAAACCCTGATACTTCAAAAGAGATTGTCCATTTTGTACACGAAGTGCATCCATCTTTTGCCGTGACCCTCTCAACTTTTTAGCACATGCTATGTGGGTGAAATGATGATACCATGCCAACTTTCAACCTTTTTAGAGTTCATTTGTAGTGCTTTTTAATTTCAGGGTCATTTAGCTCAAAACAAATCAGTAAATGCATGAAAAATACCAAATGAAGTCAGAAAGGGTTGAATATTGATGATGTGCCTTTGAATGGTGCATTTTGAACACACAAAAAGTCTGGAGTTAAAATAAGTTTCAAAAAATGAAATTAACTAAAATATTAACTAAAATTATCAAATTATTTATTTTTTTTAAAAATAATGAACTAAAAAGAAGCAACTGAATTATTAACTAAAATTATCAAAGTATTTATTTGTTAAAAATAATCAACTACAATATTAACTAAAATTATCAAATTATTTATTTGTTAAAAAGAATCAACTAAAATATTAACTAAAATTATCAAAGTATTTAATTGTTAAAAATAATGAACTAAAATATAGAAAAAAGAACACACAAAAGTCTAGAGTTAAAATAAGTTCAAAAAATGGAATCAACTAAAATATTAACTAAAATTATCAAATTATTTATTTGTTAAGAAGAATGAACTAATAAGAATCAACTAAAATATTAACTAAAATTATCAAAGTATTTATTTGTTACAAATAATCAACTAAAATATTAACTAAAATTATCAAATTATTTATTTGTTAAAAAGAATGAACTAAAAAAATCAACTAAAATATTATCTATATCAAAGTAGTTATTTGTTAAAAAGAATGAACTAAAATAACAGAAAAATATTGCCCGCCTACTAGGGCGACACGGCCTTCATATGACTAGAAACCCATCTTTCATCGGCCAGGATGCAGACTCGCGGACCCAGTAGGCCCAACAGGGCATGGACAAAGTTTAGGCATGTACTGCCTGCAATAGATCGGAGGAGTTCGATAGCAGTGTGGGAGCGGGGCTTATAAACCACTCCGTGCCCCTCCAAATAGCGAGGTGGGACTAAACTTTTGGCCGCGACAGCACCAACCCTTTGGTCCCGGTTGATGGCACCAACCGGGACCAATGCCCACCTTTCGTCCCGGTTGGTGGCATCAACCGGGACCAATTCCACCCTTTGGTCCCGATTCGTGCCACCAACCGGGACCAAAGGTCTCTACTTCCCATCCATTGGGCTACTGAAAATGACCTCTAGTCCCGGTTGGTGGCACCAATCGGGACCAAAGGTTGGCATTGGTCCCGGTTGGTGGCACGAACCGGGACCAATGCTATAGGTATATAAGCCACACTTAGCTGTTTTCCGAAAAATCACTTCTTCTTCTCCCCGACACCTCAGGCTGCTCCTCATCGCTGTCGCCGCCGAGCCTAGCCTCGACGCCCCCAAGCTGCTCCTCGACACCGTCACCGCCGAGCCTGCCCCGACGCCGTCAGTCTGCTCCACCTCGCCGTCGCTACCGCCGCCGACGCCCTCGACACCTGCTGCCCCGACGCCGGCACCACTCCCCTGCCCTGCCCCTGCCTCAACGCCGCCCTTAGTGAGCACCGCCCCTTCCCTCGCGCCCCTACCCTGCCCCGCCGCCCCGTCCATTACTTTTTTTTGTTCTTATATGTTGTTTTTTCTTCATAATTTGCTTTTTAGATGTATGTATGTATGAGGGAGTATTTTTGTTCATAGAATTTTTCAGATGTTTTTAGATGTATGTATGTATGAGGGATCATATATATATATTTTTAAATGTATTTTTTGTATTTATGTATGTATGAGGGATCATAGATGTATTTTTTTCAGATGTTTTTAGATGTTTTGTCTATACTTTTTCCAGATTTTCTATCATGCGTACACTGATTTTAAACCCTTAGCTTTGTTTTGAGACACTCGTCATCGTAGTGAAAATTTCGTGTTTCAAGGAGGGCAACGCTCCTTAGCATTTTAGAGCGGCTCTAGAGATGCCAACAAGGCCACGTGTGCACCCCCTATCATCACGTTGGCATCGGCTCCCCCAGAGCTTTCCAACGAGTACTAAACCCTAGAAGAAAGAGCGTTGTCGATCTCCTACCCCCTCCCGCCCCTATCTGACATACTCTTGAGGCCACCCAAACCCTAGAATAAAGAGCATTGTAGATCTACCCCTCCCTGCATAGCGATTATTTTTTGCAAAGTGTCCTCTCCTGAAAGTATAACCCCGGCCCGATAACTTTGACATGAGGGGAGACATTGGACATGCATGAGAGAGGCAGTCCGCAACTAATCCATTGCTCATATATGCATATGATTCCTTGTTGTGATTAGCTAGGTCTATGTTTGCTACTAATATATCCATCTCTCATGTTTGTATATTGCCATGTTGTAATATTTGCAGAAACTATGGAAAGAGACTTAGGACAAGAACAGTTGTCGGGGGATATAATCCTCGGCGGAGGTGAACCCTTGTTGTTTCTCGACAACACTGATGGTTAGGAAGGAGAGGATGACGGCTCCGGTAATCCAACAATGGAGGAGGAAGGAGATCATGACGGCTTCGGTGACCGAATGGCGGATGAAGGAGATCATGATGACGACTCCGGTGACCGAACGGAGGAGGGAGCTATTGCAATGTCTCGCGAGGTATATATTAATTAAGCCTCTGCTGACTTGATGCATTAATTGTACATATATATATATATATATTAACGCTTCTTTCTTATTTTAGCCCTCCAGACCGAGCCAAACTTCCGTAAGGAGACGAGGCCCAAAGAAAAGTTTGCGCCAGGATGAAAGGTTCACGATCACATAAGTGGCGAAAGATGGCCAACCGATTTTTCCCAAGCGGACCAAGGACGCATTTGTAAATCAGTGTGGAGTAGTTGTTAGGGACACTGTCCCAATCAGCATCGTGCAATGGAGTAAGAGTAAGGACGACCCTGAAGTATCTTATGTCCAGGATAGATACAAAGATGATCTTTGGACGTCGCTGATGACAAATTTCAGCCTATCGCCAGAGGAGGAGCCGAATAACCCAGTTATAGAGCGAAAGGTCAAGGCGTATGCTCTTAAGAAGATGGCAGAAATATTCACGAACTGGAAGAAAGAGTTGAACAAAAAGTTTGTCGACAAAGATAAGGCTCCAAAATTCATCGGTCGATATGAGAAGATAAGAGATCACTGGCCCACATTTGTGGCCTACAAGAAATCGGAGAAGGGTCAGAAAAGGTCACTGACAAACAAGCAAAATGCTGCAAAGAAGTTGTATCACCATCACACAGGGTCAGTTGGCTACTACAAAAGCGACCGTTGTGGGACAAAGCTGAGCAAGATCTGCTTGCTAAAGGGGTCCAACTAGCGACATTGCACCAGCCAGATCGTTCAAGAACTTGGTTCTTCGGGGTTGGGGGAAATTTGGACCCAGAAACAGGGGAGTGTGTTTGAACTGACAAGCAACTTGCTATACCCATCAAGAAGCTTCAGGTAGTAACCAAGGCAACGTAGGAAGGGATGTTCATTCCTGATAGAGAGAAGGTCGAGCTGACAAAGGCCCTCGGGAATCCTAAGAACCTGGATGAACACGAGGCACACCAGGCCCCGTTCCGTGGGTGCATGGGTTTGCCGGTGGTTATAGAAGCCGAGAGAGAAAGAGGAAACTAGAAGCAAGTGAAATGCAGAAGCTGAGTGCAAGATTAGCAAAGCTAGAGGAACTTGAGAGCCAGCGAGCTACCGGCCAACCATCTCAGCGACACGAAGATTCTTGCTTTGACGCTGCCCCAGAAGCTACCCCACCATCTCAGAGGAGAAGCAGCGTGGCTTCCACGGAGCTCGTTCAGCCTGATTTCACAGCTCCTCGCTACCCCGCGGATAGTATCACAGAGGCTGAACATTGCAAAATGCCAGAACCTCACCTTGAAGGCGACAGTCGGTTCTGTTGTACCTCCTCAAGCCGAGGGAACTTTTCATTGTCGTCTAATTCCACATGGCTATGCTGTTGTGATGGTGGATGAAATAATGGAGGGATTTGAGGAGCCGGAGCTTGACTACCCTACAGGTAAAGGGGAGATTCATCTAGTAAATGCTTTAAGGAGTAGCTGTCTATGGAGAAAGGAGTACATCAAGCTTCCAAACTGGACGCCTTAGCAGACTCAGCCTCCTCCGACATGTCAGGGCACTCCGCCTTGTCCTCCTACTCCTTTGACGAGTCAGGGCACTCCGCCTCCTATGGCGCAGGGCACTCTGCCTCCTCAGGCGTGTGAGGGCACTCCGCCTCCTCCGCCGTGTCAGTGGACTCCAACGCCTCAGCAATGGTGCAGGAGAGCCATCGCCGCTTGATGACCCAGAAGTATAGGGGATCTATCATATTCCTTTCGATAAGTAAGAGTGTCGAACCCAACGAGGAGCAGAAGGAAATGACAAGTGGTTTTTGAAAGTGCAACTAATCCCCGGGTGGTTTTGGTAATTAATAACAACATATATATCATTGAACTAATTGTTTCTTGAGTATCATTTCAGAAAGTTCAGTGATATGGGTATGGCAATGACTAAAGATGTGGACCCCTCAAAATGCTAAGGAAAACATTGGCAAAAGCTCAAGACTCCATTTTTGGTTTAGTGATCCAAGATCACATTGAGTCTATAGGAAAGCCAATACTATTAAAAGGGGATGAGGTTATGATAATGATCTGGTTGCTCAAAGTGCTTAGTGACTCCCAAACCATCAGCAATCTTTCATTCCAACATACACTCATAAGTAATCTCGGTCCCACCGATTCCATAAACTCAGTCACACCGAGATGAACCACCTCACCATATACCCAAACCCTAGAAATTTCGGATTTTCCGATTCCAAACTCGGTCTCACGAAACTAGTGTTGCCAAGCTTCAGAACCTTCGTCATCATATCGGTGTCACCGAGATGATAAAGTCGATCCCACCGAGATTGGCAAACCCTAGTCTTTGGAAGAATCGGACTCACCGAGATTGTATTTTCGCCCCATCGAAAATCCCAACGTTCACAAGATTTGAACTTTCGGTCTCACCGAGTTGTCAACTTCGGTCCGACCGAGATTGGTCAAATGTGTGTAGCAGTTGGATTTTGTGTGGAGGCTATAAATACCCTCCACCTCCTCTTCATTCGTGGAGAGAGCCATCGAAAGAACTACCACTCCTACCTTACATTTCGAGAAGAAAACTACCTACCCTTGTGTTGAGATCAAGTTGCTCCACTCCCACCATATGAAACTTGATTTCTAGCCTTCCCAAGTTGCTTTCCACTCAATCCTTTCTTCCACCACAGCCAAATCAGTGAGGAGAGTTGAGTGTTTGGGAGATTATCATTTGAAGTACAAGAGCAAGGAGTTCATCATCAACAACACCATCTATTACCTTTTGGAGGGTGGTGCCTCCTAGATTGGTTAGGTGTCGCTTGGGAGCCTCCGTCGAGATGTGGAGTTGAACCAAGAAGTTTGTAAGGGCAAGGAGATCGCCTACTTCGTGAAGATCTACCCCGAGTAAGGCTAGTCCTCCGTGGGCGTATGCCATGATGGCATAGACAAGGTTGCTTCTTTGTGGACCCTTCGTGGGTGGAGCCCTCCGTGGACTCTCGCAGCCGTTACCCTCCGTGGGTTGAAGTCTCCATCAACGTGGATTGACGATAGCACCACCTATCGGAACCACGAGAAAAATCTCCGTGTCTCCAAATTGCGTTTGCTCTTCTCCACCTCTTCTTTACTACATGTGCAATTTACTTTCCGCTGCCAATACTCTAGAGTTGCATGTGTAGGGTGATACTTGACTTGATCATCATTGTGAACTTGCTAAAAACTTGTCCTAATCAAAAGGCTAAACTTTTATATTGTCAAGTAGTCTAATCACTCCCCCTCTAGACATACTTTCGATCCTACAGTTTTCAGTAAGGTATTCTCTGCAAGCACTGAAATTATAGGTAATAGATAGTTTTGTGATAAGATAATTTTGTTAACGGGTAACAAGCAATGAAAGTAAATAAAGTTCAGCAAGGTGGCCCAATCCTTTTTTTTAGCAAAGTACAAGCCTGGACAATTTCTTATAATGAGAAAAGCACTCCCGAGGACACATGAGAATTATCGTCAAGCTAGTTTTCATCACACTCATATGATTCGAGTTTGGTACTTTGATAATTTGATATGTGGGTGGACCAGTGCTAGGGTACTTCCCTTACTTAGACAAGCATCCCACTTATAATTAACCCCTATTGCAAGCATCCGCAACTACAAAAAAGTATTAAGGTAAACCTAACCATATCATGAAACTAGTGGATCCAAATCAGCCCCTTACAAGGCAACACATAAACTAGGGTTTAAGCTTCTGTCACTCTAGCAACCCATCATCTACTTATTAGTTCCCAATGCCTTCCTCTAGGTCCAAATAATGGTTAAGTGTCATGTAGTCGACGTTCACATAACATCACTAGAGGAGAGACAACATACATCTCATCAAAATATCGAACGAATACCAAATTCACATGACAACTAATAGCAAGACTTCACCCATGTCCTCAGGAACAAACGTAACTACTCACAAAGCATATTCGTGTTCATGATTAGAGGAGTATTAATATGCATTAAGGATCTGAACATATGATCTTCCACCAAGTAAACCAATTAGCATCAACTACAAGGAGTAATCAACACTACTAGCAACCCACAGGTACCAATTTGTGGTTTTGATACAAGATTGGATACAAGAGATGAACTAGGGTTTCGAGAGGAGATGGTGCTGGTGAAGATGTTGATGGAGATTGACCCCTCCTGATGAGAGGATACTTGGTGATGACGATAGTGATGATTTCCCCCTCCCGGAGGGAAGTTTCCCCGGTAGAACAGCTCCGCGAGAGCCCTAGATTGGTTCCGCCAAGGTTCCGCCTCGTGGCGGCGGAGTTTCGTCCCGTAAGCTTGCATATGATTTTTTCCAGGATAAGAGACTTCATATAGCAGAAGATGGGCACTTGAGGGCCAACAGGGGGCCTAGGAGACAGGGGGCGCGCCCAGCAGGGGTGGGTGCGCCCCCCACCCTCCTTGCTCAATAATTCTTATTAATCCCAAAAATGACTTCCGTGGAGTTTCTAATATTTGCTCCTTTTCCAGCCAGAATTCCAGCTGCCGACATTTTCCCTCTTCATGATAACCCTTGTAAAATAAGAGAGAATAGCCATAAGTATTGTGACATAACGTGTAATAACAACCCATAATGCAATAAATATCGATATAAAAGCATGATGCAAAATGGACATACCAACTCCCCCAAGCTTAGACCTCGCTTGTCCTTAAGTGGAAGCCGATATCGAAAAATATGTCCAGATGTTTAGAGATAGAGGTGTCGATAAAAAATAAAATATGGACATGAGGGCATCATGACCATTCTTATGACAACAACATATATAAATTTTGTCATATGATTTATTATGCTCAAGTAACAATCTATTCACAATGTCAAGTATGGTTCAGAAACTTCATGGAGAACTAACAAACGATAATCTCAGTCATTGAAGCAATTGCAATTTATCATAACATCAGAAAGAGTCAAGAATAGAGCTTTTCAGCAAGTCCACAGACTCAACTATCATATAGTCTTATACAATTGCTAACACTCACGCAATACTTATGGTTATGGAGTTTCAATCGGACACTGAGAAAGATAGGGGCTTATAATATAACCTCCCAATGTATTCGCCTTTGGGTGATGTCAACAATAATAGTTCATGCGAACTTACATCCAGTTGGATATATATGAGGATCTTCCCAACACGAGGTGCTTTGCCAAAGATAAAATGAAAAAGGGAAAGGTGAGGATCACCTTGACTCTTGCATAATGTAAAAGACATAAAGTAAAAGATAGGCCCTTCGCAGAGGGAAGCAGAGGTTGTCATGTGCTTTTAGAGTTGGATGCACAAAATCTTAATGCAAAAGAACGTCACTTTATATTGCCACTTGTGATATGAACCTTTATTATGCAGTCCATCGCTTTTATTACTTCCATATCACACGGTCATATAAAGCTTATTTTCTCTGCACTAATAAGTCATACATATTTAGAGAGCAATTTTTATTGCTTGCAACATGACAACTTACTTGAAGGATCTTACTCAATCCATAGGTAGGTATGGTGGACACTCATGGCGAAACTGGGTTTAAGGATATTTGGAAGCACAAGTAGTATCTCTACTTGGTGCTAGGAATTTTGGCTAGCATGAGGGGGAAAGGCACGCTCAACATGTTTGAATGATCCATGACAATATACTTTAATTGAGATGTGAGAAAACATAAACCATTACGTTGTCATCCTTGTCCGACTTCAACTCTTTAGCATGTCATACTTAATGAGTGCTCACAAACATAAAAGATGTCCAAGATAGTATATTTATATGTGAAAACCTCTCTTTCTTTATTACTTCCTACTAATTGCAACGATGACCAAAACTATGTTTGTCAATTCTCAACAACTTTTAAGCCTCACACTTTCTATATGTGAAGTCATTACTATCCATAAGATCAATATGAACTCTTTTATTCCTTTTTTAATTCTTTCTACTTTCTCAAGATCATAGCAAGATAGCAAAGCCCTTGACTCAACACTAATCTTTATTATATAGTCCACGGACTCGATTACATAGAAGGATCACAAAGCAAAACTCAAAACTAATTCATACCAAAAACTTTATTCTAATAGATCAAGATATTACTAAAAGGATCGAACTAAGTAAAACGGCAAAGAGAGGAGTGTGATGGTGATATGATACCGGGGCACCTCCCCCAAGCTTGGCAGTTGCCAAGGGGAGTGCCCATACCCATGTGATTATGTCCTCGGAGGTGATGAAGGTGGTGATGATGATGGTGGATAATCTCACATCGAGCGTGAAAGCTCCTCCAACTTGCGGATAATTCCCTTGAGTCCGACGATATGATCCTTCAACAAAATATTTTCCTGAGTGAGATACTTGTTTGTATGCGAGCTAACTCAATCATCTTGAAAGCTTCAATCTCAGTTGGGGTAAAGAGGTTAGGCAGAGGTTGAGGGATGTTTTCTTCTTCCACCGCTGGAGCATGATCCTCCATGGCCTTCTTGATCCCTTCATCCTTGTTGATCTCCTCAAGTTCTTCTCTTTCCAGCTCTATCTTCAATAGCCAAGCATCCTTGTCTTCATTGTTGAAGGAGGGTGACATCATGATGCTCTAGATCTGTCAAAAAAATAGCTCGAAATGAAAACAGAAGATTTTTGCGTAATACGATGGTCAAAACCTTCGGGAGATTATATAATGAATTTTTACCGACCAAAAGAAGTAACATGCAAGGAGACGGAGTCCGGGCGGCACATGAGGTGCCCACAAGACAGGGGCGCACCCAGTAAGGGTGGCGCGCCCTCCACCCTCGTGGAGGCCTCGTGTCCTTCCCGGATTACTTCTTGCTTTCCAAAATTCTTAAATATTCCAAAATGGAGAAAAAATGCCATTAGAATTGTTTTGGAGTCGGTTTACTTACCGTACTACATACCTATTCCTTTTCGGAGTCTGAAACATTCTAGAAAGTGTCGCTTATGTATTCCTCTGGGGTTACGATTTCAATAATATTAGTGTCAATATTTATAGGATTGCCTGAGATATAATGTTTGATTCTTTGACCGTTCACCACCCTCGGACTTGTGCCTTCGAAGTTGTTGATTTTTATGGCACCGGAATGATAGACCTCCTCGATAACGCAAGGACCTTCCCACTTAGGAAGATGTTTTCCTGCAAAAAAAATCTTAAATGAGAGTTGAATAGCAACACATAATCACCTACGTTAAATTCTCGCTTTTGTATTCTTTTGTCATGCCATCTTTTAACTTTTTCTTTGAACATCTTGGCATTCTCATAGGCTTGGGTTGTCCATTCATCGAGTGAGCTAATATCAAATAACCTCTTCTCACCAGCAAGTTTGAAGTCATAGTTGAGCTATTTAATAGCCCAATATGCTTTATGTTCAAGTTCGAGAGGTAAGTGACATGCTTTTCCATAAACCATCTTATACGGAGAAATACCCATAGGATTTTTATATGCAGTTCTATAGGCCCATAATGCATCATCAAGTTTCTTGGACCAATTCTTTCTAGATCTATTAACAGTCTTTTGCAAAATTAATTTGAGCTCTCTATTACTCAACTCTACTTGACCGCTAGACTGGGGGTGATAAGGAGATGCAATTCTATGATTAACATCATACTTAGCAAGCATTTTACGAAAAGCACCATGAATAAAATGTGAACCACCATCAGTCATGTGATATCTAGGGACTCCAAACCTCGGAAAAATAACTTCTTTAAGAATCTTAATAGAGGTGTTATGATCAGCACTACTAGTTGGAATAGCTTCTACCCACTTAGTAACATAATCAATAGCAACTAAAATACGTGTATATCCATTAGAGGCAGGAAAAGGTCCCATATAATCAAAGCCCCAAACATCAAATGGTTCAATAATACGAGAATAATTCATAGGAATTTCTTGACGTCTACTAATATTACCAATTCTTTGACATTCATCACAAGACAAGACAAACTTACGAGCATCTTTGAAGAGAGTAGGCCAATAAAAGCCGGATTGCAATACCTTATGTGTAGTTCTATCTCCAGCGTGGTGTCCTCCATATGGTTCGGAGTGACACTTGCGTACGATCTGTTCCTGTTCATGCTCAGGTACACAACGTCTAATAACACCATCTACTCCTTCTTTATAAAGGTGTGGGTCATCCCAGAAGTAATGTATTAAATCATAAAAGAACTTATTATTTTGCTGGTATGTGAAACTAGGTGGTATAAATTTAGCAACAATGCAATTAGCATAATCAACATACCATGGAGCAGTACGAGAAGCATTAATGACCGCTAATTGTTCATCAGGAAAGCTATCATCACACTAGTAGAAAACAGGGCTTTCGTTCGGCCAGAAAAGAGCATTAATCCCGGTTGCATTATGAACCGAGACTAATGTGAGCATTAGTCCCAGTTCGAGCGGCGAGGGCACAATACATGCATTACTCCCAGTTCAAATGGGACCTTTAGTCCCGGTTGGTGCCACGAACCGGTACTAAAGGGTGAGATGCCCATTAGTACCGGTTCGTGGCACGAACCGATACTAATGGTATCAACCCCATTAGTACCGGTTCGTGGCACGAAACGATACTAATGGTGCAATTTTCTTATCCTACCCCCACCCCCCCGTGTATCGCCTTTTCAGTTTTGTAAAAAGCAAAAGAAAATGGTAAAAACTTCAAAAGTTAAAATCCTTCGAGATGTAGTTATGTTACCACATCTACTAGTTAGGAAAAATTAAAAACTTAAATTTGGACATCTTTTGCAAAAAGTGTAGGGAAAATGTTAAACGGCTATAACTTTTGCATATGATGTCAGAAAAAACGTATAATATATCAAAATGTTCAGCATGAAAATCCGCATCCGATTTTGACGGCCTACGGCCTGTTTGCAAATTTTTAGAATCCTCAAATTCTAAAAGGAAAAAAATTTATGCTCAAATTTCAGTTTTTTTGAAATTTTTTAAATCTGGTCAAACTATGGTCAAACTACTTATTCAAGAAGTATTACTGTTACTAAATAACTAGCAAAGTGGCCAACTCGATGCGTGGGCTAGGATTTTATGAACTTAAATGTTCACAATATATTATTTGATTTTTCTAAAGGAAAACTGTAACCAAATGTGGTGACAGTCTTAAATATAAGGATTTTGCAAACATAATTTTATGTTTGGTAAGTTCGGGCTTTTATTGATATATAAATAGATGTGTTCTCTGGTATATCTTTACTTGCTAATTAAGTAATTATGCATGCCATACAAACTGTAGTATTATGATTGACAACATTCATAAATTTTTTATTTTATGCTGGCATTTTTATCATCTTGCATAGTTTTTTTTTTGCAAATAGAAATTTAATAGTTTTGATTGTTTTTGTGTAGTCATAGGCTAATTTTCAACCGGTATGCAAGGTGGGCATATTTATTTATTAATCTTGTACTGAAAGTAATTTACTTTATTTATATAGTATATACTTTCCATAAAAACTTTGTTAGTAGGTATTTGGTTCCATAGATGTGCACCAATCAAACCAAGGCTGGCTTATATGTTGACTTTATATAGTTTGCTCGACATACCAGTCCATTTTTCTTCTATAGTTTTTATCATATTTTGTTACATAGGTTTCAGCAGTACAAAGGGTGGACTGTAGGAGAGCAAACCTTTTTCTTATTACCAGTAACCATTGATATATTTGGCATAATGTGCACTCATAGTTCCAAGGTGCATTTACATAACGTCACCGATTTGATGGATCCTATCAGTATGATTCTTCACCTTCCCTTTCTTTAGTCTAGTTGACTTCTATTGGTTCTTCTTTCCCCTACTCATACTTCCACAAAGTGGGAATGTTCATCGTCCCCGATCTTGTTCCCCTTCCTTAATTCTCTCTGCTCACTGAATAATTGCAACTGCTGGAAAGCTCCCATGAACTTACTTTCTTGATTCGCTGCATTGAGGTTGGTTGTCTTGTCGGATCAAATATAGATCTCAAACTAATTTATTATAACAATGCCTCAACATTGTCACTATTGGTTTCCATTTGTTTGCAATATTTCACAAGGAAAACTAAATATATAATATCAGAATATGAGAAGCAGGTGTGATTGCATTGTACATATGAAATATCACAATGTCTTGACGCTCTCACTATTGGTTTGCATAAAAAATTAAGCTTGTAGAATCAAGAATTACAAAATATAGGTTTTGATGTTTGGTAGTAATGAAGTATTTCCACCTGTTGATGCATGTTTGAAATACTTTGGCCTAGTAGTACACCATATTCTACCTGCCATATCATGTTAGTATAGGTAAGTCGGATTTATTATGTAATAGGAAGTGGCCTCCTTTAGTGAAATCAGGTTATTCGTTCATTCCATTAGAATATTTTTGTATAGACTATGTTCTTGACCACATCATCCTCATTGCTACCTTCATCATTTGCCATTACCCGCAGTCCATTCCCTTTTTGTTACTCTTGAGAAGGCTACGTATAACTATCCATGTGTGAAAACTTGTTTAGGTAGATATAGTGCTACCATGTTTAGAAATAGCCCTTGGCTTTTGTTGATAATCATCACAGGAAAGCAAATTAATATAGGATATTGTCTCATTTTCAGAACAAATGGCAATGTTGATTTAGTTGGTGTCATGATTATTCTTGCAATATATGACTTTCTCCCACATTTGTTTCAGTTATTATTTGTGGGCTTCGATGAATCTTCTTCCAAGTTGAAGATCGTCATCCTTGTACCATTGCATAACTCAACATTTTGGTTGATATACAATGCCAAAGTGCCACCTGGTGGAGGAAGTTGAACCGCAGTGTTGTTTGCCAGAGGAAGATGATGTAGATGTTGTATTCAAAAACTTTGCACAATTGAAAGAGAAGATTTTTGCACAATGGAGAGATATTCTGTTTGGAGAGATCGAATCCCTATATATTATCAGTGAGAGTTTGGATTATTTTTTTGACAGATTACGTCTATGTTTATCGGCTAGAATTTGTATTTGTTTGGATAGATTGTTGTACAAGTTTGCTCTAAAATATTGCATGATGGAAAGAGAGGTTTTTTGGATGCCGGTGGATTGTATATATATGTATGCGAACATGAGATTTTCATTGTTTAGAGAGATATCTATTTGGACTGATCGAATCTCTGTATATTACCGGTGAGAGCTTGGATTGGTTTTGAGAGATTGCGCCTATGTTTAGCAGCGAGAATTTATATTTGTTTCGGGAGATTGCATCTATGTATGCCACTGGTTCGAGGAAGTTGACCTGAACTGTTGATGCCGGAGGAAGATGAGGTAGAAGTTGTACTTTTAAATATCGCACGATGGAAATAGAGGTTTTTGGGTTCAGAAGTTTTTATATATAGGTGAGTTTTTGGATTTGGTGGGACAGATTGCGCCCATGTTTATCGATGATAATTTAGATTTGTTTCGAGAGATTGCATCTATGTACAGGATAGTGTTTTTTTGGGAAGGCTCGTGAGAGTTTAGTCATGTTTCGTTGCCGTGAGATCTTACACGGTACGTGTAATATTATTATTTTTTGTACTTTGGATGGGCCAATTGTTTGTGGGATGGTACAACATGTACGTCTATGTTCTTTTTGGGAATAGTTTTTTGATAGTCTGGTCAATCCATTTTTTCTGGTTGGTCTGATCGTTCCTTTTTTATAGGTTAGTTTTTTTGTGTGGGATCGCTCAAGATTTGTTTGTAGACATTGCATCATGTACATGATATTATGGCTATTTTGGGAAAAACCGTGAGAGTTTTTTTTTTTGACTGGAAAAACCGTGAGAGTTTGACCATGTTTGTTGAGGGGAGATTTTACTCAGTACGCGTTAGTTTTTTTATTTTGGATAGTCTAACTGCTTATGGGATGGTACAACCCTGTACGACTAATTTTTTTCTTTTGGGATCGCCTAATCTTTTATTACAGGTTAGCTTTTTTGTGTGGGATCGCTCAAGATTTGTTTGGAGAGATTGCATCATGTACAAAATAGTGTTTTTTTGGAAGAATCGTGATAATTTGACCATGTTTGTAGCAGAGAGATTTTACTCTGTACACGTTAGTTTTTTTGGATGGTCCAATTGCTTGTGGGATGGTACAACCTGTACAACTAAGTTTTTTTTGGGACGTCCTAATCGCTATATTTTTTTGTTAGGGTTGGTCTGATTGCTTAGTTTTTTCTGGATGGTCCGATTCCTCTCTTTTTTTCTCGCTGAGTTTTCCTTTTACAGGCGGCCGGCCGGAAACAAATTGTTGGGGAAAAGCTAATTGATTCACTGCCGGCCGGCCGGAAAGACAATAGCCTGGTCGCTTAGTTTTCGTGGGGATGGTCTGATCTTTTTATTTTGGATGGTGGGATGCGATGGTCCAACATGTTGTGATCGTGAAACTAAACAGGAAGGATCGCTCTTGTTTTTTCTCACGGTATGGTCCCACCTTATTTACGAATATCTAACGGTTGTACTTTTTTGATTGGAAATAGGCACCTCGAATTAACGGTCGGATGTTTCTAATTATTGTGGGATTTTCTAAATTATTATCTTTTTTCTGGTGATCCCATCAAGTACTTTTTATATATAAATAGATTATTCAAAAATAATAGTGTTACTAAATAATTATTTCTGTTTTTTTGAATTTTTGTCAAATCTGGTCAAACTGTGGTCAAACAATGGTCAAACTACTTATTCAAAAAATATTAGTGTTACTAAATAATTATTTTAGGTTTTTTGAATTTTGGTCAAATCTGGTCAAATTATGGTCAAACTATGGTCAAACTACTTATTCACGAAATATTAGTGTTACTAAATAATTATTGTTTTTTAGAACAATAGTTTCCAACTCAAACAGTGAAATGTGTGACTTCATGCTCAAGCTAAATTCCTGAGGGTTAATAGGATTGACATCTTACTATTATCAGGAAAATAACAAGTGCAGACTTGGAAATGAGGAAGAATAGAACCCGGAAGTTAAGCTTGCTCAGGCTGGAGTAGTGAGAGGATGGGTGACCGTCCGGGAAGTTAGATGATTTAGGATGATGAGGGGTGATTAGAGATTAGGGGTTAAATTGAGCAGTGATGAGGAGTGAATAGAGATTAGAGGTTAAAATAATTTAGAAATTTGAAAATAAAAAAATTCAAAGTTTTTTTCAATTTTTCTTTCCTTTAGTACCGGTTGGTGTTACCAACCGGGACTAAAGGTGGACCTCCAGGCAGCGGCCACGTGGAGGGCCTTTAGTCCCAGTTTGTGTAAGAACCGGGACTAAAGGGGGAGGCTTTAGTAACGACCCTTTAGTCCCGGTTCCAGAACCGGGACTAAAGGCCCTTAGGAACCGGGACTATAGGCCCTTTTTCTACTAGTGTCAATAGGTAGTGGGTCATCAAGAACATTCTCTAACATAGACAAGTTGTCAGCAACGGGGTTCTCAGCTTTCTTTCTATCAATAATATGCAAATCAAATTCTTGGAGCAAGAGAACCCATCTAATAAGTCTAGGTTTAACATCTTTCTTTTCCATAAGATATTTAATAGCAACATGATCAGTGTGAATAGTTACTTTAGAATCAACAATATAAGTTCTGAACTTATCACAAGCAAATAAAACTGCTAAGAATTCTTTTTCAATAGTAGCATAATTTCTCTGGGCGGTATCAAGAGTTTTACTAGCACACTTGATACCATTTAATTTCTTATCAACTCTTTGCCCTAGAACAACACCTACAACATAATCGCTAGCATCACACATAATTTCAAAAGGTAAATTCCAATCAGGAGCACTGATCAAAGCTTTCTTAAGTATTTCAAGTGCTTCTACACAATCATCATCAAAGACGAAAGGAATATCTTTTTGCAATAAATTAGTCAGAGGCCTAGAGATTTTAGAAAAGTCCTTAGTGAACCTCCCATAAAAACCGGCATGGCCAAGGAAACTTCTTATACCTTTAATGTCCTTGGGACACGACATCTTTTCAATAGCATCAACTTTAGCTTTATCAAATTCAATACCTCTTTCAGAAATTTTATGCCCCAAGACAATGCATTCATTAACCATAAAGTGGCACTTTTCCCAATTCAAGACAAGACTAGTGTTTTCACATCTCTGCACAACTCGATCAAGGTTGCTCAAGCAACCAGCAAAAGAGGATCCATAAACGGAGAAATCATCCATGAATACCTCACAAATCTTTTCATAAAAGTCAGAGAATATAGCCATCATGCATCTTTGAAAGGTAGCAGGTGCATTACATAAACCAAAAGGCATACGTCTATATGCAAAAGTACCGAAAGGACAAGTACAACTAGTTTTTGATTGATCCTCCGCTGGCACAGGTATTTGGGAGAAACCAGAATAACCATCTAAAAAGGAGAAATGTGTATGTTTGGATAGTCTTTCTAGCATTTGATCAATAAAAGGTAAAGGGTAATGATATTTCTTAGTAGCTTTATTTAATTTACGGAAATCAACTACCATCCTATAACCTGTAATAATTCTTTGCGGGATCAATTTATGTTTATCATTAGGAACGACAGTAATACCTCCCTTCTTCGGAACACAATGGACAGGACTTACCCAATCACTATTAGCAACGGGATAAATTATACCTGCCTCAAGGAGCTTTAGTATCTCCTTTCTTACCACTTCTTTCATCCTAGGATTTAACCGTCGTCGAGGATCTCGAACTGGTTTGGCATCTTTCTCCAATTTTATTTTGTGTTGGCATAGACTGGGACTAATGCCCTTAAGATCATCCAGAGTATACCCAATAGCAGCACGGTGCTTCTTCAGAGTTTTCAATAATCTTTCCTCTTCTTGCTCTGAAAGGTTAGCACTAATAATAACAGGATATATCTTCTTTTCATCAAGATAAGCATATTTAATATTATCAGGTAAAGGTTTGAGCTCAAACACGGGATCACCCTTGCGTGGAGGGGGATCCCCTAGGATTTCAACAGGTAAGTTGTGTTTCAGAATAGGACCCTGTTGAAGGAATACTTCATCTATTTCCCTTCTTTCATTCATAAACATATCATTTTCATGGTCTAGCAAATATTGTTCTAACGGATCAGTAGGAGGTACGACAATAGAAGCAAGACCAATAATTTCATCCTTACTAGGCAATTCTTTATCACGGGGTTGTCTACGGAATCAAAATTAAACTCATGTTTCATATCCCCCAAGCCAATTCTAACAACATCCTTTTCACAATCAATCCAAGCATTGATAGTATTCAAGAAAGGTCTACCGAATATAATGGGACAAAAGTCATCTTGTGGGGAACCAAGAACAAGAAAACCAGCAGGATATTTAACTTTCCCACACAAGACTTCAACATCTCTAACAAGCCCAAATGGTGTAATAGTATCTCTATTGGCAAGCTTAATAGTAACATCAATACCTTCTATTTCAGCGGGTGCAATATCATGCATAATTTCTTCATATAAGGAAAAAGGTATTGCACTAGCACTAGCACCCATATCGCATAAGCCATGATAACAATAATCTCCTATTTTAACAGAAATAACGGGCATGCTTACAACAGGTCTAAGTATCTTAGCATTTGGCCTAGCAATATTAGCAGTTTCACCACGGAAGTAAATAACATGCCCATTTATATTATTACTCATAGAAATACTAGGTTCAACTTTGATTTGCTCAGGGGGTGTATATGTTCTAGTATTACTCTTATGAACAATAGTTGAAGCTTTAGCATGATCCTTTATTTTAACAGGAAAAGGTGGTTTCTCAACATAAGTAGTAGGAACAATAGGATCATTATAAGTGATAGTCTTTTCCTCAACTGTAATAGGTGCAACTACTTTTACTTAAGTGGGAGGATTATATTTAAACCACTTCTCCTTAGGGAGATCAATGTGAGTAGCAAAAGATTCACAGAAAGAGGCTACTATCTCAGAGTCAAGTCCATATTTAGCGCTAAATCCACGAAAAGCATCGGTATCCATAAAAGATTTAACACAATCAAACTTAGGTGTCATACCTGATTCCTTACCATCGTCGGAACCCCAATCTTCAGAGTTACGTTTAATTCTTTCCAATAAATCCCACTTGAATTCAGTAGTCTTTAGCATATAAGAACCAGCACAGGAAGTATCGAGCATGGTGCGATCATTGAGAGAAAGCCGAGCGTAATTTTTTTAGAGAAAGCCGAGCATAATTTTTTCGAATAATCATATTTCTTGAGAGCTCATGATTCGGGCATGAATATAACATTGACTTAAGCCTCCCCCAAGCTTGAGCGATGCTTTCTCCTTCACGAGGCCAGAAATTATATATGTATGATCACGATGAACAAGATGCATAGGATAGAACTTCTTGTGAAATTCCAACTTCAATCTTTTATAGTTCCAAGATCCCTTATCATCACATAGCCTATACCATGTCAATGTGATCCCTTCAAAGATAAAGGAAAGACCTTCCTATTAACAACATCATCGGGAATACCTGCAAGCTTAAATAATCCACAAATTTCATCCACATAGATAAGGTGTAAATCGAGATGCAATGTTCCATCTCCTGCAAAGGGATTAGCTAGCAGCTTCTCTATCATACCCGAAGGAATCTCAAAGTAAACATTATCAGTAGGTCAGTAGGTTGAGGAGCAACTCTTTGGTCTACTGGTCGGGGTGAACATGCCCCAAACAACCCCCTCAAAGGATTAGTTTCCATAGTAACAAGTGATAGAAAATTTCAGCACACTATATAAATGTTTCCTTACCAAGTTCCACTCACCAAAGGTGCTTCACTCCCCGGCAACGGCGCCAGAAAAGAGTCTATATGACCCACAAGTATAGGGGATCTATCGTAGTCCTTTTGATAAGTAAGAGTTTCGAACCCAACGAGGAGCACAAGGAAACGACAAGCTGTTTTCAGTAAGGTATTATTTGCAAGCAATGAAATTATAGGTAACAGATAGTTTTGTGATAAGATAATTTGTAACGGGTAACAAGCAATGAAAGTAAATAAAGTGCAGCAAGGTGTCCCAATCCTTTTTGTAGCAAAGGACAAGCCTAGACAATTTCTTATAATGAGAAAAGCGCTCCCGAGGACACATGGGAATTATCGTCAAGCCAGTTTTCATCACGCTCATATGATTCGTGTTCGGTACTTTGATAATTTGATATGTGGGTGGACCAGTGCTTGGGTACTGCCCTTACTTGGACAAGCATCCCACTTTGCAAATATCCGCAACTAGAAAAGAAGTATTAAGATAAACCTAACCATAGCATGAAACTAGTGGATGCAAATCAGCCCCTTACGAAGCAACGCATAAACTAGGGCTTAAGCTTCTGTCACTCTAGCAACCCATCATCTACTTATCACTTCCCAATGCCTTCCTCTAGGCCCAAATAATTGTTAAGTGTCATGTAGTTGATGTTCACATAACACCACTAGAGGAGAGACAACATACATCTCATCAAAATATCGAACGAATACCAAATTCACATGACTACTAATAGCAAGACTTCACCCATGTCCTCAGGAACAAACGTAACTACTCACAAAGCATATTCGTGTTCATGATTAGAGGAGTATTAATATGCATTAAGGATCTGAACATATGATCTTCCACCAAGTAAACCAATTAGCATCAACTACAAGGAGTAATCAACACTACTAGCAACCCACAGGTACCAATTTGTGGTTTTGATACAAGATTGGATACAAGAAATGAACTAGGGTTTTGAGAGGAGATGGTGCTGGTGAAGATGTTGATGGAGATTGACCCCTCCTGATGAGAGGATACTTGGTGATGACGATAGTGATGATTTCCCCCCGGAGGAAGTTTCCCAGCGAACAGCTCATGAGAGCCCTAGATTGGTTCCGCCAAGGTTCCGCCTCGTGGCGGCGGAGTTTCGTCCCGTAAGCTTGCTTATGATTTTTTGCAGGGTAAGAGACTTCATATAGCAGAAGATGGGCACCAGAGGGCCAACAGGGGCCCCAGGAGACAGGGGGCGCGCCCATTAGGGGTGGGCGCGCCCCCCACCCTCTTGGCCAAGGTGTGGGCCTCCTCTGGTACTTTCTTTGCTCAATAATTCTTATTATTCCCAAAAATGACTTCCGTGGAGTTTAAGGATTTTTGGAGCTGTGTAGAATAGGTTTCCAATATTTGCTCCTTTTCCAGCCAGAATCCCAGCTGCCGACATTCTCCCTCTTCATGATAAACCTTGTAAAATAAGAGAGAATAGCCATAAGTATTGTGGCATAACGTGTAATAACAGCCCATCATGCAATAAATATTGATATAAAAGCATGATGCAAAATGGACGTATCACCGTTCTAGTGGCTAGCAGCACAAGAGGCGGGAAGAAATTCAAATATGGTCTAGGCCTGAAGCATGTTCCAAAGTTACCATATGAGATGACTGACGAGGAAACTGCGGACATCAGTGATGCCGAAGTACAGGCCCATTTTGAACAGAGGAAACGTCCACCTTTGAAGGAAATAGTAGATCCGGTGAAAGAGAAGCACACTCTGGATGCCCTTAAGCAACCACCACCATCTCCACCGTAGTCCAACTATGACCGTGTTATTCCAAAGACATTTAAGGAAGCGGAGCGGTCGGGAAGTACTACCAATGTTGCAAGATTAGAAGCAAGACGAAGAAGTGGGAAAACAATTCCCCAGCAAGAAATGTGACTAATGAGTTAGTTGCGAGATGATGTATTACGGAACGAGTAAAGAGACTTGCCGGTAATTAGATTGAATTAGGTATGAAGATACCGACGATCGAATCTCGGGAAAGTAACATACCGATGACAAAGGGTATAACGTATGTTGTCATGATGGTACGACCAATAAAGATCTTCTTAGAATATGTGGGAACCAATATGAGCATCTATGTTTCGCTGTTGGTTATTGACCAGAGAGGTGTCTCGGTCATGTCTACATAGTGCTCGAACCCGTAGGGTCCGCACGCTTAACGTTCGATGATGATTTTGTATTATATGAGTTATGTGATTTAGTGACCGAATGTTGTTAGGAGTCCCGGATGAGATCACAGACATGACGAGGAGTCTTGAAATGGTCGAGAGGTAAAGATTCATATATTGGACGATGATATTCGGACACCGGAAGTGTTCCGGGGGTACCGGGTACATATCGTGTCACCGGAAGGTGTTCCGGGCATCCCCGCGGCAACTACATGGGCCTAATGTGCCAAGAATGGGACAAACCAGCCCCTAGGGGGATGGTGCGCCCCATGTAGGCCAAAATAAGGGGGAAGGAAAGAGGGTAAGAGAGAAAGGAAGGGGAGCAATTCGGCCTCCCCCTTCCTTCTATCCTCTCTGCTCCTTCCTTCCCCCTCTGGATGAGTATGGAAGGGGGGATGCCGAATTGGGAGGCGCCTGTAACGCCCCGGTTTCGATGCGCCAAGTGTCTGCCAGTTATTCGCCATTGTTGCCATGTCATTTGCTTGCGTGTTGCATTTTATCATGTCATCATGTGCATTTCATTTTGCATACATGTTCATCTCATGCATCCGAGCATTTTACCCGTTGTCCGTTTTGCAATCCGGCACTCCTATGTCCTCCGGCGATCCCCTTTTTGCCTCTTCTCTTATGCGGGTGTTAAACTTTCTCAGAATGGCCCGAGGTTTGCCAAGCGGCCTTGGTATAGCACCGGTAGACCGCCTGTCAAGTTTCGTGCCATTTGGAGGTCGTTTCATACTCCAACGGTTAACCGGGTAACCGTAAAGGCCTCTTTTGTTGCAACCCAACACCCCCTCCAAAGTGGCCAAAAATGCAGCAAACTCCCCTCCATGCTCTTGGTCGTTCGATCAAGATCGCGTGGCCGAAAACCGCTCCTCATTTGGACTCTCCTAGCTCCCTCCACCTACAAAAACGTCTCCCCCTCTCCATTTTCGGATCAATTTCCCCCCGAAACCCTAGCCCCGCTCCCTCTCCGCCGCCGGACATGTCCGGATCGGCCGGACACGTCCAGCCGCCGCCGCCCCGCCCAACCGGAAGCTGCCACGTGGCACCTCCGCCGCCACCCGTCGCCGCGGCCCGGCGAGCCTGTCCCGCCCGCCCGCCCATCGCCGCCGACGACCGCGCCCGCGAGCACCTCCTCATTTAATCTTGCCTTGGGTGTTGTTCTTGTTTGCATCTTCTCTTGCCATGAGTAGCTTCATGTAGCTTTGTCATGCATCATGCTTGTTGTGCATCATGTCTTGTCCATGTGTGGTGTGTTTACCATGTTGTGTGCTTCTTCTCGATAGTTCCCGTTTCATTGCGATCGTGAGGATGCGTTCGTCTACGTGTGGTTCGTCTTCGTGGCTTCATCTTCTTCATGGACTTGTTCTTCTTCCTAGCGGGATTTCAGGCAAGATGACCGCTACCCTGGATCTCAGTACTATCATTGCTATACTAGTTGCTTCGTTCTATTGCTATGCTGTGTTACCTATCATTTGCTCTTCAAGCCTCCCAAATTGCCATGAACCTCTAACCTTTGACACCATTCCTGGCAAACCATTGTTTGGCTATGTTACCGCTTTGCTCAGCCCTCTTATAGCATTGCTAGTTGCAGGTGAAGTTGAAGATTTCTCCATGGTGGACAGGGTTTATGTTGGGATATCACAATATCTCTTATATTATTAATGCATCTATATACTTGGTAAAGGGTGGAAGGCTCGGCCTTATGCCTGGTGTTTTGTTCCACTCTTGCTGCCCTAGTTTCCATCATACCGGTGTTATGTTCCCGGATTTTGCGTTCCTAATGCGGTCGGGTGATTTATGGGACCCCCCTGACAATTCGCTTTGAATAAAACTCCTCCAGCAAGGCCCAACATTGGTTTTACCATTTGCCTCACCACCACCTACTTTTCCCTTGGGAGTAATTAACCCAAGGGTCATCTTTATTATAGCCCCCCCACCGGGCCAATGCTTGTCTAAGTGTTGGTCCAAACCAGAGCCACTTGCGGTGCCGCCCCTAGGCAACTTGGGGTATCGTCGGTTGTCGTACGTAGTGTTCATCCGGTGTTGCCCTGAGAACGAGATATGTGCAGCTCCTATCGGGATTGTCGGCGCATCGGGCGGTCTTGCTGGTCTTGTTTTACCATTGTCGAAATGTCTTGTAAACCGGGATTCCGAGACTGATCGGGTCTTCCTGGGAGAAGGTCTATTCCCTCTTTGATCGCGAGAGCTTATCATGGGCTAAGTTGGGACACCCCTGCAGGGTATAAACTTTCGAGAGCCGTGCCCGCGGTTATGTGGCAGATGGGAATTTGTTAATGTCAGGTTGTAGATAACTTGACACCAGATCCGAATTAAAACGCATCAACCGCGTGTGTAGCCGTGATGGTCTCTTCTCGGCGGAGTCCGGGAAGTGAACACGGTTTCTGTGTTATGTTTGGCGTAAGTAGGTGTTCAGGATCACCTCTTGATCATTGCTAGTTCACGACCGTTCCTTTGTTTCTCTTCTCGCTCTCATTTGCGTATGTTAGCCACCATATATGCTTAGTCGCTGCTGCAACCTCACCACTTTACCCCTTCCTTTCCCATTAAGCTTTGCTAGTCTTGATACCCATGGTAATGGGATTGCTGAGTCCTCGTGGCTCAAAGATTACTACAACAACAGTTGCAGGTACAGGCTATGTGATGATCATGACGCGAGAGCGATGCTTGCTTGCGTTGAGTTCTTCTTCTGCTTCTTCGATCAGGGGATAGGTTCCAGGTCAGCAGCCTAGGCTAGCAGGGTGGATATTGTTTGAGTTTCTGTTTATGATTCATCCGTAGTCGGATGTTGTTCTTGTATGTGGAGATATTGTATTCGTGTGGCATTGTGTGCCTTTTGTATGTATCCCCATCTATTTATGTAATGTTGATGTAATGATATCCACCTTGCAAAAGCGTTTCAATATGCTGTTCTATCCTTGGTGCGACCTTCGAGTCTCTTTAGGATAGTATCACATATTGGGCGTGACAGCGCCCAAGTAGGATTCCTCCTACTTGGGGCACCCCCTTGGCTGCATCTCCTCCCCTCCAACCTATATATACAAGGGGGCACCGCTAGAAGACACACCAACAATTGTTAGCCATGTGCAGCGCTCCCCCTCCACAGTTTACGCCTCAGGTCATGTCTTCGTAGTTCTTAGGTGAAGGCCTGCATGGATCACTGTTGGAAATATGCCCTAGAGGCAATAATAAAGTGGTTATTATAATATTTCCTTGTTCATGATAATTGTCTGTTGCTCATGCTATAATTGTATTAACTGGAAACCGTAATACATGTGTGAATACATAGACCACAACATGTCCCTAGTGAGCCTCTAGTTGACTAGCTCATTGATCAATAGATGGTTATGGTTTCCTGACCATGGACATTGGATGTCATTGATAACGGGATCACATCATTAGGAGAATGATGCGATGGACAAGACCCAATCCTAAGCATAGCACAAGATCGTGTAGTTCATTTGCTAAAAGCTTTTCTAATGTCAAGTATCATTTTCTTAGACCATGAGATTGTACAACTCCCGGATACCGTAGGAATGCTTCGGGTGTGCCAAACATCACAATGTAACTGGGTGGCTATAAAGGTGCACTACGGGTATCTCCGAAAGTGTCTGTTGGGTTGGCACGAATCGAGACTGGGATTTGTCACTCCGTGTGACGGAGAGGTATCTCTGGGCCCACTCGGTAATGCATCATCATAATGAGCTCAATGTGACTAAGTAGTTAGTCATGCGATCATGCATTACGGAATGAGTAAAGTGACTTGCCGGTAACGAGATTGAACGAGGTACTGGGATATCGATGATCGAATCTCGGGCAAGTAACGTACCGATTGACAAAGGGAATTGTATACGGGATTGGTTGAATCCTTGACATCGTGGTTCATCCAAAGAGATCATCGTGGAACATGTAGGAGCCAACATGGGTATCCAGATCCTGCTGTTGGTTATTGGCCAGAGAGCTGTCTCGGTCATGTTTGCATGATTCCCCAACCTGTAGGGTGTACACACTTAAGGTTCGGTGACGCTAGAGTTGTTATGGGAATTAGTGTGCAGTTACCGAATGTTGTTCGGAGCACCGTATGAGATCCCGGATGCCACGAGGAGCTCCGGAATGGTCCGGAGGTAAAGATTTATATATGGGAAGTCCTATTTTTGCCACCGGAAAATGTTCCGGATTTTTTGGTATTGTACCGGGAAGATTGTAGAAGGTTCTGGAGTGGGGCCCACCTACATGGGGGGACCCAGATGAACGTGGGTAGTGGGGGCAGGGCCCCACACCCTTGGTCAAGGCGCACCAAGATCCTCCGTTAGAAGGAATAAGATCATATCCCAAAGGGATAAGATCAAGATCCCTAAAAAAGAGGGATAACAATCGGTGGGGAAGGAAATGATGGGATTTCTTTCCTCCCACCTTTGCCAACACCCCAATGTATTTGGACGGCAAGAAACCAGCCCCTTCCACCCCTATATATAATGGGGAGGCGCATGGGAGCTTCATCCTTCCCCTGGCGCAGCCCTCTCCCTCCCCAACACCTCCTCCTCCGTAGTAGTGCTTGGCGAAGCTCTACCGGAGAACTGCAAGCTCCACTACCACGCCATCGTGCTGCCGGAGCTTTCCCTCAACTTCTCCTCTCCCCTTGCTGGATCAAGAAGGAGGAGACGTCCCCAGGCTGTATGTGTGTTGAACGCGGAGGCACCGTTGTTCGGTGCTTAGATCGGATTCGACCGCGATCTGAATCGCTTAGTGAACGACTCCACCGGCCGCGTTCTTGCAACGCTTCCGCATCGCGATCTTCAAGGGTATGAAGATGCACTCCCCTCTCTCTCGTTGCTAGTTACTCCATAAATTGATCTTGGTGATGCGTAGAAAATTTTGAATTTCTGCTACCACTACTAGGAAAAGGCCTACTAAAGGCGCACTGGTTTTGCCTACTAATGGCGCATTACCAGTGCGCCATTAGTAGCACGCCACTAGTATTTTTTACTAATGGCGCACCACTGGTGCGCCATTAGTATGTAAGACCATGCGCCATTAGTGTGCCTCCCGGGGAGCCATACGTAAGCATGTGCTTTGCCATACTAATGGCGCATTCTGTGTTGATGCTCCATTAGTATCCTTTGGCATACTAATGGCACCAGGTGCGCCATTAGTATGAATATTTGTTTTTTTTACTTTTCTAATTTTTGCACAGGTTACAAAATATATTATTGGACAGAATATAGACAGCAGCACACAGCAACATCAGATTCATCAAATACAATAGAAGATTAGTCTCCGAATACAATTCATCATATTAGTCTCCGAATTCAAAAGACCGAACAAAGATAAAACGTTACGAGTCTCAAGAGCGCGAGTATCGAGTTTGTCTTCACATTACAAGTCGATATCGATCATCTAAACTACCATCACATAGAAGAGAGTTGTGGTCATCACGATGAGCATCATCGCGATCAAACTGGCCTTCATCCGGTTCCTCCAACGCTCCCTCCTCTCTCCCGCTAGATAGCGGGCGTATCTAGATTCAGCCTCCGCCCTAGTGGTGTACCCTTTGTAACTGTTACCGCTGAAACAGTGAACCTGTCTCCGACACTCCTCCCAGTCGTCGTAGACTCCGGGAACCTTGTAACGCCCTCGATGCGGCTATATCTCCCACGTGTCGAAGCACGACTTAGAGGCATAACCGCATTGAAAGCAATGTCGCAAGTGAGGTAATCTTCACACAACCCAAGTAATACATAAGGGAAAGAGATACATAGTTGGCTTACAATCGCCACTTCACACAAATACATGAATAAAGCATTACATCATCCAGATACAATCAAGGTCCGACTACGGAACCAAAATAAAAGAAGAACCCCAAATGCGACAAAGGTCCCCGATCGACCCCAACTAGGCTCCACTACTGATCAACTAGAACGGAACAACACAAAGGGCAAGATCTTCATCGAGTTCCTCCTTGAGCTTGACTGCGTCACCTGCTCGGTAACATAGGCACCTGCAAACTGGTTTTGGAAGTATCTGGTGAGCCACGAGGACTCAGCAATCCCATTACCATGGGTATCAAGACTAGCAAAGCTTAATGGGAAAGGAAGGGGTAAAGTGGTGAGGTTGCAGCAGCGACTAAGCAAGTATGGTGGCTAACATACGCAAATGAGAGCGAGAAGAGAAACAAGCGGATCGGTCGTGAAGCTAGCAATGATCAAGAGGTGATCCGAACACCTACTTACGTCAAACATAACCCGAAACCGTGTTCACTTCCGGACTCCGCCGAGAAGAGACCATCACGGCTACACACGCCGTTGATGCGTTTTAATTCGGATCAAGTGTCAAGTTATCTACAACCGGACATTAACAAATTCCCATCGCCACATAACCGCGGCACGGCTCTCGAAAGTTTAAACCTGCGGGGTGTCCCAACAGCCCATGACAAGCTCTCGCGATCATCGAAGAATAGACCTTCACCCGAGACACTCCGATCGACTCGGTATCCGGTACATCAAGACATTTCGACAATGGTAAAACAAGACCAGCAAAGCCGCCCGATCGCCGACAATCCCGATAGGAGCTGCACATATCTCGTTCTCGTGGCAACACCGGATAGGTCACCTCGAGTAAAACCAGCCCTCGAGTTGCCCGAGGTGGCCCATGATCTGCCGGTTCGGACCAACACTTAGACAAGCACGGCCGGGGGCTAAATAAAGATGACCCTTGGGTTGGCCGACCCAAGGAAGGGTATAGGTGGTGGTGAGGCAAATGGTAAAACCAAGGTTGGGCCTTCTTTGGACAAGTTTTATTCAAAGCGAACTGTTAGGGGGTCCCATAAATCACCCGACCGCGTTAGGAGCATAAAATCCGGGAACATAACACCGGTATGGCGGAAACTAGGGCGGCAAGAGTGGAACAAAACACCGGGCATAAGGCCGAGCCTTCCACCCTTTACCAAGTATATAGATGCGTTAATAATATAAAAGATATTGTGATATCCCAACCAAAATCCTGTCCACCATGGAGAAATCTTCAACTTCACCTGCAACTAGCAACGCTATAAGAGGGGCTGAGCAAAGCGGTAACATAGCCAAACAACGGTTTGCATAGGAAATGTGTCAAAGGTTAGAGGTTCATGGCAATATGGGATGGTTGGACAAACAGGTAATAGGTAGCGCAGCATAGCGAAAGAACGAGGCAACTAGCATAGCAATGATAGTAATGAGATCCAGGGTAGCGGTCATCTTGCCTGAAATCCCGCTCGGAAGAAGAACGAGTCCATGAAGAAGACAAACGGTCGTAGTTGAACGAATCCTCACAACTCCGGAACGAAACCGAAGCTAACCCGGAAAGAAGCAAACAACATAGGTAAACACACCACACATGAACAAGGCATGATGCACAACAAGCATGATGCATGACCAAGCTACATGAAGCTACTCATGGCAAGAGATGATGCAAACAAGAACAACACATCAAGGCAAGTTTAAATGAGGCCGGAAACAACATATAACAATTCCGGTAAGTCCTCATATGCAAATTTCGAAATTGGTCCAGAACTGAATAAACCTTATGTTCAAGTAGTTAAACAGCAAGTTAAGATGCACCAAGATGACCTACACGAAATTCTAGTCAAGTTACATATAAAGTTCATTAGATTCGGAGCTACGGGCTAGAAGATATGAGCAAAACAAGTTAAACATGGCATTGATGCAAAATGCATCCAAACATCAAGCAAACACACCAAAACAAGGATGCAACATGATAATATGAAGCTACATGCAAAATCAAGCAAGTTTCATATAGAGCACACTCAAAACGGAGCAACGGTGCAACACACACACACTATACAAGTCATAGCAACAATCTGTCCAAAACAGCAACTAGGCATCTTACAAGCATCAAAACAACAAGCTACAGCATCCCAACATAATAACAAAAGGCATGGGCATGAAGTACACGTAAAGCACAACAAAACATGAACACTGAGCTATCTCCGAAATGACTAGAACATGCTCAAAAGACATGGAGATATTGTAAGTAATAACAATTTCAGACTTTAGCGGAAATAACATCAGGTTGCAATGTTTAGAGCTATCAAACAACATGTTACAGGAACATATCATGGCAAACAAAGGCATGGCATGAATGTACTAAAAGCATATATCAAAAGACCCTTACTGACCATAAGCCAAAAAGGCATAGAAAATATGATGGCACCCATATAAACATGGCAAGTTTTAATACAGATTATACATGGCAGGAACAACAATAAGTAGGCATGTTCGTGAGCTCGAACCACTCACTACAAAGCAATACATGGCATGGCAAGGCAACCAACAGTAAGAAGGCATGTTTATGAAGCTAAGCATGGCAAGAGCAAGTTCATAGGGTGCATGGATCACTAGGAAAACACATGGGAACAAGTGAATCTAATGATAACCGGCTGACAAACAACATTTTCAAGCAACTTTAGAGCAAGATATGAACATGTTCCAGCAGGCTATAATTTCAACCAAGGGTATGAATGGATAGAGCATGACATGTATATCAAAACATGTTTATAGAGCATCTCCAGAATATGCATAGAATGATTACTAGAAGCATGTTAACATAGCAACAAAATATAACAGAATCTGTCAGGAAAACAGCAACAGCAACTACCCTACTTTACAAGCTCGATGCACTCAGCACACAACTCACAAAAATACATGGTCAACACCCATGGAAATATGGCATGGCATAGTCCAACATTCATGTAGAGCTCATACTCATAGGATGCACACATAAATCATGGCAAAAATGTTAAAACAGTAAGTTATAACAGTTTCAGCAGATTAACATCCCGAAGCACTCTTCCAACAGCATTTCGGGCATCAAGATGACCTCAAATGAAAATGATGCAATGGAATGAAATTATGTACTCGTCGAGGCGAACAATTTGACATATTATACGCGCAAAACGGAGCTACGGATGCGGAGATGCGATGCGATGAATATGGCATGAAAATTACACAGATTAGGGACTTGGAAGAAACGGGGGCAACCTTGCACGGATTACGATGCACGGCTGGGCTCGCCGGAGAACATGCCGGAGACGGCGGGGATGGCCGGAGGCGGACGGATCCGGGCCAGATCTCGCCGGATCCGGCCGGATCCGGCGAGTGGGGCCGAGAGCACGTGAGGCCGGAGGCGGCGGCGGCAGAGGGCGCAGTGAGGCGCGGCGCGGGCTTAGGCGCTGAGGGCGGCGCGCGAGGAGCTCCGGCGGCGACGACAGCAGAGGCATGGCAGCGGTGGCGCTTAAAATGGCGGGGACGACGGACTGGCGGGCGCGGCCGGGCGGCAGGAGCAGGGGAGCCTCGGCGGCGGCGGGAGGCGGGCGGGCGGGCGGCCTGGCGCGAGGATGGCGGCGACGGGCAGTTCCGGCGAGGCGGCGGGCACGCCGATGGCGGCGGCGACGCGGGCACACGCTGGGCGGGCGGCGCGCGACGGTCGGGCGGCGGCACGCTGATGGGCTCGCGGGGGCGGCGGTGGGAACCGGCGGCGGACACGTGTCGCTCTCTGATTGGGCACGGGGGCGGCGGCGGACGTGTCCGGCGCCGGGCGGACGTGTCCGGCGCGCGGAGGAAGAAGGGGCTAGGGTTTGGACCGCGGGAATTTCGGGAGGGGCACATATTTATAGGTAGAGGGAGCTAGGAGAGTCCAAATGAGGAGCGGTTTTCGGCCACGCGATCGTGATCGAACGACCGAGAGCATGGAGGGGAGTTTGGTGGGATTTGGGCCACTTTGGAAGGGGTGTTGGGCTGCAACAAAATAGGACATTACGGTTACCCGGTTAACCGTTGGAGTACCAAACAACCTCCAAATGGCACGAAACTTGACAGGCGGTCTATCGGTGGTATACCAAGGCCGCTTGGCAAACCTCGGGCCATTCCGAGAAAGTTTAATACCCACTCACAACAGAAGACAAAAGGGGAACGCCGGATGACATAGGAGCGCTGGATTGCAAAACGGACAACGGGGAAAAGGCTCGGATGCATGAGACGAACACGTATGCAAAATGAAATGCACATGATGACATGATATGAAATGCATATGATGACATGATAAAATGCAACACGCAAGAAAATGACATGGCAACGACGGCGAATAACTGGCGGACACCTGGCGCATCGGATCCGGGGCGTTACAACACTCCACCACTACGAGAGGATCTCGTCCCGAGATCTAGGATGGCACCGGAGGGAAAAGGAAGAGGAAGAGGTAAAACTAAGTTACTTCTTTGATGCACGAGTGAAACCACGAACCTTGAGAGGTTGCGCAAATTGAAGGAAAGAATACAAAGGAGATGAACGAGATTGCAAACAATCCGTTAGAAAAGAGGAGCAAGGAACATTACGAGAACTTGAAGGTTGCAAAGACATGAATCAAGAGTTTAATGGACAGGATAGAATTTGTAACCACTCCGGTTAAAACAAGATGGGAGAGGAATAAGATTGAAATAATTTGGGCAACACTCCGGCTGTTGAAAGAATGGCACAATGGTTAAGAAGGATTTCAGACAGCACTCAGGTTGAAAAGAGTGGCAAAACTTGATAACATGAAAGAACTTGAATTAGAACACAACACTCCAGTTAAATGGATAAGCATGAAAAGAACATGATCCTCACAAAACGAGGTGCTTAGTGAAGAGAGCAACATCACCATGCCTCCGGAAGAAAGAATAGAGGATAGGTCATTGGAATAAAAGAATGGAGAAGAAAATGCCAACTTCTGCCACGAATGAGCTTGGAAAGCACCCTTCCAAGAAGGTTAAAATGGAGTTGTTGGAAAACCAACAACGAAAAGTATAAGCTTGTGGCGGGCTTATGAAAACATCTCAAAAGTATGAGGTGACAAATGGCCACTAAAGGAAGCCATTGATTTGAGTGAGAGCACCAAGGCGATGAAAAACTTCTTTCACCAAGAGGATAGGAGAAAACTTGGATCATTGATAAGCACCATTAATAGCAACATTCCTTAGGGAAGGCTTTATGTGAAATCTATACCAAGATAACTCCAATGAAGAGACTGATGGATTTACAATACCTCATTCTTGACAACAATAAGAATCATGAAACATGAAGGAAATTGTCAAGAGTGACATAACACCATCTCAAAAGATAAGATAAAAGGAATTGCACTTTGAAATGCAAGACGTAGAATACTTGAGCTTCTCAAAACAAAACAAGTGTTGTGCACCCCTGTTTAATTTTGAGTATAGCTTGGCGGATCATAACTTCGAGCGAAGTCTTGAAGAGCAATTGAAGAATGAAGAGAATCCTTGATGAACCACCATGTAGAGCCTCCATGAAGAACTCCGGTAATAAAAGGATGATAAAAAGAAAGAGAAGTTGAAAACACAAGGTGAAGCCTTGCGATGATTTAGCTGGATCTCCGTGATAATTACAGCTTGGAACTCCGGGAAAAAGAGAAGATGAAACAAATGAAACCGAGAATTACTTCATCATGAACAATCTTCGGAAAGAAAAGAATTAAACACTTGGATGTAACAAGAATAAGAATTATGTTATGCGTATCCTTCATCAATTTAAGTTGATGACAAGCAACGGATTTGGCATACTACTTATTCCCGTAGAAAAGGATTAAGAGAGATATGGCGTAAACTTGAGAAGGTATTGATGGAACCACCGGTGGGATTTGGAAACGATGAATATTTGATATGATAACGAAGGAAGTGAAATCTTGAACGAACCACCGTAAGATTTGAAAATGAAAGTAGCAAGGCACAATTCACCGGGAAGAATTGGAAAACGAATGAAGATACTTGAAGGGATTTAGATACCTGATAACGAAGAGATCATGAACTGATTAGAGGATATTTGAACGATTCACCGGAAGAATTCGAGAACAAGAGCTGAACGCTGAGAGTTAAGAATTATGACATGATGGCCTTCTGAGGAAAGAAATGGAAACAACTCGTGAAATGCTCCGGATGGTAAGAAAAGAATTGTCATAATCAAAAACAATTATGAGGATGGCATGAAGCTAGAACCATGAATCTTGAAGAGAATGGAGCAAGATTTAAGAGAAATCCTTCTTCAGTCTTCACATGTTGAGAATGACAACGAGAAACACCACCAAGAATTATTGAGGCACACCGGAAGAATCAAAAGCGAAGAGGTTTAGCCAACTATGAAAAGAATTTGAAAGATCTTGGAGAAAAGCATTTGACTGATGATAACTCATTCTTACGTCAAACTTGGAAAAGAATTTGGGATAGCTCCGGAATAATTAGAAGATTCAGGTAAGATCCTGGGAAAAGACCTGTGGGTTAGGGCCCACTCAAAAGAACACCGTTGAGAATGATATTAAAGAGAGATTGCACTTGTTGAATTAAATGGCTTGAATGAGATAACAATCTCGAAAGGGCTTGAACGAATGCAGAGTGGAAACACGAATCTTCCAAGATATCTTCAGTACTCCAGAACAAATGAATAACAAGAAGTGAAAGATTAAGAGGTGCATCCGCATGATAAAGCATTAGAAACGAGGAAAGGAATATGATCAATACTGAAAGCTTGAATTGGATCCACCGGAGAGAAACAACAATGAAGGATGATGAACTTGAAACTGTCGAGCATCTTCATGGGAAATCACCGGATAAGAACATTGATTGAAAAGAATGAAGAGACTTCATATGAAAAAATGGATACTTGATTAAAATAAATGAGTCCTTGAAGAAAAAGGGGTGGGAGGGCGGGAAAAACAAAGGCAACTTGGGATGAATGAAACAAACACCGTTGAGAAAAACTTAGATTTGATCTTGCGGATGGGGAGAATGATGGGATCATCTCAAAGAGAAGCACACCGGTTGGAAAGAATTGACATGACAATCTCAATGATCAAGAAGGATTGGTATTCACATCGGAGTATGAGAACACTATTTCGGAAAGGTATGGAATCAACACTTGACATTGAAGCAACTCGAATACCACAACTCAAAACAAAAACAAAGGATTGGCTTGCAGAATAAGCCGGAACAAAGATATGATAGAGATTTCGTCCGAAGTTTTCGTGGTGGGGCCTACACGGGCTCGATCGTACAACACCATCATGTACAAGGCAGTGCACATGACATACGAAGTGTCCCCGAGTCGGCATAGCCAAGGACTCTTTAAGACACAACGAGACCACTGTAAAACCAACCGTGAATAGGCGGACCACTAGACGTCGAACCCCAATTTCATATCATACATCCATCGGAAAGATATCCTAAGAGCTACTTGAATTCCCACCTATGAAACTCCCGAAACTTTCTGGTTATGCAATCTGGTGTTGGGGATACAGGGGAAGGAATATATCTCACCCAAACTAACAATACCTACATCCAGCTGTATCCATCCGTCAACACATAACCAAGAAACCTTCGAAATCGTCTACCTCAACCTTGAAAAGCATCCGTTATCTGAGTCATGGCAATACTCCGTACTCACCTCGATCTTTGGGTTAGCGGGGTTATCTCACCAACAACTGCATAAAAGAGATTTTCGATGTCGGCGTACTAAACTCGGTATTTCGAACGCAACGATAAAATTATGACGACAACACCTCGAGCTCAACTCCCGGGACACCTCCAATAAAAAAACCCTGGCCGACGGGAGGCACCAAGACAATGTTGTCATCATAAAACCATCGAACGATTCTAAGATACCAGCGTGATCCTAAAAAAATTATTGAAATTTGAGAAGAGAAGAGTCAAAACTCTCGCCAGAGACCTCACCAGAGCGAAGGGACCGAGGAGTAAAAAAATTCTAACTCTCCGATATATATAATCCTAAATGACTCAAAACATTTTTCTAGACACAACTCGGCCGCTAAAAACGATCAAGCAGTGGGGGCTCCTAAGGTCGGGGAAGGCTCTGATTACCAACTTGTAACGCCCTCGATGCGGCTATATCTCCCACGTGTCGAAGCACGACGTAGAGGCATAACCGCATTGAAAGCAATGTCGCAAGTGAGGTAATCTTCACACAACCCAAGTAATACATAAGGGAAAGAGATACATAGTTGGCTTACAATCGCCACTTCACACAAATACATGAATAAAGCATTACATCATACAGATACAATCAAGGTCCGACTATGGAACCAAAATAAAAGAAGAACCCCAAATGCGACAAAGTTCCCCGATCGACCCCAACTAGGCTCCACTACAGATCAACTAGAACAGAACAACACAAAGGGCAAGATCTTCATCGAGTTCCTCCTTGAGCTTGACTGCGTCACCTGCATGGTAACATAGGCACCTACAAACTGGTTTTGGAAGTATCTGGTGAGCCACGAGGACTCAGCAATCCCATTACCATGGGTATCAAGACTAGCAAAGCTTAATGGGAAAGGAAGGGGTAAAGTGGTGAGGTTGCAGCAGCGACTAAGCAAGTATGGTGGCTAACATACGCAAATCAGAGCGAGAAGAGAAACAAGCGAAACGGTCGTGAAGCTAGCAATGATCAAGAGGTGATCCTGAACACCTACTTACGTCAAACATAACCCAGAAACCGTGTTCACTTCCCGGACTCCGCCGAGAAGAGACCATCACGGCTACACACGCGGTTGATGCGTTTTAATTCGGATCAAGTGTCAAGTTATCTACAACCGGACATTAACAAATTCCCATCTGCCACATAACTGCGGGCACGGCTCTCGAAAGTTTAAACCCTGCAGGGGTGTCCCAACTTAGCCCATGACAAGCTCTCGCGATCATCGAAGGAATAGACCTTCACCTGAGACACTCCGATCAGACTCGGTATCCCGGTACATCAAGACATTTCGACAATGGTAAAACAAGACCAGCAAAGCCGCCCGATGCGCCGACAATCCCGATAGGAGCTGCACATATCTCGTTCTCGTGGCAACACCGGATAGGTCACCTACGAGTAAAACCAGCCCTCGAGTTGCCCGAGGTGGCCCTTGATCTGCTGGTTCGGACCAACACTTAGACAAGCACGGCCCGGGGGCTAAATAAAGATGACCCTTGGGTTAGCCGACCCAAGGGAAGGGTATAGGTGGTGGTGAGGCAAATGGTAAAACCAAGGTTGGGCCTTCTTTGGACAAGTTTTATTCAAAGCGAACTGTCGGGGGTCCCATAAATCACCCGACCGCGTTAGGAGCGCAAAATCGGGAACATAACACCGTATGACGGAAACTAGGGCGGCAAGAGTGGAACAAAACACCAGGCATAAGGCCGAGCCTTCCACCCTTTACCAAGTATATAGATGCGTTAATAATATAAAAGATATTGTGATATCCCAACCAAAATCCTGTCCACCATGGAGAAATCTTCAACTTCACCTGCAACTAGCAACGCTATAAGAGGGGCTGAGCAAAGCGGTAACATAGCCAAACAACGGTTTGCATAGGAAAGGTGTCAAAGGTTAGAGGTTCATGGCAATATGGGATGGTTGGACAAACAGGTAATAGGTAGCGCAGCATAGCGAAAGAACGAGGCAACTAGCATAGCAATGATAGTAATGAGATCCAGGGTAGCGGTCATCTTGCCTGAAATCCCGCTAGGAAGAAGAACGAGTCCATGAAGAAGACAAACGGTCGTAGTTGAACGAATCCTCACAACTCCGGAACGAATTCGAAGCTAACCCGGAAAGAAGCAAACAACATAGGTAAACACACCACACATGAACAAGGCATGATGCACAACAAGCATGATGCATGACCAAGCTACATGAAGCTACTCATGGCAAGAGATGATGCAAACAAGAACAACACATCAAGGCAAGTTTAAATGAGGCCGGAAACAACATATAACAATTCCGGTAAGTCCTCATATGCAAATTTCGAAATTGGTCCAGAACTGAATAAACCTTATGTTCCAGTAGTTAAACAGCAAGTTAAGATGCACCAAGATGACCTACACGAAATTCTAGTCAAGTTACATATAAAGTTCATTAGATTCGGAGCTACGGGCTAGAAGATATGAGCAAAACAAGTTAAACATGGCATTGATGCAAAATGCACCCAAACATCAAGCAAACACACCAAAACAAGGATGCAACATGATAATTTGAAGCTACATGCAAAATCAAGCAAGTTTCATATAGAGCACACTCAGAACGGAGCAACGGTGCAACACACACACACTATACAAGTCATAGCAACAATCTGTCCAAAACAGCAACTAGGCATCTTACAAGCATCAAAACAACAAGCTACAGCATCCCAACATAATAACAAAAGGCATGGGCATGAAGTACACGTAAAGCACAACAAAACATGAACACTGAGCTATCTCCAGAAATGACTAGAACATGCTCAAAAAGACATGGAGATATTGTAAGTAATAACAATTTCAGACTTTAGCGGAAATAACATCAGGTTGCAATGTTTAGAGCTATCAAACAACATGTTACAGGAACATATCATGGCAAACAAAGGCATGACATGAATCTACTAAAAGCATATATCAAAAGACCCTTACTGACCATAAGCCAAAAAGGCATAGAAAATATGATGGCACCCATGTAAACATGGCAAGTTTTAATACAGATTATACATGGCAGGAACAACAATAAGTAGGCATGTTCGTGAGCTCGAACCACTCACTACAAAGCAATACATGGCATGGCAAGGAAACCAACAGTAAGAAGGCATGTTTATGAAGCTAAGCATGGCAAGATCAAGTTCATAGGGTGCATGGATCACTAGGAAAACACATGGGAACAAGTGAATCTAATGATAACCGGCTGACAAACAACATTTTCAAGCAACTTTAGAGCAAGATATGAACATGTTCCAGCAGGCTATAATTTCAACCAAGGGCATGAATGGATAGAGCATGACATGTATATCAAAACATGTTTATAGAGCATCTCCAGAATATGCATAGAATGATTACTAGAAGCATGTTAACATAGCAACAAAATATAACAGAATCTGTCAGGAAAACAGCAACATCAACTACCCTACTTTACAAGCTCGATGCACTCAGCACACAACTCACAAAAATACATGGTCAACACCCCTAGAAAGATGGCATGGCATAGTCCAACATTCATGTAGAGCTCATACTCATAGGATGCACACATAAATCATGGCAAAATGTTAAAACAAACAAGTTATAACAGTTCAGCAGATTAACATCCTGAAGCACTCTTCCAACAGCATTTCGGGCATCAAGATGACCTCAAATGAAAATGATGCAATGGAATGAAATGATGTACTCGTTGAGGCGAACAATTTGACATATTATACGCACAAAACGGAGCTACGGATGCAGAGATGCGATGCGATGAATATGGCATGAAAATTACACAGATTAGGGACTTGGAAGATACGGGGGCAACCTTGCACGGATTACGATGCACGGCTGGGCTCGCCGGAGAACATGCCGGAGACGGCGGGGATGGCCGGAGGCGGACGGATCCGGGCGGATCTCGCCGGATCCGCGGATCCGGCGAGTGGGGCCGAGAGCGGGGAGGCCGAGGCGGCGGCAGAGGCGCGGAGTGCGGCGGCGGGGCTCGGGCGCCGAGGGCGCGCTGGCGAGGAGCTCGGCGGCGCGATGACAGCAGAGGCATGGGTTGTTAAAGCACGGGCGGCATGTGACATCGGACCTTGACGGAATGGGCGCGGACGGCGGCGGCAGAGGCGGGAGCCTCGGGCGGCGGCGAGGAGGGCGAGCGGCTGGCGGGCACGCGGCGCGTGGCGCGTGGCGATCGGGCAGTTCCGGCGAGGCGGCGGGCACGCTGGGCGGCGGCGACGCTGGGCACGTGGTGGTGGCGGCGGCGCACCGTCGGGCAGGCGGGCCTGATGGGCTCAGCGGGCGGCGGCGGTGGGAACCGCGGCGGACACGTGTCGCTCTCTGATTGGGCGCGGGGGCGGCGGCGGACGTGTCCGGCGCGGGGCGGACGTGTCCGGCGCGCGGAGGAAGAAGGGGCTAGGGTTTGGACCGCGGGAATTTCGGGAGGGGCACATATTTATAGGTAGAGGGAGCTAGGAGAGTCCAAATGAGGAGCGGTTTTCGGCCACGCGATCGTGATCGAACGGCCGAGAGCCTGGAGGGGAGTTTGGTGGGATTTGGGCCACTTTGGAAGGGGTGTCGGGCTGCAACAAAATAGGACATTACGGTTACCCGGTTAACCGTTGGAGTACCAAACGACCTCCAAATGGCACGAAACTTGACAGGCGGTCTATCGGTGGTATACCAAGGCCGCTTGGCAAACCTCGGGCCATTCCGAGAAAGTTTAATACCCGCTCACAACAGAAGACAAAAGGGGAACGCCGGATGACATAGGAGCGCCGGATTGCAAAACGGACAACGGGGAAAAGGCTCGGATGCATGAGACGAACACGTATGCAAAATGAAATGCACATGATGACATGATATGAAATGCATATGATGACATGATAAAATGCAACACGCAAGAAAATGACATGGCAGCGACGGCGAATAACTGGCGGACACCTGGCGCATCGGATCCGGGGCGTTACAAACCTTACCCTTGTACACGACATACGACGGCATCTCTATGCACAAGCCAAACAACAGACAATACATAAGCAATATGTAAGTATGCAACAAAAGGATCAGAAGAGAAATGCAAGACATTAATAGCACGATTCATGGTCCTACTAATAAGTAGCATCGATTACATCTAAGTTGAACGACTATCCAAACCAAAGAGACATACGAATTCATTAAAGTTTAATTACAACATGAGCCAATCAATGTTTCAGAACTACACATCACTACTTTCGACTCGACTCATCGGACAGGAGCGTGGATGAAGCCTCCGTCTGTCGTGATGGTCATGAAATCGCGGTCGTTATCACCCTGCATTTGTAGCATTCCATCTATCTCATTGTTGGACGGTTGATATATGAAGAAGAACTGCCCCGAGGTGTGTCCGCAAACTCCGACTGGATGTGAAAGAATTCTTGTCTGAGGTCTGCGTCCTGGATTGCCAACAAGTTCGCAGCCCAACCTTTGAGATTATCTGGTAGCAGAAGTTGATGAAGGTCCCTTACGAAAACCCACATGTGATGGAGGGCATAGTAGGCATCCTTCTGACCGCCAGGCGGCTGCTTCACGTAGCAGAACTTCGTATTGTGTGAGAACATGTGCTTGCCGTACTTACGAACTGCCCTAGTGAAGGTGCCTCCAGATTTGGCGTAGCCGGGGAGAACATCATCAAGAACTTTCTTGACATTTGTGTAGTCTATCTTGGATTTACAGTTCGGGTCGAAATACGTGGCCATGGAATATTTCGGGCTTAAGAGGATGAGTGTGCAATGGTGTCACTGCACAGAACACGGAATGTTAGAAAAAAAAAGAACGATCGAAATCTAAGAAATCATATGTTACGGGGCAGATAAGGGATGACTTACTCGGGAAAGTAAGCCACAAGGAAGTTATCCTTATCTGGGTTTGCCAGAATGACGCCTTCGAGGTGTGAACTCGCAACTTGGCGGTCCCCAGCGCTGCTCAAGTGCTTGGCACGCATGTAGAAGGGGTCGACTATCACGATGTCCGGGGTCTTGTCTCTAATGATCCGCACCTCCATAATCAGCGAAAACAGCCGAACGAAGGTGCAGTGCAGCGGATGAAGGTTAAACATAGCAAGATGACATCAAACCGCAGGACGATCGTACCTTCGATGTCGCCATCCACAAAGCCCTTTCCCTCTGGCACCTTGGCCACGAAAACCGGGTATGCCACATCCTTCTCTCTGAGACGCCGCTTCTCCAAAGAAAGAACACTGTCGTGCAGACTACGTATAGCACCGATTGCAGCATTCAGCATATTTGGCGGTAGCATCGCCCTACCCGCCACATGCACCCTCCTCGAGATATCCTTAGGTGAAGGTGGCCCGTCCTGAGCACGGATCGAACTCGGTGCCGGTTGGCTCGCACCGGCGCCCTTGTTAGTCTTTTGTTTCTGTCCCTTCTTCTTGATCTCCTATAATGGGACCGAGTTCTTCTCACAGACTGCCTTCTTGAGTGTGTTGGGGCTGATAATATTTCGCACCTCAGCTATCTGAGGCTCGGTGAAGGCGGGAGCTGGAGGCGTCTCCTGAGAACTGAATGCCGACGGCGCTGTTGTAATTGATTTCTCCGCCGCACCAGCTAGATTGCGGTCGTCTTGGTTGGGTTCTTGAGAAAGAGGCCCGCAGAACTCGTCAGCGTACCCATGTTCGGCCAAGTACTTATCGAGTTTGGTAAATGTACCGTCGTCGTTGTCGTCGTTGTCCGGATCTTGTGCCATAGGGATGTCCGGATCCTGTGCCATAGGGATGTCCGGCAGGTCTGGTAGCGTTGCAGCATTCTTGCCATGGCTTGGTGCCGCACGATCGGGCGGTCTTGTCTGTGGGTGGTGTCCCGCCCCCAAACGAATCTAGCTCTTCGCCAAAGCAGGGCCAGTTTACGCAGCGCCGAGGGTCATCTCTTCTTCGTCCGCCCAGCCGGTCGAATCGAGGTAACAGCTCGTCGCAGCTCGGTAGCACCGAACCACTTCAACCCTATACACTGTGGGTTGCATCGGATTACCGTGGAACATGGGGTTGCCCGTTGAGCGATTTCGCCCTTGGCGACATCGACCAACTCGGCGCCCACGGCGTAGAAGAGTGAAAGGAACATCGGCGGTGCCCTCGTGAAAACATGTATGTGGCGCCGCGATGCCCACCAAAGGCAAGGAGATGAAGTCATCGGCCGAGAGGCTTAGTTACCGTGATGCCGCCGAGCTCGGCTAATGTTGAGGCACCGCCAATGGCGGGCGGTAATCGACGGATGGGGCGCTTGCTGGCGAGGTGCCGGCCGGCGTACACCCGGGTGCATTAAGCTCCAATGCCCGTGCCGGCGCCGGAGACATGAATACCGCCTCCACCGGAGACACCAATGGTGCCGCCGCCGGAGACACCAATGGCGCCGCCTGCACGCTGTGCAAGTTGCTGGCCGTGAAGCTGGGAACCGGGGGAGGCCCCTGTTGGCCGCCCGCAATCCACGTCGTCAGCCCATGAATCAACGTAGGCACCATGGCGTTGAGCTTCGTTCCCAGTTGTTGTTCCACTTGCTCTTGGCCAAGCTCCAGAATCCGCGCCACTTGTGCCTTGAGTGCTTCAACCTCGCGCGTCTGGCTTTCCGAGCTGGTCTTTTTCTCCTTCCGCACACCAGCGGTATAGTATGACCCCCATTTTGTGGACAAGCCTTTGCCGGCCACACGACCAGCTGACGTCAGCTTAGTGAGCTTATCCTTGTTTTTCATTACGTTCAACGCCCTATTTAAAGGGATGTCGAAAGGGGAGCTCTGAGACGACCCCGCGCTACTGCTTTCAGTGTCCTGCGAAAGGAACGTGAACCATTTAGAAATATTGGGAATTAATTAGAATGCAACCATATGGAGCTAATTACGCGGGGGTGTATTCCTTACCAGAACAAGCTCAAGCGCCCTGGTCTTCGGATCCGTGGTAAGCTCCTTTGTTATCGGGTCCTCCTTGTACCGGCCCCGACATAGTTCCCGGACTGCTTGTCACCGCTGTATTTCTCAAGCGGGCGGTAGGCCTTGCTCGGCACGCTCCGCATCCTCCTTGTCCCATATAGGCTCCACCACTCTGTAACCGCCGGGACCGAGTTTGTGTTCCCCTAAGTTCAACTCCCGCATTTCTTTCCCCCACTGACTTGATTCAGAGGTTGCGCTGCGCTCGCAATTGATCTTGAACTCCTTGTACTCATCTTCGCTCATCAAAGGATATTTCGCCTTGATCTTCTCATAACTATCACCTTTATCAATCATTCTCTTCACCGCGCTTCTCCAAGTAGACAGGGCCGTGCTCATCTTCGTGAGGGCAACACTGTTCACTTTATTCCCTAAGAGGCGTGTGTTTTCAAATTCGGCGGGGAACTTGTATCGTTCGTGCAGCTTCGTGAAGAGGAGGTTGTGCAAATTCCCGTGGTCCTTATTCCTAAGGTTATCGGTGTTGATCGAGACGGTGCTCCGGAGAATGCACCCGAGCTGAAGCGAGTACCCCTTGACTATATATTTGGGCTCCGTTGGATTCCCGTCGGAGTCCACTTGAGTGAATTCCTCCTTGAGGGTGCGGAGCGCATTCGGGCGCCGGTCCTTCCTCTGCTTCTTCGGTTGGCTGCCATCTGTGTGTGCGCCGCCATCATCAGTGGTGGCATCCTCGGCGGCACCATCAATGGTGTCATCCCCGACGCCACTAGGGGTTGTGTAGTCAGGATCAATGTCTTCTGCGGCGTCCTCATAACGGTGAGGTTGTTCCTCCATCTCCTAGGACAGCTCCCAGAATTGCTTGCCGCCCGAACCACCGGCCTCATCGTTGTGGGCCATGTTTCGCTCTAAATAGGAAAAAAGTTTGGTAAAAAAGTTGGTTATTGTCAAGGAACAAGATCATGGTCTCATCATTTAGGGTTTGTCGACACCGAGGCATCCTAAAAGCTAAGCTTTTATCATTTAGGGTTTGTCGACGCCGAGGCACCCTAAAAGCCTAAGCGTATATCATTTAGGTTCTCATCGACACCGAGGCATCCGGGGCAGCCAAGTTAAGTTTTCATCATTTAGGGTTTATCGATGCCGAGGCACCCTAGGTTGGGCCTAATCACTTGGCACTAATCACTTGGCTCTATTGCCACCTATGTTGGGTTTATCATCTACGGTTTATCGATGGTAAGGAGAATTCTAAGTTGGGCCTAATCACTTGGCTCTATTGCCACCTATGGTTTAATGCAGCAAGAATGGCAGGGCAGTTGATCCTACTTAACTAATTACTAAGATACCCCGCCCATGCATTAGTCGCATATGTCCTATTTTAGCAAAGTCATGCTAAAATTCACGGAAAATTTCAACATGACCTTTGCTGAAAATAGGACATATGGAGTACCCGAATTTGCCGGAACGGAAGTTAATCGACATTCCGACAAACTCAAGGGCCTCTCGGGGTACCTGCAAAATCATTATCCCAAGTACAACATCATCACAAGTACAGCAGCAGCAGCAGTGAAGTCGCCAATGGGTCATTTCAGAAGATCACAAGTAGCATCATCACAAGTACAACATCATCACAAGTACAAAGAACAGAAGTGAATACAGCATAACAAAGACAAAGAAAGCAGGTTTATTCTTCTTCTTCATAAACACTAATTGTCTAGTTGAGCAATACAGTGACAGTGTGAACAAATAAAAACACAAACTAGAAATTATATTGTCATGCTTTTAGTGGCAGTGACAGTGTTTTTAGGAAACACTGTCAAGTTTCAGCTGGTATGACAGGAAATATTATGCACACTATTACTCGCAAAACAGTGTATTGCGACACTAGTATGCTTAGTTGAGCAATACAGCTACAAATAAAAACACAAATAAATGAGATGCACATCTTATGAAAGTAACAAGCAACCTCGCTTCGTAATGGCATTTTTGAACCTCCCAGGTTTCTGCCATTTTATTTTTCCCACCGTATATGTTTTTTGATTCATGTCATGGTACTTGCTGTCAAACCAAGTATTTTCTTTCTACATAATCTGGGAAGTTTCCTTCTTACCGTCTCACTATCTTACTGTCTCACTACAAAAAACTAGTATGCTTAGTTGAGACTAGAATGCTTAGTTGCATTATGACAGGCAAAAACTACAAATATTTGTGTTTTTAGTTGAGCAATACAGCGACAGTGTGATAGGCAAGTTTCAGCTGGCAAAGTGTCATAATTCAGACAACAGAGCAGCTAAGCATAGCAAGGGGATAGTTTAGTCAGTATACTAGTACTCTTTAGAAAGCATGAGACATATATTACCTGGAGGAGACTTCGTCGGAGAGTTGCCTGTGAATTGAAAATACAACGAGATCAGCAAAGAACAGTAAGATATATATTGAAATTATCATAACAAAATGCCAGCTACTGCCATGGTCAAAGAATAGATTATGATAGCTGGACAAGTACATGTCAAACTAGATAATTTTCAGAACCGGTTTAACCACCGCAAGATAAAACAATGCATCCAAGACTGGGCTTAGACTAATATCCTCATCGCATAATCTGACATCAAGCAAATATTATAAGAACAGTGAAAATGTATGTTCACTGCAAATGAATATGGACCAAGTGTTCTCATTAACTACTTAAAGAATTAGTTCCATATTGTTGCATGAGAATTGTAGAGAGAAAAGATACATGGTTCTACTTCTGGGATTGGTTACATCTCTTATTGTTCACATTCTTGTCAAAGGACTTTAACCATTAATTATCAGAAGAACTAATGCACATTTAAACACCCTGAATCCGGAAGAAGTAATACAACACTACATAGTACCTCTGTAGTTTCCATGCCAAACTTTGGGTGATATCAAACCATTAGAAAGCATGATCATGAGAACAACATCAGTTTGAAAGATATTGTAACCCCTCCTTGTAACAAATATTCATCTACTCATTTGTAGATACCTAGGAGTAACAAGACTGCACTTGCCAATAATGTTTTATTTATGCTTCCCAAGGACCAACTCCTAAACTGAACACAAAAAACTGTGTGCACATCTGCAAGTTGTAGAAGGAAAAGGTGCAACACTAAAAAAACTATCAAACTAACAGATCCATTAATCAATTATGGACTTCTTACATGTTACATCTATCATGGGAAATCTCAGAGTTTTGGGTAGATTTCGCAACCTAGTAACCAAAGAAAGAGACGATCCCTTCTTTCTACTTCATTAGTGGCCAGAAAGAATAGTAATTAATGTTTCATATTGTTGCATGAATCCAAACTCACTAGAAAATTCACTAATTGAGTCTAGCTACTTAAAGAAAGAATCTCTAGGCGGATGCTTAGTTGAGACTAGTATCCTCTAAAATGCATCTAAATATCATCTTGGTTGCACTGCAGCAAGCTCACAGATTTGAACATTTGGAAAACCCTAGCTACTTGATTCTCCAACCCCCTTTCCTTGTCCAAATTTCTCCACCCCCCAACCCTAGAACACATCAGAAGGAAATAAAGAGGGGGAAGAGGCTCGGGTGCTCACTTGGGAGGTCGATGGCAACTCGGGGCAGCCGGAGCTAGTCGAGGCGGCGCGAATTCTGCGTCGAGCGGTGGCGGTCCTCCTGGGCAGGCCGCGCGGTCGAGGGCGTCGAGCGGTGGCGGTCCTCCTGGGCGTCCGAGCTCGTCTGGGTCCTCATAGTCGAAGACGAAGACAGGGGCGGTCCACCTGGGCAGGCCGCGTGGTGTTGGATGGCGACCACGTCGAGGGCGCAGGCGGGGCCGCGTGGGGAGGGGGCGCTTGGGCGGGAGGACGTCGAGGGCACTCGGCTCGGGGACGGCAAGGGAGGCCGCGCTCTGTTCGGGGACAGCGAGGGAGGCGGCGAGGGAGGCGGCGCTCGGCTCGGGGACGGCAAAAGAGGTGAGGGGGGCGTTGAGGGGGACGGCGAACACGAGGGGTAGCGGGTGAGATCGATGAGGCAGGGGAGAGATTAGAGAGATTGGGGATTTAGTGTGGGGGGGAAGCTTTCTAATGGCACACCACCCCCTCGTGCGCCATAAGTACGACTATTCTAATGGCGCACCTCCCCTCGGTGCGCCATTAGAATTTTGTTTTAATCTAGCCCACTAGCCCTATCTACAACCTAACCCTATCTACAAGAGAACCCGCCCACTAGCCCGACTGGTCAGCACGCAGCACACACACCAGGAGGTCCTGGGTTCGATTCCCAGGCTCCCCAATATTTTTTTATGCATTTTAAATGCTGTTTGATATTTATTTGTGTTTAAATATGTTCAAACTTGTTTAAATCATAATAGTAATATTTTTTATAAAAACAGTAATAACTTTTTAAAAAATATGTTCAAATTTGTTACTTGAAAATATCATCGGCGGCGGTGGAGAGCGGGAGGGTGCGGGGGTGCCTGCTGGGCGGTGGAGCGGGGAGGTGCAGGGGCCGGGTGCTCGTCGGCGGTGGTGGAGCGCGGGAGGGTTGCGATGGGTCGTCGGCGGCGGTGGAGCTAGCGGGGGAGGGTGCGGGTGGGATCGAGATGGAGGGGGATCGAGATCGAGATGGAGGGGGAATCGAGATCGAGATGGAGGGGGATCGAGATCAAGTGTCCTCATGAATTTAAAAAGTGCCCATGAAATTTAAAAATATTCATGATATCAAAAAGTGCCCATGAAATACAATCGAGAAATGAAGACTATGATTTAAATACAATCGATCTTAGCTAGCTATCTGTTCACAATCTTCTTGCCCTTCTTTTTCACAAATGGAGTTCTTCTGTGGAACGGACGTCCTTTAGGTAGGGTGGTCCTGCTTCTTCTTGTGGTGTGTGCTGCTACTTCATCGTCATCGTCATGTTCGATCTTCGGGTCGCCGAACTTGTCGAAGTCTTGCTCATTGGCTACTCCATCCATTCCGATGATCTTCCTTTTGCCTCTCCTCATGACAACACGACTGGGCTTTGACGGGTCGGTAATGAAGAAGCATTGGTCCACTTGGGAAGCCAGTACCCATGGCTCATTTTTCGCGATGATGTTTGCGCCCGGGGTCTTGGATTTGGCTTCGGGTATAACCATGGTGGTGAAATACCAGTCTTCTTTTAGGACGCTCTTGGCCCATCTCGACACGGAACATCGGACCTTCTCTCCAGCAGTAGCTCAGCTCCCAGATCTCCTCGATCCTTCCGTAGTATCTGTCCTTGTCGTTGCCGGTGTAGGATTCCATTGTTACCCTAGAGTTCTGATACCCATCGCTCTTCATGTCCTTGTTCTCGGTGTAGAATTTGTAGCCGTTGATATCGTACGCCTCATAGGTCATCAAGTTGTGCTCGGCGCCCTGTGACAAGGCTTAATATGAGTTGTTCTTCCGCGGAAGAATCCTCATGTAAAGGGTACGATGAAGCTTCGCTTGAACCAACGCGTGAAACATGAGTTGTGCTCTTTGATTATATCTCCGTCCGTCCTCTCGCTGGCCTTGGTCATTGTACATCTTCTCAATAAAGGTTTTGTGCTCTACCACCCAAGGATCGACCACGTCTATGTGTTGTAGCGCCGACTAGGTTTGCTCTTTCAAAGTCGCGAGTCGACCCTCAAGTCGACATGCATTTCACGGCGAACCTCATGGTGACCCCATCCAGCGAGCCCGCCGAGGTGCTCGCTGACGGGCGCACCAACGGGTTCTCGATGCCTAGATAATTCGTGCAGTAGGAGATGCACTCTTCGGTCAGAAAGCCCCTGGCTATACTTGGACGTGACATGTTCCGAACGTATCCTTTGATGACACCATTCATCCTTTCAAACGGCATCATGCTGTGCAGGAACGTCGGCCCGAGTTGGATGATATCCTCCATGATATGGACCAGCAGATGCGCCATAACATCAAGAATGCGGCGGAAGTACATCTCAAGCTCGCATAGTATCACCACGATCTCTTCCTCGTAGCCTTCGAGTTGCCTCACGCCAATCGACTTCCGAGATGACGCCGAAAAAGTTGCATAGGCCAAATAGCATTCCACGGACGTGCGCTGGCCCATGATCCCACGGATTGCAACTCGAAGTATTGCGATCATCAAGACGTGATACCGTGAGACTTCATCCCGCTGAACTTCGCTTCACCGGGTCTAGGTATCTTCTTATCTTCCCGCAGAATCAGAAGGAAGTTTTACTCCTAGGAGGCACGTGAAAACTGCTTGATCTCCTCCCGACTTAGAGTGAAGCACGCGGAGGGTAGTCATTTCCGGTCTTCTTGGCCTTTTGCCTTTGGCGACGACTTTTCGTGTCCCGCTTCGCCTCATCATCATCATCATCATCATCATCATCATCATCATCATCATCATCATCATTAGCGTGAAGCTCCCGCCGATGCCCATTGATGTCAAGTCCGCCTTGCTTTCGCCCATCTTTGGTCCTCTCTAGCATGTTGAGCAGGGTACCAAGTAGACTCTCGCACACTTTCTTCGTGATATGCATGACATCAAGGCTGTGAGGCACACGGTGGATCTTCCAAGACGGCAAGTCCCGTAAAACAAACCTCGCTTTCCATACCTTCAGCAAGGGCTCGCGCCTTCCGCTTTTTCTAGGCTTTGGCGCCTTTTGCTTCTTTCCCGGTGGGTAGTCTTTCCAATTTTTCAACAGCTCGCCTATTTCCTCGCCGCCTCGTGACACGGTGTTTTGGGTTCGGTTTCACCATCGAACAGATCCTTGCGTTTTCTCCACGGGTCATCGCCGCAAGCCACCTTCGATGTCCCATGAACACGGTTTTCGAAGACCCAAGATCTCTATCTAGCTGGCGATATGTTGTGTCATCTATGCACCTTACGCATTTAGAAAATCCGTGGACTACCTGCCCCGCGATATATCCGTAACCGAGATAGTCGTGGCACCGCCGTGAAGCAGGCGGCTCTCATAGGGAAAATATTCTTTCTTTGGCGCCCCACATATTGGCTGGCGTTTTCCACAGTGTGTCTAGCTCCTCCTTCAAGAGCCCCAGATATGATTGATGTCGCTCCCTTGTTGTTTCGCCCTTCAATTAGCATACTTATGTGAATGTACTTCCTCTTCATGCACAACCAGGGGAAGGTTGTACATCCACACAAACACAGGCCAGGTGCTATGTGTGCTTCTCCGCTGCCAAACGGATTGACTCCATCGGTGCTCGCTACCAAAGACGATGTTCCTTGGATCCTTCCCAAATTTTGGGTATTCAAGTTCAACGCTGACACCTGGCTCGCATTCTTAGGGTGACTCAGATCTTGTCTTTTTATTTATCTCCGGATCATTTCCGTCATCTTCCCGCTTCTTCTCCTCCCTATCCGCGTGCCAACGTTGGAGCTTTGCTACCTTAGGGTCCACGAATTACCGCTGCAGATGAGGAGGATCGGAAAGTACCACACCGGTTTTCGAGGAGCTTTTCCTCTTCTTGTATCGAGTGATGCCGCACACGGACATATGGTAGACTCGCGTGCTCGCCCCGATAAATGATGCAATTGTTCATGCACACATGGCATTTCACGTGCGGTAAATCCAGAGGACACACGATTTTCTTCGCCTCGAAACTGGTCGGGCACTTGTTCCCCTTTGGGAAGACGTTCGTGCTGTAATGACATGTTCTCATCGAAGCACGCGCCGATCATTTTGTGTTTTACCTTCATCTCCGAGCCATGAGCATTACTTTCAGCGGTATCCTCGGCCTGCATCCTTCATACAATGGAGTAACCGCTCTATCTCTAGTTGATCCAGCTTGGCTTTCTTGGCGGCAGCTCTTGCGTTATCCATCCGCTTGAGAAGCAGCTCTTGAATATGAGGGTCCTGCACCCAGCCACCATCGTCGTCTGCTCCGGCATCTTCATCTTCATGTTCATGCCCTTTGTCTTGATCTTCCTCATCATCATGTACAACATCTTCTACATGATGACTATGTACAACATCACCATCGTGATGTCCTGGAGATTCTTCGTCTTCTCGCCCGCCCTCGCCGCGGTGGTACTTGTCTTGTTGCCCTTCCTCATTTCTTGCCCGGCCCCCATGGACGACTTCATAGTCATCTTCATCACCTTGCTACCGATAGCCATCCATGAAACCACGCAAGAGTAGGTGGTCCCGCACCTGCCTGGAATCCGGGTCCGCAATAAGGCTCTTCAGCTTGCATCTTCGACACGGACATCTTATCTCCATCTCGTTCTTTTGAAGCATCTCGCCTTCAGGAGCTCAAAACCTATTCACGATGCCTTCGGTCATCGTGCGGACCATGGTCGCCTACGGGGTAGAGCAAAACGATATTTTAGAACCAAGAAAATATTTGGCATGACCTTCCCTAAAAATAGGACCAAAAAGAATGCATAGTGCCAAAATTCTCGCCGAAACGGAAATGAATCAACATTCCGGCAAAATATTGGCAACTATCGCATTTCAAATACTGGTACCTGCAAACACAAACATATATGCAACACCACAAACACATGCAACACCACAAACATACATAGATCTAGCTAGGCCACAAAAAGTGCATGTGCACGTTGTTGGAGCGAGCTAGGGAGAAAAAAAGTAGATCTACATCATGAAGATAGCTTTCCCTTACTTACCTATCAAAAAGGTAATTTCACCACTTAATTTTGATGAATCTATGGTGGAAATGAGGTGAGGAGGAGGAGGCAGCCAAACCTTGGAGAAGGAGGTGGAGGGAATGAAGTGGGGAAAGTGAGTGGGTAGGTGTGGGGCTGTCCAAAATATCTTGTTAGTCTCAGGTTACTAATGCGCACCACCAGCAAATGCGCCTATTAGTAATTCCTGAAGTTACTAATGGCGCACCTGCAGGTGGTGCGCCATTAGTAGTTTTGCAGAAAAGTAGAAAAATATATATACACTAATGGTGCACCGGGTCATAGTGCGCCATTACTAGTTTAAACTAGTAATGGCGCACTGTGAAATGGTGCGCCATTAGTAGCTTTGCAAAAAAAGAATAAAAAAAATACAGTAATGGCACATCGATTCACCGGTGCGCCATTACTAGTTAGAACTAGTAATGGCGCACTTCAATTGATGCGCCATTAGTATGTATGGAAAAATGGAAAAAAAATTTAATACTAGTGGCGCACCCTGTTTCTGGTGCGCCATTAGTGTCTTCCACACTAATGGCGCATCACCAACTGGTGTGCCATTAGTATATAGTAGTGGCGCACTACTTCCATGGTGCGCCATTAGTATCAATCCTATCTATAGCCCTTTTCCTAGTAGTGTACGTTCCCCAACAGTGGCATCATGAGCTAGGTCTATTGCGTAGATTCTATGCACGAGTAGAACACAAGTAGTTGTGGGTGTTGGTTTGTTCAATTTTCTTACCGTTACTAGTCCTATCTTGATTTGGCGGCATCATGGGATGAAGCAGCCCGGACCGACCTTACACGTACGCTTACGTGAGACAGGTTCCACCGACTGACATGCACTTCTTGCATAAAGGTGGCTAGCGGGTGCCAATCTCTCCCACTTCAGTCGGATCGGATTCGATGAAAAGGGTCCTTATGAAGGTTAAATAGCAATTGGCATATCACCGTTGTGGCTTTTGCGTAGGTAAGAAACTTTCTTGCTAGAAACCCATAGCAGCCACGTAAAACATGCAACAACAATTTGTAACGCCCTCGATGCGGCTATATCTCCCACGTGTCGAAGCACGACTTAGAGGCATAGCCGCATTGAAAGCAATGTCGCAAGTGAGGTAATCTTCACACAACCCATGTAATACATAAGGGAAAGAGATACATAGTTGGCTTACAATCGCCACTTCACACAATTACATGAATAAAGCATTACATCATCCAGATACAATCAAGGTCCGACTACGGAACCAAAATAAAAGAAGAACCCCAAATGCATAAAGGTCCCCGATCGACCCTAACTGGGCTCCACTATCGATCAACTAGAACGAAACAACACAAAGGGCAAGATCTTCATCGAGCTCCTCCTTGAGCTTGGTTGCGCCACCGCCGGTAACATAGGCACCGCAAACTGGTTTTGAAGTATCCGTGAGCCACGAGGACTCAGCAATCCCATTACCATGGGTATCAAGACTAGCAAAGCTTAAAGGGAAAGGAAGGGGTAAAGTGGTGAGGTTGCAGCAGCGACTAAGCATATATGGTGGCTAACACACGCAAATGAGAGCGAGAAGAGAAACAAAGGAACGGTCGTGAACTAGCAATGATCAAGAGGTGATCACGAACACCTACTTACGCCAAACATAACACGAAACCGTGTTCACTTCCGGACTCCACCGAGAAGAGACCATCACGGCTACACACTCGGTTGATGCGTTTTAATTCGGATCAAGTGTCAAGTTATCTACAACGGACATTAACAAATTCCCATCTGCCACATAACCATGCACGGCTCTCGAAAGTTTATACCTGCAGGGTGTCCCAACTTAGCCCATGACAAGCTCTCACGATCATCGAAGGAATAGACCTTCACCCGAGACACTCCGATCGACTCGGTATCCCGTACATCAAGACATTTCGACAATGGTAAAACAAGACCAGCAAAGCCGCCCGATGCGCCGACAATCCCGATAGGAGCTGCACATATCTCGTTCTCAGGGCAACACCGGATAAGTCAAGCTACGAGTAAAACCAGCCCTCGAGTTGCCAAGAGGTGGCCCCGCAGGTTGCTCGGTTCGGACCAACACTTAGACAAGCACTGGCCCGGGGGTGCGGCTATAATAAAGATGACCCTTGGGTTATTTACTCCCAAGGGAAAAGTAGGTGGTGGTGAGGCAAATGGTAAAAGGCAATGTTGGGCCTTGCTGGACAAGTTTTATTCAAAGCGAACTGTCAAGGGGGTCCCATAAATCACCCGACCGCGTAAGGAACGCAAAATCCGGGAACATAACACCGGTATGACGGAAACTAGGGCGGCAAGAGTGGAACAAAACACCAGGCATAAGGCCGAGCCTTCCACCCTTTACCAAGTATATAGATGCATTAATAATATAACAGATATTGTGATATCCCAACCAAAATCCTGTCCACCATGGAGAAATCTTCAACTTCACTTGCAACTAGCAACGCTATAAGAGGGGCTGAGCAAAGCGGTAACATAGCCAAACAACGGTTTGCTAGGAATGGTGTCAAAGGTTAGAGGTTCATGGCAATATGGGATGGCTTAACAAACAGGTAATAGGTAGCGCAGCATAGCGAAAGAATGAGGCAACTAGCATAGCAATGATAGTAGTGAGATCCGAGGTAGCGGTCATCTTGCACGAAATCCCGCTTAGGAAGAAGAACGAGTCCATGAAGAAGACAAACGGACGAGTCGAACGAATCCTCACAACTCCGAACTAAACCGGCTAACGAGAGAGGCAACCGGAAAGAAACAAACAACATAGTAAACAACCATCACATAAACATGGCATGATGCACAACCAAGGATGATGCATGTCGGTTTAATGAGGCATGGCATGGCAAAGTGCAACGAACAATACTACAAATTAGTGGAGCTCAATATGCAACGAGTTGCATATTGACGAACGCCACATCAATTATTTAGTTCTCTCTCGTTAAGGCTAACCAACAATATTAAATGTTGTTAAACATGGCAAGAGGTGAAGCATATGGAAACTATCTATTTAAGCAAGTTTAAATGAGGCCGGAAGAATAAACAACAATTCCGGAAAATCCTCATGTGCATATTTTGATTCGGTACTGTTCTGCCCTAAACACAATTTTAATGTTGTTAAACAGGAAAATAAAGTGGACCATGCTAAACTAGGAATTTTCCCACCCCATTTACATAAAGTTTGTTTAAAACCGAGCTACGGTTATTTAGTTATGAAATAAATCATTTTAACATGGAATAGGAGCAAATTAATGTAAACAACATTTTAAACATTTTTAAACATGGGTGATAGTGGCAAATTATTAATCTACACAAAATTCTAAGCATTTTACAAGTTTAAATCATTTTAATCCGATGCACGGTTTGTGAGATATTAAATGCATGAAGTATGAGGGTTTTTCTGTAAAATAGTAATTCACCGGATAAATAGACAAATCTGTCCAGGGAAAAAAACATGACATGGGCCAAAATTAGCTGTCCCGATAGGAACAGGGGAACTGGAGGGATCTAGAGGGGGCTGCTCACCCTGGGCCTTGGGCCGGTCAGTGGAGCAGAGGTTGGAGCGGGCCTTGAGGTCACTGCCCATCTTATTTGGAGGTCGGGCCGACCGGCGCCGGGCGACCTTGATCAGAGCGCCGCAGTCGTGGCCTTGGCGCGGTCAACGGCGAGGAGGGGAGACCGGATCGGGCGATGCAGGGCGCGGCGGCGGATCCGAGCGCAGCGGGACGACGGCGAGCGCGGAGGTCACGAATGGATGCGGGGGAAGGAGCTGAGGCCGGAGCTGGGACGAGGGGCTCGCCGGGGATCCATTCCCTGCGACGGCGAGGACCTGCAATGGCGGGGGCGCGGATTCTATCAGAGGGGGAGAGAGATCGGGAAGGAGGAGAAGGAGGGAGCAGGGGCGACGCGAGGCCTGCGAGGGGGAGGAGGACGAGGCGCGGGACGACGGAGTGGCGGCGCCCGGTTGGCCGGGGCGACGCCTCAGGTGGCGGCGCGGTGATTGGCGGCGCGCCAAGTGGCGAAGGGGGAGCGCACCGGCGCTGAAAACGAGGAGGGGGCGGCGGCTGGCTGCGGGAATAGAGGAGGGGGTAGGTAGGAGGCCAAAATTGGAGAGAGGGGGTCTATATATAGGAAAGGAGGCTAGGGTTGGGGGGTTTTGGGGGCTTTTCGGAGCGTACGATCGCCATCGAACGGCTCCGGAGCGGAGAGGGACTATGAGAGGGGTTGGTGGGCTGTGTAGATGGGCTAGGCTATAAGGAGAGAAGAGATAGCAGCCCGGCACGAGTTTCCGGAGGCCGAAAACACCCGATGAAGGTACCGGCAACGGTACCGCTATATTTAATGGTTGGACTAACAAATGGGCTCCGAATGCGATGAAACTTGGCAGGCGCTCTGACTACACTATAATAAGACCGCACGACAAGTTGCAACCCATTCCGAGAAAATTTTTATGCCGCTTATAAAAATAATATTCAGAGGTGCCGCGGGCGCGTGCGAGTGTGGTCGGGCTCAGAACGGACAATGGAGAGAACCGGGGGAACCCGAACAGATGCAGGTTTTGAAAAACATGCAGATGAAATGCAGATGATGACATGAGATGAGATGCATAACAAAAACAAAAGCAACACAACAGACAAAAACCCAACCACGAAGGAAAAATCATATCGCATCTCCGGAAAAGGCAAGAGTTGGAGTTAAGAATATGGAAAGTCGTATCCGGGGCGTTACAACACTCCACCACTACGAGAGGATCTCGTCCCGAGATCTAGGATGGCATCGGAGGGAAAAAGAAGAGGAAGAGAAGAGGTAAAACTAAGTTGCTTCTTTAACGAACGAGTGAAACCACGAACCTTGAGAGGTTGAGCAAAATGAAAGAAAGAAAACAACGAAGATGAACATAGTTGAAAACACTCTGTTAGAAAAGAGGAACAAGGTATACGACGATTACTAAGAGGTTTAGTGATAAGATAGATATTGAAATCACTTCGGTTAAAACTAGATGAGAGGGGAAGAATGATATAATTTGGGCAGCACTCCGACTGTAAATGGAAGGAGTTGAACATGAACTTGACAAGATGAGAGGATACATGATGAAATCAACAACACACTGCCTCCGGAATTGAAAGAATGGCACAAGGGGTAAGAAACATTACGAACCGCACTCCGGTTAAGAAGGGAGGCAAAACTTGATAAGATGAGAGAACTCGAATGAGAACACGACACTCCGGCTAAACGGATAAGCAAGGAAAATTACATGATAATTTACAAAATCAGATGATGGGTCGAAGAGAGTAACATCACAATGCCTCTGGAACAAAAGAATAGAAGATAGATCACTGGAATAACAGAATGGAGAAGAAAATACCAACTTCTGCCACAAATGATCTTGGAAAGCACCCTTGCAAGAAGGATAGAATAGAGTTGTTGGAAGACCAACAACGAAAAGAACAAGCTTGTAGTGGGCTTATGGAAACATCTCAACACTATGAGGTGACAACCGGCCACTAATGGAAACAATTGATTGGATTGAGAGCACCAAAGAGATGAACAACTTCTTCCACCAAGAGGATAAAGAGCAAGCTTGGGTCAAGCATAATCACCACAAATAGCAACATTCCTTAAGGAAAGGCTTTAGGTGAAATCTGACACAAGATAACTCCAAAGAAGAAGTTGATTGGTCGAAAAGATCTCTTGAACGAAGAGAAAATGATGTATTTAAAATACCTCATTCTTGACAACATATGCATCATGAAACATGAAGAGAAATTGTCAAGAATGACATAACACCACCTCAAAAGATAAGGTAGAAAGAATTGCACTTTGGAATGCAATAAGAAGAATACTTGAACGCCTCAAAACAAAACATGTGTTAAGCACCATGTTTAATTTGAGTATAGCTTGGCGGGTCATAACTTCGAGAGAAATCTTGAAGAACAATTGAAGAATGAAAAGAATCCTTGATGAACCACCATGTAGAACCTCCATAAAGAACTCCGGTAATAAAAGGATGATACAAAGAAAGAGAAGTTGAAAACACAAGGTGAAGCCTTGCAATGATTTAGATGGAGCTTCGCGACGAGATAATGCGGAAAACTTAGAACTCCGGAAGAAAGATGAACAACAAGAAGCCAAGAATTTATTCCACCTGAACAAACTCTGAAGGAAAGGATTAATCACTTGGATGAAACAAGAACAAGAATTATGTTATGCGTATCCTTCACCAATTTAAATTGATGACAAGCAACGGATTTGGCATACTACTTATTCCTATTGAAAAAGGATAAAGAGAGATATATCAAAACTTGAGAAGGTCTTCAACAAACCACCGGTAGGATTGGAACAACAAATGAATTGATATGATGAACAAGGAAGAGAGATCTTGAAAGAACCACCGTAAGGATTGAAAAAGAGAGTAGCAAGGGCACAATTCACCGGAAAGAATTGGAAAACGAATGAAGATACTTGAGGGGATTTAGATACAAAAGAACGAAGAGATCACGAGCTGATTAAAGAACACTTGAACGAAGCACCGGGATAAATAGAGAATGATAACCGGAATGATGGCCTCCGGTGAAATGAAAAGAAATCAACTCCTGAAATACTCCGGATGGATGACAAGAATTTGCAAGACTTGAAACAATTTGATAGGATAACATCGAGCTAGCACCGCGATTCTCCGGGGAACAGACAAGATTTAGAGGAGAAAACTCTTCTTCGGTCTTCAAATGACGACGAGAAAAAATCACCAAAATTACTGAGATACTCCGGGAGAATGAAAAGCGAAGAGGTTGAGCCAATCATGAAAAGAATTTGAAAGCGATCTTGGAGAAGGCATGTGACTGATGTGATCCATTCTTATGTCACACTTGCAAAGAATTTGAGAATAACTCCGGGAGAATTAGAAGAGTCAGGTAAGATCCTGGGAAAAGACCTGTGGGTTAGGGCCCACTCAAAAGAAATATCGTTGAAGGATTGCTTGAAATAAAGATTGCACCGGTAGAATTAAATAGCTTGAATGAGATAACAACCTCGAAATATCTTGAAGGGATTTGAGAATGGAAACACAAGTCTTGTGAGATATCTTCAGCACTCGAGAACAAATGAATAGGAAGAAGTGAATGATTAAGAGTTGCATCGGTATGAGAAAGCATTAGAAACGAGGAAAAAGAATATAATGAATATCGAAATCTTGAATAGGATCCACCGGAGACGAAACAACAATGAAGGATGATGAACTTGAAGCTGTTGAGCATCTTCATGAGAGATCACCGGATAAGAACATTGATTGAAAAGAATGAAGAGACTTAACATGAATAAATGGATACTTGATTAAGAAATCTGAGTCCTTGAAGAAAAAGGGTGGGAGGGTGGGGAAAAACAAAGACAACTTGGGACGGATGAAACAAACACCGTTGAGAAAACTTGGAATTGATCTTGCAGATGGGGAGAATGATGGGATCCACTTGAAGAGAAGCACACCGGTTGGAAAGGAGTTGACATGATAAAATCAATGATCAAAAGGATTAGTATTCACATAGCAATATGAGAACACCGTTTAGGAAAGGTATGGATTCAACATTTGACTTCGAAGCAACTCGAATACCACAAATAAAACAAAACAAAGGATTTGGCTTGCAGAATAAGCCGAAACAAATACATATGATAGAGATTTACCCAATCCCATATCATGCATCTCTCGGAAAGATATTCTAGGAGCTACTTGAATTCCCACCTATAAACTCTCGAAACTTTCTGGTTATGCAATCTGGTGTTGGGGATATAGGGGAAGCAATATATCTCACCCAAACTAACAATACCTACATCCAAGCTGTATCCATCCGTCAACACATAACCAAGAAACCTTCGGAAATCGTCTACCTCAACCTTCGAAAAGCCTCTGTTATACAAGTCATGGCAATACTCCCGTACTCACCTCAGTACTGGGTTAGCGGGGTTATCTCACCAACAACTGCATAAAAGAGATTTTCGATGTCGGCGTACTAAACTCAGGTATTCCAGAACTGCAACGATAAAATTATGACGACAACACCTCGGAGCTCAACTCCCCGGGACACCTCCAATAAAAAAACCCTGCTGACGGGAGGCACCAAGACAATGTTGTCATCATAAAACCATCGGAATGATTCCAAGATACCCGCGTGATCCTAAAAAAAAATTTAGTGAAATTTGAGAAGAGAAGAGTCAAAACTCTATGTCAGGAGAACTCACCAGAGCGACGAAGGGACTGAGGAGTAAAAAGAATTCCTAACTCTCCGATATATATAATCCTAAATGACTCAAAACATTTTTCTAGACACAACTCGGCCGCTAAAAATGATAAAGCAGTGGGGCTCCTAAGGTCAGGGAAGTCTCTGATTACCAACTTGTAACGCCCTCGATGCGGCTATATCTCCCACGTGTCGAAGCACGACTTAGAGGCATAACCGCATTGAAAGCAATGTCGCAAGTGAGGTAATCTTCACACAACCCATGTAATACATAAGGGAAAGAGATACATAGTTGGCTTACAATCGCCACTTCACACAATTACATGAATAAAGCATTACATCATCCAGATACAATCAAGGTCCGACTACGGAACCAAAATAAAAGAAGAACCCCAAATGCGACAAAGGTCCCCGATCGACCCCAACTGGGCTCCACTACTGATCAACTAGAACAAAACAACACAAAGGGCAAGATCTTCATCGAGCTCCTCCTTGAGCTTGGTTGCGCCACCGCCGGTAACATAGGCACCCACAAACTGGTTTTGAAGTATCCGTGAGCCACGAGGACTCAAAGAATCCCATTACCATGGGAATCAAGACTAGCAAAGCTTAAAGGGAAAGGAAGGGGTAAAGTGGTGAGGTTGCAGCAGCGACTAAGCATATATGGTGGCTAACATACGCAAATGAGAGCGAGAAGAGAAACAAAGGAACGGTCGTGAACTAGCAATGATCAAGAGGTGATCCCGAACACCTACTTACGCCAAACATAACACGAAACCGTGTTCACTTCCGGACTCACGAGAAGAGACCATCACGGCTACACACTCGGTTGATGCGTTTTAATTCGGTCAAGTGTCAAGTTATCTACAACCGACATTAACAAATTCCCATCTGCCACATAACCGCGGCACGGCTCTCGAAAGTTTATACCCTGCAGGGTGTCCCAACTTAGCCCATGACAAACTCTCGCGATCATCGAAGGAATAGACCTTCACCCGAGACACTCCGATCGACTCGGTATCCGGTACATCAAGACATTTCGACAATGGTAAAACAAGACCAGCAAAGCCGCCCGATGCGCCGACAATCCCGATAGGAGCTGCACATATCTCGTTCTCGTGGCAACACCGGATAAGTCAAGTTACGAGTAAAACCAGCCCTCGAGTTGCCAAGAGGTGGCCCCAGAAGTTGCTCGGTTCGGACCAACACTTAGACAAGCACCGCCCGGGGCTATAATAAAGATGACCCTTGGGTTAATTACTCCCAAGGAAAAGTAGGTGGTGGTGAGGCAAATGGTAAAAGGCAATGTTGGGCCTTGCTGGACAAGTTTTATTCAAAGCGAACCGTCAAGGGGTCCCATAAATCACCCGACCGTAAGGAACGCAAAATCCGGGAACATAACACCGGTATGACGGAAACTAGGGCGGCAAGAGTGGAACAAAACACTGCATAAGGCCGAGCCTTCCACCCTTTACCAAGTATATAGATGCATTAATAATATAAGAGATATTGTGATATCCCAACCAAAATCCTGTCCACCATGGAGAAATGTTCAACTTCACCGCAACTAGCAACGCTATAAGAGGGCTGAGCAAAGCGGTAACATAGCCAAACAACGGTTTGCTAGGAATGGTGTCAAAGGTTAGAGGTTCATGGCAATATGGGATGGCTTGACAAACAGTAATAGGTAGCGCAAGATAGCGAAAAGAACGAGGCAACTAGCCTAGCAATGATAGTAGTGAGATCCAGGGTAGCGGTCATCTTGCCTGAAATCCCGCTAGGAAGAAGAACGAGTCCATGAAGAAGACAAACGGACGTAGTCGAACGAATCCTCACAACTCCGGAACGAAACCGAAGCTAACGAGAGAGGCAACCCGGAAAGAAACAAACAACATAGTAAACAACCATCACATAAACATGGCATGATGCACAACCAAGGATGATGCATGTCCGGTTTAATGAGGCATGGCATGGCAAAGTGCAACGAACAATACTACAAATTAAGTGGAGCTCAATATGCAACGAGTTGCATGTTGACGGAACGCCACATCAATTATTTAGTTCTCTCTCGTTAAGGCTAACCAACAATATTAAATGTTGTTAAACATGGCAAGATGTGAAGCATATGGAAACTATCTATTTAAGCAAGTTTAAATGAGGCCGGAAGAATAAACAACAATTCCGGAAAATCCTCATGTGCATATTTTGATTCGGTATTGTTCTGCCCTAAACACAATTTTAATGTTGTTAAACAGGAAAATAAAGTGGACCATGCTAAACTAGGCATTTTTCCACCCCATTTACATAAAGTTTATTTAAAACCGAGCTACGGTTATTTAGTTATGAAATAAATCATTTTAACATGGCATAGGAGCAAATTAATGTAAACAACATTTTAAACATTTTTAAACATGGGTGAAAGTGGCAAATTATTAATCTACACAAAATTCTAAGCATTTTACAAGTTTAAATCATTTTAATCCGATGCACGGTTTGTGAGATATTAAATGCATGAAGTATGAGGGTTTTTCTGTAAAACAGTAATTCACCGGATAAATAGACAAATCTGTCCAGGGAAAAAAAACATGACATGGGCCGAAATTAGCTGGCCCGATAGGAACAGGGGAACTGGAGGGATCTAGAGGGGGCTGCTCACCCTGGGCCTTGGGCCGGTCAGTGGAGCAGGAGGCTGGAGCCGGGCCTTGGAGGCCGCTGGCCCATGCACTGGAGGCTGGGCCGACTGGCGCTGGCGACGCGGTCCAGGAGCGCCGTGGTCGTGGCCTTGGCGCGGTCAACGGTGAGGAGGGGAGACCGGATCGGGCGATGCAGGGCGCGGCGGCGGATCCGAGCGTAGCGGGACGACGGCGAGCGCGGAGGTCACGAATGGATGCGGGGGAAGGAGCTGAGGCCGGATCTGGGACGAGGGGCTCGCCGGGGATCCATTCCCAGCGACGGCGAGGACCTGCAATGGCGGGGGCACGGATTCTATCAGAGAGGGAGAGAGATCGGGAGGGAGGAGAAGGAGGGAGCAGGGGCGACGCGAGGCCTGCGAGGGGGAGGAGGACGAGGCGCGGGACGACGGAGTGGCGGCGCCTGGCTAAGGTGGGCGACGCCTCTGTGGCGGTTGGCGATTAGGCAAGGCCAAGTGGCAAAGGGGAGCGCACCGCACCTGAAAAGGAGGAGGGGGCGGCGGCTGGCTGCGGGAATAGAGGAGGGGTAGGTAGGAGGCCAAAATTGGAGAGAGGGGGTCTATATATAGGAAAGGAGGCTAGGGTTGGGGGTTTTGGGGCTTTTGAGCGCATTTATCGCCATCGAACGGCTCCGGAGCGGAGAGGGGCTATGAGAGGGGTTGGTGGGCTGTGTAGATGGGCTAGGCTATAAGGAGAGAAGAGATAGCAGCCAGCACGAGTTTTCGGAGGCCGAAAACATTCGATTTAAGGTACCGGCAACGGTACCGCTATATTTAACGGTTGGACTAACAAATGGGCTCCGAATGCGATAAAACTTGGCAGGCGCTCTGTCTCCACTATAATAAGACCGTACGACAAGTTGCAACCCATTCCGAGAACATTTTTATGCCGCTTATAAAAATAATATTCGGAGGTGCCGCGGGCGCGTGCGAGTGTGGTCGGGCTCAGAACGGACAATGGAGAGAACCGAGGGAACCCGAACAGATGCAGGTTTTGAAAAAAATGCAGATGAAATGCAGATGATGACATGAGATGAGATGCATAACAAAAACAAAAGCAACACAACAGACAAAAACCCAACCACGAAGGAAAAATCATATCGCATCTCCGGAAAAGGCAAGAGTTGGAGTTAAGAATATGGAAAGTCGTATCCGGGGCGTTACACAATTAGAGGACGTCTAACTTGTTTTTGCATGGTATGCTATGTGATGTGATATGGCCAAAAGAATGTGATGAATGATATATGTGATGTATGAGATTGATCATGTTCTTGTAATAGGAATCACGACTTGCATGTCGATGAGTATGACAACCGGCAAGAGCCATAGGAGTTGTCTTAATTTATTGTATGACCTGCGTGTCATCGAAAACGCCATGTAATTACATTACTTTATTGCTAAACCGTTAGCCATAGTAGTAGAAGTAATAGTTGGCGAGACAACTTCATGAAGATACAATGATGGAGATCATGATGATGGAGATCATGGTGTCATGCCGGTGACGAAGGTGATCATGTCATGCCTCAAGATGGAGATCAAAGGCGCAAGATGATATTGGCCATATCATGGCACTTTATGATTTGCATGTGGTGTTTGTCATGTTTACATCTTATTTGCTTAGAACGACGGTAGCATAAATAAGATGATCCCTCATTAAAATTTCAAGAAAGTGTTCCCCCTAACTGTGCACCGTTGCGGAAGTTCGTTGTTTCAAAGCACCACGTGATGATCGAGTGTGATAGATTCTAACGTTCACATGCAACGGGTGTAAGCCAGATTTACACACGCAAAACACTTAGGTTGACTTGACGAGCCTAGCACGTACAGACATGGCCTCGGAACACAAGAGACCGAAAGGTCGAACATGAGTCGTATAGTAGATACGATCAACATGGAGATGTTCACCGATGATGAGTAGTCTGTCTCACGTGATGATCGGACACGGCCTAGTTGACTCGGATCATGTATCACTTAGATGACTAGAGGGATGTCTATCTGAGTGGGAGTTCATTAGATAAACTTAATTATCATGAACATATTCAAAAGGACTTTGCAAATTATGTCGTAGCTTGCGCTTTAGTTCTACTGTTTACGATATGTTCCTAGAGAAAATTTTAGTTGAAAGTTGATAGTAGCAATTATGCGGACTGGGTCCGTATACTGAGGATAGTCCTCATTGCTGCACAGAAGGCTTATGTCCTTAATGCACCGCTCAGTGTGCTGAACCTCGAGCGTCGTTTTGGATGTTGCGAACATCTGACATACACGTTTTGATGACTACGTGATAGTTCAGTGCGTAATGTTAAACAACTTAGAATTGAGGCAGCGAAGACATTTTTTGAAACGTCGCAGAACATATGAGATGTTCCAAGAGTTGAAATTAGGATTTTAGGCTCGTGCCCACGTCAAGAGGTATGAGACCGATGACAAGTTTCTTAACCTGCAAACTAAGGGAGAAAAGCTCAATCATTGAACATGTGCTCAAATTGTCTGAGTACTACAATCACTTGAATCAAGTGGGAGTTAATCTTCCAGATGAGATAGTGATGGTTCTCCGTAGTCACTGCCACCAAGCTATTAGAGCTTCGTGATGAACTATAACATAGCAGGGATAGACATGATGATCCTTGAACAATTCGCGATGTTTGACACCGCGAAAGTAGAAATCGAGTAGGAGCATCAGTTGTTGATGGTTAGTAAAACCACTAGTTTCAAGAAGGGCAAGGGCAAGAAGGGATACTTCATGAGACGACAAATCAGGTGCTTCTCTAGTGAAGAAACCCAGGGTTGAACCCAAACCCGAGACTAAGTGCTTCTATAATGAGGGAACGGTCACTGAAGCAGAACTACCCTAGATACTTGGTAGATGAGAAGGCTGGCAAGGTTGACAGTAGTATATTGGATATACATTGTATTAAATGTGTACTTTACTAGTACTCCTAGTAGCACCAGGGTATTAAGATACCGGTTCGGTTGCTAAGTGTTAGTAACTCGAAAAAAAAGAGCTACGGAATAAACGGAGACTTGCTAAAGGTGAGATGACGATGTGTGTTGGAAGTGGTTCCAAGGTTGATGTGATCAAGCATCGCCTACTCCCTCTACCATCGAGATTGGTGTTAAACCTAAATAATTGTTATGGTGTTTGCGTTGAGCATAAACATGATTGGATTATGTTTATCGCAATACGGCTATTCATTTAAGGAGAATAATGGTTACTCTGTTTATTCGAATAATACCTTCAACGGTCTTGCACCTATAATGAATGGTTTATTGAATCTCGATCGTAGTGACACACATGTTCGTGCCAAAAGATATAAGATAGTAATGATAGTACCACATACTTGTGGCACTGCCACTTAAGTAATATTGGTATAAAACGCATGAAGAAGCTCCATATTGATGGATCTTTGGACTCACTCATTTTTGAAAAGATTGAGACATGCGAACCACGTCTATTGGTATATACGCATGAAGAAACTCCATGCATATGGATCGTTTGGACTCACTTGTGTTTGAATCACTTGAGACATGCAAATCATACCACATGGGCAAGATGACTGAAAGGCCTCGTTTTCAGTGAGATGGAATAAGAGAGCAACTTGTTGGAAGTAATACATTTGATTTGTGCAATCCAATGAGTGCCGAGGCACGCAAAGATGAATATCGTTATGCTCTTACTTCACGATGATTTGAGTAGATTCTTAGTATATTTACTTGATGAAACACAAATCTGAATTATTGAAAGGTTCAAGTAATTTCAGAGTGAAGTTGAAGATCGTCGTGACAAGAGGATAGAATGTCTATGATATGATCATAGAGATAAATATCTGAGTTACGAGTTTGGCACACAATTAAGACATTGTGGAAATTGTTTCACAACTAATACCACTCGAACACCATAGTGTGATGGTGTGTCCGAACATCGTAACTGCACCCTATTGGATATGGTGCATACCATGATGTCTCTTATCGAATTAACACTATCGTTTATGGGTTAGGCATTAGACACAACCACATTAACTTTAATAGGGCACCACACAATTCCATTAAGATGACACCGTATGAACTATGGTTTAGAGAAACCTAAGCTGTCATTTCTTATAAAGTTTTGTGCTGCGACGCTTATGTGAAAAAGTTTCAGGCTGATTAGCTCGAACCCAAAGTGGATAAATGCATCTTCATAGGACACCCAAAAATAGTTGGGTATACCTCCTGTCTCAGATCCGGAAGCAAAATGGATTGTTTCTAGAATCGGGTTCTTTCTCGAGGAAAAGTTTCTCTCAAAAGAATTGAGTGGGAGGATGGTGGAGACTTGATGAGGTTATTCAACCGTCACATCAACTAGGCATAGGAAGTTGTTCTTATGGCGCCTACACCAGTTGAAGTGGAAGCTGATGATAGTGATCATGAAACTTCAGATCAAGTCACTACCAAACATCGTAGGTCGACAAGGACGCGTTCTGCTTCAGAGTGGTGCGGTAATCCTGTCTTGAAGGTCATGTTGCTAGACAACAATGAACCTATGAGCTATGGAGAAGCGATGGTGGGCCCGGATTCCGATGAATGGCTCGAGGCCATAAAATCCGAGAGAGGATCCATGTATGAAACCAAAGTATAGACTTTGGAAGAACTACTTCATGGTCATAAGGTTGTTGGGTACAGATGGATTTTAAAAGGAAGACGGACAATGATGGTAAGTATCACCATTAAGAAAGCTCGACTTGTCATTAAAATGTTTTCCGACAAGTTCAATGAGTTGACTATGATGAGACTTTCTCACTCGTGGCGATGCTAAGAGTCTGTTGAAATTATATTAGCAGTTCCTATATTATTTATGAAAACTTGCAGATAGGATGTCAAAACATTGTTTCCTCAATGATTTTCTTGAGGAAAGGTTGTATGTGATACAACCAGAAGGTTTTGTCAATCCTAAAAGATGCTAACAAGTATGCAAAGCTCCAGCAATCCTTCTAAGGACTGGAGTAAGCATCTCGGAGTTGGAATATATGCTTTGATGTGATGATTAAATATTTTGGGTTTATACGAAGTTTATTGGAAACTTGTATTTCCAAAGAAGTGAGTGGGAGCACTATAGCATTTCTGATGAGTATATGTTGTTGACATATTGTTGACCAGAAATGATGTAGAATTTCTCGAAAGCATATAGGGTTATTTGAAAAGTGTTTTTCAATGGAAAACCTGGATTAAGATACTTGAACATTGAGCATCAAGATCTATAAGGATAGATCAAAAATTGCTTGATAGTACTTTCAAATGAATACACACCGTGACAAGATTTTGAAGGAGTTCAAAATATATCGGCAAAGAAGGAGTTCTTGGCTGTGTTATAAGGTGTGAGTATTGAGTAAGACTCCAGACCTGACCACGGCTGAACAGAGAGAAAGGACGAAGGTCATCCCCTATGCTTTAGACGTAGGCTCTACAGTATGCTATGCTGTGTACTGCACCTGAACTGTGCCTTGCCATGAGTCAGTCTAGGGGTACAAGAGTGATCCAGAAATGGATCACATGACAATGGTCAAAGTTATCCTTAGTGACTAGTGGACTAAGGAATTTTTCTCGATTATGGAGGTGGTAAAATAGTTTGTCGTAAAGGGTTAGGTCGATGCAAACTTTGACGCTAATCTGGATGACTCTGAATAGCAATCTGGATTCATATAGTAGAACAGTTATTTGGAATTGTTCCAAATAGTGTGTGGTAGCTGCATCTACAAGATGACGTAGAGATTTGTAAAGCACACATGGATCTGAAAGGTTTAGACCCATTGACTAATAACCTCTCTCACAAGCGAGATATGATCAAACCCCATGGGTGTTGGATTCATTACGATCACATAGTGATGTGAACTATTGACTCTAGTGCAAGTTGGAGACTGTTGGAAATATGCCCTAGAGGCAATAATAAAATGGTTATTATTATATTTCCTTGTTCATGATAATTGTCTATTGTTCATGCTATAATTGTATTAACTGGAAACCATAATACATGTGTGAATACATAGACCACAACATGTCCCTAGTGAGCCTCTAGTTGACTAGCTCGTTGATCAATAGATGGTTATGGTTTCCTCACCATGGACATTGGATGTCATTGATAACGGGATCACCTCATAAGGAGAATGATGTGATGGACAAGACCCAATCTTAAGCATAGCACAAGATCGTGTAGTTCGTTTGCTAAAAGCTTTTCTAATGTCAAGTACCATTTCCTTAGACCATGAGATTGTGCAACTCCCGGATACCGTAGGAATGCTTTGGGTGCGCCAAACGCCGCAACGAATCGGGTGGCTATAAAGGTGCACTACGGTATCTCCAAAAGTGTCTCTGGGTTGGCACGGATCGAGATCGATTTGTCACTCCGCAGACGGAGAGGTATCTCTCGACCCACTCGGTAATGCATCATCATAATGAGCTCAATGTGACTAAGTAGTTAGTCATGGGATCATGCATTACGGAACAAGTAAAGTGACTTGCCGGTAACGAGATTGAACGAGGTATTGGGATATCGACTATCGAATCTCGGGCAAGTAACGTACTGACAAAGGGAATTGTATATGGGATTGCTTGAATCCTTGACATCGTGGTTCATCCGATGAGATCATCATGGAACATGTGGGAGCCAACATGGGTATCCAGATCCCGCTGTTGGTTATTGGCCAGAGAGCTGTCTCGGTCATGTCTGCATGATTCCCGAACCCGTAGGGTCTACACACTTAAGGTTCGGTGACCCTAGAGTTGTTATGGGAATTAGTGTGCAGTTACCCAATGTTGTTCGGAGTCCCGGATGAGATCCCGGACGTCACGAGGAGTTCCAGAATTGGTCCGGAGGTAAAGATTTATATATGGGAAGTCCTATTTTGGCCACCGGAAAATGTTCGGATTTTTCAGATTGTACCAGAAGGTTCTAGAAGGTTCCGGAGTGGGGCCTCGAGGAGTCCTCGACTAGGGGTGTCCGGATAGTCGACTATCATCGCCCCACGGACTCCAAGACTATGAAGATACAAGATTGAAGACTTCGCCCCGTGTCCGGATGGGACTTTCCTTGGCGTGGAAGGCAAGCTTGGCGATACGGATATGTAGACCTCCTACCATTGTAACCGACTGTAAACCTAGCCCTCTCCGGTGCCTATATAAACCGGAGGGCTTTAGTCCGTAGGGACACAACATCCATTACAACAATCATACCATAGGCTAGCTTCTAGGTTTAGCCTCCTTGATCTCGTGGTAGATCCACTCTTGTACTACCCATATCATCAATATTAATCAAGCAGACGAGGGTTTTACCTCCATCAAGAGGGCCCAACCTGGGTAAAACATCGTGTCCTCGCCTCCCCGTTACCATCCGCCTAGACGCACGTTCGGGACCCCTACCCGAGATCCGCCGGTTTTGACATCGACATTGGTGCTTTCATTGAGAGTTCGTGTGTCGTCGCCGATAGGCTCGATGGCTTCTTCAACAACAACACCAGAAGGGTGAGACTTTTTCCCGGACAGATCTTCAGATTCGGGCGGCTTCGCATCAAGGGCCAATTCACTAGGCCATCCGAGCAGATCGAAGGTACCGCCATCAGGTCAGGTTTGGAAGCCTAAACTTCACGGCCGACATCCGCGGGGACTTGATCTTCGACGGACTCGAGCCATAGCCGAGCGTGCCGCGCTGTCACGATGGGCATGATTTAGCTCGCCACGGATAGTGCCTTGGTGGTCAAGACATTTAATCCGCCCGCCCTTAGTCCGAGCCGATCGGCAGACGAGGACCGTGGCTAGACACCACCGGGGGCTGCAACTTCCACGGTGATGGAGCCGAACATTGACCTTGTCCCTTATAAAGCTCGTGACTCTGAGGCGCCGGACTCCCTGCCGGAATCCGAACCTCCTGCGCCCCTGCGAATCGAATCTGATTGGGCGCCGATCATGGAGTTCACCGCCGCGGACATCTTCCAACACTCACCCTTTGGCGACATCCTAAATTTGCTAAAACATCTCTCGCTATCCGGAGAGCCCTGGCCGGACTATGGCCAGGATGGTTGGGATGCGGACGACGAAGAAATTCAAAGCCCACCCACCACCCACTTTGTAGCCACTGTCGACGATTTAACCGACATACTAGACTACGACTCCGAGGACATCGACGGTATGGACGACGATGCCAGAGATGATCAAGAACCAACGCCTACAGGGCACTGGAGGACCACCCCAACGCATGACGTATATATGGTGGATACCCCAAAAGGAAGCGAAGACGAGGAACAATGGGGTGTGGCAAACGATAATCCCGCCGATAAACAACCAAAGCGGCGACGCAAGTGCCACCGTAAACCCCGCCTCGGCAAAAACAGCATTCCTAATGACCCAGCAATAGAGCAGGGCAAACCAGTGGACGACGAACATGCAACCAAGCAACCGTCCGAGCAGGACCAATCGGATAATAAATCCATCCCCGGCGAAACCAACAGTCCGGACGACCTCACACCGGACACACCACCAGAGCATAAGAACCTTCACGGAAGACTCGTCGCCACCGCAAGAAGCTTGAAGAAGGAAAAACGGAAGCTCAAAACAGCGGAAGATATACTCAGAATGAGGTGGAGCAAAGTACTCAAGACCACAGACAAATATGGCAATGGCCATCAATCAAAGAGCTACCCGAAGCGCAAGCTGCTGCCAGAATTTGACGAGGAAGCCATAGAGCCACCATAGTCAAAAATTAAAGAAGCTGCCTGGCCGGATAGACGACCAGATGACAGGCCAAAAGCGACAAGCAGCGCTGCAGTCAAGCCGACTCATGATCCTGTTAAAACAGATGGCCCAGCCAGGTCCATTTACGGGCCAAAAAATAGGGCCCTAGGAAGCATCACAACACGTCAAGTGTTCGAAGACAGCGGCACGCCCAAATACAGGGGCGCCGCACACCCACTATGTTTCACCGATGAGGTGCTGGATCATGAATTTCCAGTAGGGTTCAAACCCATAAACATAGAGGCATATGACGGAACAACAGACCCTGGAGTCTGGATAGAGGATTACATACTACACATACACATGGCTAGAGGAGATGACCTCCACGCCATAAAATATCTACCCTCAAGCTCAAAGGGCCAGCTCGGCATTGGCTCAAAAGCCTCCCGTAAAACACTGCTGGAAGTTGGGAAGGGCTCGAGGACGATGAACAAATTTTCAAGGACTTATGTCCCCTCCGATGCAAACGATCTAAGTCATATAACTCAACAGCCCGGAGAGTCACACAAGAATTCGAACAGGTTCCTTACCAAAAGAACCAAATAGTCGATCGTCCGGATGCGGAAGCCTTAGCAGCTTTTAAACACAACGTCCGTGATTTAATGGTTTCACTGCACACCTCGCCAAGAGAAGCCGAGGACAATGGCCGCGCTTAACAAGCCTCATGACCTGCTTTTATGCTGGGGAGGACAGCTGGCTAGCAAGATGGAGCACCAAATGACCCGAGTACATCCGAGATCGAGATGGAACGGCAAATCACGCGCAGAAAGGATAAGCGCGAATAAAGAAAAAGACCAAAGAATACGCGGTCAACGCCGATTCAAAAGCTCACGGCCAAGCAACAAAACACCGCTTTAAGGACAACAAAGGAAGAGCTATCCAACTTAAACAAAATTTTGGATCGGATATGTCAAATCCACAAGACTTCTAAGGCTCGCAAACCACACCCACCGAGATTGTTGGGTTTTCAAACAGTCCCGCCGACTCAACACCAAACACAAGGGGCTCGACGCATCAAGCGAGGATGATGACAAACCCCACCAGCAGAGCACCGGAAAACAAAAGACTTTCCCACAAGAAGTCAAAACAATAAACTCACTGCATGTGATATTACGGAAAAAGAATGCAGCACCCGTTAAAATAAGTGCCGCAAGGTCCACCCCAGCGGAATCCCAAAGTTGGATGTCAAAACCAGTCACTTTCGACCACCTGGATTATTCCAGAAACATTCGGAACACAGGATGGACTGATCTGATACTGGATCCTATAATCGACGGACTACAATTTACACAAGTTTTGATGGACGGCGGCAGCGATTTAAACCTGCTATATCCGAACACAATCCGCAAGTTGGGGATAGACCTTACTAAAATTCGATATAGCCGCACCTCCTTTAAAGGAGTGACGCCAGGCCCTTACGCCAAGTGCACAGGCTCCTTATTACTAGAAGTTGTGTTCGGGTCACCGGACAACTTCCGATGCGAAAAGCTAATCTTCCATGTCACCCCATTCAAAAATAGCTATCAAGTACTATTGGGGCGTGAAGCTTTTGTCCGCTTTAACGCAATACCACATTACGCGTCTCTTACACTCAAAATGCCCAGTCCACGAGGCATCATTTCATTAAGAGAGTCATTAAAAGACCCCGGACACGGCTAGACGAGTATGGCATAAATAAGCTAGGGGCTCCCTATCCGCACACCCCTTTACAGGGGGCTGCGCATATAAGCAACAATGGGCTAATATAGGCTCAGCTTTATTAATTTATTAGCATTTTAATCTTTATGCACTTTTCGCACGATTTCTTTCTAAGTTCCTCTATTTTTTACAGATGAACACCGTGCACACCTGTCCAAGATAACGGCACAACTTAGACACAGGCGCAGACGTGCAGTAGGGACCCGTTGCTAGGATTCTTTTTAGATTAAGACCCTGCGTAAACCTTTTTTACTGTCTCTTGTTGCTATAATCACCTGGTTTTTCATGATAACCAGAGAGGATACTGACGTTTTGGCATCGGCCGCCGCTGAGGACCTCGCCTGCACTGACACAAGGGGCTTAGGCATTGTTTCGCCTATTATAAAAAAGAGTAACACCTTAGGGAGTGTTCGACATCTCGAAGTTAGGCCTTATATGCATCAGCTCCCAATCATGTCTTTGGTAAAATGTTGGGTTTGCCCGCCCCGTGTTTTGCTGCTTTACGCTCAGATCATCGGCTAACGCGCACTGTGGAGAACTATCTGCGACAGTGCCCTGGGCCGGCCGGGCGAGCACCTCAAGAGAGAAAGCCGAAAACCGACTGTCATGATATAGCGAGAGACCGGTCAACCACTCGACGACCACAAGAATGTTTAGAATTCTCCGCTGACGAAGGACCGCTTCTGTCAGGCACATACGCACTCTAATTCAGAGAGCGCTGTGCTCTGTGGGCTATATCGTAGCCCCACCTCGAACTCCAATGGCTAAGTGAAAGTGATAAAGCATTATAGTCTGGTTGCCTCGTTTGCTACGCTACCACCTCCTTAAACAGGACCGAGACGTCGGATTAAGTGTGAAAATGCGCTGTTTTTGCGAACACCCCCGCACCTTGTGCGTGGGAGCTGAAGTCGACAACTGCAATCTTTCAGGTTATACATACGTATACATAAACGGCCGCACAAGAGATATTTGAATACTTGAACGCACAAGTACAAAAAGCGCCTATATCATAAACATTGTTTTACAGGATAAAACGTTCATTTGAACGTGACATTTTTTTAGCACTGCGACTCTATTATACGAGCAGCACGCAGAGCTTCCCCAAAGTAGTGCTCGGCGGGTAACCGGTTCTTATCCGAACCCTGGGTCGCAACAGCGGCGGCATCCATCTTCGTCCAGTGTGTCTTCACACGGGCAAGTGCCATCCATGCTCCCTCTATGCAGGCTGACCGCTTCATCGCCTTGATATGTGGCACCCTCCCAAGAAATTGCTGCAACAAGCCAAAATAGCTCTTCGGCTTGGGCCTATCCGCCGCATATGCGCCACGATATCCGCCATGGCAAGCCCGACAACCTATTCAGCTCGCCCATTCGCCAACCGATCGGTCAGCAGGCGAACGATCCGGACTATGGAATTGAGACCAAAACAGCTCTTCCGTCTTGTGATCCTGCTGGCTCCGGAAGTGCACAACGGCATCTGCCGCACTTGCCGCTAAGTCCATAAAAGGATCCTCCGGACCCCACAGCTGGCCAAGTGGAGCATACTTAGGATCCGTAAATCTTCGGCGCAGCAGAAAGGGCTTGCCAGCCACAATGTCTCCGGCCTGGCGCAGCTCCTCCTTTATAGCCCGCTTGCAGATCGGGCGTCCTTGGCTTCGGCGGTGGCCTTCCCCAGGCCTTCTCGCTCCGATAGGGGCTCCTTTTTAAGAGCCTCAGTATGGTCGGTAGCATCTTTCAACTTCACGGCCATTTCGGCCATCTCTTCCCTGCTTCGGCAGTGTGCAGCCCTTTCGCTTAACTCCTCACCGCCTCAAGGTCGCCAGACATTACTCCTTCCGCTTGCTCCTTGGCTTGAGCAAGTTCGCCCAAGGCTCTCCACAGAAGCATCACCATCTCGCGCAAGCACAAATATTATAAGGATGGGCTTCGGCTCCCTTACAAGGTGACTGCAGGGAATTTTTTACCTTGCGACTCGTCAAGTCGCTTGTTGACTAGCACGATGTCCGTGATCCGTAATGTCGAAGTTGCCGCTTAGTTCGGCAACCCATCAGTCCGCCGCCTCTGACGATCCGCCACCGCATAGGAACGGCGAAGATTGAAACTGCGATTTGATCCTCGGATGCTGTCGCTTTCGACAACCTACCGAGTCTCGTGGGCTACTATCTATACAGGCGACTTCCATGTGCAAACTGCCAAAAGGTATGTCATTTTACGCATCTCAAATCCCGCCAAACAAACTCGACGGCATTATGCAATCCGCCGCGATCTAAATCCTTCCAATCACAATATTCATCAATGCATGGTGATCTTCCGAGATGGACGCTTCTCAAGCAGATCCTTCAGCTCCCCGCCGAACACTAGTCGGCGCCAACTCTTCGCTCGCTGGCTCGGGATACCCTCCGTGAAGACACTTCAGCTCGTCCGCCCCTATCCAACGGCGCAACAGACGGAGGCGCCTCGCTCTCCATCATCTCTCGACGGAGATCCTCAAGACGAGCTCATCTCGAGAAGGTCAAGATCCGAACTACAAGGTAAAAATTTCGTTATCCTCGAAGCACAAATAGGGATGTTTTTATTAATGAACTCCCCTTTTTCTAATCACGGCTCGCTGGAGGGCTGATTCTTTAGAGAAGATCAGGCGGCCGGGCCTCCTGACGCAGGACCTCTGGTGAAGATTTCTTCCCCCGCTTAGGGGCTTTGGCCTCCGAATCTTTGGAGGCGGTCCTCTTCTCCCCCTGGAGGGAGGGATTCTCGATCCCCCTTTCTTCAAGAGCCTCCTTGGATGAGGCGGTAGCTCCCCTATTTTCCCCTTCGCCTCCTTCTGAAAGCGCAACCTCCAACATCCTGACCAGCGTGGAATCCGGCACGGTCTCTGGGAGGGGGGCCGGACACCGTATCAGTTTTGCTTGCGCTATCCACTCCTGTTTAGAAGGACATCGGTCAAAAGGCGAATCATAGAAAGGCAAACAAACGGTATGTCCGGGCTCGAGCTACTTACTTGTGTATCCGGCGATTGCAGCTCGTAACGGCCTCGGTCAATTCCGACACGCCACTTGTGGTCCAAGAATAACTTGTACATCTCCACGGGTGTCTTACCCATGAAGTGTTGGAGAATTCGTGGTCCCTCCGGATTAAACTCCCATAGTCGGAGAGGACGGCGCTTGCAGGCAGGAGACGCCTAATCAAGATAACTCGCATCACCACGACCAGATCGATCTCCCTCACCGAGATCTCAACCGCTCGCAATAGGGGCACGCCTTTGACGGCCCCCGCTGAGCCCTTGGTCGACCCACGACATCAACCGCCGAGGAGGTCCCGAGCGGAATACGGCGGCGGCTTCGCTGCGCCCGGAGTGCTGATATAGAACCACTCGCTGCCAAAAGCCGAGCTCCTCTTGAAGGAGCCCTCGGCCACGGGCATCGGCCCTCCCGCCACGGCCGCCCGCCAAGACTCGCTTGACGCCCCGATCATCTTTGGCTCCACATTGAAGGTCTTCACCACATGCCAAGTGGGGGTGACGCGGAGGAAGGCTTCAGAGACAACAATAAACGCGAAATATGGAGGATGGACTCTGAGCCAAGTCGTGGAATTCCAACCCATAGTAAAACATGAGCCCTCTCACAAAAGGATCCGTCTGGAAGCCTAAACCCAAGGAGGTGGGATACAAAGACGACGACTCACCGGCTCGGAGTGGGGATGGCCTGCCCTTGGCGGGCAACCTGTCTGAAATCTCAGAGGATGTACTTGGCTTCTCGCAGTTTTAGCACGCCCTCCTCCGTAACGGCGAGGGCATCCACCAGCCCTGAAGGTCGGAGCCGACATTGTTGAAGGTCCGGCGCCAACTGGGGCTCTGGGTGTTGGAACTTGGAGCAAGGAGAAGATTCGGTGGAAGATTGAGGAAAAGAAACGAGCCTTGGTCCTATTATAAAGAGGGAGAATACCAAGAGCCGTCTCCGTGACCGTCCGGGACTCGCCTTTGATAGAGGAGGCGTGGCGACGGGCGCGGTTGGGTTACCCACGTCCATATTGATGAGAATCCCGAAATAAGGGGAACATGATCTCTGCTTCGACAAGACGTGCCAAGGAAACCGCTTCGCTAAACGCGCTGAGGCGGTATAATAAAAAACAATACAAATAAAGGCTTGGTAGTGCTGTGATGTCATGCCGCAAAATATGTCAGCAGATTGAACTTGTTCACATATTATTCTCTCTACGGTGGAATGTGGAATTTATTTTGCAGAGCCGGACACTATCCAGGTGTTCACAATCTTCTATGGATTATTCGGAGGAGGAACCCGCCTTGCAATGCCGAAAATTATGCGCGTCGGACTCATCATCATTGAAGCCAGGTTCAGGGGCTACTGAGGGAGTCCTGGACTAGGGGGTGTCCGGACAGCCGGACTATCATCGTCCTCCGGACTCCAAGACTATGAAGATACAAGATTGAAGACTTCGTCCCGTGTCCGGATGGGACTTTCCTTGGCGTGGAAGGCAAGCTTTGTGATACGGATATGTAGATTTCCTACCATTGTAACCGACTCTGTAACCCTAGCCCTCCTGTCTATATAAACCGGAGGGCTTTAGTCCGTGAGGACACAACATCCATTACAACAATCATACCATAGGCTAGCTTCTAGGTTTAGCCTCCTTGATCTCGTGGTAGATCCACTCTTGTACTACCCATATCATCAATATTAATCAAGCAGGACGAGGGTTTTACCTCCATCAAGAGGGCCCGAACCTGGGTAAAACATCGTGTCCCTCGTCTCCTGGTACCATCCGTCTAGACGCACAGTTCGGGACCCCCTACCCTAGATCCGCCGGTTTTGACACCGACATGGCCCACCTGCATGGGGGGCCCACATGAACGTGGGTAGTGGGGGCAAGGCCCCACACCCTTGGTCAAGGCGCACCAAGATCCCCCTTTAGAAGGAATAAGATCATATCCCGAAGGGATAAGATCAAGATCCCTAAAAAGGGGATAACAATCGATGGGGAAGGAAATGATGGGATTTCTTTCCTCCCACCTTGCTAACGCCCCAATGGACTTGAGGGCAAGAAACCAGCCCCTCCACCCCTATATATAGTGGGAGGCGATGGGAGCTTCACCCTTCCTCGGGCGCAACCTCTCCCTCCCCAACACCTCCCGCCCGTAGTGGTGCTTGGCGGCTCGCTGAGAACCGCAAGCTCCACCACCACGCCGTCGTGCTGCCGGAGCTTTCCCTCAACTTCTCCTCTCCCCTTGGTGGATCAAGAAGGAGGAGACGTCCCCAGGCTGTACGTTTGTTGAACACGGAGGCACCGTTGTTCGGTTCTTAGATCGGATTCGGTGGCGATCTGAATCGCTTAGTGAACGACTCGACCGAGCGCGTTCTTCAACGCTTCCGCATCGCGATTTCAAGGGTATGAAGATTCACTCCCCTCTCTCTCGTTGCTAGTTACTCCATAGATTGATCTTGGTGATGCGTAGAAAATTCTGAATTTCTGCTACATTCCCCAACAATCACTTCATCATCACCGTCACCACGTTGTCGTGCTGATGAAACTCTCCATTGACACTTTGCTGGATCAAGAGTTCGAGGGACGTCATCGAGCTGAATGTGTGCAGAACTCAGAGGTGCCATACGTTTGGTGCTTGATCGGTCGGAACGAGAAGAAGTTCGACTACATCAATCGCGTTGTCAAATGCTTCCGCTTTAGGTCTACGAGGGTACGTGGACACACTCTCCCCCACTCATTGATATGCTTCTCCTAGATAGATCTTGCGTGAGTGTAGGATTTTTTTTGAAATTGCATGCTACGTTTCCAAGAGTGGCATCCGAGCTAGGTGTCGGTGTCAAAACCGGCAGATGTCGGGTAGGAGGGCCGAAGTTGTGCGTCTGAGGATCAATGGTAGCTATGGAGAAGGGACACAGTGTTTACCCAGGTTTGGGCCCTCTTAATGGAGGTAAAACCCTACTCCTGCTTGATTATATTAAAGGGTATAGGGGTTACAAGAGTTGATCTACCTTGAGATTGATTCGGCTAACCATAGAAAGCTAGCCTAGCAATGTTGTGATCCTGTCTCCGATCTAACCGTCCAGTTTATATAGACACCAGAGAGTCTAGGGTTGTACAAAGTCGGTTTTACAGAAAGGAATAACATATCCGGACACCTAAACTTGCCATCCACGCATGTGAGAGTCCCCACCAGACAGGAGAGATAATATTCTGTCTTGTATCTTATGACCATCATCCGCCCACATCAACAGCATCGGACGCCCGAGACCCCTAATCCAGACTCCCACAAGAGCTCCCGAACCAGTCTTCAATGATGATATATTCGGCGCTCAGATTGTGTTCGGCATTGCAAGGCGGGTTCCTTAAATAATACACATTGGCTTTCCTGTGTATAAGAGTATATCTGGCTTTTCACAATAAACACAACCCTTAGCCGCGAAGGCGGGATATATAAAAAATAAGAATAGTGCCTTTTACTGACAACTTTTTCGACGAAGCGCCAGACTTGTCCTTTCAACATTTCAAACCGTTTTCACACCCTGTGTTCCGTGTTTCGAGGCCACACCTCATTAGAACGTCCTGTCAAAATAGAGATCATACCGACTTAATACGGGGTTGCACATCAATGGTACTTGGGTAATCCAACCGACTGCGGCGCATACCCACATTGGGAACATGCAAGGTTTTAAGGCTAGGGGAGCGGGCGCTTGGTATTCCCGGCCTATATAAGCAGATAAAGATCCATCTTTTCTATCCCACACCTTCTTCCTTCCTCGGTCTTCCCTTCTTCGAGCTCCAGCGCCCAAGCTTCAATCCTCCGCACCACCACCAACCTCTCCAGTCATGTCCGGATCCGGCTCTCAAGGCAAGTGGGTGGCCTCCTTCATGAAGGAGAAGGACATCAAGGAGCTCTAGGAGGCGGGGTCCCTAAGCACAGACATTGCATACAGGATCCCTGCCAAGAAGTGGGTCATCCCCACTCATGAGCCCGGCGAAAGGGTGGTATTTATCCCCCCACTTCCTCCGCGGACTAGGGTTTCCACTTCAACCTTTTGTCCGCGGCCTCATGTTTTATTACGGGCTAGACTTCCATGAACTAGCCCCAAACTCCTTCCTCCACATCTCGGCGTTTATCGTCGTGTGCGAGGTGCTCCTCCACATCCCCCCCCCCACTTAGGCTTCTGGCTCAAAGTCTTCAGTGTGAAGCCAAAGGTGGTGGACGGGCAGCATGCAGACTGCGGAGGTGCAATGGTGAGCAAACTCCCCAACATCACCTGGCCCAAAGGGTCCTTCGTGGAAACTGAAGATATGGCAGCAGGAGTGGTTCTACATCATTGAACCTCGTGGCACCAACTGGGGGGCCACTCCTGAGTTTAGATCTGAACCCCCAATGCGGCTTGCATCATGGATCAACAAGGGTCTGGAGTGGGGGTAGGCCGACGAGGTGTTGAATTTGCGAAGGCGCATAAAAAATATGATAGCAAAGAACACCAGCCTCACTGACGTGGTTCAGGTGATGCTATTCCGCCGGACCCTTCCCTGCTAGCGCTGGCCTCTCCATATGTGGGAGTTCAATCCGGAAGGGCCGCAGACCCTGCAAAGATTCTTCGGCACGACGCACGAAGATATCTAGAATCTGCTTTTCAAGGCCCAAAAGTTGTGGCAGGAGACGACCGATGACATCGGCCTCGACTATGCTCACTCAGCCTGCACGGTAAGTTTTTTAGTTTCCGAACATAGCTTAGTACAGAAATCACAGGGGTGTATTGAGATTTTCATCCTTATAATCAGGGCTAGATTAAGAAGGCGGAGCATATCAAGTGCTTGCCTCCGCTGCTCGAAAACCAACTGATCCTCTGTTGACGAGGATGTTGGTTCCAGTGCCGTACCAGGCGCCGGAGAATAAAAACAAGAAGAAGGGCAAGGAGGCCAAAAAGGCCCCCGTCGTAAAGGTCCCTCGGATGCTATGCCCGAAGATTATGAAGCCCTCTCCGCCCACGAGGGAGATGAAGACGAAAGGGAGGAGGAGGAAGAGAGCGATTCTCCCCCCTAAGGGGAGGAGGAAGAAAAGAGCGGCCTCCAAAGACCCAGAGGTGGATGCGTCCAAGAGGGGGAAGATATACCTCTCGGACGACTCGGATTCGGATGCCGAAGTCATCCCCGAGCAGCGCCCCAGGTTGAAGCCCTGGCCGATTCATAAATATCCAAGGATGCCTTACATATATCAGCTTTTATGATTGTAGTTTTTAATACGTTTATATTGTATGCTTCAATCCGGCCCGCGATCTCCCCCAACTATCATCTCCAGGGAATTCGCTGGAGTCAGAAATAGTGGAGAGCGAGACACCTCTGTGGGCCTCTCTGCCAACTGCTACGGACGACACCAAAGTCTTCGCCCGAAGAGCCTCTCTAGGCCCTAGAGATATGTAGGAGGCCGTCAAGACGGCACTAGAGGGTAATGCCTCGGCTGCCGAATACATGGGGGGACCAACCCCCATGGAGACTAATGACAGGGGCCATGACCAATCCGGCCCCAGTCGAACACTATTCCAGAGACCCATACAGATCCGGAATTGGGCAAGTGACCCCCTTTGAAGGAGAGGGAGCATCAACTCCACCGGTGGCTTGCATCTATCCGTAGGCGCCGGATACTTTGGCGGAAGCACTTCATCGTGCTTCCGTCGTGGAGGAGCACCGTACCTTGATGGGTATGGTGGTTGAGAAGATTCAGTCCGCCAAGAGCGGGCTGAACGAAGCTTTACTAGCCTATTAACAGGCTTTGAGGTATGCGATGTAATTTTATAGCCAATTTTAAATAAAGGGATATGCCTGTGTATAGATAGTATCCCCTGAGACTTTGTCCGGCTTAACAAAGCCGGACAGAGGCTCACATAGCATTTGGAAGGAGATGACACATTACTCTATTGTACAACAGGCTTCTTTGCTGGCGGCAAGCGCCCAGGCCGCCAAAGTTTCCGAACTCACTCGGAAGCTGCGACTGGCTGATGAAGAGGTTGTCCGCATCAATAAGCTGTTTTAGGAGACGCAAGGTATGCCTCGATTGAATAATTTTATCATATATCTCTAATTGTATATGTGTTAGTCGTTTTAAACAGACTAGAAATGTTTTAACTATGCTTGCAGTTGGCGCCGATGAGGTCGAGTCCCTCAAGCGCCCTCGCTGAAGCCAAGAAGGAGGCGGAGGTGAGCAAGGCAGCCACGGACAAGGCGGCAGTCGGTGTCAAAACCGGCGGATCTCGGGTAGGGGTCCCAAACTGTGCGTCTAGGCGGATGGTAACAGGAGGCAAGGGACACGATGTTTTTACCCAGGTTCGGGCCCTCTCGATGGAGGTAAAACCCTACTCCTGCTTGATTGATATTGATGATATGGGTAGTACAAGAGTGGATCTACCACGAGATCAAGGAGGCTAAACGCTAGAAGCTAGCCTATGGTATGATTGTTGTAATGGTTGTCCGTCCTATGGTCTAAAACCCTCCGGTTTATATAGACACCCGAGAGGGCTAGGGTTACACAGAGTCGGTTACAATGGTAGGAGATCTATATATCCATATCGCCAAGCTTGCCTTCCACGCCAAGGAAAGTCCCATCCGGACACGGGACGAAGTCTTCAATCTTGTATCTTCATAGTCTTGGAGTCCGGCCGATGATGATAGTCCGCTATCCGAAACCCCTAGTCCAAGACTCCTCAAGAGCTCCCTCGAACCAGGCTTCAATGACGATGAGTCCAGCCAAGATATTGTTCGGCATTGCAAGGCGGGTTCCTCCTCCGAATAATGCATAGAAGATTGTGAACACCAGGATAGTGTTCGGCTCTACAAATTAGATTCCATATACCACCTTAGAGAGAATAATATGTACACAGGTTCAATCTGGCCGACGTATTTCGTGGCATGACGCCACACCACCACCAAGCCTTTACTTGAATAGTTTTTATTATACCACCTCAGGCTTAGCGAAGCAGCTTCTTTGGCACGCCTTGTCGGCAGAGATCGTGTTCCCTTATTCCGGATTCCCATCAATACGGACGGGTAACCCAACGCGCTTTGTTGCCACGCCTCTATCGAAGGTGAGTCCCAAACGGTCACGGGGACGGCTCTTGGTATTCTCCCTCTTTATAATGGGACCAAGGCACATTTCTTTTCTTCAACCCTCAATCGAATTTGCCTCTCGCTCCGAGTTCCAACACCCAGAGCCCTAGATTCGAGCGTCTCGGACTTTCGACAATGTCCGGCTCCGTCCTACAGGACCGGTGGATGCCCTCCTCCGTCACGGAAGAGGATGTGCTAAAGCTGAGAGAAGCCAGGTACCTGACCTGCGAGATTTCGCACAGGTTGCCCGCTAAAGGGCAAGTTATCCCTACTCCTGAGCCCGGCGAGAGCGTCGTGTTCGTCCATGTCTCACCTCCGTCGGGGTTTAGGCTTCCCGATGGATTGTTTTGTGAGGGGGCTCATGTTTTACTACGGGCTAGAATTCCATGACCTGGCTCCGGAGTCCATCCTCCACATCTCATCATTCATCGTCATCTGCGAAGCCTTCCTCCGCACTACTCCCCACTTCGGTTTGTGGCTCAAGACCTTCAACATGGAGCCGAAGATGATCGAGGGGCGTCAAGTAGAGTGCGGCGGGGCGGTTGTAAGCAGAAGGGCTGATGCTCCATGGCCCGAGGGCTCTTTCCAGGAGGAGCTCGGCTTGTGGCAATAGGAGTGGTTCTATATTACCGCTCCTAGGGGCAGCAGGCAGAAGCCGCCACCCATCTTTCGCTCGGGCCCTCCAGAGCGGCTGATGTCGTGGGTCAACCAAGGGCTCAACTGGGGGCCGTCAAAGGACATACCCCTATTGCAGGGCCGGATTTGAGACCTCCAAGAGAGGGAGATCAATCTGGTCGTAGTGATGCAGGTTATGCTGAATCGGCGTCTTTTGCCCTGCAAGCGTCGCCCCCTCTGCCTGTGGGAATTCAATCCAGAGGGGCCACGAGCTCTCTAACACTTCATGGGTACGACACCCGTGGAGATGTATAAATTGTTATTCGGATCACAAGAAATGTGTCCGGAATTGACCGAGGATTCCGGCCTAAGCTGCAATCGCCCGGATGCTCAGGTAAGAGGCCCTGCGTCCGGACACACCATTTGTTTGCGCCTTCTTGAATTTGCCTTTTAACCAATCGTCTTGAATAGGAGGATAGCTAGCGGCTGATACGGTGTCCGCCCTCCCGGAGACCGCGCCGATCCGTGGTTGGTCAGATGTCAAGGTTGTTCCTTCAGAGGAAGGCGAAGGGGAGAACAGAGAAACTACCGCCTCTACCAAGGATGCTTTTGAGAAAGGGGGAAGCGAGAATCCCTCCTTCCAAGGGGAGAAGAGGACTGCTTCCGGAAACCCGGAGGCCAAGGCCTCGAAGCGGGGGAAGAGATCTTCACCAGAGGGTCCTGCGTCTGGGGAGGCCCCGGCCGCACTATCTTCCCTAAGGAGTCAGCCCTCCAGCGAGCCGTAAGTAGAAAAAATGGGGGTTCCGTAATAAGAGACATCCCTATTTTTGCTTCTGAGGATAACCAAAGTTTTCACCTTGTAGTTCAGATCTCCGTCCTTCTCAGATGAGCTCGTCTTCGGGGGACCTTCGTCCGGAGATGATGGAGAGCGAGACGCCTCCATCTGCCGCATGTAGGGCGGATGAACATGAGGTGTCATCACAGAGGGTGGCGGAGTCCTGGACTAGGGGGTGTCCGGATAGCCGGACTATCATCGTCCGCCGGACTGCAGGACTATGAAGATACAAGATTGAAGACTTCGCCCCGTGTACGGATGGGACTTTCCTTGGCGTGGAAGGCAAGCTTGGCAATACGGATATGTAGATCTCCTACCATTGTAACCGACTCTGTGTAACCCTAGCCCTCTCCGGTGTCTATATAAGCTGGAGGGATTTAGTCCGTAGGACACAACATCCATTACAACAACCATACCATAGGCTAGCTTCTACGGTTTAGCCTCCTCGATCTCGTGGTAGATCCACTCTTGTAATACACATCATCAATATTAATCAAGCAGGACGTAGGGTTTTACCTCCATCAAGAGGGCCCGAACCTCGGTAAAACATCATGTCCCTCGTCTCCTGTTACCATCCACCTAGACGCACAGTTCGGGCCCCCCTACCCGAGATCCGCTAGTTTTGACACCGACATTGCTGCTTTCATTGAGAGTTCCTCTGTGCCGTCACCGATAGGAAGGATGCCTTCTCCCGTCTTCAAGGACGGTATTTTCGCCGAAGGAGCCTTGGCCGCCGGCCAAACTATACGGCTAGGTGGTTTTCTTATGACCGCTCGTCCGCCACCGCTCGACAATGACTTCCCAAGTCGCCAAAAGCAATCTTCACATCAGCTCGAATTTGCCGAGCGGCTGATCCAATAGAGCTCTCGTCGTCAACGAAGCTCTTGGATCGCATCGCCACCTCGGAGTCGCCACAGACTACAATCAGATTGGGCTTAAACCGATCCGAGAGAGATTAACTCTCCCTGTGTCACCCACCATGTTGCAGTGGTAGAGGAACAATGCGCGACTTTTCTCCCGTATTGAAAACTAGTCATGTCCGGCTCACTTAACCTCCATGCCGGATTCCCGGAGGGACGGACTTCGATCGAAAGCAATCGAACTTAAAGTCGCATTGTTCCGACTCGCTGGACAACGCCCAGCAATCAAAGCTTCCAAATTTGGAAACTTCCCGCCTTCGAGCCTTGAGATGGGTAGGGTTCTCGACTTAATTCCACCCACCCGCCCGCATATATGCGATCTATCTCTAATCCGCAAGAGCGCGCCAAAAACAAGACATCACTATCGGGCCGATTCTCCCGGTTATGGACAGGATAAAGGACTGCCGAGAGGAAAACGCAATCTCAATTTTTGCAATAATTGCACGGACAGGAATCTTGAACGCCACCACCGTCGGAAATTACACGCCACGACCAAGGCCCATAGTACGAAGTATCAGGCGATGGAGAGTTTTCGAAAACCGAAAATAATTTTTGGGACAATCCGCCCCAATACAACCCTAGTCCGCAACAAAAGGGTGCATTACACTCGTGCACCGACACAAAAACCAAAAAGCAAAACCCCATAGAGGGCACGGAACCGCATCGAGGGATGGCTTAGCGGACCTCAGAAAATTCACAAGATGTAAGGCGCCGCCCCAACACATAGCCTTCGAGCATGTTGGATATTACGGCAGGTGGCCAAAAGTGGCGAGGAGCTTCTAGCCCCGGAAAACCACTACAACAATACCGGTACGGTATCAACAGTCTTCGAGACTTCCGCATCAAATAATATGCAAAAATGAACAATCCGAAGCCTCGCCAAAGTCTACAAAGTAGCAACAACAAATCCATGGAGCGACACAGACATCACCTTCAACGCCAGCGACAAACCTAAATTCCGAACAGCCCGAGCACCAGCCGCACTGGTACTTAGCCCAATAGTGGATGACTTTCGACCTACAAAGGTCCTCATGGATGGCGGCAGCGGACTAGACCTCATCTACGAGGAAACTCTTCAAAAAATGGAAATAGAATGGAGCCGCATTGAGCGAAGCAGCACAACCTTCAGAGGAATAATCCCTAGCCGGGAAGCACGCTGCACCGGAAAAATCACACTCGATGTGGTGTTCGGCTCGCCGGACAATTATAGATCCAAAGAAGTAACGTTCCAAGTGGCCCCATTCAACAGTGGATATCACGCTATATTAGGACGAGAGGCATTCACAATTTTTCAAGCAGTACCCCATTACGGGTACATGAAGCTCAAAATGCCTAGGCCCGGCAGAATAATCACTCTCGTTAGTGATCCGGACATAGCACTCCGCGCCGAAAACAAGACAGCCACATTAGCCCTGGAGGCACTATCCGAAGCCCTAGCGGCAGAAGAACTCACCGCGCTGCACTCTACTGTAAATAGGGACGACGTGATACTCGATAAGAGATCCAAGTCCACCTCCTTTAAACTAGCGGACGAAATAGTAAAATTGCAGGTCCATCCAACGGACCCGACAAAGACGGCTTCCATCGGCGCACAATTGAACCCTGACATAGACGTAGCACTGCGAGAATTCCTTCGGGAAAATTGGGACATTTTCGCCTGGCACCCTTCGGATATGCCCGGAATCCCACGCAGATTGGCAGAACACAGCCTAAACATCCTTAAAGGATTCAAGCCAGTCAAACAGGCTCTTCGACGATTTCCCGAACCCAAAAGACAGGTAATGGGAGAAGAGCTAGCCAAACTATTGGAAGCCGGATTCATCAGAGATATCAAACATCCGGATTGGATAGCAAACCTCGTAATGGTACCAAAGAAGGACAAATCCTGGCGCCTATGTGTCGATTTTAAAAACCTCAACAAGGCCTGCCCTAAAGAATCCTTTCTCCCCCAAGATCGACTCAGATAATCGATGCTACCGCAGGACACGATTCATTGTGCTTCCTTGACGATACTCCGCTACCATCAAATCAAGATGGCGGAAGCGACCAAGCCGCAACGGCATTCATCACTCCATATGGACCATTCGCTTCAACACGATGCCCTTCGGACTTAAAAACGCTCGGCGCAACATATCAGCGATGATTCAAACATGTCCGCCACCCAGATCGGCAAAACAGAGAGGATAACGAGACGACGAGTCGCAAAACCAAACACGCCGAAACTCTAGTAGACGACTTGAGGCTCACATTCGACAACCTCGAGCATATGACATCAAGTGAATCCAGAAAATGCGCTGCATACCAGCCGGAAAGCTACTGGGCTTCATTGTATCCGGTAGAGGAATTGAAGCAAACCCAGCCAAGATCCGAGCTCCATCACAGCTAGATATCCCTAAAGACCTCAAGCAAATACAAAAATTGACTGGATGCGTGGCAGCTCTAAGCCGCTTTATCTCCCGTCTAGGAGAAAAGGCATTGCCCCTCTATCGCCTCCTTAGGCGCATCGAACACTTCGAGTGGACGGATGCTGCCACTGCCGGACTCGAAGAAATAAAAGCCATATTGGCAACAAATCCGGTCCTGGCTGCGCCCAACCTGGGCGAGCCAATGTTGTTATACATCGCAGCAACAAATCAAGTTGTAAGCGCGGTACTCATTGTCGAACGAGAGACAGAAGGGCATAAATTCCCTCTTCAAAAACCAGTGTACTACGTATCCACTGTGTTAACCCCCTGCAAATCCCGTTACACGCACTATCAAAAGATAGCGTACACGGTGTTCATGGCATCCCGGAAGCTCCAACACTACTTTCAAGAGTGTTCGATAACAGTGGCCTCCGAAGTACCACTCAACGACATTATAAACAACCGCGATGCAATGGGCAGGGTTGCAAAATGGGCCATTGAGCTCTTACCATTCGATATAACTTACAAACCTCGGCGAGCTATAAAGTCACAAGTTTTGGCTGACTTTGTCGCTGAATGGACCGAAGCCGAACTCCCTAAAGAGTACGGCGCATACTCCAATTGGATTATGCACTTCGACGGCTCTAAAATGTTGGACGGATTGGGGGCTGGCGTTGTATTGACGTCCCCAACCGGGGACACACTCCAATACGTACTTCAGATAATGCACACGGACTCCAACAACGCAACCGAATATGAGGCCCTTTTACATGGCCTCCGGATGGCAATCTCCATGGGCATTCAACGCCTAGAGGTGCGCGGGGATTCAAACCTTGCAATATCCCAAAATAATGGAGACTTTGACGCCAAGGATCCGAAAATGGCAGCACATCGCAACGCTGTCCTAAAAATGTCAGCTTGGTTTGAAGGACTTGAATTCCATCACGTAGCCCGGGATAATAACCAAGCAGCCGACATACTGGCACACATCGGCGCAAAACGTGATGCTGTCCCTTCAAACATCTTCCTGGAACGGCTCTTCAAGCCATCCGTACTATGGGAAGAGGAGTCCGGAAATAACAAACCGGAAAGAGCCGCACCAACCGGCGATTCAGCCGACGACATAATACCTTCAGCCCACGACATAATGGCAGTAATTGCCCCTGCGGATGTAACCATTCCTAGCCTACTTGCTTAGGCAGGAACTTCCCAAGACCAAAATGAGGCCCGCCAGATTGTCCGCGATCTAAAGCCTACAAGGTCCATGAGGGAGAACTTTATAAGAAAAGCACAACCGAGTCCTTCAAAGGTGTATCTCCAAGAGGAAGGGCTAAACCTTCCGCTGAAATTCATGCCGACTAGGCGGACACCATGCCGCAGCTCGGCCCTTGTAGGAAAGGCATTCCGACAGATTCTATTGGCCGACGGCCCGAAGATGCTCAGACTTAGTCCAAAGATGCGCCGCTTGTCGCTCTTTGCTAATCGAGCCATATGCCACCCACCGCCCTAAAAACTATACCCATTACCCGGCCGTCATGTCCTGGGGCTTGACATGGTTGGACCCTTAAAGGAGGAACCCACAAGCAAAGGTACCTATTGGTCATGGTGGACAAATTCACCAAATGGATAGAGGCCAAGCCAGCCAAAACGGCAGAGTCCGGACCAGTGATAGACTTTATCTCCGGTAGTACACCATTTTGGTGTCCCCACAAGATCATCACCGATAACTATACTAATTTTACGGCCGACGAGGTTAAATCATGGTGCAAAAATATGGGCATTAAGCTCGACACGCTTCGCCTATCATCCTCAAACCAAAGGTCAAGTGGAACGAGCAAATGGTCTAATAATGAGCGGCATCAAACACGCACTAGTGCGGTCACTTACTAAACCGACACGACCGGGTAGAGGAGCTCGACTCCATACTGGGGCTGCGGACAACGCCCAACCGTATCACCGGATTCACACCATTTTTATGGTATACGGCGCAGAGGCGTTCTTCGCCTGCGACATCATTCATGACTCACCTCGAAAAGCGCATGTACGAAGAAAGAGAAGCCGAGCTCGATCGGCAGGATAGCTTGGGCGATTGAGGAAGAACGCGACGCCGCCAAGGCTCGCTCCGCATTCTATCGCAGCAGGTCCGAAGATATCAAAGCAGAGAAGTACGGGCCAAGACCTACAATGTTGGCGAACTAGTTCTACGCCTGCCGGACAAGAAAAAGGACAAGCTCAAGCCCAAATGGGAGGGCCCCTTCATTATCAATCAAGTCCTGACCGGCGGAGCGTACCGTCTACAAAATGTGTCGGACAACCGACTCGAGCCGAACCCATGGAACGCAGCCCGCTTCCGAAGATTCTATGCCTAGTGCCGGACTAAGAGTTCGTCCCCTACCCCCGTTCAAATTTTTGCACTTCAGCTGTCTTTTGTTTCTCTCTTTCCTCTTAACCCTTTTACTAAAAAGCCCTTAAGGGCCTACTTGCGCATTGTTCGCATACACCTGATGTGCCATTGTTTGCATTTTAAGGGCTTCATGCCCAACACGTGTGTCAAGCTTCCACATGTACCTTTTATTCACCATTATATGCATCGATATGACTTAAGTTTTGGCCAAGCTGGGTTGCTCGCTCTGTTACTCCCTACGCTCCCGATTGTTCGGCTAGGAGGTAAAGGAGCACCTCTGCGATTGTTATCGCGGGTCACCGGATGTGTACCTCGACCGGTGAAGCCGAAAGCTAGCGTTTTAAGGGAATATTCGGTCGGTGACTTGAAAGATGATTTTTATCTACTTATTTATCTACCCCTAGATGTTTTTCTGCTCTTTTCGCAGCCCGGACATGCACTTTAGGGCATGCCTCCCAGGGAAAGGAACCCTTAACGGAACTATTCTCCCTGGAAGATGTTTCTTACTAACCTTGTAATATAACATAACTAGTTGGGCACTTGTCTGATAAAGCACTAATGACCCCTACGCCTGGTCTCCATGCATGCCCCGGTTGTTTTTTAACCGAGAAGATATTCGGACACACTCGGGACTCTAGGGTCCCGAGGCTGAAGCGATAAGGTCGGCAAAGACAAACGATCTACAATCCGGCTAGAAGGCAGTTTACATGTCATTTTAAAATACATCGTCACATTGACCGACTGTATTCCTCCTCAATCCCGTCTAACAGGCTGTCCAATTTACAGTCCTGTTGGGAAATTTAGCGGCCAACTCTACTTGGCCGTATACTAAACTCACAGGGATCTCCTTCCCGTCGGGCCCCATAGGTCCGACCTCGCCATATGGTTGGGATCCGCCTTCTTGTACCGCTGCCTTCACCATGGCCCGGCCTCCTCGGCACCTTGGCGGCAGTCGAATCTTCCATAAACGGAAGCGCTGCTGCACTCACTGAAGCTTCTCCTTAAGCTCCCAAGGCCTTCGGGTAGGGAGAGGGCTGGCCATAAAGCCCGGACGACGCCGCCATTGCCCGCCGAACTCGCTCGAGCAGCAAGCAACTTCGGGAAGTTGATCACCCGTCGACACGGCATCTCCTCCGCAGACGACTCGTGAGTATACCTACGACATATCTTGTCAATTGACTTCCTCGCCGAACTCTTCTTTTCAAAGGAGTGTGCTCAAGCACTTACTATAAATGCCGCGATGAAGCCGCTGATTCTCCTTAATGGAGCCGGACAGCTCGGCCCGAACGCCTTTCAGCTCTTCTCCAAGCTGGGCGCGGCATCTTGGAGCTTGTTCCTTTCTTGCTGCACTCTATTCAAGACCCTCTCTCCGCCTTGGTGGCGAGAAGTTCTTGCCTGTCCGGTCTTGTCCAAAGAAGACCTGCAATGTCATTATTTGACTTATGCAAGACGCCAAGATAGCGCTTTATATTTTTCAAATAATGTGTTACCGTGGAGGGGTCTCTGTGTTTCCTCCCGCGCAAAGTGAGTGCGGCCTCAAGTTGGACCTTGCAATCTTGCAGCTCCTAAGACAGTTGGGTATTCTTCTCGGTAAGATCCTCATGTTTCAAATGATCCTAAATCAGTTAATATAACTACTTTAAGTCTCGGGGCTACCGCATATATAACTATTAAATTCTCTTACCAAGATGTCTTTTACGCATCGCCCGTGGCTCGTAAAACCATCTTGAGCAGCACGGAGGTGCGCGCCCCCAGCGCTAAAGGCATTCAACACCTCGTGGGAGAAGCACGCACACGAACATCGCCCAGCGGGCGCCTATGGTTCATGGCGCCTCCACCTCGACTTGGTGGCGACGATGCTGCCGGCATCCTCCGTTGAGGAGGTGTCGCCGCGCCTTTGCGCCGCCTCCTCCGCACTGTGTGCCGGAGCTCGGCTGGTAGAGGTTGGATTGGCAACCTCCACGCCCGCAGTTCGGCGGGCGCTTTTTCTCCTACAAAAGTCATGAGCACTCAAACGCTTCCTAGGAACGTTGCTCCAAACAATGAACTATGAGCTATACCTTTGCGGCGACGCTTCAATCACAACAGTGCTCCTCTTCCTCCCATCGTCCGGATGGCCTTTGTTGGTCACCGCCGCAGCTCGGCTTCCCGCCTCAAGGCGCCTCCGCACAGCGCCATCAGATACGGTGGTCGAAATGAGCAAGGAAGGAATAACGGTGTCAGGACTTCGGTCACAATCACCTGGGAAGCTGGATATAGTCCGGGGTAGTCAGCCGTAATGGCGACTAAAGCATTATCCATGCTGAGCTGGTGGAACACCCCGTCGCTCAGTTCCACCTTTATGTCCGGATCCTCTTCGGAGGCCGGATCCCGGGATCTTTCTGGATCCTCAGGTTGCGGAGCTGGACTTCGCATGTCCTCCACAACCCGACGCAGCTCCTGCGTCGAAAAACTCAATATAAGAAACCTAAACTTTGAAAGCATGGGTTGGGCATGTAAAGTGTTCGCTTAACCAACGCCGAGGGTTATTCATGGAGAACCCATTCAACGGGTTCGTCTGGAGGAAGTCCTCCTTCTCTCCCTTGTACAGGCCGGACAGGATCTTCGTCAGGTCCTCGGCCGAACCCGACCCTTTGCGGCCATGACGGGTGGCATCGTTCTCCCCGTTGAAATCCCACATGGGGTGGCCCCTGTATTGTAGTGGCTGCACCCCCCGCATAATGCATGTTGCCATGACTCCAATCATGGTCAACTCGGAATGGGCCAAGAACCTTATCCGCCCATCGATAATGGACGCCTTGTCTTCCTCCGCTTGGGGCTCGGATGCCAACTAAGGTGTTTCTTCAGAGGAGCATTGTCAGACTTCGGAGGCCGATCCGAACAGGTCCGCAGCGAGCGCCTTCTATGTAAACCATTCAAGGCCAGTCTTCGGACGCCTTCTTAGGGGTTCCGGATGGATATCCGGTCCCGGCAATGCGCCAAATTTCGGCGCCGCCCACTTGATATATGGACCCCTCGTGAGAGCGGGGCACAAGGCAGATTCTTTGTGCAGCTAGGGGGTAAAACATAAAAGATACCCTGGCTTTTCGCATTCGTGCGACGCGTGGAAGAAGGCCATTATTGGGTGTGGAAGCCGAGAAGTGCAACATTGATAAGGAAGCCGGACACTGTTCGGCAGTACATGGAACTTAAAGGAGAACCTGCCTTGCAACGCTGAATACTACATACGCGCTGGACTTGTCGTCATTGAAGCCTGGTTCGGGGGCTACTGAGGGAGTCCTGGACTAGAAGGTGTCCGGACAGACGGACTATCATCGTCCGCCGGACTCCAGGACTATGAAGATACAAGATTGAAGACTTCGCCCCATGTCCGGATGGGTCTTTCCTTGGCGTGGAAGGCAAGCTTGGCAATACGGATATGTAGATCTCCTACCATTGTAACCGACTCTGTGTAACCCTAGCCCTCTCCGGTGTCTATATAAGCCGGAGGGCTTTAGTCCGTAGGACACAACATCCATTACAACAATCATACCATAGGCTAGCTTCTAGGGTTTAGCCTCCTTGATCTCGTGGTAGATCCACTCTTGTAATACGCATCATCAATATTAATCAAGCAGGACGTAGGGTTTTACCTCCATCAAGAGGGCCCGAACCTGGGTAAAACATCGTGTCCCTCGTCTCCTATTACCATCCGCCTAGACGCACAGTTCGGGACCCCCTACCCGAGATCCGCCGGTTTTGACACCGACAGAGGGTATCCCCGAGTCCGACAGGGCCGGAGAGTTCGGCACCAACAGGTGTGCGGCCGGGGGAGCTGAAGGATCTGCTTGAGAGGGCGTCTATCTTAGGAGGTCACCGTACATTGATGAGTACGGTGATTTAAGGAATTTCATCCGCCGAGGGCGGGTTGCATGATGCCGTCAGAAGTTTGCTGGCGGGGTTTGAGGTACGTAAAGATGACATACCTTTTGACAGTTTTACACATAAAGTGCGCCAGATATATAGTAGCCCCGAGACTCAAAGATGTTGTCGAAAGCGATAAAGGTGCCGAGGATCATAATCTCAGGTACTAATTTTTGCCTTTCCTATGCAGGTGGTAGATAGTCCGTGGCCACGGATCGATGGAGTTGCCGAACTAAAGCGGCAACTCGACGCATGGATGCGACATCATGTTTGGTCAACAAGTTTACTTGACGAGTCACAAGGTAGGTTGTTTCTCCGTGGTCACCTAGTAAGGGAGCTGAAGCCCACTCCTTACAACATGTGTGCTTAATGCAGATGGTGCCGCTGCTGTGGAGGACCTTTGGGCAGAACTTGCTCGAGCCAAGGAGCGGGCCAGAAGGAGTGATGCGGTTGCCTCGAGGGAGGCCGAAGAGCTAGAAGCCGAAAGGGTTGCTCACTGCCGAAGCAGGGAGGAGATGGCCGAAATGGCCGTGAAGCTGAAAGATGTTACCGACCGCTATGAGGTTCTTGAAAAAGAACGCCGAGCGGAGCAATAAGACCTGAGGAAGGCCACCGCCAAAGCCAAGGATGCCCGTTCTGCAATCAGGGCTATAAAGGAGGAGCTGCGCCAGGCCGGAGATATTGCGGCTGGCAAGCCCTTTCTGCTGCGCAGGAGGTTTACAGATCCGAAGTATGCTCAGCTTGGCTAGATGTGGGGTCCGGAGGATCCATATATGGATTTAGCGGCGAGTGCGGCAGATGCTGTTGTGCACTTCCGAAGTCAAAAGGATCACGAGACGGAAGAGATTTTTTGGTCTCAATTCCATAGTCCGGAGCATTCACTTCCGCTGACCGATTGGTTGGCTGAGTGGGCTGAGCTAAATAGATTGTCCGGACTTGCCATGACGGATATCGTGGCTCATGTCTGGCTGGATAGGCCCAAGCCGAAGAGTTACTTCGGCTTATTGCAGCAATTCCTTGGGGCGGTGCCGCATATAAAGGCGATGAAGCGGTCGGCCTGCATAGAGGGTGCACGGATGGCCCTCGCCCGTGTGAAGACATACTGGACGGAGATGGATGCCACCGATGTTGCAACCCGGGGTTCGGACGAGAGCCGGTTACCCTCCGAGCACTATTTTGGGGAAGTTCTGCGCGGTGCTCGTGTAATAGAGTCGCAGTGCTCAAAAAATGTCATGTTCAAATGATCTTTATGGTTTGTAAAACGATATTTATAATAAGCGCTTTTTGTACTTGTGCGTTCAAGTATTGAAATATCTCCTGTGCGGCCGTTAATGTATACTTGTGTATAACCCGAAGATGGCAGTTCGGTCTTCAGCCCCCACGCACATGGTGCGGGGTGTTTAAGTAAATAGCGCATTTTCACACTTAATCCAACGTCTTGCTCCTGTGAAGGAGGTGGTAGCGTAGCAAACGAGGCAACCGGACTATAATGCTTTATCACTTTCACTTAGCCATAGGAGTTTGAAGGTGGGGCTACGATATAGCCCCTAGGGGCACCACGCTCTTCGGATTTGGGGCACGTGTGTGCCTGACCGGGAACCGGTCCTTCATCAAAGCGGAGGAATTCTAAATATTCCAGAGGTCGATCGAGTGGTTGACCAGTCTCTCGCTACATCATGATGATCGGTTTTCGCTTTCATCGAGGTGCTCACCCGCCAACCGGGCACAATCGCAGAGTTCTCCTCGTGCTGCGTTAGCCGATGATACGGAACGTAAGGCAGCAAAACACAGGAGCCGGGAAAACCCAACATTTGACCAAAGACATGATTCGGAGCTGATGCATATAAGGCCTAACTCGAGGCGCCCAACACTCCCTGAGGTGTTCGGTCTTTTTGATGACGGGCAGATCAATGCCCTAAGCCCCTAGTGTCCAGGTACACGGGAGATCCTCTGACGCGGCCGATGCCAAAACGTCAGCCTCCTCTCTGGTTATGGTGAGAAACCAGGGATGTATAGCAACAAGAGACGATAAAAAAGGTTTACGCAGGTCTTAATCAAAAGAATCCTTGCAACGGTCCCTACAAAGACGCCTGCTACCGTGTCTCCGTAGTCTTTGATCCTGGACGGGTGTAACACGCTGTTCATCTGTAAAAGAGAGGACCTTAGTTTGAAAATGAAATCGTGTGAAAAGTGTATTTAAAACAGAGTATGAATAAATGAATAAATTTGAGCTTTTTTGGCTCTTTATTGCTCATATGCACATCACCTTGTGAAGGGGTGTGCGGCTAGGGAGCCCCTAGTTTATTTATGCCGGACTCGCCTAGCCGTGTCCGGGGTCTTGAGAGACCTTTTAATGAGATGATGTCGCGTGGACCGGGCATTTTAAGTGTAAGAGACGCATAGTGCGGTATTGCGTTAAAGCGGACAAAAGCTTCATGTCCCAATAGTGCTTGATGGCTACTTTTGAATGGGGCGACATGAAAGATTAGCTTTTCGCGTCGGAAGTTGTCAGGTGACCAGAACACAACTTCTAGTAGTCAGGAGCCCATGCACTTGACGTGAGGGCCTGGCGTCACTCCTTTGAAGGAAGTGCGGCTATGGCGAATTTTAGTAGGGTCTATCCCCAACTTGCGGATTGTGTCCGGATATAGCAGGTTTAAATCGCTGCCGCCATCCATTAGGACTTGTGTAAATTGTAGTCCGTCGATTATAGGATCCAATATTAGAGCAGTCCATCCTGCGTTTCGAACGCTTCTGGAACAGTCCAGGTTGTCAAAAGTAATTGGTTTGGACATCCAATCTCGGTGTTCCGCTGGGGTGGACTGTGCGACACGTACTTCAGCGGGTGCCGCACTATTATTCCGTAGTATCACATGAAGTGAGTTTACTGTTTTGACTACTTGTGGGAAAGTCTTTTGTTTTCCGGCGCTCTGCTGGTGGGGCCCGTCGTCATCCTCGCTTGGCGCGTCGAGCCCCTTTTGTTCAGTGTTGAGTCGGACGGACTGTTTGAAGACCCAACAATCTCGGTGGGTGTGGTTTGCAGGCTTCCCAGGGGTACTGTGGATTTGACATATCCGATCCAAAATTTTGTTTAGGTTGGATAGCTCGTCACTGTTGTCCTTAAGAGGCAGTGTTTTGTTGTTCGGCCGCGAGCTTTTGAATCCGGCGTTGACCGCCGTGTTCTTTAGGCTCTTTTCTTTATTTCGGCGCCGTGATTTTCCGTTTCCATCTCTTAACTCGGATGTACTCGGGTCGCTGGTGCTGCATCTTGCTAGCGAGCTATCTTCCCCCGCGCAAAAGTGGGTCTTGAGGCTTGTTAGCGCGGCCATTGTTCTCGGCTTCTCTTGGCCGAGGTGTCTGGCGAGCCATTCGTCTCCAACATTATGTTTAAAAGCTGCTAAGGCTTCGGCATCCGGACAGTCGACAATTTGGTTCTTTTTGGTGAGGAACCTATTCCAGAATTTGCGCACTGACTCTCCGGGCTGTTGGGTTATGTGACTTAAATCGTCTGCATCCGGAGGGCGGACATAAGTCCCCTGAAAATTTGCTCTAAACGCGTCCTCGAGCTCTTCCCAACTTCCAATGGTATTTTCTGGGAGGCTTTTGAGCCAATGCCGAGCTGGCCCTTTGAGCTTGAGGGGTAGATATTTTATGGCGTGGAGATCGTGTCCTCTAGCCATATGTATGTGCAGGATATAATCCTCAATCCAGACTCCGGGGTCTGTTGTTCCGTCGTATGCCTCTATGTTTACGGGCTTGAACCCCGCTGGAAATTTGTGATCCAGCACCTCATCGGTGAACAATAGTGGGTGTGCGGCGCCCCTATATTTAGGTGTGACGTTATCTTCGAATACTCGGCGTGTTGTGTTGCTTCCTGGGGCCCTCTTCTTTGGCCCATAAATGGACCTGACCGGGCCATCCATTTTGCAAGGATCTTTTTTATGTGTGTCATGTGCCGGCTTGTGTGCAGCGCCGCTTGCCTCTCTTGGCCTGTCATCTGGTCGCCTATCCGGCCAGGCGGCCTCTTTGCTTTTTTGATTGTGGGGGCTCTACAGCCTCCTCGTCGAATTCGGGCAGCAGCTTGCGCTTCGGGTAGCTCTTTGTTTGGTGGCTATTGCTATATTTGTCCGCGGTCTTGAGTACTTTGCTCCACCTCATTCTGAATATGTCTTCCGCTGTTTTGAGCTTCCGTTTCTCCTTCTTCAAACTTCTTGCAGTGGCGACAAGCCTTTTTTGAAGGTTCTTATGCTCAGGTGGTGTGTCCGGCGTGAGATAGTCTGGACTGTTGTTTCCGCCGAGGATGAGTTGATTATCCGATTCATCCTGTTCAGGTGTTTTCTTGGTTGCATGTTCGTCGCCCACTGGTTTGCCCTGCTCTATGGCTGGGTCATTATGAGTGCTGTTGTTATCAAGGCGGGACTTGGGGCGGCGCTTGTGTCGCCGTTTTGGTTGTTTTTCAGGGGAATTATCCTTCGCCGCGTCCCGTTGTTCCTCGTTATCGCTCCCTTTTGGGGTGTCCACCATGTATATATCATGAATTGAGGTGGCTTTCCAGTGCCCGGTAGGTGCTGCTTCTTGGTCGTCTCTGACGTCGTCGTCCATACCGTCGATGTCTTTGGAGTCGTAGTCTAGCATGTCGGTTAGATCGTCGACGGTGGCTACAAAGTGGGTGGTGGGTGGGCTTTGAATTTCTTTGTCGTCCGGATCCCAACCATCCTGACCGCAGTCCGGCCAGGGCTCTCCTGATAACGAGAGATACTTTAGCGAATTCAGGATGTCGCCAAAGGGTGAGTGCTGAAAGATGTCCGCAGCGGTGAACTCCATGATCGGGCGCCTAATCGGGTTCGACCGCAGGGCGCAGGAGGTTCGAGTCCGTGAGGAGGCACACTCAAGTCACGAAGCTTTGCAAAGGACAAGGTCGATTCGCCCATCGCCAGAGAAGTTGCAGCCCCGAGGCGGTGTCCAGCCACCTGTCCTGATCTGGCGGTCGGCTCCAACTATGGGTCGAGCGACTCATGTGCAGATCCGTGGTACCGTCCGGTGGCGAGCTAAATCATGCCCATCGTGACAAAGGCGGCGCTTCGGCTATGGCTCGAATCCATTGAAGATCAAGTCTCCGCGGATGTTAGCCGTGAAGTTTAGGCTTCCAAACCTGACCTGATGGCCAGGGGCGTAGCTTTCCATCTGCTCCAGATGGCTGCTTAATTGGCCCTTGATGCAAAGCCGCCGAACATGAAGATCTGTCCGAGGAGAAAAGTCTCACCCTGGACTGCGTTGTTGTTGATTGAAGAAGCCATCAAGCCTATCGGTGGCATACACGGAGGAACTCTCAATGAAAGCACCAATGTCGGTGTCAAAACCGGCGGATCTCGGGTAGGGGGTCCCGAACTGTGCGTCTAGGCGGATGGTAACAGGAGGCAAGGGACACGATGTTTTTAACCAGGTTTGGGCCCTCTCGATGGAGGTAAAACCCTACTCCTGCTTGATTGATATTGATGATATGGGTAGTACAAGAGTGGATCTACCACGAGATCAAGGAGGCTAAACCTTAGAAGCTAGCCTATGGTATGATTGTTGTAATGGTTGTCCGTCCTACGGACTAAAACCCTCTGGTTTATATAGACACCGGAGAGGGCTAGGGTTACACAGAGTCGGTTACAATGGTAGGAGATCTACATATCCGTATCGCCAAGCTTGCCTTCCACGCCAAGGAAAGTCCCATCCGGACACGGGACGAAGTCTTCAATCTTGTATCTTCATAGTCTTGGAGTCCGGCCGATGATGATAGTCCGGCTATCCGGACACCCCCTAGTCCAGGACTCCCTCAGCGGCCAAAAGTTTAGAGGAGGAGCAGACCACCCACCAATGAGATGAGGTGCCGGTGGATGAGGTTGAAAAAGAGCTCAAGGACGCCAACGCTTGATGCGAGTCCTTCGAGGAGAAGAGTTCACCAAAGCTCTTGAGAGCCTGAAAAAGCACGGGTTGATGCCCAGGGCGCTCGCCAGGAAATCCAAGAGGCGAGATGGATTCCGGCTGGTAAGGCCTTTATTATGAAGAGTAGATATACCAGTAGAGATATATTTTACTAACTCAAGTGCAGAGTTCTCCAGGCGCCTTTGCGGATCTGCCGTGGAGTATTGCGGATGCCGGCACATTTTTCCGAGCCAAAGAGGGGAGCTCAACGGAGAAGCTATTCTGTTCGCAGTACCTTGCGCCAGAGCTTCCAGTGTCCCTAAGCGACCAGCTGAAGGAGCTGTCCGAGCTACATAGGGGTTAATCATAAGTGGGGTTCTTGTCCCAGTTAGGGCAGTACCCAAGTACTGGTCCACCCACATATCAAATTGTCAAAGTACCGAACGTGAATCATATGAACGTGATGAAAACTAGGTTGATGATAATTCCAAATGTGTCCTCGGGAGCTCCTTTCTCATTATTAGAAATTGTCCAGGCTTATCCTTTGCTACATAAAGTATTGGGCCACCTTTCTGCACTATTTTTACTTTATTTACTTGTTACTCGTTACCATTTATCTTATCACAAAACTATCTATCACCTACAATTTCAGTGCTTGCAGAGAAAACCTTACCAAAAACCGATTATCATTTCCTTCTACTCCTCATTGGGTTCGACACTCTTACTTATCGAAAGGACTATGATTGATCCCCTACACTTGTGGGTCATCAAGACTCTTTTCTGGCGCCGTTGCCGGGGACTGTAGCACTTTTGGTGAGTGGAACTTGGTAAGGAAACATTTATATAGTGTGCTGAAATTTTCTGTTACTTGTCACTATGGAAACTAATCCTTTGAGGGGCTTGTTTGGGCTATCTTCACCCCAACCAGAAGAGCAAAGAGTTTCTCCTCAACCTACTGAACTTTATGAAAATATTTACTTTGAGATTCCTTCGGGTATGATAGAGAAACTGCTAGCTAATCCATTTGCAGGAGACGGAACATTGCATCCTGATTCACACCTTATCTTTGTGGGTGAAGTTTGTGGATTATATAAACTTGCAGGTATTCCCGATGATGTTGTCAATAGGAAGGTCTTCCCTTTATCTTTGAAGGGAGATGCATTGACATGGTATAGGCTATGTGATGATACGGGATCTTGGAATTATAAAGCGATTGAAGCTGGAATTTCACCAGAAGTTCTATCCTATGCATCTTGTTCATCGTGATGGTAATTACATATATAATTTATGGCCTCACGAAGGAGAAAGCATCGCTAAATCCTAGGGGAGGCTTAAGTCAATTTTATATTCATTCCCCAATCATGAACTCTCTCGAGAAATGATTATTCAAAATTTTTATGCTCGGCTTTCTCTTGATAATCGCAACCTGCTCGATACTTCCTGTGCTGGTTCTTATATGCTGAAGACTATTGATTTCAAATGGGACTTATTGGAAAGAATTAAACGCAACTCGGAAGATTGGGGTTCCAACAATGGTAAGGAGTCAGGTATGACACCTAAGTTCGATTGTGTTAAATCTTTTATGGATACCGATAATTTTCGTGGATTTAGCGCTAAGTATGGACTTGACTCTAAGATAGTAGCTTCTTTCTGTGAATCTTTTGCTACTCACGTTGATCTCCCTATTGAGAAGTGGTTTAAGTATAATCCTCATGTTGAAGTGAAAGTAGTTGCACCTATTACAGTCGAAGAAAAGACTATTACCTATAGTGATCCTATTGTTCCTACTGCTTATGTTGAAAAACCTCCTTTTCCTGTTAGGATAAAAGATCATGCTAAAGCTTCAACTGTTGTGCATAAGAGTAATTGTAGGGTAATGCAGAAGAAAACAAAAAATTTCCAACCTATGCACCAGCCCAGGACCACTATGGAGACTGCATACATGGTTTGATATTTTTCGTTACCGACTCATAGCGCAGCTGGAAGTAGAGTCGATGACAATCGGCGGTGCAGATCCCCATGCTAGGATTTACAACCTCCCAACCGCGAGGATGTATACCCTCATCTGCTCCTCAGACAGCCCTCCCGGAGGTGGTCGAACAGACCCCCGGATGGTGTCACGGACAGCCCTTCGGGAGGACCTTCGAAACTCGAACAATCACTCGGACAGCCCTTCGGGAGGACCTTCAAAACTCGGACGGTCACTTGGACAGCCCTTCGGGAGGCACTCACGAACTAAGACCGAAACTACGATCTTTCTACAGATTTGCACACATACGGTGTCATCTATCCGGTAGGGCTTCGCCGTCCAGAACTAGTTCCCTGCCGGAACCCAGACAGCCTTACGGCTCTACGAAACTCTTTTCGTGGGAGGGAGAGAAGAAGCCAGATCATTGCATGGCACTTGTATGTGAGAAGGGATGAGGTTTGGGCAGCCCCCTCACCTCCTATTTATAGGGAAACCAAGGGGTAGGATGGGTATTCTGAAATACCAAAAGTGCCCTCACTTTATGTCACACACAAAGGGTATAAAAGGCATAAAGGGATGACAAGTGGAGCCCCATGGAGGAGCTGCACCCACCAACGTCCCACCTTCATGGGGCCCCCCAAAGGGGGTTCCTTGATCCCCAAGTCCTTCTAGAAGCCTTTTGGGAAAAGCCCCAAAAGGTGACTTTCCATAAGTATCCCAAAAAGTACTTTCACTATTCACGATGACATTTTTCAGCATCCGTTCGAACTGAAAATATTTATGTGGGCTTAGAACATTTCCAGTACCCACCAAAATAATTTTCAACGCATTCCGGAACAATTCTGGTTTAGTGATTTTCATCTGCGAAAAGCATCTGAAGTGGTTCCGGCAGCTCCGGAGCATATCCAGTTATTATCCCGGAAAATTCCAGAAAGCTACCAGAATGATTCTGGCACCCTCCAAGAATTATCAGGCATGTGCCGAAACCAATTTGACTTAATGGTATCCATTGAAACAACTTTTCAGTTTCATAGAAACTCATCCGATGCCCTCTCTCTACGGAACCTTTTCAAATTGTCGTAACCTTTTCCTGTCCAAACTTTTTGGTGATTTTCTCTCGCACTTTGTCTAGTATTCAACTTATATATGACCCTTAAGCGTGTGACCCTATAGGTTCGGTGAAGTATAGACATGACCGGAACCCTTTCTGATCAATGATCAACATCGGAGCCGTGGACACCCATATTGACCCCTATACCCACACGACTGAATATTCGAGTGAACCTCCAGTTGCCGTGTGCTATTCCTGTTGCTTCGTGATATGTTACAAATACCCGAGGTGTGACATGTTGGCATTCCCGTGGATCAACAACATGTCCACTATGCTAGTTACCTCGATAATGGTATTGTTCTCTTTTCTCGTTACCGTGTTCAGGCATCCCCGTGATCAAATCACAAAGTGTCTGGCCAGACGATGATGGATACCGTAACACCGAGAGGGCCCCGAGATATCTCTCCATCGTCGGAGGAGCATATCCCAATCTTGAGTTATCAAGTTACTTGGCATACTTTTCCATGAACCCGTAAGCCGCCGTAATAGCCACCCGTTTACGGATGACGTTTAACAAACCCCAAAGTTCATGAAGAAAGCATGAAGAAACTCGATACTCTCATGGTCTAAGGAATCATGCAAACGTTAACCATCTCTGTGTTATTTACCATTAACTTGTGACAAATGAATGTCATAGCATAACATCAATCCTGGTAGATTCAACACAAATGTTCTCTTAACATTGTGCCCTAAAAGTTGCTGGCATAGACATTCCCATGATTGGGAAAACATAATCATCATGCAACACTTGAACATAACAACAATCTGCCAAAACAGTACAGTCTGGTAAGAATGCAAGATTAATCATACTTCCCAAACTCCAAAAATTATGAAAGTATACAACATTTGTATAATATTTATCAGAGCTCAATATTCAAAAAGTTTCAACATTTTATCAGTTTCTGACTTTTCTAGGCAATTTTTGCAACAGCGGTAAACTTTATGTTTTGAAACAGCAACATGTATACTTGCAAAATAAGCATGGTAAAGGCTATCCTTGACATTTTTATTGAAAATATAGATGCAAAACATTATTCTAAATAACATCAAGCAAATACTAACAAAACAAAATGATGCTCCAAGCAAAACACATATCATGTGGTGAATAAAAATATAGCTCCAAGTAAAGTTACCGATGAACGAAGACGAAAGAGGGGATGCCATCCGGGGCATCCCCAAGCTTAGGCTCTTGGTTGTACTTGAATATTACCTTGGGGTGCCTTGGGGTTCCCCAAGCTTAGGGTCTTTCCAATCCTTATTCCATAGTCCATCGAATCTTTACCCAAAACTTGAAAACTTCACAACACAAAACTCAACAGAAAGCTCGTAAGCTCCGTTAGTTTAAGAAAATAAATCACCACTTAGGTACTGTTGTGAACTCATTCTAAATTCATATTGATGTAATATCTACTGTATTACAATTTCTCTATGGTTGATACTCTCCGATACTACTCATAGATTCATCAAAATAAGCAAACAACACAATGAAAACAGAATCTGTCAAAAACAGAACAGCCTGTAGTAATCTGTATCAAACGTATACTTATGTAACACCAAAAATTCTGAAATAAACTGGTGGTCCTGGGGAGTTTTTATATTAATCATCTGTAAAAAGAATCAACCTAGAAGCACTCTCCAGTAAAACATGGCAGCTAATCTCGTGAGCACAAAAGTTTCTGTTTTTTACAGCAAGATCGCAAAGACTTCACCCAAGTCTTCCCAAAGGTTCACTTGCACAAACACTAATTAAAACATAAAACCACATCTAAGCAGAGGCTAGATGAATTATTTATTACTAAACAGGAGCAGGACAGAACAAAAGTAAAATTGGGTTGCCTCCCAACAAGCGATACCGTTTAACGCCCCTAGCTAGGCATGATGATTTCAATGATGCTCACATAAAAGATAAGAATTGAAACAAGAGAGCATCATGAAGAATATGACTAGCACATTTAAGTCTAACTAACTTCCTATGCATAGGGATTTTTTGAGCAAACAACTTATGGAACAATAATCAACTAGCATAGGAAGGCAAAACAAGCATAACTTTAAAACTTTAAGCACATAGAGAGGAAACTTGATATTATTGCAATTCATATGAGCATATATTCCTCCCTCATAATAATTTTCAGTAGCATCATGAATGAATTCAACAATATAACTATCACGTAAAGCATTCTTTTCATGATCTACAAGGATAGAAATTTTATTAATCTCCACATAAGCAAATGTATTATCATCAATAGTAGTGGGAGCAAACTCAACAAAATAACTATCATGTGAAGCATAATCCAATTGAAAATTAAAATCATGATGACAAGTTTCATGGTTATTTTTATTCTTTATGGCATACGTGTCATCACAATAATTATCATAGATAGGAGGCATGATTTTATCATAATAAATTTGCTCATCAAAACTTGGGGGACAAAAAATATCATCTTCATTAAACATAGCATCCCCAAGCTTGTGTCTTTGCATATCAGTAGCATCATAGGTATTCAAAGAATTCATACTAACAACATTGCAATCATGATCATCATTCACATATTTTATGCCAAGCATTCTATGTAATTCTTCTTCTAGTACTTGAGCACAATATTCCTTTCCAGCATTTTCATGAAAGACATTAAAAAGATGAAGCATATGAGGCACCCTTAATTCCATTTTTTTGTATTTTATTTTATAAACTAAACTAGTGATAAAACAAGAAACTAAAATATTCGATTGCAAGATATAAAGATATACCTTCAAGCACTCACCTCCCCGGCAACGACGCCAGAAAAGAGCTTGATATCTACTACACAACCTTCTTCTTGTAGACGTTGTTGGGCCTACAAGTGCACTACAAAAAAATACACTTCCGTGATGATACGTGTTTGTCACAGTAGGTCGGGTTTTCTGTCATGCATGTACATCCATCATGATTTTATGACAGAATCAAGATAGTCATACCTTTGCTGTCTTAGAAGTGTTTCATGACATTACCAATATTATCATCACGGAAGCGTCCACTTCCATGACGATAAACCGCGCGTCATAGAAGTGCTTTCGTCAAGGGTGACCGACACGTGGCATCCACCATAACGGAACGCCGTTAAGCTATTGGGTCGGGTTTTGGATCTGATAACCCGTTAACAGCCCCGACCAATGGGGATTTTCCACGTGTAAAATCATCATTGGCTAGAGGAAACATGTGTCGGCTCATCGTTGGGATAGATGTCATCCACTCATTGGATAGAAGGCGCCTATGATACGTCGACACGTGGCACGGCCCAATAGAGGCCCATTCCTGTGAAAAGAGCACCCATTTGACTTGGTCAAAAGGTGGCGGGTCGGCCCATGGAAAGCCTGTTAACGGCATGTTCGCATATAGCCCATTTACAACCCGCTAACCCAAGGCCCGTTACGCCCCATCCGAATTAGGCCCATTAGCGTCATCTGGGCCGTCCAATATGATTCTAGCCCATTTTCACTTCTAGCCCATGTATGGCCCATGACGTCTTTTGGCCCATATGAGTCCCTATGTAATTCTTGGCCTATTAACGACCCATGGTGAAACTGGCCCCTAATGAACAGTGTATCACTTTACACCCATTAACGCCCGTGGCCGTGGTGGCGGCCCGAAAAACAATGTATCACTTTATACCCATTAACGGCCCGTTATTCCATTGGGCGTTTCATTATGTTATCTTTTGGCCTTCTCGAGCCCATTTATTCTTGGGCTCATTTCACGCATTCGTTTACTTACGCCCGTTATCTTGTCATTTTTCGCTTAGGCCAAATTCAGCCCATGGTTCTGATCGCCTGTTTGTGGTCCGTTAATACGTTGGGCCGTTTTCATAGCGTCGTCAAATACGGCCTATTAACGATGGCCCGATATGGTCGGCCCATGAACGGACGATTCCAAATCTAGCCTGTTTACGGCCATAATGCGGCCTGTTATTGGCCCATGTTTGGCCATCGATCATACGGCCCGTATAAGGCCCATTGATGATACGGCCGGTAGAAGGCCCATTGTTTCTACGGCCTATAGAAGGCCTACTATTTCTACGGCCCGTAGAAGGCCCACTATTTCTACGGCCCGTAGGAGGCCCAATGTCACTACAGTAAATATTAGCCCATGGTTATTGTGGCCTAGTTTTAAAAAATAGGTTATTGCAACCACTAGCAAAACGCGGAAAAAGAACTGCACTAACTACAAGCAAACAAATAAACAAGACAACAAGGAAATAAATAAGCAAGCAACTTATGCGAGGCTATCATGGTTATTACACATATTACATCCACTAGGCATCAAAGTTCGCCAATAGTGTAAATATAGGGAACAAAGCAGCATATAAACGCCGCAACAAAACAAGTCCAGAACTGAAACCACTTAAGAAGAGTTCAAGAAACAATATCCTGGGTACCCATAATGCTGGCAAGATGCTTAGCAAGCTTATTAACTTTCTCTTGTTTGGCGCTTAAATCCTCCAACGCTTGTTGTTGCACAAGAAAGTACGCATCTAAATTCGAAGGACTTCCTCGATCCTTGACTTCTTGCCGCAAAGACACCGATCGATGCCTTTCAGCTTGTAGCTGAGATCAAGAAGTCAAGTGATTTAGACAATGAGTTCGAAGAGCTTATGCGATCTCTTCGCCAAGAACTCGAACACTACATCAACGCAGGACTGTGGGGTTTTCTCACTGTCTATAAGATCGTTTTTATCACCTTTCTTGGAGACCAATAGGGTTGTCTCACTATCTTAAACCTTATCTGCATTACTTTCTCTACCATTGCATAGTGGGGTGCTCTTCTCCAATATTCTGTTTGCATACTACAAGAGAAACAAGCAGACACATCACATGTTTAGCTTGTAGTATACGAAACTCACTCTGGTAAACCGGTTCAGTAGTAAGGTGGACAGGATAACAACATGAAACAAACATATATCTATGTACTATGGTCACTGTATTGTCCATATCATTCTAGTTTATGTTCCCTAATCAAGATAGAGACACAGTTCAACTAATATAATGTTAAGACACAGCAGCATAGACATCATATAAGTGTGAGAAACTACACAACATTGGCAGCAATTGTAATGTGCATCACATGAGAACATAACTGTTTATACAACTTAAACTGAAATCAACATAGAGCAAGAAGTTAGAACAACAATCCAGTTAAAGAAATAGGTTTAAAACATACCTGTTGCGCCATTGGGGTTTCAATTGTATCCTTCAAATTCGAAAGTAGTTGGTATGAGTAAATACAGTGATGCAACAACAAAGGAGTATGGACCATAGCTACGGAATCTGACCTGAGAACAGTTGCTCTTCTGCTTTAAACGGGGAGTTTAGGTTAGCTGTGGTGGTCTTCGTACTTTGGGCACTGCAGTAGCTTTACAAACTGCTCGTGTGGGGGTACTTTGTGGTGGACATGGTGCTTTGTCAACTAGAATTGGGTTACTATCCGCTGGGGTTGCGGTTAGATGGGTTGTAGCTGGTTCTTTGCCCAACGGTGTAAGTGTGCAATCAGGAAGAGTCTCGATTACGTGTGGTGGGCTAGTTTGTGGGCCAGTACAACCACGGTTCTATCTGCATCGATGGGTAGCACCGTCTTTTGTGAAGAACGGGTTTTTGCTCCCTTAGATACTGCCATCACCCCTCCAATTCAAATGGCTGATAAACAAGAAAAGACATTGAACGTACAGACATTGTATGATAGACAGATGTGGTAATTCACATATATGTTGTCTAACTGTCGGGGGTTGGGTGCGACATATGCCTAAGGATGGCTTATCATGGTGGGGGCGAGTAGAACGTCGCCGGTGCCTGGAAACGGGATGAGGCGAAGGCATGCACGCCGGCGAATCTTACCCAGCTTCGGGGCTCTCCGGGGAGATAACACCCCTACTGCTGCTCTGCGGGGTCTCCGCATGATCACTAAAGCAAAGCGACTACAATGGCGCTCCTCGAGCTGTATCGGGAGGCAGGAGAGAGCAAGGCTAGTTCTCTCCTTCCTAAGCTATCTGGTCTATCTCTCTCAAGGTCCGAACCCTTTGCATGGGCGCCCCAGGGGGTTTATATAGGCCTACCCCCCGGGGTACAATGGTAATCCGGCTGGGCGGGCCCCAGCCGTCAGTCTCTCACACCATCGTCCTTCTCGCCGGCTTCTGGGGCCCGCCGACTGGTGGGTCCCGCAGACAGGCTCGACAACATCGGCGGCGCTCGATGACGCAGCTCGACATCGTCGTGGCAACAAGCGAGTGCCGCCGTCTATCGGGCGGTCACTGTCGCCATTCCCCATCTTATCTGGTTAATGGCTCGTGGGGCCCTGGGGAGGAGCCGGCCGACTCCGGGGAGGCCGACTCCCACAGGGCCGTCTTCGGGCGCTCGGGCCGCCCTCGGCCCACCCACTGACAGGCGGCCCTACCGCCTTTGGGCCGTACAGGCCGCCGTCGTGGGCACAATGCGTCATGTATTGTGGCTGAGGTCAGGGCAGGCATGGCGACAGTGCCGCGCCTCGCCGGAGATCTTCCAGCGATACGGCTCACTATAGCCATGCCGGTCCTTCGTAAGCGGGGGGGGGGGGGGGAACGGCCACGTCGCGACCGTACCTCGCATCGGGCCTCGGGAAGAGTCATGGTCCGACTCCCATAGTCGGCCTTTCTGAAGGTCGCCAGCTCGGAGTCGGCTTGTCTTGGTGTCGCCGTCTGGGACTCGGCTTGTCTTGGAGTTGCCATCTGGGACTCGGCTTGAGGGGCGCGGCCTGCCCCGATGTCTTGAAAGATCCTGGGACCCGGGTTAGCCTACCCGTGGCCCATTACTCCGACAGTAGTCCCTGAAGCTGGTGAAGCCCCGCGGACGCCGCCTTGTGGGGCTTCAACAGTTTCAACCTTCCCAGTGGAGACTCTGGAACTTGGCCGCCGTCTTCTCTTTGGCCGACTTGTTGAAAGTCGGATCTTTTCTCGCGAGGGGCCGCCGCTTGAAAGTCGCGGCGGAAAATCAGGCGGCGTATCTGATACGCTTTCCTGCTGCCATTGAGACGGTCCTATCGCGTGGCGCCACGTGGAGAGGACAGTCTGCCAACCCACGCGCGCGACGGGACAGGCCGTTAGGCGGGGCCCGCCACTACCGCGCCTCGGCATATGAACGGATCCGTTGCGGCCGCGGACGGTTGGTTTCCCTACGTTGTTACTGCACGCAGTAACTTCGTGGGGCAGATCGTGGGGCGGCGTGGGGCATCGTGCGCAGTTAATCCCACGCCTGCCCCCTCGGCTCCTCGGCCCACAGGGCTATAAATAGGCGGCGGGGGGGAGGGGGGAGCGGGGCGACACCGCACGAGCACCCCACTCCCCCACTCTCTTGCCTTCTCTTCTTCCTTCGCCGCGAGCAAGAGCACCTCACACTATGGCGATGAGCTCTTCCTCCGCCGTGGCCCCCGCCACGCGCTCCGGCGTGTGGGACGGATCGGATGTGGAGATGGAACACATCGAGTTCCTCCGCCAGATCCGCCGTCTCCCCAGCACGGACCTCGTGCGCGCCCGCCCCGCGCCGGTGGGGGAGACCCGACCTGCGCCGGAGGAGGGCGAGCGGGTCATCTTCCGCTCGCACCTCATGCACGGCCTGGGGCTGCCGGCGAGCGGTTTCTTCTGCTCGTTCTTGGAGTTCCACAAGCTTCAACCACACCACCTTACTCCAAACACGATGGTGTTGCTCTCCGCCTTCGCCACTCTATGCGAAGGTTTCCTCGGTGTTCTCCCCACCCTCGAGCTGTGGGGAGAATTCTTCTCTTCGAAGCTCGGCACGCAACTCGCCGGCACGCCGGTTCAGTGCGGCACCTACATCGCGGTGCGGCGCTCGACAGCCGACAACCCTTTCCCTCCCATCTCACAGGTAAAGTCGGTGAAGATGTGGCAGCGCTCGTACTTCTACGTGAAGAACCTCTCCACCGACGGCGACTGGGTCAACCTGCCGCCCTTCAACCCCGCCCCCCTAACTGGCAGGCTCCCCAGCTGGTCTCACCGGGCCAGGTCGCTGACTCCCTCCGGAGCCGCCGCCGTAGCGCGACTCCGAGTTTTGCTGCAGTCGGAGGGCCTCGTCGGATCCGACCTTCTGGTCGCCTTCATGGCGCGCCGAGTCCTTCTGCTCCAAGGCCGGCCTCACCTGATCTGTCACATGAGCGGCCTCCGAGACCCAAGCCGGATGAGCACCAAGGAGATGCCCCGCAAGGAGGTGGCAAACTTGGTGAACCATATCGCGCACTGCGAGTTCACGGAGGACTGGCAGTTTGGCAAGGAGCCGTACTCGCGCGACAACCCCCCTCCAGTGGTAAGTCGCATCTTCCTGTAATTTTGTCTTCTTTGCAGCCGACTCCGGCTTCTAACTCTTGTTGGTTTCTTCTGGGCAGAACCCCCACATGGAGCCTGCGGCCGGTGCCACGAGGCAGCCCCGCGAGTATGTTCCCGACCGCGCGGACAGCAACGTCGATGACCCCGACTTGGGGGCGGCAGCGATGGAAGCCGACGCCAAAGGCGGCGGAGAAGGGGCCGACGGCGGCTTCAGGCCCTCGGCCACCTTCGCCGACTGGCCTGAAGATGACGCCGACGGGGAAGTCGCTCCGCGCCATCAGCCAAGGGCCGCCCTGGCTGGCCAAGGCGGCGCGAAGAGGCGCCACGCCGGGCCGAGCGCGCCCGGCGGCAAGTCGAAGAAGTTCAAGGGGGCGGCCACCGCGACCAAATGGGAGGAGGCGGCCGCGAAGGCCAACCGCTTCCGAAGGGAAGTGAGAAGGCCGCCGTTAGTCTCCGCGTAAGTCTTTACGCTTTTTATTTTTCTTTGTTGAATCTTGTCCGAGTCTTCTTTGATTTTCCCTCTGCTCCTCTTCAGGGCCCCACTCTCCCTTGAGAGAGTCGCCGTCCCCTCCGCAATGCGGTCGGTAGAGACGTCCTCCAACACTCGGCGGGCCGACCCCGCCGCCAACCTCCGGGAGGCGACGGAGCAAAACACGCGGGAGAAGCGCGAGGAGGAGGAGGCCGAGCATCCGGAGAAGGCGGAGGCCGACCAGGCGGCCGCCAACGCCCAGAAGAAGCTGGAGGACGCCGAAGCCGCCCTTGCGGCGAAGCGGCGTGCTGAGGAGGCCGCGCGTCGCCGATCGGCGATGCTAGTCCCCCCACTGTTGTCTGCGCCGCCGCGTCCAGAGTTCACGGGGCAGACCAGAGAGGTCGGCACCGAGAACCCCCTCGTGGAGGTGGGCGGCGAGGCATCTGGCTCGGACACCTTTGTGCCGCCTCCGCCACCGTCTGGAAGACCGCACGGCAAACAGCCGGTGGGCCATTCGGAGCCGCCGACCGTGGACGAGGCCGAGGCGCGGCTGCTTCTCCAAGTCGCCACGCTGGTGCGCCGCCGTCTTGAGAGGGCGACCTCGGCGCCGCAGCCTCGGGAAACCGGCACCACCAGCTCGGCGACTTTGGACGTCGAGGCCTCTAGCGCCGCGCCCACTGGGTGGTTGCGCGGGGGCGGCACCGGACCGCTGAACCAAGCGCTCCTGGATGTCCAGGCGAAGCTGTGCGCTGAAAGCGACGCCCTTCAAGTCTGCACCAGGGCGCATCTGGCCGCACAGACATCTGTCCGAGTACGTTTTCTTCTTCTTTCTGATTCTTGTTTTTCTCTGTGGGGGCGCGCCAGCGCACCCACTGGGTGTAGTCCCCGAGTGCCGGGCCGGCTGCTGAGTAGGCGGTTCGGAACTCCCTCTGGCGAGTTCCGAATACTGACTATGTCTTTTATTGGTTTTTCGCAGGAGTATCATAACCTTCGCACCACTGCCTTCAACCGCAACGTTGAGGAGTTGAACAAGCGGACCGCCGACTTGGCGGAAAGCCGGGGTGAGCTCTTTTCTTCATTCTTTGCGGGGGCGTGCTGGTGCACCTGCGGGCTGTAGTCCCTGAGATTCAGGCCGACTGCTGAGAAGTCGGGCTGGATCTCCCCGGCGATCTATTTTACTGACGACTTTCTTGTCTCTTCTTCTTTCTTTAGGTGCCAACGCCGCTCTTGAGGAGCAGCTAGGCGAGGCCAACACCGCTCGGCGTGCCAAGGAGGAGGAGTGCAGCAGGCTCGCCAAAGAGCGTGACCTGCTGGCGGCGCAGCTGGCCGAGCAGAGGGAGCTGCTCCAGAAGGCGCAGGACGAGGCCAAGACGAGGGAGGCCGCTCTCATGGCCGAGTTCGAGAGCGAGCTTTCCGCCTAGACTGATAAGGAGGCGATGCTGACGTCCGGCTACCACGAGATCGAGGACATTGTCAATGGTAAGTCTCTTTCATTTCTTCGGGCTTCCGACTATGTGTCAGGCCGACTTCTGATTTTTCGACTTTCTTCTTTTTTGTTTTGGCAGACTTCTTTCCCGGTCATTCACAGGCAGTCCCCCTAGCCATCAAGGCTGCTCGAGAGGCGCGAAGGGTGAAGGGTGAGGAGATCGCCGCTAATGCCCCCCGAACCATCGACGAGCATCTCCTGAGCATTGAAGCCCGTCTTCGTCCGGCTCACAGGCTGCTACGCCAGCTTCAGCGTGCCGGCGCCTAGGCGGTTGCGGCCCTGTGGCCAGATATGCCGGCTCCGCGCACCGCCAGTCAGACTGCCGACTAGCTGGAGGTCGCCGCTGGCCGTCTTGAGGCTTGGAAGGGCTCCTCGGCCGGGGCACGCCGGCCTTGAGTTAAATCAAGGCGTGGTATCCGGGCTGGGCGTGGACCGTCGGCCGCGTTCGATCGAGCCCAGCCCGGTGGAGGCCATGGAGGGCGCCCTTGTCGAGCGCGCGGCGGCCATCGCCGAGTACACGGACACCAATGTCTTTGTGCCCGAGCGGTTTGAAGGTGGCGAGGAAGTGCTGGCGGACTGGTTCGGCATGAACCTGGAGTATGGCGAAGACTCGGCGGAGGTGATCGACTCCAGCGCCGAGGAGGAGGACGAGGCGGAGGACGGAGGCGAGGCGGAGGTGCCAGAAGACGGAGCAGGCGGCCAGCCTCAGCTCGATCGTGCCTCCAGTAACGAGCCGCGTAGAGACAAGGCGACTGCCGCCGGAGCCGACCAAGCCGAGACCGCCCAGCCAACTGCCCCGGCGCCTGACACCGGCGTCTCCTCCGATCCTCCGGCCCCGGAGGCCGCTCCTAGGCTGGTTTTTCCGCCTCTGTTTATCTGTCTTTAGTAATCTTTTGAAAACTTGTTAGGTTCGAACAATTCCACCCGCGGGGTGTATCCTGAACTTCTATTCGAAAATTCGGCCAAGGGCCTATGTACATGTTTATCTGATTTCCGCCTTCCCTTGCTTATTACTCCTTAGGCTTTTTCCTTTGCCGTCTTCCTTTAGTTGCTGCCTTGCCGGCTGGACAGCCGCTCTGCAGACTGTCGCTAGGTCAAGTGCTTGGCTACTTCGGGAAGGCAAGTACTTGGCCGTTTAGAGTTTCTTTTAGCAAGTCAGCTAGAAAGCAACAGGCCGACTATCCAAGAGTCAGCCGTCTTTGATAAAAGCTAAGACGGCGAGCTGACTACTCATGAGTCGGCTCTGCAGAAAGGGGCTGAGAGCCGGCTTGAGCTATGCATACGCTTTAGGTCCTTAGCCATTTTTTGGTGTGTGCGCTCGCTCTTGCTTGTTCTCTGCCTACCAACAGTCGCTCTGCGAGCTGTGGGTTTCGACAGGAGATAGCTTGAGCGCAACACACTACTTGTCTGACTACAGGAAGCATTTCATAGTGCAAGACGGCAAGTACCCGGGCCGACTAGTCGGACCCAGTGCCAATCGGTATGATAAAAAGAGTAGCATTTTCGGAAGCGTGATTCTTATCATACAGATAACAAAAAGGTAGTCCCCGAGCTCGTCTCGGGGGGCCCAAGGTCTTAGTACTTTAATACAGAGGGGGTAGTGCGATGCATACTGCATCAACTGTAAAATCTTCGAAGAATATTTGCATTCCACGGGCGTTCTGTTTCTTTGCCGGAGTCGTCCCTCTTGCGTGCTCGGGGCTTCTGAGCGTCGATCAGGTAGTAGGCGTCGTTCCCTAGCACCTTGCTGATGATGAAGGGGCCTTCCCAAGGTGCCGACAGCTTGTGCTGGCCGGCTGTTCTCTGAATCAGCCGGAGCACAAGGTCGCCTTCTTGAAATGATCTTGGCTTGACCTTTCGGTTGTAGTACCGGCGCAGACTCTGCTGGTAGATGCTGGACCGGCTGAGTGCCAACAGCCGGCCCTCTTCCAGCAGGTCAACGCCGTGTTGGCGTGCTTCTTGAGCTTCCTCTTTGGTGTACATGGCGACTCGTGGAGAGTCGAACTCTATATCCGTCGGGATGACGGCCTCGGCACCGTAGACGAAGAAGAAAGGCGTAAAGCCGGTTGACTTGTTCGGTGTCATGCGCAGACTCCAGAGGACGGCTGGTAGCTCCTCAGCCCAACAGCCAGCCGAATGCTTGAGTGGTTCGACCAGTCGAGGCTTGATGCCGGACAGGATGAGGCCGTTTGCTCGTTCCACCTGGCCGTTTGACTGCGGATGGGCAACGGACGCTAAGTCCAGTCGGATGCCCTGCGTCGCGCAAAAACAGGCCAAGGCGCCTTTGGCAAATTTTGTGCCATTGTCGGTGATGATGCTGTGTGGTATGCCATACCGCACCATGATGTCAGTGATGAAAGTCACTGCAGTCAGCCCGTTCAACTTCTTGATGGGCTTTGCTTCTATCCACTTGGTGAACTTGTCCACCGCGACAAGCAGATGAGTTAGGCCGCCTCGGGCCATCTTGAATGGTCCCACCATGTCCAGGCCCCAAACTGCGAAGGGCCAGGTGATGGGGATTGTCTTCAGCGCGGAAGCTGGCTGAAGTGGCTTAAAACGAAAAATCTGGCAACCCTTGCACTTTTGGACTAATTCTTTAGCCTCTTCCAGGGCTGTCGGCCAAAAGAAACCGTGCCGAAAAGCTTTAGCGACGAGTGCCCTTGAAGCCGCATGGTGGCCGCAGTCACCCTGATGAATGTCTCTGAGGATTGCTTGGCCTTGCTCTGGCTCTACACAGCGCTGGTACACACCAGTGATGCTGCGCCTGACTAGTTCTCTGTTGGCTATGGTGTAAGCTGCTGCTCGGCGTTGCACTTGCCGAGCCAGGATCTCATCTGTCGGCAGCTCTCTGTTCACTAGAAACTTGAGGATGGGTTGTGCCCATGAGGGTGCAGCTATCTCTTCAACTGCTACCACAGCGACTTGGACAAGGGTGGCCGGGCTGGGAGGCGGTGGGCTGGAGTCCGCGGCCGCTTGCTGGATTGATGGAGTCGCTGGGCCGACTGGCGCAGTCCCCGAGCCGACTGGCGCGGTCCTCGGGCCGGGTTCTGAAGTCCCCGGGACGGCCTCGACTGTGATTTTCTTGGGGCCGTCTGTTGGGGCTCTGGAGTCGGATCCAACTTCTTGTGGAGGAGCCGGCACAAAGATGGAGTCTGACTCTGGTGAAGGTTTGATAGACGGCTTGAGGAGGCGCTGAAGAGCGACGCCGGAAGGTATTGCTTGGCGGGTAGAGCCAACTCGTGCCAAGGCATCTGCTTGATCGTTGTCGTTCCTTGCTACGTGAAGGAACTCACACCCTTCAAAGTATCCACTGAGTTGCTGCACCAGGAAACGGTAGCTCGCCATGTTCGCGTCCTTGGCATCCCAGTCGCCAGATGACCGCAGGACCACCAAGTCGGAGTCGCCATAGCACAGGATCCGGCGAATGCCGAGCTCTTTGGCAAGCCGAAGCCCGTGAATGAGCGCCTCGTATTCAGCGACGTTATTGGAGGCGGCGAAGTGGATTTGCAGCACATACTTGAGCTTATCTCCCTTGGGGGAAGTAAGGATGACACCGGCTCCAAGGCCGGTGCGCATCTTGGAGTGTGGGTTACCCCGACTCATAAGTCGTGATCACCGAATGCACGTGTACAGTGATCCCAGAGATCAATGCTCACTGAACACACAGAAGCTGAATAACAAGAGTCTTACATCCATAGATACCGTTTTACACAAGTAGGACCATTATGGTCGACTCTTGAGTATAACATCGCAGCGGAAATCTTCGTCAATAACTTGGACCCATGCCATCTGCCTTAACCCTACAGGCATTCTGACTGGAAGCCTCCTAGCTCGCATGTTCGTCACCGAAGTGTTCTTCATCACATCCTGTTCTTTCATGCCTGGCCAATAAAATAACTAGTGGCAAGCCAATGAGTACTTTGAATGTACTCGCAAGCAACCCATGTTTTGGTTCAAGATACAACAATGCATGACATAGGTACATTTTTGCAGAAAGCTAGTTTTGAGTGCAATGATATGTTCAACAACTTGTATAGCATGCATCAAGAGGATTCAAGTAACCATGAGGACAGGTTACAGATATCAACATAAATAGAGTGGGCACCAACCCAACTCAATCATGTCAAGTCCCTTGACTTGACCCAAGTAGTTCTCTCCACTCATCCATACATACTCACCAGGTTTCGTAAACACATGGACGTAGCCCAAGAGCAGTTACCGAGCTGTCCTTGACCGTGGACACGGCTATTCGAATAGTTTTACACTCTGCAGAGGTTGCACACTGTACCCACAAGATCCGGGGAACTTCCGTGTCAGCCACGACCCGCGGTACCTCAAGTATCCGGGGTAAGCACCCGATGACTACCTTTCCCTAGACGACACTAACATGGAGTCGACTCGATTGGCAGTGACCCCCGTGCCCAACATTTCACATAAAATTTTCGTGGATCCTTGCTCCCATATTTATCACATACCACCGCACGGGTACCAGCGGTGTGTCCGGTGCCCCATAAAATGGTCATGGCCGCCCTACAGCACGACCCGTCCAGAGAGAGTGCACCAACAACTCTCCCGTCACTAGTAATGCAGGCCCCAAGCCAGTATCGGTCTAGGTACTCAATAATGCCCTTTCCCATATAAGGTTAGAGTGGTTGCGCATGTAAGGTTGGAATAACGGTCGCAACTTCGACCAATCCGTTTTGAAAACAACACACACTTTCCTCGGTACACCACTTCGTCATCAAGTGGTTACCCATCTCATCATGTCCCTAGGGCATAAGTGGCACCCGACGGGGTTTTCGAAAAGTCCTTTGAAAAATACTTTGCCTCCTTCATCATGCACATACCTGTCCCTTTTTGCGTAGCTTCTACTTTAGCATCCTATCTACTCCCACCGGCATAACCCTCATAAGAAGGTAGGGCCATGCACAATGCAAGTATCAATGAGGAAGTAACTGAGGCAACCAACCCACGTGGTTCACCATCTCATCATGATTCCGATGCAACAATAATAAAGAGCTATATGACATGCATAAAAAGGGTTTCATAGACATGGTCAAAGGGCTGCTTGCCTGTTGTAACAAAGTCTTCGAGGTCTTCAAATATCTCTGGTCCAACTCCGAGCATTCCGCCTACTTCGTCAACTATCGTTGAAAGCAACCATAATAAGCAACACAACAAGGCAGGAAATAAAAGTGCTCTAAAAATGTGAGTTGGACTTTTCTAGGATACCTCTGGTCATATGAGGAATGACCAAGGAGATTTCATTGGAAGTGGATCAATGGATATTTCTAAACATTTCAATATGATGGAGTCAAGGGATTAATGGATTCGCAAGAAGTGTACAGAAACATTATTTTCAAAAATGAGCAGAGGCACCTATTTGGCAAAGCATGAATTTAGAAGCATCTAGGATTTGGTTTCACTGGATTTGGAGTTCAAATGAATTTCCTATGAATTTGCAAAGTTGACAAACATGAAGAAATGGCTCATTATTTTGTGGGGCACAGAAGGTATTAAGAAAAATGTTCATAAACTAAGTTATGAACTTAGAAGCATCTAGGAATTTGAATCATGGCATTTGGATCAATTTTGAGCCCTCTGTGATTTTCTAAAGTTTATCACAGAAAATGGAAAAGTAGTATTTGCTAATTATTTGTGAAAGAAATATTTCTGTAGAAATGTGCAAGTTGCACACTGTGCTAGAGAATGAATTCATGAACTAGTAGAAATTTGAATCATCAAATTTGGACATGAAATGAATGAACTATGGATTTTTGAAACTCACTGGAAAAGAATAAAAAGAAATATAAGGCATTACCCTTATCCGGCGCACCGGCGAGAGATAGCGATGGGCGGCCCGATGGCTCAGCTGCTACCGGGCGACAGGGGTGACGTCAAGACGGTGAAGTGCGCCGCAGGGAGGCGGATCTGGCCGAAACCGTTTCCACTTAACGACGGGGCCCGCCCACTGGGTCGCTGACGAGCGAGGCCCGCTTGTCGGGTTCGTCCCAAACCTCCCGCTCGAACAGAGCAGAGGCAGGGGCGGCGTCGACGGCGGCTTGCCGGTGCTACAGGCCACCGTTTTCGGTGGTCCGGCCACCGGCGTGCTCAGCGGAGAGAGACGATCCTGGGAGGCCCCACCACGGGCGCCTGCGTCACCGAATGGGAGCAGGTCCTTGACCGCGGCGGACGGCGGCGTCGGGCGAGATGGGTTGTGGGGTTGTGGGGTGCTACAGGAAGAGGTAAAGGGCGGAGGAGCCTCGCCGGCGTGCGTTGGCTCCATTGGTGTCCGAAGGAGGGGAGGGGAGGCTTCGGTTTGCAGGAATTTGGGCGGAGCCCGACGGCGGCACTCCGACCATGGAGGGAGCAGGAGGGCACGAGAGGAGGTGCAGGTTGGTCCAGAGGATGCTCAGGAGGGAAAGAGGGCCAAAGGAGTATAGAGGGGGCTCGGGGAGTCCTTTAAATAGGCGAACGGCGGGGTGCCGTGGACTCGTGCGCCGGTGGGGCTCGTCGCTGCAGGGCTCGGGGGAAGAGGGCGTGGTGTCTGGGGTGTTCCTGGACGTCGACTACGTCGGGAGGGATAGAGAGAGGAGTGGGAGAGGTCGAGAGGCAGCGTGAGCCGCACCATTAGCCTTCAGGCGGCCTCTGTTTGCTAGCGCGGAGGCGCGGGGAGGAGGAGAGAAGAGAGGGCCAGCCGCGTAGCGTGTTGCGGACGCCGAGGCGCATCGGCAGGCGCGCGGGGGAGGCTCGAGGTGGTCGGGAGCGCCGGGTCAACAGTCGGGAGAATGCTGACGTGCTCCAGAGCGCGCAAATGGCCGGCACCCGCGGCTTTTCTCGCGTCCTCACGCGCCCACTTGCGTCTGGGGGCTCTGGGAGGGAGTAAACAAAGTGGAAATGGCATTGGATGCCTTGGGGAACCAGTAGAGGAGAGGTGGGGTTGAGAGAGAGAGGGAAAACTGCTGTCCAGGGAAGAAAAATGGAGTTCTCCCCCCTCCATCATTGCTTCCTTGGGCATGAAAGCGTCCAGGGGTTAGAGGAGGACCAGATGAGGCTGTGGGAAAAAGCTCAGCTCATGGAGATGTGTGGAAATGACTAAAACAAGCATTTTAAATTTGTGCCAGAAGGTGTTTGATGGTGGTTTGGGCAAGCAAATGGATTCCAATTGATATAAAGATTAACAGGATCAAGTGTCATATGGAAATGGGGTTGATCACCAAGTTGGAGCTCATTTGGAGGAAGTTGACAATGCAACTTTGGTAAACCCTAGAAATTAGCAGAAATGGTTTTACCAAGATTTAGTCATGCAAATCAATTCTCCTTGATGAACCACTTGGTGTAGTGTCATCATTTGGTCATGTGATCATGCTCACAAAAGTTGGAATCAAGGAGAGAAAGTTGGTAATGTAGAGTTGTTCAAATTTGGTTCTGGACAGGAAGGGTTTTGGGGCACTTTGATCAAGTTAACTTGTTCTCCAACTTGTGCCACCTGGTATAGATGAATAATTAGACCATTTGAGCATGTTCACAAGGTTTGAGAACATTTGGACATGTTTGGCAATGTAAAGTTGCTCAAACTTCAAAATGGACAGAAATGGTTTTGAGGGGATTTCATGGAGTTATACTATTCTCCATGACATGATACTTGCCAAGATCATCAAACATGTCATATGTGACATGCTAGAATTTTCTTGGAATTTTTGGAGAATATTTCCTTTGTAAATATTTCAAAAGCTTGAAATATCTAAAAAGGGTTTTTGAGGGATTTGACCAATATTTTGAACATGACCATGTGTTGAAACTCTTATATATGGACAATATATATCCACTGAGTTTCCCTGATTTTTGTCAAATATTTTTAAAACAATAAAATAATTTTCCCTATTAAAGACCATTTCTGGCCTTAAGAAAAAGCTTTTAAATAAAATAGGAAAATAACTTTTAAAATTATATTTTTGTGGTTTCTGGGTATCCTATATCTAATAGGAGTCAAATATATTTTTGGAAATATTTTTACTGCCCTTAATTAAGTACTTGCAGTGTAAACTTTAATTTAGGGGTTTTTGAAAAACTAGTTTTAGAAAATACTTTTTGGCCAAATTAATTTTACAAGAAATTATTTTTATGTCCTATACACATGGCATGATCATTGGGAAAGGTTTTTGGAGCAAGGAGATGAAGTATAGGAGTTGCAGGATATATTTGATTTTTAGAGCACTTGCAAACAGCAGACAAACATTCAATCAAAGCAAAGACAAAATACTCAAAAGTTTTTGTCGAACCACATTTTAGCATGATTTAGTGACTTAAGTGTTGTGGCATGAAAATCAGGGTGTGACATGGAGCCGTCGAAATGCATCCGCCAATGGGTGGAGTCAGGCGCTGGCGGCAGGTACTGGGTCTCGGCCCAATTGACGAGGAAGTCGGCCGGCGCCTGTGACTTGATGGAGGTGCGGGGCTGGTAGTGGATGGTGTAAGGAGCTAGATCTATAGCCCATTTGGCCACTCGGCCGGAGGCATCTCGGCTTCCAATGATCTCGGCCAGTGGAGCCGTGCAGACCACAGTGATTGGATGTTCTTGAAAGTAAGGCTTCAGCTTCTTGGCGGCAAAATGCACACCGTAGCACATCTTCTGGTAGTGAGGGTAGTTCTGCTTGGAGGTCGACAATACCTCGCTCAGGTAATATACCGGTCTTTGGACAGGGAGCGCCTTGCCTTCCTCTTAGTGTTCGACTACAATGACTGTGCTGACTACTCGGCTGCTGGCGGCAATGTATAGGAGCATGGGCACTTTTGGAGTCGGAGCCGCCAGCACAGGGGGAGTAGTCAACATCTTCTTCAGTTGGAGAAAGGCCTCATCCACCTTGTGATTCCACTCAAAAAAGGTGGTCTTCTTCATCAATTGATACAAGGGCAGGGCTTTCTCGCCCAGCCGACTGATGAATCGGCTGATGGACGCCAAACAGCCAGTGAACTTCTGTACGTCTAACAGTCGGCTGGGTACCTCCATTCTCTCGATGGCCTTATCTTCACAGGGTTGCACTCGATGCCGCGTTCGGAGACCAGGAAGCCGAGGAGCTGGCCGACTGGTACTCCAAAAACACACTTTTCTGGGTTGAGCTTGATCTGGAATCGGCGCAGGTTCTCAAAAATCTCCTTGAGGTCTTCTAGCAGCGTCCCACGCTTCTCCGTCTTCACCACCACATCATCCACGTAAACGTGGGCATTCCTGCCGAGTTGCTTGAGGAGGCATTTCTGCATGCAACGCTGAAAGGTGGCGCCGGCATTCCTCAAGCCAAACCTCATCGTCAGGTAGCAGAAGGCTCCAAATGGCGTGATGAAGGCGGTCTTTAGTCTGTCTGCCGGGTTCAGCTTGATCTGGTGATAGCGTGAATATGCATCTAAGAAACTCAGCAGCTCGCATCCGGCTGTAGAGTCTATCACCTGATCGATTCTTGGTAGGGCAAACGGATCCTTTGGGCAGGCCTTGTTGAGGCTTGTGTAGTCAATACACATCCGCCACTGTTTGTTCTTCTTCAACACCAGAACTGGGTTAGCTAGCTACTCTGGGAAAAACACTTCCATGATGAAGCCGGATGCTAGGAGCCGGGCTATCTCTTCTCCAACAACTCTTCTTTTCTCTTCTGACAGGCGGCGTAAGGGCTGCCTGATGGGTTTCACATCTGGTATGACGTGTAACTTGTGCTCGGCGAGTTCTGTCGGGACACCAGGCATGTCCTTGGGAGACCATGCGAAGATGTCGCGATTCTCACGGAGGAAATCAACGAGCTCGCCTTCCTATTTGCGGTCAAGGCCTGTGCCCATGACAGCGTACCTCTCTAGGTGCTCCGGGTCCAAGGGTATCTTCTTGTTCTCTTTGGCCGGCTTGAATGATCCTTCTGCTTCCGACTCCTTAGGGTCGGGCGATAGCTCAGGTTGCTTTCCTGCCATCACCATGACCCGGTCAACGAGCCGCTTCTCAGCCGCGATCACCAGGGACTCGGCCAGCCGACTGCTCTCGGCCGCGCAGGCGGACGACTTTCGGTAGTCGCCGGCTACGGTCAGAATCCCCTTGGAACTCGGCATCTTCATCTTGAGGTAGGCATAGTGAGGGACCGCCATAAACTTGGCCAGAGCAGGTCGGCCAAGCAGGGCGTGGTATGGGCTTTCCAAGTCCACTACTTCAAACCAGACCGGCTCTCGGCGGAAATGATCTTTGTCTCCGAAGAGGACGTCTATCAGGATCTTGCCGATTGGCGAACAGGAAAGGCCGGGTACAATCCCATGGAACACAGTCCGGCTGCTCTGCAGCTGTCTTCGCTTTATTCCTAGCTTCTCCATGGTGTCCTTGTACAGGATGTTGATGCTGCTGCCTCTGTCTATCAGAACTCGCGAGAAGCGGGTGGCCCGCCTGTCAGTGCCCAGGGTGGCACCTAGGACTAGGGCATAGGAACCTGGATTCAGCATCACCTTTGGGTGATCCGCCCTACTCCAACTGATAGGCTTTTCGGACCAATGCATGAACTTTGGAGTGTCTGTTGCCACTGCATTTACTTCTTGCTGCTGTTGGCGCCTGCTGCGCCGATCATCTGCCACACTGGTGAACACCACATAGGCTCCATGCTCTTCTGGGAACTCGTCTTACACCGCGCCAACTGGCCGAGCAGTCGGCTGCTGGGGCGGCGGCGGAGGCGGCGGCCCAGCAGGCGGCGGGGTAGTGAGGCCGTCTCCCTTGGCGATTCTGGTGAGCCAGTGGCACTTTCTCGTGGTGTAGTTTGACGGCTTCGCACCACTGTGGAACTTGCAAGGACCATCCAAAGTCTGCTCATAAGAGAAGGTCGGCAACCAATTGGATTTGCCGCCCCTCTGCCGATCGGCCGAAGGCTGCCCCTCCGGCTGTTGATCTTCAACTGCCGCGACCTGCCGACTGTTGGAAGTTGGATGTTGGGCCTTGCGTTTGTTGTCGTTCTGCTGTTGTCGCCGACTGGTGTCTCCAGCCGGAGTTCTGGGAGCCTGAGGAGTCACCTTGCCACCCGCATTGACTTGAATCTCCATCTTCATGGACGAGTCGGCTGTGGCGTACTTGTCTGCTATGACTAGCAGTTCGTCGAGGGTTTCTGGCTCATCGCAGAGGAGCCTGTGCTTGAGGAGGGTGCCCTCTCGGCACCCGGCAGTCAAGTACTCGATAGCCTGCACCTCGTGCACTCCCTCGCAGGAGTTCCGAAGCTCGCCCCAGCGCGTGAGGTAGTCGCGTGTTGATTCATCGGGGCCTTGTACGCACAAGGAAAGCTGGCGCGGCTTGGGAGGTCGCGTGTATGTGCTCGTGAAGTTGCGGATGAAGGCTTCAGTGAAGTCGACCCAGCTATTGATGCTGCGGGGCTTCAAACTGTTCAACCATGTCCCGGCCGTGCCCTGGAGCATGAGAGGAACGTACTTCACGCCAACTCACTTGTTGCCGTTCGCTATGCTGACGGCTGTGGAGTAGTCTATCAGCCAGTCCTCCGTCTTCACGGAGCCGGTATACTTGGGCGTGTCTCGGGGGAGCGTGAACCCTTTGGGGAAGGACTCGTCTCTGATGCGGGGCCCGAAGCAAGGCGGACCTAGCTCGTCTTCCTCTTCCAGCGCCAGGGATCGGTGGAGTCGGTCGATCCGATGGCGGGCGTCGTTCTCTCCGACTCCCTCTCGGCGGCCAAGGCGGCCTCCAAGAGTCGGATGCTCAACAGGCGGCGGGGAAACTCGCCGCTCTCTTCTGGGTGGGGGAGGCAGGTAGTCGTCCCGCCCCTCTACTGCTCTCGGGCGGCCGTCTTGGTCGCGCTCTATGGTGATGTGAGTCCGACTGTGACTGACAGCCGGCTCCTTCTCTTTCCTTCCGTCGACTCCGCCAGTCGGCGTCCGAGAGGTCGCGCCTTGATCTCGGCGGGGAGGCAGGTCGTTGTTCTGTTGCCGTTGCGCATCCGCGCGGCCGCCGGCCGCGTTCGGCACGACAACCGCGTCAAGGAGCTGCCGGACCCACTCCGTCATCACGCGGAGCTCTTCGCCCTCGAAGTTCTTCAGCTCGTCAGTCACCGCTTGGGCGGTGCGGATGTTCTCTGCTGGGGTGGCGTATACGGGGCGTTTCGCCCCAAGCAAGTAGGCGATGGCCGCGCCGCGCTGCCGGACCACATCTAGACGGCTCGGCCCAGTCGGAGCCGGCGAGCCGCCTACGGCGTGATCCATATCGCGCTGGTATGCCTCTGACAAGCGCCTCATGCTTGCCAGCTTCTTGGCGCCTTAGATGATCTGAAGGCGGCGTGTCTCCAGCGTCTCGGAGTCTGCGTCCTCTGGAATGGGCATAGTGAGGTCTTGCAGGGCCGCATGAAGCGGGTCCTGGGCTTCTTCGCCGGAGCGCTCGTCATGGCTCATGACGAGCACCTCTGTGACGGCGCTTCCGCCGCTCTCCTCATACGGAAGCGGCTCGTCATAGACCACCACGTTGGTGGGGAAAGTGTCGAGCGACACGGCGTTGGAATCGACCTGCATCGGGTCAGTGGAGCCTACCGACTCCAAGTCCACGGCGGGCTCGCCGGTGACGTGGAGTTGATGGAGGAGGCCCGCGAGAAGGCTCTTGGGGCCACCCGTGCCTGCGTCGGATGCAGGCTCGTCAGAGAGGCGCACCTCGCCGATAAGTTCGGCAAGGCTGCTCGCCGCATAGGTGGCTTCAGCGCCGCGCAGCACGTCGATGCGGATTCCATCTGGCGAGCCTGGCTGGCTGCGCTCGCCAGGGAGGAAGAGGGTTCCCGTCCAGAACAGATCTCCGGACGACGGTGCACCTCGCCCCACGGTGGGCGCCAAATGTCGGGGGTTGGGTGAGACATATGCCAAAGGATGGCTTATCATGGTGGGGGCGAGTAGAACGTCGCCGGTGCCTGGAAACGGGATGAGGTGAAGGCATGCACACCGGTGAATCTTACCTAGCTTCGGGGCTCTACGGGGAGATAACACCCCTACTGCTGCTCTCGGGGTCTCTGCATGATCACTAAAGCAAAGCGACTACAATGGCGCTCCTCGAGCTGTATCGGGAGGCAGGAGAGAGCAAGGCTAGTTCTCTCCTCCCTAAGCTATCTGGTCTATCTCTCTCAACGTCCGAACCCTTTGCATGGGCGCCCCGGGGGGTTTATATAGGCCTACCCCCCGGGGGTACAATGGTAATCCGGCTGGGCGCGCCTTCGGCCGTCGATCTCACACCGCCGTCCTTCCGCCCGGCTTCGGGCCCGCCGATTGGTGGGTCAGCAGACAAACGACACTATGCGCACTCGATGATGCGAGGCTCGGTCATCTGGTTGTGCAGCAGTGCCGCCGTCTATCGGGCGGTCACTGTCGCCATTCCCCATCTTATCTGGTTAATGGCTCATGGGGCCCTGGGGAGGATCCGGCCAACTCCGAGGAGGCCGACTCCCACAGGGCCGTCTTCGGGCACTCGGGCCGCCCTCGGCCCACCCACTAACAGTGCCGCGCCTCGCCGGAGATCTTCCAGCGATACGGCTCACTGTAGCCATGCCGGTCCTTCGTAAGCGGGGGGGAACGGCCACGTCCCGACCGTACCTCGCATCAGGCCTTGGGAAGAGTCATGGGCCGACTCCCATAGTCGGCCTTTCTGAAGGACGCCAGCTCGGAGTCGGCTTGTCTTGGAGTCGCCGTCTTGGACTCGGCTTGTCTTGGAGTCGCCGCGTAGGAGTCGGCTTGAGGGGCGCGGTCTGCCCCGATGTCTTGAAAGATCCTGGGACCTAGGTTAGCCTACCCGTGGCCTATTACTCCGACACTAACCAAACAGGACAGCATGACACAATTTCACAAATATGATGCCTAACTAAACAGGATAGCATGAGACAGTTTTAGATATATGATGGATAACTTAACATGATATAATGGCATATTTCAACATATGATGAGTACCTAAACAGGATGACATGACAAAACTATATGATGTCTTTCTAAAATAGGTTGGTATGAAATAATTCACATACATGTCGTCTAAGTATACAAGATGGCATGATATAATTGACATAATTGATTCATATACTAAGTAGCTGGCACTCGCATGTATGATCTCTAAACTAAGCAGATAGAATTCAATATTGTGCATATGATGTCTAAACTAAGCAATGCAAGACACCATATGCGTCATATGAGAAATATAAACATTGCAACTTAGAGCATACACCTCAGGTGGGATATAGGATTGGTCATCTATCTCTGAATCCTCCTCTGAGGAGCTCCCTGTAACCATCAAGATATATGCTTCAATAGGTACCATTGCCTGCTCTAAAGACCTTGTTTTCACTCCAGATTTTTCCATAACCGGCTCAAATGGCTGATACACATGAAGAGTAGTTCAATATACACAGATTGTCGACAAATGGACTACGTAATGAAATAAAAGATGTCATGAGATAATTCGCATATATGATGCCTGGCTCCATGGCGGTGCACAATTCACATATATGATAACTGGCTGAAAAACATGGCATTGCATAATTCACATATCTGATATAGAAAGAAAATAGGAGCCATTCACACAAAGCATGTCTAATCTAAGCAGATGGCATGGCAATGCAAGACACCATATGCATGATATGAGCAATATAACCCAGCCAAGTTAGAGCATGCACCTCCGGGGGGAATACGACTGGTCATCTGTCTCTGAATCCACCTCTGAGGAGCTATCTGTAACCAGCAAGAAATCTGGATCGACAGGTAGCACTGACTACTCAGAAGACCTTGTTTTCACTCCAGATTTTCCCATGACCGACTCAAATGGCTGATGCACAGGAAGAGTCTATGAATGTATAAACATTGTTGACAAATGGAATGCATTATGGAAAAAAATATGGCACGATACAATTCACATATACGATTACTGGCTAAAGAGAATGGCATTGCATGATTCACGTATATGATGCCTGGCTAAAGAAGACGACATTGCATAATTCCCATATACTCCCTCCATTCCTAAATATTTATCTTTTTAGAGATTTCAAATGGACTACCACATACGGATGTATATAGACATATTTTAGATTGTAGATTCACTCATCTCTAAAAAGACAAATATTTAGGAATGGTGGGAGTATGATATAGAAACCAAATAGGTGACATTCACACAAAGCAAATCTAAACTAAGCTGATGACATATGAGATGTATAATGTAAGCAATGCAAGGCGCCATATGCATGATATGACCAACATCAGCATGCCAGGTTAGGGCAAACACCTTAGGTGGTTAACAGGCGTGGTTGGCTCCTTCTGAATCTCCATCTGAACAGTTATCTTCCTCTGGAATACAATATGGAAATGCAGGAGGGGGGCCACTTCGCCCACCATGGAGCGGCGTCTGCATGACATTATATTCCCACGCAACGGTCTTCTCTTTTTCTCTACATGTTCAGTACGATTTTGTACAATATCAGACATGCATAATAAAAAAATAGTTAGATTTTGTAAGGCCAAAGGGGTGCATGCAAAAATCAAGACTGATGGTAGCAAGCAGTGGATGGATCCAAAACTAATGATAGCGGGTAGATTATAGCTTTAGTTTAAAAAGATAGACAATGGATCATCTATTGTTTGTTGCCCACCCAACATGAACCACATAGAAGACCCCGGATGAACCGGATAGTAGAGCGGATACTATTCGTTCTGGCTCGATATGACACCCATGGGCAATTCAAAACTCAAGATTGAACGATAAAGTAGCAGGTAATAATAACCGATGTATAACGTAAGAAAACATGAAAGACTGCGACCTCTCTTCCGGAACTGTGTAGTCCTCAGGTTCATCTGCTCAGTTGATGATGGTAATGCAGTTGGCGTGGCTGCCGGCAACGGGGAAGATGATCTGAGGCGGCGAAAGAAACTCTGTAGGGGGATCTCTGCTGTAGTGAACGCTTCTTTCGACGGTGCACCTCAGGTGGGGTGGATGACGGCACGGCAGGAGCAGGACATGACACACATAGTTTTCTTTGACGCCTATCTGAAAATGAAGTAAATATGTAAGGGTTCCTTAGAATTGCAGGATTCTATAAACACAAGGACCGAAAATACACAGGAATAGGATAGGAATGCACGTGTAAAACAGAGCATTTGGAAACATAGGATTTCAGTCAACCTGGGTGTTTGGCTCACATGAATTGGAAGAAAATAAACACATGAATGGAGAAACAAAATGATGCGACGAGTGTACAACCTCTTTGGCATAGCCTTGTGGACCTCATCATCAGTGGGTTGGACATGGAGGATGGTGATGATGCTGGTGTGACTATCAGAGGCGGGGAAGAAGATCCGAGGCCTCTGGAAACGGCGTCGAGGGTACTGCTCCGCTGTGATGGACGGTTCCATCGTTGGAGGAGCTCCGCTAAGGTGTACGGCAACGAGGCTGAAGCATGACAAGATAGACAACATTAATCTGAAGTGGGACCCTAATATCATCTGCAATAGATGATGTAAAATACATCACCAAAAAGTGCTAGATGTAAAATGCATCAGTCGCGCCACGGCCGCTCCGACAGATGCTGTAAGTACTAGTCACTCTAAACTTAACTGAAGAAAATGAACTTTACAGTCGAAACTGAATTTTACTGTCGAAACTGACTGAACTAGTAACCGAGCATTGCAATAGATGTTTAGGGCATTCGAGCACTAGTAGAAGAGAAGCAGTGATCTAAATCAGTAGATGCTCGAGCAAGGAATGCACTAGCAGACAGCAAGTCGTGCTGTAGCACCGCGAGCGAGTGCTAAAGCAGCAACTCCTGTAGCTGCCGGAGACCGTGCAACAACAGCAGTAGCAGCGAAGCGAGAGCAAGAGCAGAGCAGCAGCACGAACGAAACCAGGAGCAGTGCAGCAGCGCGATCGACAACAAGAACAGAGCTACAACGCGAGAGAGGGCCGGAGCAGCTGCAGCTAGTGCCATTGTGGATGTCGCCGCCGAGAAAGCAACAACATGGGGGAGAGACGTTGTGGATGATATGGCCGGCGATGGCGCCATCGATGGAGACATGCCATGTCTGCTCAGTGTCGAGCACCGGCAGCCCCGTGAGATCGAATAAAAGATAAAATGCAGCGGTGAGTGCAGAACCTCCTTGGTGGTGCCGAGTTGGCCTCGGCTTGATCGCAGGAATTGGTGAGGTTGTTGCGGTTCCGGTGGGGTAGGTCAAGACGGTGCTGTGGGGATTGAGGTGGCGTGATAGACGAGGCGAACATCGGGGCAGCTCCTTGGAGGTGGAGGACGGGGCTGTTGATCCGTCGGGACGACGAGATCGACAACGGATCCTCATCTAGTGCGGTGGATGAGGGACGGCGAGCTGTTGCGGTGGATGACGTAGTCGGGGAAGAGTATCCGGCTGGGCGGCGGTCGGGAGGCCGACGGAGGAGCGTGGGGTTTCGCAGGTTTTGGCAGCCTCGGTGTATGAATGCGGGGGCGAACGGGGAGGGGGAAGCCAAGCTTAGGGGCGCGCTTGTCCGAAATGTAGGGTAAGTTACCAGCGTACCCCCACCGGTTTTGACACCGTGACTTGGAGCTTCATTTCTGGCTGAGGGGTAGAAGGGGGATTTCGTGTGTCTGGGCTGTGGGAACGATTTCGCATGAGGAGGGAGTTCTCGCGCGCGTCTAAATTTCGGGATAACAAGGCGCGGCGTGGGTTGAAGAAGCGGGAGTTTCAAAGAAGGTGAGAAAAAAGATACTCGAGCTTGAAAATTTCGGGATAACAAGGTGCGGATTCCTTGTTCGGCAGAACAAACTTAACGTGTAAAAAAACAATTCATACAAGACACAAGAGAATCATGTCCCCTTTTACTATATTGCTATAGATGCCATTGAAAAAACTACAAGAAAAATGTAAAAAAATTGGGAGAACAAGATTACCCTGCACAGTACCAAATCGATTCACACTTCCCTCAACAACAACAAAAAACAAATCAATTCCCACCAAAGAAAGAGTAATGTCCCTTTTTATATGATTACAGATGCCATGATCTCAAATTTCAATTTTTGAATCCACGTTATGTTGAATTCGAATATATCATTAGGTGACCTTGGGGTTTATAATTGATGTAGTCGTACATTTTGATCTTCCATCATATATGAACATTTTACTCCACCATGTGAACATATATATTGTCGTCTACCATATGGACTAAGTTTGAATCAATTTTCCTTATTTGAATACGATTGTTGTCAAGTTATACAATAATTTAACTATTATCTTGATAACAAAAAACATGCATATAGCAGTAATCATATTTCACTACGAACTACATGTACCATACGCTTTCCAATTCAAATATTTGTCTCCATTTTATGTTGAATTCAAATCATAGTACATTAGTGGTCTAGGTAGTGAGATGTTCGGGATAATCTAAACCCTGTTTTCATATGTATAATTTTTGGCTGAATTGATACAAGTTTTGGTATAAGCTTCTTGCAAAACCAGAGATTCTCTCAACAAGCCTCGTGGTTCCGAGAGGGAACGTGTCACCTTTGTGTGCGAAACGATATACGCTGCCTCCCCCCTAATTTTATTTTCAGAGGCAAAATAGAACTATATGTGTGCCCTGTTAAATTTTGGAATTATTTTGGGTTCATTTGGCCTTTTTATACATTAATTGAGTTTCTGGACTTTTAATGTGCATTATCTAAATATGAATTGCTTGCACATGCTCCGGTGCACCAAAGTGTTTTGAAAAATCATATGTGTGTCCTTGGTTGAATTTCTAGGTCCCATGGAAGAAATGAGAATGAAATTTAAACATCTAGGCATCATGACTCGACCGAGAACATCGAGAAACTTAGATTTTAAATTCATGTAAATCCAAAACTTGCCTGGAAATCATGAACCTTGGCATGGTGTCATGTCATGGCACTAACATGTTGTGGTAAAAAATTGGGCCGATTTGGAAGCTCGTGGTTGTAAGAGGGAACATGCCACCTTTGAGTGTGAAACGACATACGCTGCCCCCCCCTTGAGTTTCTTAACAAAGGCAACACATAACTACATTACAGCCCTATTAAATTTTGGAATTATTCCGGGTTCGTTTGTCGTTTTTTATACATTCATTGAGTTTCTAGTCATTCAATATGCACAAGTCAAATTTGAACTACAAGCACATGCTCTCATGCACCAAAGTTGGTTGAAAAATCACATTTGTGTCCTTGGGTGAATTTCTAGGTCCCATGCAAGAAATGAGAATAAAATTGAAATATCTGGGCATCGTGGCTCATCCGAGAACATTGAGAAACTTGGTTTTAAAATTCTGGTAAATCCAAAAACACGTCTGAAAATCATGAAACTTGGCATGGATGTCATGTCATGGTACTACCATGCTGTGGTAAGAAAATTGGCCGAATAGGAACAGATTTTCGTATAAGCTTCTTGCAAACCGAAGCTTCTCTCAAGAAGGCTCGTGGTTCTGAGAGGGAACGTGCCACCTTTGAGTGTGAAACGACATACACTGTCCCCCTTGAGTTTATTTAAAGGCAACATAGAACTACATGAGTGCCCTGTTAAATTTTGGAATTATTCCGGCTTCGTTTGGCCAAATTTACACATTAATTGAGTTTTTGGTCATTTAATGTGCATAATTTAAATTTGAACTACAACCACATGCTCCTGTGCACCAAAGTTGGTTGAAAAATCACATTTTGTCCTCGGGTGAATTTCTAGGTCCCACGCAAAAAATGAGAATAAAATTCAAACATCTGGGCATTGTGGCTTGGTCGAGAACATTGAGAAACTTGGTTTTAAAATCATAAAACTTGGCATGGTGTCATGTCATGTTAGTACCATGCCGTGGTAAAAAAAATTGGCCGAATAGGAACAAATTTTGGTATAAGCTTCTTGCAAATCGAAGCTTCTCTCAAGAAGGCTCATGGTTCTGAGAGGGAACGTGTCACCTTTGTGTGCATAATTCGAATTTGAAATACAAGCACATGTTCCAGTGCACCAAAGTTGGTTAAAAAATCACATGTGTGTCCTCGGGTAAATTTCTAGGTTCCATCCAAGAAATGGGAATGAAATTCAAAATTCTGGGCGTCGTGGCTGGGTTGGAAACATTGAGAAACTTAGTTTTTTAGTTCCTGTAAATCCAAAACATGCTTGATAATAATGAAACTTGGCTTGGTGCCATGACATGGCACCAACATGCTGTGGTAATTTGGCGGTCCGATTTGCGAAGGCGCACACATTAACAATCAACAAAGTCATTTTGGAACAAGTGTTGTCACATTACAATCGGAAACACAAGTATTATTGAAACCGTGGGTGTTCTACTTACTAGTACCATTTACGTGCCGCCATGCATCCCCATTTTTTTATTAGCTAGGAGGCGCCGTGCAGGGTAGCTATTTGAGTACGAGAGGCGTGCGATCAGACCCCTGCGAGTGCTTATCGGGAGGAGAGCCCTTTGACCTCCATTTGCCGTCCACCTCTCTCCCAAGGTCTCCATTAATGGCGCCCGAGCCTCTGTTTAATGGCGTGGCAATGTCTCACTCGACTGAGATTTAAGAGAGAAAAAAGAAAATCTGGAAGCACGAATCTTGATGTAAGATCCGACGGACCTATATAGCATCTACTGCGACTTATAGCATGACTGATGAATATATAAGGATGATTAATTTTTTTTATCAAAGAAGGGGTTGCCCCTTTCGATTTTCTTTACTGAAAACCACCACAATTAACAAGAAGTTCAGCACAACTCTAGCCTAACACGAAGGACTAAAAGCTACCAGATTGAAATCGCAACATCCCAAGAGGCCAACAAAGGCCAAACATCCGCGCTAGAACCCAACATTTCACAACCGACGACACAATCCACATCCTAAGCCGATTATTACATCAAAAGAAACCAGGAAACTGAAGGAAGCCCAGCAGCACCTAGAAGAACAGCAACGCCAGGGTCGCCACAGCAAGAGTTTTCTTCATTCCAGCCTCGCAACATTGATCTTCCACAGAAAGATAAGGACGATTAATTGTCTTACATAATTAGAAAGACAATTAAAAAATCCACATGCGGGTACGCCCAAAATACACAAGGGCAAAAGAAGGAGGAAGACAAGGATCTGGCTCGCTGATCTCTACTTTCTTCATGCGTTGCTGCAGGTCGCGGGAACTAGTCTCCGCGGCGAGTGGCGATGAGCTCTTTCGTGTCCTCAAGACACTACGTGAGAACATCCACGGATCCCTCCACCAGCCTTTGGCACTCGTTGCGGAGCATGTCATTCTCGTCCATAAATTTCTTGACGATGACGCCGGTCCTCTTCAACAAGGCACTGGTCTCCTCCTGCTGGTCTGCACTTCGGACAATCTTCTCCCTCAGCAGATCGCGCTCGGCCTGGAGCCTCTCATTTCCCTCCCTTAGTTGACGGATGATGCCCATAGCCTGTCCAAACGAGGCTTTCATGTCGGCCTGCAACCTCGCCCAGCCGGAGATCTGATCCATCTGGCTATGGACGATCGCATGCATGCGCAGAATACGATCGTCGCTTTGCCGCGAGAAATTTTCCCGAGCCACATGGCGCAGCGGGACATCTCTGCTGCATTCACGGCACGGCAGGACATCTCTGCTGCTTCTACGGCATGGCCGGACTAGTCTGCTGCATCGACAGCGCGGTGGGACCTCTGTGCTGCTACTTTCGCGCGGTGGGACATGTCGGTTGCTCTCGCAGCGAGGCGGGACATCTCTCGTGCTTCCGCTTCCATGCTCGCCTCTCCCTGGTGGCAATCTCTCGATCCAGAACTCACGTTGGCCATGGAAGACGCATGGGAAGGATGTTGAATGACTTATTTGTTTTTGTGGATAAGGAATTGAGGAGGAATGTGCAGTCATCTTGGCATACTAGTATTTATAACCGAGTACTAATACACTCCTAAGTGGGAAACCCTTTAGGTTGTGATTGGTGTGAACAGGTTTGCAATTCAATATAGCATGGTACTAATACGCTCCTAAGTGGGAAAGCGTTTAGGTTGTGATCGGTGTGAACAGGTTTGCAATTGAATATAGCATGGAGTAATTTGGAATGTGACGAGACGCAAGCTCAAAATTTATTGACAGTTCTAGTTTCGAAGTGCGGCACTATTCCCGAATGGAGTAGTTCTTTTTCTACTCCCTCCTTTCCGGTTTTATAGGGCTTATCTCAAAATTTTAGTTTTTCCATTTTATAAGGCTCAATTTGGTTGTTCCCCAACACATGTTCAGATTCCTAGGTGCATTAAATCACTGCATGCAAGTATTAAGAGAAAATTGACCAATGCATGTACTTTATGGATGCATGCATTGCAATTAATGCATTGATAAGCATACTCCCTCTCTCTCAGTTTATAGGGCATGCGCGTACCCCTAGGTTGTCAATTTGACCAACCTAATACAAGTCATGTATTACAAAAAATATACCAATATAAACTTTAGATGTTCTACTTTCAAAAAGTATAATTTTTGTGTTATATAGTTTATATTAGGGTGATAAAATTGGCAACCTAGGTATACGTGTAGGACTTGTAAACTGAGATGGAGGGAGTAATTTTTTGAGAAAAACAAGAGCATTAATTAGGTGCTTTTGCAAACTACAAAAAATATTCCACCACTCACCATCTTGGTTGGTGAGATTTTTGAATTAAGCCCTATAAACCGGAAAGGAGGGAGTACTGCTGTGTACGTGTAATAACTGGCACCGTCGTATACATATCTTACGGTTAATGGGGCGTTCGATAGGAATAGCCGTGTGGCGAGCTCTAGGCTAGTTTTTTTAGACGCATTAAACCTATCTCTCGGGACTTCTCGCACGCACCATCGTGCCACCCACAAGAACTTGTACTCTGAGTTTAGTAGTACGTTATATAGGAAGAGAAGAGGTGCACGCACGCACTCGTCCTCTCACACACGCGTCTATTTTTTCTCGAAAAGGAGGATGATGACCCCCGGCCTCTGCATCTGGGAGTCACACACGCATCTGTAGCTACGAATTGTAGTGTTCTCAACCATCCGATTGGCTCTATCATGGATGTACCTATATACTAAAACATGTCTAGATACATCTATATTTTGACAAATGGAAGGCATGTATTATGGAACGGAGGGAGTGCTTGTCATCAAAATGGATAAAAAGGGACGTATCTAGAACTAAAATACGTTTACATACATCTCCTTTTATCCATTTTGATGACAAGTAGTACTTCTTACCCAAAGGAACTTTATATCCAACAGACACAAAATATCCGTTCGACTGTTGGAAATTACTGATTTGATGTCGAAGTAATTGCTGCATCGCCACCAAAACCCACCATTTCTTAGGATAAAGTAGACCAAGGTAATCCCTATATTAGCATATTACTAAAATAAACAGAAGGCACTGTAGAAAAATTTAGGACATGAGCTTGTCAATCTGAATGTGGAGGGACACAAGCTTAGCCCCGACCAACAGCTTGGGCGGAACTGTCAAGAAGGTTAGCTCTTGCACGTCGACATCGCCGGGATCCTTGCTGCTTGTCACCTCCATTTCCACCTTGACGGCGTAGGTCGTGCCTTTGGGCTCCCCCAGCGGGCCATTTTGTGACGCCCCGAGACCGATGCGCCAGTTGCCTTCCTTTCTTTTTAGTTGTTGCCTTGTGTTTGTTATGTTTGTTGCTTTAGGATAATTGTTTTGCATATTTCTTTTCCCTATGTTGTTGCCATGAGCATCATGTGCATTGCACACATCCTTATGTTACATGTCACTTTCATGTTGTGTGTGCATCAGCCCTTAAAATCTCTCTCTCAAGCCATGCCATGTATCATCAACTCCCACTTCCTTATCCTTTCTTTTATTGTTGCAAGTGCCATTTTTCTGCTTCAATAAATGTTCATATTTTCCCTACAAATCTTTCTCCATGCCAACAACGTCTCTGTCAAATTTAAGCCCATTTGGGTGCGGTTTGGTTGGGTTATAAATTCATGCAACTTTGAGTTAAATTCGAACATGTTTAAATTTATAGTCTTTATTTAATTGAGCATATTCCAAGGACCCCAGCCATATTTTTTATCTCTCCCTAACTCCTCCCCTAGCTCTCTATGCTTTTCTTGTTTTATTTTATTTATTTATTTATTTATATTTTGCCCAGCGCAGCTGCAGTGCAGCCCAACATCACCCGTAGCCCGGCTGGGCCTCCCCTCCTCTAGGCCGGCCCAACTCCCTCGCCCTCACGGCCACCTGCTCCCTTCCTAACGTCGTCGTCCTCCTCTAGAGACAGAGCGCTCGCGCCGTTGCCGTGAGCTTCACGGACGCCGAGGTCGTACCGTCTGCCCCTCCCCTATATAACCCCCTCGGCGTCCGCACCCACCCTAGGGTGTCCTCATTGCCGCCGCCACCTAGGGGTCTCTCCCCTACTCTCCTTCTCCTTCCTCGCGAGCACCCAAGCAAAACAGAGAGCGTCGTCTTGCTCGCCGGCGCGCTTTCGGTCAAGTCCAGCCGCAGCCAAGGTGCCCGGGAGTTTTGCCAAGTTCCTCTTCATCCCCGATGTCCTCTGCATCGCCGTGGGACGTCAAGGCCGTGATGCCTGCATCCTCTCCTTTCTCTGCTTCGTCTTCTTCAGGGACCGAGCACCATTGCCTCGATTAGCGCCATCCCCTTCGTCTTCTTCCTCTACGGCAGGAGCTCATCACCGTCGGTCATCCCCGAGCTCGATCTACTCCACCAACCAATCCTATGTGAGCACGATCACCTCCCACGCATAGTCCTCCTCTTGTTTGTACCCTCGGTCATGTCCTCTCGGACCCGAGGCACTTCGGCCATGCATTGGTCTCCGGCGAAGTTTCGGTGACCCTCTGCTCGGGTGTTGGCAGTTTTAGGCCCGCATGGTCCCGTAGATGCGTTCTAGTTCTAGGATCCTCTCGTTTGCCTGCTCTAGCTGATCCACCATAGCAGCCCGAGGCGCACCACCGCAGAACCCCATCGTCGGCGAGGAATCCGTCCACCTCCCGTTGCATGCTTGGTACGAATGGGTTCGCCCCGTTGCGTAGCTTCCATCCGCGCCCTCCGTCGCGTTTTTTGGTTGCCGGAACAGCCCCGACGGGCTCCTCCGCCGTCCTATGACCCCAGCGCCGGCACTTCCTCTGTTTTGCTCTTGCCTGAGTATGCGCACGCTCACGACTCCGGCAAGAAGCAGCCGCTCGCTCACATGCCCCATCTATTTCCGAACCCCCGCCGTTGGCCTGTGGTCGCGAAGGTCGCCGTCCTGCTCGCAGGCGTCGTCACCCAGTTCCTCTGTGATCCATGAAGAAGAAGGCCTGGCCTTTGATTCGGTTCACGTGCAATCATGCCCTTGTTTTGCACAAACATGCAGCAGCACCGCCCTGGTGAGCGCTCTGATCCTCTATCCAGGAGGTCCTGGGTTCTTGTCCCACGCACGCCCCCTTCTTTTTTTGCTCTGTTCTCTTATCTCTTTTGCACACCACAGCCGCTCGGGCCTCCTTCGCTGCTGGGCCGTTGCACCATGCTGCTGCTGGCCGAAGCATGTTTTTTTTTCTGCTCCATGGTTTTATCTTTTTCCAGTGCATTCTTATTTACAAGAAATGCCATTGTTTTGTATTGTTAATAACTAGTTATGCATGCATCCAAATTAAGCAAAGTTTTATGTAAATGGCTTAGTTTTTCATCTAGTTTCATAATCTTCTGCTCTCATCCATGTTTAAAATGTTTAAGTTGTTGTTTGTTTAAATTTGCTTAAATGCCATGCTAAAATGATTTATTTCATAAGTAAATAACCGTAGCTCCAATTTTAATAAACTTTATATGTAAATGGGGTGGAAAAATGCCTAGTTTAACATGGTGGACTTTATTTTCCTGTTTAACAACAATAAAATATGTTTTAGGGCAGAACAATACCAAATTCGAAATATGCATATGGGGATTTTCCGGAATTGTTATTTGTTGTTTCCGGACTCATTAAACTAGCCTAAATAGTTAGTTTACTTATGCTTCACCTCTTGCCATGTTTAACAACATTTAATATTGTTGGGTACAAAACCGAGAGAGAACTAAATAATTGATGTGGTGTTTCGTCAATATGCAACTCGTTGCATATTCAGCTCCACTTAATTTGTAGTGTTGTTTGTTGCACTTTTCCATGCCATGCCTCATTAAACCGGACATGCATCATACTTGATTGTGCATCATGCCATGATTATGTGATGGTTGTTTACCATGTTGTTTGCTTCTTTCTTGTTTGCTTCTCTCGTTAGCTTCGGTTTCATTCCGGAGTTGTGAGGATTCGTTCGACTACGTCCGTTCATCTTCTTCATGGACCCGTTCTTCTTCTTTGCGAGATTTCAGGGAAGATGACCGTCACCCTGCATCTCACTACTATCATTGCTATGCTAGTTGCTTCGTTCTATCGCTATGCTGCTCTACCTATCATTTGCTCTTCAAGCCTCCCAAATTGCCATGTCAGCCTCTAACCTTTTTCACCCTTCCTAGCAAACCATTGCTTGGCTATGTTACCGCTCTTGCTCAGCCCCTCTTATAGCATTGTTAGTTGTAGGTGAAGTTGAATATTGCTCCATGATTGACAGAATTATGTTGGGATATCACAATATCTCCTATTTAATTAATGCATCTATATACTTGGTAAAGGGTGGAAGGCTCGGCCTTATGCCTGGTGTTTTTTCCACTCTTGCCGTCTTAGTTTCCGTCATATCGTTGTTATGTTCCATGATTTTGTGTTCTTTACGCGGTTGGGTGATTTATGGGACCCCCTTGACAGTTCGCTTTGAATAAAACACCTCCAGCAAGGCCCAACCTTGGTTTTACCATTTGCCTCACCTAAGCCTTTTTCCCTTGGGTTTCCGGAGCTCGAGGGTCATCTTTATTTAACCCCCCCGGGCCAGTGCTCCTTCGAGTGTTGGTCCGAAATGGGTAGACTGCGGGGCCACCACGGGGTAACTCGAGGGCTGGTTTTACTCGTAAGCTGACCTATCCAGTGTGCCCTGAGAACGAGATATGTGCAGCTCCTATCGGGATTTGTCGGCACATCGGGCGGCTTTGCTGGTCTTCTTTTACCATTGTCGAAATGTCTTGTTAACCGGGATTCCGAGACTGATCGGGTCTTCCTGGGAGAAGGAATATCCCTTGTTGACCATGAGAGCTTGTGATGGGCTAAGTTGGGACACCCCTGCAGGGTATATACTTTCGAGAGCCGTGCCCGTGGTTATGTGGCAGATGGGAATTTGTTAATGTCCGGTTGTAGAGAACTTGACACCAGATTCGAACTAAAACGCATCAACCGCGTGTGTAGCCGTGATAGTCTCTTTTCGGCGGAGTCCGGGAAGTGAACACGGTTTTGGGTTATGTTTGACGTAAGTAGGAGTTCAGGATCACTTCTTGATCATTGCTAGCTTCAGGACCATTCCTTTGCTTCTCTTCTCGCTCTTATTTGCGTATGTTAGCCACCATATATGCTTAGTCGCTGCTGCAACCTAACCACTTATCCATTCCTTTCCCATTAAGCTTTGCTAGTCTTGATACCCATCGTAATGGGATTGCTGAGTCCTCGTGGCTCACAGATTACTACAACAACGATTCTTGAGTACAGGTTATGCGATGATCTTGACGCGAGAGCGATGTTTGCTTGTTTTGGAGTTCTTCTTCTACTTCTTCTTCGATCAGGGGATAGGTTCCAGGTCGGCAGCCTGGGCTAGCTGGGTGGATGTCGTTTGAGTTTCTGTTTGTATTTTTTCCGTAGTCGGATGTTGCTCTTATGTATGATGATGTTGTATTCGTGTGCCATTCTATGCCTCTTGTATGTATCCCCAACTATTATGTAATGGTACAATGTAATGATATCCACCTTGCAAAAGTGTCTCCAATATACGCTTCTATACTTGGTGGGACCTTCGAGTTCCTTTAGGATAGGGTCACATATTGGGCGTGACAAGTTGGTATCAGAGCCTCGACCGACCATAGGATCCCCCTTGATTGTCAGCTGTTGTTGAGTCTAGAAGAAAACTATTTTGAGTCTTAGGATTATGTATATCGGAGAGTAGGATTCTTTTTACTTCTCAGCCCCCTTCGTCGCTCTGGTGAGGACTCTAGGCGTAGATGTTTTGTCTTTCCTCTCCTCAATTTTTTCACAAAATTTTTTTTAGGATCACGCGGGTATCTTGGGATCGTTCCTATATTCTTGTGACGAGAACATTGTTCTTGGTGCCTCCTGACATTTAGGGGTTGTGGCAGTGTCCCGGGGAGTTGAGCTCCGAGGTGTTGTCGTCACAATTTTATCGTTGCAGTTCTGGAATAGCTGAGTTTTGCCGACATCGAAAATCTCTTTTATGCAGTTGTTGGTGAGATAACCTCGACGCCACCCAGTACTGGGGAGTTCGGGAGTATTGCCATAGCTAGTATAGCGGATGCTTTTCGAAGGTTGAGGTACACGATTTCCGGAGTTTTCTTGGTTATGTGTTGACGGATGGATACAGCTGGATGTAGGGATTGTTAGTTTGGGTGAGATATATTGCTTCCCTTGTATCCCCGACACCAGATTGCATAACCAGAAAGTTTCGGGAGTTTATAGGTGGGAATTCAAGTAGCTCCTAGAATATCTTTGCGACAGATGCATGATATGGGATTGGGTAAATCTCTATCATATGTATTTGTTCCGGCTTATTCTGCAAGCCAAATCCTTTGTTTTGTTTTATTTGTGGTATTCGAGTTGCTTTGATGTCAAGTGTTGATTCCATACCTTTTCCTAAAAGATGTTCTCATATTTCTATGGGAGTGCTAATCCTTCTTGATCACTGAGGCCGTCATGATAATTCTTTTCCAACCGGCGTGCTTCTCTTCAAGTGGATCCGATCATTTCAATATTTGCGAGATCAATTCTAAGTTTTCTCAACGGTGTTTGTTTCATCCGTACCAAGTTGTCTTTGTTTTCCCGCCCTCTCACCCTTTTCTTCAAGGAATCAGATTTTTTAATCAAGTATCCATTTATTCATGTGAAGTCTCTTCACTCTTTTCAATCAATGTTCTGATCCGGTGATCCCTCGTGAAGATGCTCACGAGCTTCAAGTTCATCATTCTTCATTGTCGTATCCTTTTCCGGTGGATTTAACTCAAGCTTTCGGTGTTGATCATATCCCTTTCCTTGTTTCAAATGCTATCCCATGCCGGTGCACCTCTCAAACACTCACCTCTTGCTATTCATTTGTTTCAGAGTCTTGAAGATATCTCAGAAGATTTGTGTTTCCATTCTTAATCTATTCAAGCTATTTGGAGATTGTTATCTCATTCAAGCCATTTAATTCAACAATTGCAATCTCTCTTTAAAATCATTTCCAACGGTGTTTTCTTTTGAGTGGGCCCTAACCCACATGTCTTTTTCCAAGATCTTACCTGACTCTTCTAACTTATCCGGAGCGACTCTCAAATTCTTTTCCAAGTTTGACGTAAGAATGAATTCTCATCAGTCATATTCCTTCTCCAAGATCGATTTCAAATTAATTCTCATTGTTGGCTCAACCTCTTTGCTTTTCATTCTCCCGGAGTATCTCAACAACTCATGTTGGTGTTTCTCATCGTCTTTCTCAACACAGAAGACCGAGGAAAAGATTTCTCCTAAAATGTAGGTCCACTCTCTTGAAGATTCATGGTTCTAGATTCATGCCATCCCCATATTTGTTTCGATCGTGAGAAATTCTTTTCACCTATCCGGAGCAACTCAAGAGTCTGTTCAGATTGATTCTCCGTAGCACATCATCTCATAATTATTCATCCTCAACTTTCAACTCTCATTCTCGAATTCTTCCGATGCATCGTTCAAATATCCTTTAATCAGTTCATGATCTCATCGTTCTCATATATCTAAATCCCCTCAAGTATCTTCATTCGTTTTCTAATTCTTCCCGGTGAATTGTGCCTTTGCTACTTTCATTTTCAATTCTTACGGTGGTTCGTTCAAGATTTCACCTCCTTCGTTATCATATCAAATATTCAAAGTTTCCAAATCCCACCGGTGGTTCCATCAATACCTTCTCAAGTTTGCGCTATATCTCTTTTAATCCTTTCTACGGGAATAAGTAGTATGCCAAATCCATTGCTTGTCATCAATTTAATTTGATGAAGGATAAGCATACAATAAATCTTATTCTTATTTCCTCGAGGTGATGCAATTCTTTTCTTTCGGAGATTGTTCACAATGAAGTAATTCTCGGTTCTAGTGTTTCATCTTTTCTTTTCCGGAGCTCCAAGTTTTCCGCTTTATCTCATCGCAAAGCTCCATCTAAATCATCGCAAGGCTTCACCTTGTGTTTTCAACTTGTCTCTCTTTTTTATCATCCTTTTACTACCAGAGTTCTTCATGGAGGTTCTACATGGTGGTTCATCAAATATTTCTTTCATTCTCAAAGTATTCATAAAGATTCTTGTTGGAGGAGCTCAAGTATTCTTCTTCCTGCATTCCAAAGTGCAATCCCTTCTACCTTATCTTCGAGATGGTCTTGTGTCATTCGTGACAATTTCTCTTCGTGTTTCATGATTCGTAAGTTGTCACGGACGAGATATGTAAACCCATCATTTTCTCTTCGTTCACGATATCCTTTGCAACCCATAAATCTCTTCATTGGAGTTATCTTGGGTTATATTTCACCAAAATCCCTAAGGATTGCTGCTATTATGGTGCTTATAAATGACCCAAGTTCCTCATTTATCCTCCCGGTGAAATAAGTTTTCTTTCATCTCCTTGTTCATATCAATCCAACCATTTGTTTCCGTTAGTGGCCGGTCGTTACCTCATAATTTTGAGATGTTCTCATAAGCCCATAACAAGTTTATCCTTTTGTTGTAGGTTTTCCAACAACTTCGTTCTAACCTTCTTTGAAGGATGCTCTTTCAATTTTAATTGGCAGAGTTGCCATTCTTCTTCTCCGTTCTTTTCTTTCCAACCATCTCCATTCATTTGTGCCGGAGGCATTGTGATGTTGCTCTCTTCGACCCATCTTCTTGTTTTGTCAAGATCATGTTTTTTTTCTTGCTTATCCATTTAACCAGAGTGTTGTGTCATCTCTTCAATTTCTTTTCATCTTATCAAGTTTTCCTTCTCTTTTCTACCGGAGTGCTGTCCAAATTCTGTCATTCTTATTCCTTGGTTATCTCATTATACCGAGGTGGTCATATTCTTATTGGTTCATTGAGTTCTTGTTCCATGCTTCAAACTACATGGTCCTCATAATGTTCCTTGTTCCTCATTGTTAACGGAGTGTGTGCAATCTCGTTCATCTCCATTGTATTCTTTCTTTCAATTTGTTCAACCTCTCAAGGTTCGTGGTTTCACTCTTTTGTCAAGAAGCAACTTTGGTTTACCTCTTCCTCTCCCGTTACTCTCCGGTGCCATCCGTAGATCTCACCACGAGATCTCTTCTTAGTGGAGGAGTGTTGTGACGCCCCGAGACCGATGCGCCAGTTGCCTTCCTTTCTTTTTAGTTGTTGCCGTGTGTTTGTTATGTTTGTTGCTTTAGGATAATTGTTTTGCATATTTCTTTTCCCTATGTTGTTGCCATGAGCATCATGTGCATTGAACTCATCCTTATCTTGCATGTTACTTTCATGTTCTGTGTGCATCAGCCCTTGCAATCTCTCTCTCAAGCCATGCCATGTATCATCACCTCCCACTTCCTTATCCTTTCTATTATTGTTGCAAGTGTCATTTTTTCTGCCTCAATAAATGTTCATATTTTCCCTACAAATCTTTCTCCGTGCCAACAACGTCTCTGTCAAATTTAAGCCCATTTAGGTGTGGTTTGGTTGGGTTATAAATTCATGCAAGTTTGAATTAAATTCGAACATGTTTAAATTTATAGTCTATAAAATCCACACACCACTTTTATTTAATTGAGCACATTCCAAGGACCCCAGCCATATTTTTTATCTCTCCCTAACTCCTCCCCTAGCTCTCTGTTCTTTTCTTGTTTTATTTTCTGTTTGAAGAAAAGAAAAGAAAAGAAGCAGTGGGCAGCCCAGCGCAGCTGCAGCGCAGCCCAACATCACCCGCAGCCCGGATGGGCCTCCCCTACTCTAGGCCGGCCCAACTCCCTCTCCCTCACGGCCACCTACTCCCTTCCTAACGCCGTCGTCCTCCTCCAGAGACAGAGCGCTCGCGCCGTTGCCGTGAGCTTCACGGATGCCGAGGTCGTACCGTCTGCTCCTCCCCTATATAACCCCCTCGGGGTCCGCACCCACCCTAGGGTTTCCTCATTGTCGCTGCCACCTAGGGGTCTCTCCCCTACTCTCCTTCTCCTTCCTCGTGAGCATCCAAGCGAAACAGAGAGCACCATCTTGCTCGCCGGCGCGCTCTCGATCAAGTCCAGCCGCAGCCAAGGTGCCCGAGAGTTTTGCCAAGTTCCTCTTCATCCCCGACGTCCTCTGCATCGCCGCGGGACGTCAAGGCCGCGACGCCTGCATCCTCTCCTTTCTCTGCTTCGTCTTCTTCAGGGACCGAGCACCATCACCTCGATCAGCGCTGTCCCCTTCGTCTTCTTCCTCTATGGTAGGAGCTCATCGCCGTCGGTCATCCCCGAGCTCGATCTACTCCACAAACCAACCCTATGTGAGCATGATCACGTCCCATGCATGGTCCTCCTCTCGTTTATGCCCTGTTTCGGTCATGTCCTCTCGTACCCGAAGCACTTCGGCCATGGCATGGTCTCCGGCGAAGCTTCGGTGACCCTCTGCTCGGGTGTTGGCAGTTTTAGGCCCGCATGGTCCCGTAGATGTGTTCTAGTTCTAGGATCCTCTCGTTTGCCTGCTCTAGCCGATCCAACGTAGCAGCCCGAGGCGCACCACTGCGGAACCCCATCATCGGCGAGGAATTAGTCCACTTCCCATTGCATGCTTGGTACGAATGGGTTCGCCCCGTTGCGCAGCTTCCATCCGCGCCCTCCGTCACGTGTTTTGGTTGCCGGAACAGCCCCGACGATCTCCTCCGGCGTCCTATGACCCCAGTGCCGGCACTTCCTTTGTTCTGCTCTTGCTTGAGTACGCGCACGCTCATGACTTCGTTAAGAAGCAGCCGCTCGCTCACATGCCCCATCTATTTCCGCACCCCTGCCGGTGGCCTGTGGTCGCGAAGGTCGCCGTCCTGCTCGCCGGCGTCGTCACCCAGTTCCTCTATGATCCATGACGAAGAAGGCCTGGCCTTTGATTCGGTTCACGTGCAGTCACGCCCTTGTTTTGCACAGCACCGCACTGGTCAGCGCTCTGATCCTCTATCCTAGAGGTCCTGAGTTCGACTCCGAGGCGCGCCCCCTTGATTTTTTGCTCTGTTCTCTTATCTCTTTTGCACACCACAGCCACTTGGGCCTCCTTTGTTGCTGGGCCGTTGCACCGTGCTGCTTCTGGCCCAAGCATGTTTTTTTTCTGCTCTGTGGTTTTATCTTTTTCCAGTGCATTCTTATTTACAGGAAATGCCACTGTTTTGTATTGTTAATAACTAGTTATGCATGCATCCAAATTAAGCAAAGTTTTTATGTAAATGGCTTAGTTTTTCATCTAGTTTGATAATCTGCTACTCTCATCCATGTTTAAAATGTTTAACTTGTTGTTTGTTTAAATTTGCTTAAATGCCATGCTAAAATGATTTATTTCATAAGTAAATAACCGTAGCTCTAATTTTAATAAACTTTATATGTAAATGGGGTGGAAAAATGCCTAGTTTAACATGGTGGACTTTATTTTCCTGTTTAACAACAATAAAATATGTTTTGGGGCAGAACAGTGCCAAATTCGAAATATGCATATGGGGATTTTCCGGAATTGTTGTTTGTTGTTTCCGGACTCATTAAACTTGCCTAATAGTTAGTTTACTTATGCTTCACCTCTTGCCATGTTTAACAACATTTAATATTGTTGGGTACATAAACGAGAGTGAACTAAATAATTGATGTGGTGTTTCGTCAATATGCAACTCGTTGCATATTCAGCTCCACTTAATTTGTAGTGTTGTTTGTTGCACTTTGCCATGCCATGCCTCATTAAACCGGACATGCATCATACTTGATTGTGCATCATGCCATGCTTATGTGATGGTTGTTTACCATGTTGTTTGCTTCTTTCCGGTTTGCTTCTCTCGTTAGCTTCGGTTTCGTTCCGGAGTTGTGAGGATTCGTTCGACTACGTCCATTCATCTTCTTCATGGACTCGTTCTTCTTCCTTGCGGGATTTCAGGCAAGATGACCATCACCTTGGATCTCACTACTATCATTGCTATGCTAGTTGCTTCGTTCTATCTCTATCTTGCACTACCTATCATTTTCTCTTCAAGCCTCCCAGATTGCCATGTCAGCCTCTAACCTTTTTCACCCTTCCCAGTAAACCGTTGCTTGGCTATGTTACCACTCTTGCTCAGCCCCTCTTATAGCGTTTTTAGTTGCAGGTGAAGTTGAAGATTATCTCATGATGGACAGGATTATGTTGGGATATCACAATATCTCTTATTTAATTAATGCATCTATATACTTGGTAAAGCGTGGAAGGCTCGGCTTTATGCCTGGTGTTTTGTCCCACTCTTGCCGCCTTAGTTTTCGTCATACCGGTGTTATGTTCCTTGATTTTGCGTTCCTTACGCAGTTGGGTGATTTATGGGACCCCCTTGACAGTTCGCTTTGAATAAAACTCCTCCAGTAAGGCCCAACCTTGGTTTTACCATTTGCCTCACCTAAGCCTTTTTTCCTTGGGTTTCCGGAGCCCGAGGGTCATCTTTATTTAACCCCCCCGGGCCAGCGCTCCTTCGAGTGTTGGTCCGAAATGGGCAGACTGCGGGGCCACCACGTGGCAACTCGAGGGCTGGTTTTACTCGTAGGCTAACCTATCATGTGTGCCCTGAGAACGAGATATGTGCAACTCCTATCGGGATTTGTCGGCACATCGGGCGGCTTTGCTGGTCTTGTTTTACCGTTGTCGAAATGTCTTGTAAACCGGGATTCCGAGACTGATCGGGTCTTCCTGGGAGAAGGAATATCCTTCGTTGACTGTGAGAGCTTGTGATGGGCTAAGTTGGGACACCACAGTGTATAAACTTTCGAGAGCCGTGCCCGCGGTTATGTGGCAGATGGGAATTTGTTAATGTCCGGTTGTAGAAAACTTGACACCAGAATCGAACTAAAACGCATCAACCGCGTGTGTAGCCGTGATGGTCTCTTTTCGGCGGAGTCCGGGAAGTGAACACGGTTTTGGGTTATGTTTGATGTAAGTAGGAGTTCAGGATCACTTCTTGATCATTGCTAGCTTCACGACCGTTCCTCTGCTTCTCTTCTCGATCTTATTTGCGTATGTTAGCCACCATATATGCTTAGTCGCTGCTGCAACCTCACCACTTATCCATTCCTTTCCCATTAAGCTTTGCTAGTCTTGATGCCCATGGTAATGGGATTGCTGAGTCCTCGTGGCTCACAGATTACTACAACAACAGTTGCAGGTACAGGTTATGCGATGATCTTGACGCGAGAGCGATGTTTGCTTGTTTTGGAGTTCTTCTTCTGCTTCTTCTTTGATCAGGGGATAGGTTCCAGGTCGGCATCCTGGGCTAGCAGGGTCGATGTCGTTTGAGTTTCTGTTTGTGTTTCATCCGTAGTCGGATGTTGCTTTTATATACGATGATGTTGTATTCGTGTGGCATTCTATGCCTCTTGTACGTATCCCGAACTATTATTTAATGGTACAATGTAATGATATCCACCTTGCAAAAGCGTCTCCAATATGCGCTTCTATCCTTGGTGGGACCTTTGAGTTCCTTTAGGATAGGGTTGCTGTCAGTGTCAAAATCGGCGGATCTCGGGTAGGGGGTCCCGAACTGTGGGTCTGGGCGGATGGTAACAGGAGACAAGGGACACGATGTTTTTACCCAGGTTCGGGCCCTCTTGATGGAGGTAAAACCCTACTCCTGCTTGATTGATATTGATGATATGGGTAGTACAAGAGTGGATCTACCACGAGATCAAGGAGGCTAAACCCTAGAAGCTAGCCCATGGTATGATTGTTGTAATGGTTGTTCATCCTACGGACGAAAACCCTCCGGTTTATATAGACACCGGAGAGGGCTAGGGTTACATAGAGTCGGTTACAATGGTAGGAGATCTACATATCCGTATCGCCAAGCTTGCCTTCCACGCCAAGGAAAGTCCCATCCGGACACGGGACGAAGTCTTCAATCTTGTATCTTCATAGTCTTGGAGTCCTCCCGATGATGATAGTCCGGCTATCCGGACACCCCCTAGTCCAGGACTCCCTCAGTAGCCCCTAAACCATGCTTCAATGACGATGAGTCCGGCGCGCATATTGTTCGGCATTGCAAGGCGGGTTCCTCCTCCGAATAATTCATAGAAGATTGTGAACACCAGGATAGTGTCCGGCTCTGCAAAATAAATTCCACATTCCACCGTAGAGAGAATAATATGTACACAAGTTCAATCTGCTGACGTATTTCGTGGCATGATGTCACACCACTACCAAGCCTTTACTTGAATCATTTTTATTATACCACCTCAGTGCATTTTGCGAAGCGGCTTCCTTGGCACGTCTTGTCGAAGCAGAGATCGTGTTCCCCTTATTCCTGGATTCCCATCAATACGGACATGGGTAACCCAACCGCGCCATTGATTGTGGCGCTTGGGAGATAAGCGAGTTTTACCGGCTGGTGGGGACGCATAGTCTTTGTCGCCCATATATAAGGGATAAGGATCCACCTTTTTACCTCGCCTTCTTCCTCCTTTGCTTATCCATCTCCAGCACTTTTCGAGCTCCAGCGCCCAAGTCCGCACATCTCGTCTCAACCTTCTCCAGCCATGTCCGGGAGGGGAGGCGGCTGGATGGCCTCCTCCGTTCTGGAGGGCACATCGAAGCTGCGCGGCACCGGATACCTATCCAGCGACATCGCACACCGGCTGCCCGACAAGGGGCAGCTCATCCCCACCCCCAGGCCTCATGAGAGGGTCGTATTCCTTCCCCACTTCCTCCACGGACTGGGCTCCCCACTTCATCCCTTCGTCCGGGGGCTCATGTACTACTATGACCTAGACTTCCACGATCTGGCGCCAAACTTCATCCTCAACATCTCGGCGTTTATCGTCGTGTGTGACGCCTTCCTCTGCATCCAGCCCCACTTCGGCTTGTGGCTAAAACCCTTCAATGTCAAGCCGAAGGTGGTGAAGGGCGTCCAAGCGGAGTGCGGAGGCGCCATGGTGGGCAAAATGCCTGAGGGAGTCCTGGACTAGGGGGTGTCCGGACAGCCGGACTATAATTATCCGCCGGACTCCAAGACTACGAAGATACAATATTGAAGACTCCGTCCCGTGTCCGGATGGGACTTTCCTTGGCGTGGAAGGCAAGCTTGGCAATACGGATATGTAGATCTCCTACCATTGTAACCGACTCTGTGTAACCCTAGCCTCCTCCGGTGTCTATATAAATCGGCGGGCTTTAGTCCGTAGAACAACATACATTACAACAATCATACCATAGGCTAGCTTCTAGGGTTTAGCCTCCTTGATCTCGTGGTAGATCCACTCTTGTACTACCCATATCATCAATATTAATCAAGCGGGACGAGGGTTTTACCTCCATCAAGAGGGCCCGAACACAGGTAAAACATCGTGTCCCTCGTCTCTTGTTACCATCCGCCTAGACGCTGATTCGGGACCCCCTACCGAGATCCGCGGTTTGACACCGACATTGGTGCTTTCATTGAGAGTTCCTCTATGTCGTCACCGATAGGCTTGATGGCATCTTCAACCAACAACGCTGTCGGTGAGACTTTCCTCCCGGACAGATCTTCAGATTCGGCTGTTTACGCTGCGGGCAATTCACTTGGCCATCTGGAGCAGATTAAGCTTCGCCCTGGCGTCAGTCGATTCGGAAGCTTAAACTTCACGGCCGATGCCCGCGGAGACTTGATCTTCGACGGACTCGAGCCACAGCCAAGCGCGCCGCACTGTCACGATGGGCATGACTTAGCTCGCCCGCGAGCAGTGCCTTGGTGGTCGTGACGCGGATCTGCTTCGCCATTAACCGGAGCCGATCGCCCGGATCGAGGCGGTGGATAGACGCCACCGAGGCTTCAACATCCACGGCGATGGGCGAACACTAATCTTGTCCCTGCGAAACTTCGTGATTCCGGCGCGGGCTCCTTGCGGACTCGAACCTCCGCGCCCTACCAATCGATCCGGATTAGGCGCGGTTATGGAATTCATCGCGCGGACATCTTCAATACTCGCCTTTTGGCGATATCTTGAATTCACTAAAGCATCTCTCGTTATCGAGAGTCTGGCGGACTATAGCCAGGATGGTTGGGCTATGGACGACGAAGAAATTCAGAGCCCACCCACCACCCACTTTGTAGCCACCGCCGGCGATCTAACCGACATGCTAGACTACGACTACGAAGACATCGGCGCTATGGGCGGCGATGCGGAGACAACAGGAACCAGCGCCTACTGAGGGCTGGAAGACCACCTCGTCATACGACATATCCATGGTGGACACCCCAAAAGGCGGGACGGCGAAGAAACAGCGAAGGCAGACTCTTTAAAGAAGTAGCCCAAATGCCGGCGTCGGTGGCGCCGCTCTAAATCCGCCACAGCAAGAATGGAGACTCCGGCACAGGATATAATAATACTCGAGAGTGCGAAGACAATCCCCTCCAGCAAGACTCAGCGAGGAGGATGCGAAGCAAGCCCTCATGAGAGGCGGCGGCATTTAAGAGGTCGAGGATCATAACTATATGCCTCCCTCCGAAGACGAAGCAAGCCTCAACGATGATGAATTCGACGTACCCGAGGATCCCGTCGAACAAGAGCGCTTCAAGCACAGGCTTATCGCCACAGCAAACAGCCTAAAGAAAAAGCAGCAATAGCTTCAAGCTGATCAGGACCTGCTGGCCGATCGATGGACCGAGGTCCTCGCGACCGAAGAGTATAAACTCGAACGTCCCTCCAAAAGTTACCCAAGACGCAAGCTGCTCACCCGATTAGAGGAGGAAGCATACATACCTCCGTCACCAGCGCACGATATGGCTGACCGACCACCCCGTGGTCGCGACAGAGAGGCATCCAGGCCCCCAGCCAAGATCATACCCCGGCATCGCTCCAAAAGTATGAAGCCAAGAGGGAACGCGTCGGACTTGCGAGACATATTGGAGGACAAAGCAAGGCAATCCAGATCCATCTACGGATCACGTGGGCGCCCTACGACCCACGACGAATACCGTCGCGCCGGATACAATAACCCCGGCTGGGCCGAACACAGCAGACAACGCTCTCTCGAGCTGCGTTGTGATATCGCTCAATATAGAGGCGCCGCACACCCTCTATGCTTCACTGATGAAGTAATGGATCATCAGATCCCCGAAGGGTTTAAACCCGTAAACATCAAATCTTACGATGGCACAACAGCCCCCGTGGTTTGGATCGAAGACTATCTTCTCCATATCCATATGGCCCGCGGCGACGATCTCCACGCCATCAAGTACCTCCCACTCAAGCTTAAAGGACCAGCTCGGCATTGGCTTAACAGCTTGCCCGCAGAGTCAATTGGGTGTTGGGAAGACCTGGAGGCCGCATTCCTTGATAGCTTCCAAGGCACATATGTGCGACCACCAGACGCCGATGACCTAAGCCACATCATTCAGTAGCCAGATGAATCGGCCAGACAATTCTGGACACGGTTCTTGACGAAGAAAAATCAAATCGTCGATTGTCCGGATGCAGAGGCCCTCGCAGCCTTCAAACATAACATCCGGGACGAATGGCTAGCCTGGCACCTGGGGCAGGAAAAGCCGAAATCCATGGTAGCCCTCACATCGTTAATGACCCGCTTTTGCGCGGGAGAGGACAGGTGGCTAGCCTGCAGCAACAATCTCCGCAAAAATTCTGGCAGTCCGGATACTAAGGACAACAATGGTAGGTCACGTCGAAACAAAAACAAGCGCCGCATTAACGGCGACGATAAGGAGGATACGGCATCAACGCCGGATTCCGAGGCTCTAAACCCGGTCAGCGGAAGAAGCCATTCAAAAGAACCACTTCGGGTCCGTCCAATCTGGACCGAATACTCGACCGCTTATGCCAGATACATGGCACCTCTGAAAAGCCAGCTAACCACACTAATAGAGATTGCTGGGTGTTCAAGCAGGCCAGCAAGTTAATTGCCGAAAACAATGACAAGGGGCTAAACAGCGATGATGAGGAAGAGACCCGACCGCCGAACAACAGAGGACAGAAGGGTTTTCCCCCACAAGTGCGGACGGTGAATATGATATACGCGACCCATATACCCAAGAGGGAGAGGAAACGCGCACTAAGGGGCGTCTATGCGATGGAGCAGTTGCCCCAAAGTTCAACCCATGGTCCTCTTGTCCGATCACTTTCGATCGAAGAGACCATCCGACCAGCATACACCATGGCGGATTCGCGCATTGGTTTTAGACCCAATCGTCGATGGGTTCCACCTCACGAGAGTCGATGGATGGCGGCGGCAGCTGAACTGCTTTATCGAGGATACGATGTGCAAAATGGGCATAGACCCATCAAGGATTAAACCTACAAAGACAGCCTTTAAAGGTGTCATACCAGGAGTGAAAGCCAAGCTATGCATGGCTCGGTCACACTGGAAGTGGTCTTGGATCCTGGATAATTTCGAAGCAAAGAGTTAATCTTGACATAGTCCCGTATCATGGCGACTATCACGCTCTGCTTTCGGACGAACGCGTTTGCAAAATTCAGCGCGTGCCGCATTATGCATACCTAAAGCTCAAGATGCGAGGCCCTCGTGGAGTCATCACGGTCAATGGGAATACGGGCGCCCCTCGAGCGTAGGAACATCTGGCGGCTCTCGGCGGAAATGCTGAGCAGCCTTCTAAGGCAATTCTCGAGTCCGGCCGTTAAAAGACCGGACACAACAAAGCGCGCCCGGAGCAATGCCAACTAAGACCACCTGGCGCGATCAGAGCACGCATAGCAATGCGACCCCAACCCTCGCCCGCGCATGATCGCAAGAATAACACTCCACGTACATCATTACGCTTTGGAGATACCATGGGCACAAGGGAGGGGGCACGATCGCAACGGACCCAGAGTGCGGTTCGACCACACCGGGGGCTCGCAAGTGTGCCCCCCCTTTTTATTTTATTATTTTTCTTCCTTTATGTACACAGGACTCTATTAATCAGAAGCCCTGTCCAGCGGCGAACCTGCCGAACTCATGACGCAACAGTCAAGGACTAAAGAAGGCCGCCACGAACACTCAGGTGGTCTCAATTACGAGCATTGTATTCGATTATATACACCAAGTCCGCAGCTCATCCCTGGAGGGGGACATGTTTACTTAGTCCAAATCCCTTGCTTACCGCACTATTTGTATCAGTCCGCTCCACTAGCAGACTTTCTTTCATAAATAATGAGCACCTTTTTGATCGCAATTGCATTACCTTTTATATATATGTTCATTATATAACATCTTGCACCCGCATATTTTGGTACGGCCTAATACACCGGAGGCTTATGTTCCCCATTCTATGGTGTGATAAGTCCGAACACTTACACTAGTGCGGCACCCCGAACTTATAGCATTATATGAATCGGCTCCGAATCATGTCTTGGGTCAATAGTTGGGTTTGCCCGGCTCCCACGTTTTGGTGCCTTACGTTCCGTTATGTCGGCTAAGGTGGCACTGGGAGAACCACTGCGATTGCGCCCCGGTTGAGCTGGGCGAGCGCCTCAGTGGAGAAAGCTAAAACTGCCTGGCATGATAAGGTGAGAGACTGGTCGCTGTTCAAGAGGTTTTTTCGGGTCCTTAAAGACTCACGCCGCTTCAAGCGAAGTTTCGGACAATGTCCGATGAAGGCGTGGATAGTGCCCCGGATTCGGTCTTCCGAATACCAGGGGATTCGTCGAAATTTAAAATTATAGAATTCTATGGCTAAGTGAGAGTGTTCAAGCATTATAAGTCCGGTTGCTTTGTTCGTTGTGTTGAGTGCCTCCCTCGATGGACCCAACACTGGGAACAAGAGTGCTCAAGTTTATCCTGAACACCCCAGCACTCGTGGCTTGGGGGCTGAAGCCAACGACTTGCCATCTCTCAGATTTTATAAACGGCCGCACAGATTGTAATATTTTAAATTAAACAAGCGTTGCTTAGCGCACACATGAACAAAGTTTCAGCACGCAGGATAATACATAGCAAATTCACTCAAAGATTACATTTCAGGGACACTCATCCGCAATACTGCGGGCTCCCTTCAGGACAGTTTTATAATACATCTCGGGCGTGCGATACTCCTTTCCCGGCGGCGGTGGGTCCGTGAGAAGCTTCTCCGCATCCTACCTGCCCCATTGCATCTTTGTGTGGGCAAGAGCCCGGCGAGCACCTTCAATACAGGCGGAGCACTTGATGACATCCACCCAGGGGCATGCATCCACCAGCCGCCGCACAAGGCCAAAGTAGCTCCCAGGCATGGCCTGTCCAGGCCACAGCCGTACTATAAGGCCCTTCATGGCCTCCTGAGCTACCTTGTGGAGTTCGACCAGCTGCTTCAGCTGGTCGCTTGGGGCACGGGTGTCGGCCTCAAGATCTTGAGACGAAGACTTTTTCCGTCGAGCTCCCTCCTTGCCACGATAGAATGCGGCGGCATCGGACGACTACGCGGCAGATCTGCAAAGCATACGAGAGCTCCAAATGCGGGTAAGTGTCAGGTATTTTACATTAACATGCTTGCTTTGCATGAAAAATGCCTTACCCGCCGCTATTTTCTTTATATCTTCAACCTCCTGAAGGGCCTTATGGGCATCGGCCTTGGCGGACTTGGCACTTTCGAGAGCCGAGGCAAGCTCGGACTCTCGAGTCTTGGAGTCACGCTCCAAACTCTCATGCTTTTCAATGAGAGCCTGGAGCTCTTGCTGAACCTCCGCCACCCGTGCCTCCTGCTTTTCCCGCTCTGCCCGCTCCGCGGCCGCACTGTGTTCGGCCACGGACACAGCATCCTTCAGGGCGGCCACCTCGTTAGTGGCCCCTGCGATACACATATTATCCTCGTTAATTTTAGTGCAACCAAAATCCTTTTCTGTAAGGTAACTATTCAAAGTGGTGTTGCTCACCTTCTTTGTCCTTGAGCTGCTTCTTCGCATGGCCGAGCTCTCGCTCGGACCGCTCGAGATCCTGCTTCTGCACACCAACCTCCGCCGTCAATGCGGCAGAGGCCAGCAGCGCAGCCTGCAAACCCATATTGACATATTTTTAGCAACCCTGCGCATATCTTGTTAGATCCTCAGTCCGGCTTTTTCTTTCCGAACACCGGCTCGAGCATCGAGAACTCTTGTCTATGCGGTATTACATTACATAATTTTAACTTCTTACCTCAAAGCTGTTAAAAGGCTGCTGCAGAGCTTCAGTCGGCCCGCTTTTGGCGAGCTGAACCTTTTAATCACCGCACTCATGATAGTGTGGTGTTCTTCCTCAATAAGCGCCTTTAAGCGCCTCCAACAAGCTATCCGGCGCCTCGGTTGGGCCGGAGGCCACCGGTGTCACAGTCTTGCCCTTCTTTCAAAGGGCGCTTGCGGACTCTGTAACCTTCGCGGGTTCGATGTAGAGTCGGCGCAAAGTCCGGGAGACTGCTGACGGCGCCTCGAGCCTCCTCTGATGGGTCCTCTCTAGGATCCCACCTCGGCGTCCTCGTCGTGGCGTGGGGTAGAGGCAGTCGGAAGTGAATTCACATCCGACGAGGCCAACGACCCGCTCGATGAGTCGGGGAGATCGTCATCGGCCGGACTAAGGACAGCATGTGGCGTTAGAAGGACACTACGTGACATAAAAGATATTGCGTATAAAGGATCCGGACACTTACGATCTCGCCGGACGCCTGGCCCTTGGAGGCCACTCATCCTCGCCAACGCTGGTGTTGGCGAAACTGTCCGGGGGGATAACTCTCCCCCTCTTGGACCCTTCGGCCTCCCCTATTGGGGAAGCCTTCCTCTTCTTCTCTCCCCCCTCCGGGAGAGAGTACTCCTCCTCCTCCTTGTCTTCGGGGGAGGAGCTTACGTCGTCTTCAGACGCCTGATTGCGGGAACTCTTTCGAGTCCCCGCGGCCACCTTCTTGGCCTTCTTCTCCGGCACCACGTGCGGTGCCGGAACCAGCAGCCCTGCTAAGCGGGCGTCCACTGGATCTTCTGGCATGGGAGCCGGGCTGATAAGCTGCCTGGCTTTCTCCATCCATTCCTGTCAAAGGAAAGGAAGGGATGAAACCCTCTTATAATCAATTCGATTACTATAAAGTGTCCCGTAATGGGGTTGAATCACTTACCTCGTCAGTTGGATACTGCGAGCTGAATCCGCGATCTTCCGTCGCGGATGCGGGGGCTTCGGCGCCCTTGAACATCACCCTCCAGGCGCCTTCGTATGTCGTATCGAAGAGCCCGCCCAGCGCCTGGTGCTGTTCCGGATTGAACTCCCACAAATTGAATGCCCGTTCTTGGCATGGGAGAGTCCGGTGGATGAGCATGACTTGGACCACGTCGACGAGCCTGAGATTATTGCTCACCAGCTTCTGGATGCAGGTTCGGAGTCCAGTCACCTCCTTCGGATCGCCCCACAGCAAGCCCTTCTCTTTCCAGGAGGTGAGCTGCGTGGGGACGCCAGATCTAAACTCGGGGGCCGCTTCCCATGTGGGCTTGCGCGGCTCGGTGATGTAGAACCACCCCGATTGCCATCCCTTGACGGAGTCCACAAAGGCCACTTCGAGCCAAAGGACGTTGGGTAATTTACCCAACATGGCGCCTCCGCATTCCGCTTGCGTGCCCTTCACAACCTTCGGCATAACGTTGAAGGTCTTGAGCCACAGGCCGAAGTGGGGCCGGATGCAGAGGAAGGCCTCACACACGACGATAAACGCCGAGATGTTGAGGATGAAGTTCAGCACCAGATCGTGGAAATCTAGGCCATAATAGAACATGAGCCCCCGGACGAATGGATGGAGCGGAAAGCCCAGTCCGCGGAGGAAGTGGGGAAGGAAGACGACCCTCTCGTGAGGCCCAGGGGTAGGGACGAGCTGCCCCTCGTCGGGCAGCCGATGCGCGATATCGCCGGAGAGGTATCCGGCGTTGCGCAGCTTGGTGATGTGCTCCTCCTTTACGGTGGAAGCCAACCACTTGCCTCCCCCTCCGGACATACTCGGAGAAGGACGAGGTGAGATGCGCGAGCTTGGGCATTGGAGCTTGAGTGCGCGGAGATGTGTAAGCAAAGGAGGAAGAAGGCGTAGGTGGGAAGGTAAATCCTTATCCCTTATATATAGGCGGACGAAACTGTGCGTCCCCCACCGGCCTGGTAAAACTCGCTTATCTCCCAAGCGCCACTTTCAATGGCGCGGTTGGGTTACCCACGTCCGTATTGATGAGAATCCCGGAATAAGGGGAACACGATCTCTGCTTCGACAAGACGTGCCAAGAAAACTGCTTCGCTAAACGTGCTGAGGTGGTATGGTAAAAAAACGATTCAAACAAAGGCTTGGTAGCGGTGTGATGTCACGCCGCGTAATACGTCAGCAGATTGAACTAAGTGTACATTTTATTCTCTCTACGGTGGAATGTGGAATTTATTTTGCGAGCGGACACTATCTGGTGTTCATGATCTTCTCTGGATTATTCAAAGGAGGAACCCGCCTTGCAATGCCGAACATTATGCACGCGGACTAATCGTCATTGAAGCCTGGTTCAGGGCTCTTGAGGAGTCTGGACTAGGGGTGTCGGATAGCCGGACAATAATTATCCGCGGACTCCAAGACTACGAAAATACAAGATTGAAGACTACTGTCCCGTGTCCGGATGGGACTTTCCTTAGCGTGGAAGGCAAGCATGGCAATCTACGGATATGTAGATCTCCTACCATTGTAACCGACTACTGTGTAACCTAGCCTCCTCCGGTTTCTATATAAACCGGAGGGCTTTAATCCGTGGGACAACATACATTACAACAATCATACCATAGGCTAGCTTCTCGGGTTTAGCCTCCTTGATCTTGTGGTAGATCCACTCTTGTACTACCCATATCATCAATATTAATCAAGCAGGACGTAGGGTTTTACCTCCATCAAGAGGGCCCGAACCTGGGTAAAAACATTGTGTCCCTCGTCTCTTGTTACCATCCGCCTAGACGCACAGTTCAGGACCCCCTACCCGAGATCCGCCGGTTTTGACAACGACAATGCCCAACGTCATCTGGCTCGAGGGTGCCTTCGTGGAGTCCGTCAAAGGGTGGCAATCGGGGTGGTTCTACATCACCGAGCCGCGTGACCCTAAATGGGCAGCGGCCCCCGAGTTCAGATCTGGTACCCCCATGCAGCTCACCTCCTGGAAAGAGAAGGGCTTGCTATGGGGTAGTTCAGAGGAGCTGACAGGACTCCAGTCTTGTCTCCAGTCCCTGGTGAACAAGAAGCTTAAGCTTGTCAACGTGATCCAGGTCATGCTCGTCCGCCGGATTCTCCCCTACCAGCAACGGGCCTTCAATTTGTGGGAGTTTGATCCGGCACAGCATCGGACCCTGAGCGGGCTCTTTGACACGACGTACGAAGCTGCCTGGAGGGTGCTGTTCAAGGGCGGAGAAGCCCCCGCATCCGCAACTGAAGATCACGGATTCAGCATGAAGCGCCTGGCCGGCGAGGTAAGCTTTGCTATCCTTTATGGGATACTTATTTCTTTCATAGTTTGACTCTATGTGGGATCTAAAACTCCCAATGCCTTTCACAGGACTGGCAGAAGACGTCCGGACAGGTTGACTGTCCGGCTCCCCTTCCTGAAGACCCAGCGAACACCTGTTTGACGGGGCTGCTGGTTCCGTCCCTTTACGTGGTGTCGGAGAAGAAGGCCAAGAAGAAGGCCACGGGAACCCGAAGGAGTTCCCGGCGCCAGGTGGTATCGGACTAATTGTCCGATGGCTCCGAGGCGGACTCCTCCCCCGAAGACGAGGAGGAGAAAGAGGACGCTCCCCAGGAGGGGGGAGAGAGGAAGAGGAAGGCTTCGCCAACGGGGGAGGCCGAAGGGTCCAAGAGGGGGAGGACCCTTCCTCCGGACAGCTACGCCAACGTCGACGACGGCGACGAGGGGTGGCCCTCGAGGGCCAAGCCCCCGACAAGATTGTAAGCATCCGGATTCCTGAATGATTTATAATTTCTCTTTTTGCCACATGGTGTCCTTCTAATGCCGCATACAACCTGTTGTCCGGCCGAGGACGATTTTCCCGCTGCTTCGAGCGGGTCCTTGGCTCCGTCGGATGTGGATTCCATTCCGACCGCTTCCACCCTCGTGATCTTTGAGGACGCCGAGGTGGGATCCGAGGGGACCCGCCGGAGGGGAGGCTCCGGAGGTGCCACAGGCAACCTCCTGTACTTTGTACGGACTCCGCACGGAACCCGCGATGGTTCCGAGTCGCAGAGGCCCGTCAGAAGAAGGGCAAGACCGTGACACCGGCAGCCTCCGTCCAACCGGAGGCGCCGGACAACTTGTTGGAGGCGCTCAACGGCGCTTCCATCGAGGAAGAACACCGCACTATCATGAGTGCGGTGATTCAGAAGGTTCAACTTGCCAAGAGCGGGCTGACCGAAGCCTGCAATAGCCTTCTAACAGGCTTTGAGGTAAGAAGTTTTTAAAAATATGTAATGTAATACCGCATAGACAGTAGCCCCTGATGCTCGGTTCGGTGTTCGGAAAGAAAAACCGGATGGAGGATCTAAAAAGATATACGCAGGAGTTCTAAAATTATGTCAATATGGGTTTGCAGGCTCTGTTCTTTGACCTCTGCCAAGACCGACGGTGGAGGTCGATGCTTTGAAGCAGGACCTCGAGCGGTCCGAGAACAAGCTCGGCCTTGCCAAGAGGCAGCTCGAGGAAAAAGAAGGTGAGTAACACCGTTTTAAATTTGTACCTTACCGAAAGGGATTTAGGTTGCAAGAGAAATAACAAGGATAACGTAGGCATTGCAGTGGCCACGAACAAGGTGGCAACCCTGAAGGAGGCCGTGTCCGCGGCCGAGCGTAATGCGGCCGCGGAGTGAGCGGAGCGAGAGAAGCATGAGGCGCAGGTGGCGGAGGTGCAGCAAGAGCTCTAGGCTCTCATGAAAAAGCATGAGAGTTTGGAGCGCGACTCGGAGACTCGAGAGTCCGAGCTTGCCTCGGCTCTTTAGAGTGCCAAAGCCGCTAAGGCCGAGGCCCATAAGGTCTTCTAGGAGATTGAGGTGGTGAAGAAAATAGCGGCGGGTAAGGCATTTTTCATGCAAAGCAAGCATGTTAAAGTGAACTACCTGTTACTTACCCGAATTCGGAGCTCTCCAGGAGTGTTTGCAGATCTTCCTCGCAGCGTGTCCGATGCTGCCGCATTCTACCGGGCCGAGGAGGGGAGCTTGATGAAGAAGGTCTTCGGTCTCGATATCTTTGAGGCGGACATCCAGTGCCCTTAGCGACCAGCTAAAGCAGCTGGTCGAGCTCCACAAGGTAGCCGAGCAGGCCATGAAGGGCCTCATAGTCCATTTGTGGCTGAAGAGGCCATGCACAGGAGCTACTTCGCCCTGGTGCGGCGGCTGGTGGATGGATGTCCTGGGTGGAAGTCATCAGCGCTCCGCTTTGAATTGAAGGTGCCTGTCGGGCCCTTGCCCGCGCAAAGGTGCACTGGGGCAGGCTGGATGCTGAGAAGCTGCTGACGGACGCGCTGCCGGCGGGCAAGGAGTATCATACGCCCGAAATGTATTATAAGAGTGTCCTGAAGGGTGCCCGCAAGATTGCGGATGAGTGCCCCAAAGAAGTAATATTTGAGTAGACTCACAATGTGTTATCCTGTGCGCTGAAAACTTTGCTCATATGCGCTAAGCAACGCTTGTTAATTTAAAATATTACCTTCTGTGCGGCCGTTTATAAAATCTGAGAGACGGCAAGTCGTCGGCTTGAGCCCCCATGCCACGAGTGCTGCGGTGTTCGGGATAAACTTGAGCGCTCTTGTTCCCATTTTTGGGTCCATCTAGGGAGGCGCTCAACACGACGAACAAGGCAACCGGACTTGTAATGCTTGAACACTCTCACTTAGCCATAGAATTCTATAATTTTAAATTTCGGCGAAGCCCCTAGTGTTCGGAAGACCGAGTTCGGGCGCTATCACGCTGGGCGGACAAAGCCGGTTCCTCGCTCTAAGCGGCATAAGTCTTTAGGGGCTCGAAAAGACCTCTCGAACAGCGACCAGCTCTCGCCTTATCATGACAGTCAGTTTTAGCTTTCTCCACTGAGGCGCTCGCCCAGCTCAACTGGGGCGCAATCGCAGTGGTTCTCCCAGTTCTACCTTAGCCGATAGAATGGAACGTAAGGTACCAAAACATGGGAGCCGGGCAAACCCAACTATTGACCCAAGACATGATTCGGAGCCGATGCATATAGTGCTATAAGTTCGGAGTGCCGCACTTGTGAAAGTGTTCGGACTTATCACACCATAATGCGGGGAACATAAGCCCCTGGTGTATTCGGCCGTACCAAAGTGTATGGATGCAAGATGTCATAAATGAACATATGTGTGAAAAAGGGAATGCAACTATAAGCGAAAAGTGATGCATTGTTTATTCAAAGAATTCTGCCATGGGTAGGCAGAGGAATGGTGTATTTAACAGATTTAACGCTCATAATGGAGACCACCTGAGTGTTCGTCGTAGCCATTGTCCTTCCCTGGCTGTTGCATCGTGAGTTCGGCAGGTCCACTCATGGACAGGGCCTCTGGTGAACGGAGTCCTGTGGAAAAAAAGAAAAAGAAAAAGAGCAACACACTTGGGAGCCCCTGGTGTGGTTGAGCCGCACTCTGGGCCTGTCGTGGTCGTGCCCCTCCCCCTATGCCCATGGTATCTCCAGAGCGTAATGACGTACGCGAAGGGCTAGTCTTGCAATCATGCAAGGGCTGGGGTTCGGGCCGCATTGCTACATGTGCTCGGAACGTGCTAGGTGGTCTTGATGTATGTTACTCGGGGCGTGTTTGGCCATGTCTAGTCGTTTAACGGGCAGACTAGAAAATTGCCTTAAGAGGCTGCTCTGTACTTCCGCCGCGAGAGCCGTTGTGTGTTCCTCCGTTCGGAGGGAGCGTTCAGTGTTTCCGTTGACCGTGATGACTCCACGAGAGCCTGGCATCTTGAGCTTATGGTATGCATAATGTGGCACCGCGTTGAACTTTGCAAACGCGTTTCGTCCGAGCAGAGCATGATAGCCACTGCAGAACGAGACTATGTCGAAGATTAACTCCTCGCCGGAAATTATCACGGGATCGAAGACCACTTCGGTGTGGTGAGCTTGTACAATTGGCCTCGACACTGGTATGGCGCCTTTGAAGGTCGTCTTTGTAGGTTTAATCCTTGAGGGTCTATGCCCATCTTGCTGCTCGTATCTGATAAAGCAGGTTCAGTTCTCGCCGCCGTCCATCAGGACTCCGGTGAGGTGAAATCCATCGACGATTGGGTCTAAAACCAATGCGGCGAATCCGCCATGGCGGATCTTGGTGGGTGGTCCCTACGATGGAAAGTGATCGGGCAAGAGGACCATGGATTGAACTTGAGGCGCATCGCTCCATCGCATATCGTCCCTAAGTGCGCTTCCGCTCCCTCTTGGGTATGTGGGTTGCGTATATCATGTTTACCGTCCGCACTTGTGGGGGAAAACCCTTCTGTCCTCTACTGTTCGGCGGCCGGGTCTCTTCCTCGTCATCACTATGCAGCCCCTTGTCATTGTTTTCGGCAATTAATTTGCCTGCCTGCTTGAACACCCAACAATCCATGTTGGTGTGATTAGCTGGCTTTTCGGGGGTGCCATGTATCTGGCAAGAGCGTCGAGTATTCGGTCCAAATTGGACGGACCCGGGGTAGTTCTTTTAAATGGCTTTTTCCGCTGACCGGGTTTAGAGCCTCTGAATCTGGCGTTGACTGCCGTATTCTCAGCGTTATCGCCGTTAACGCGGCGTTTGTTTTTGTTACGACGCGACCTGCCATTGCGGTCCTTGTTGTCCGGACTGCTAGAATTTTTGCTGACGTTGTTACTGCGGGCTAGCCAGTTGTCCTCCCCCGCACAGAAGCGGGTCATGAGTGATGTGAGGGCTGCCATGGACTTCGGCTTTTCCTGTTCTAGGTGCCAGGCCAGCCACTTGTCGCAGATGTTATGTTTGAAGGCTGCGAGGGCCTCTGCATTCGGACAGTCGACGATTTGATTTTTCTTTGTTAAGAACCGTGTCCAGAACCGTCTGGCCGATTCGTCTGGCTGCTGAATTATGTGGCTTAGGTCATCGGCGTCTGGTGGTCGCACATATGTGCCCTGGAAGTTGTCGAGAAATGCGGCTTCCAGGTCCTCCCAACACCCAATTGACTCTGCTGGCAAGGTATTAAGCCAATGACGAGCTGGTCCATTAAGCTTGAGTGGGAGATACTTGATGGCGTGGAGATCATCACCGTGGGCCATATGGATATGAAGGAGATAATCTTTGATCCAGACCGCGGGGTCTGTTGTGCCATCGTAGGATTCAATGTTCACGGGTTTATACCCTTTAGGGATTTGATGATCCATTACTTCATCTGTGAAGCATAGTGGGTGTGCGGCGCCTCTATACTGGGCAATATCACGACGTAGCTCGAGAGAGCTTTGTCTGCTATGTTCGGCCCGTCCGGAGTTGCTGTCTCCAGCGCGACGGTAGTCGTCGTGGATCGTGGGGCGCCCACATGATCCGTAGATAGATCCTTATTGTCTTGCCTTGTCCTCTAGTACGTCTCGCAAGTCCGGCGCATTCCCCCGTGGCTTTGCGCTTTTCGAGCGGTGCCGGGGTACGGTTCTGGTGGAGGGCCTAGATGCCTCTCTGTCGCAGCCACGAGGTGGTCGGTCTGCCATATTGTGCGCTGGCGATGAAGGTTTGTATGCTTCCTCCTCTAATCAGGGGAGCAACTTGCGTTTTGGGTAGCTTTTGGAGGGGCATTTGATTTCATACTCTTCGGCCGCGAGGACCTCGGTCCATCTGTCGGCCAGCAGGTCTTGATCAGCTCAAAGCTGTTGCTGCTTTTTCTTTAGGCTGTTCGCCGTGGCCATTAGCCTGCGTTTAAAACGCTCTTGTTCGATGGGATCCTCGGGCACGAAGAATTCGTCGTTGTTGAGGCTTGCCTCGTCTCCGGAGGGAGGCATGTAATTGTCATCCTCTATCTCCTCGTCTGCCGCTCTCTCTTGAGGGCTGGCTTCTCCGTCCTCTGTCTTTGAATCTTGCTTTGGGGGGTTGTCTTCGGCACTCTCTGGGGTATTATTATCTCCGGTGCCGGAATCTCCATTCTTGTTGTGGCGGGATTTAGAGCGGCGCCGCTGACGTCGGCGCTTGGGCTGTTTCTTAGAGGAATCTTCCTCCGCTGCTTCTTCGCCGTCCCCATCCTTTGGGATGTCCACCATGTATATGTCGTATGACGAGATGGTCTTCCAGTGCCCCGTAGGCGCTGGTTCTTGATCGTCTCCGGCATCTTCGTCCATACCGTCGATGTCTTCGGAGTCGTAGTCTAGCATGTCGGTTAGATCGTTGAATGTGGCTACAAAGTGGGTGGTGGGTGGGATTTGAATTTCTTCGTCGTCCGCATCCCAACCATCCTGACCGCAGTCCGGCCAGGTCTCTCCTGATAACGAGAGATACTTTAGCGAGTTCAGGATATCACCAAAGGGTTAGTGCTGAAAGATGTCCGCAGCGGTGAACTCCATGATCGGTGCCCAATCGGATTCGATTGGCAGGGGCGCAGGAGGTTCGGAGTCTGGCAAGGAGTCCGACACCTCGGAGTCACGAGCTTTGCAAGGGACAAGGTTAGTATTCGGCTCCATTTGCAAGGGACAAGGTTAGTATTCGGCTCCATCGCCGTAGAAGTTGCATCCCCCGAGGCGGTGTCCAGCCACCTGTCCTCGATCTGCACGGTCGGCTCCAAACTATGGGTCAGAGCGGACTCATGTGCGGCCTCCAGGGCGCTGTCCGGTGGCAGAGCTAAATCATACCCACCGTGACAGTGCGGCGCGCTCGGTTGTGGCTCGAATCCATCGAAGATCAAGTCTCCGCGGATGTCGCCATGAAGTTTAGGCCTCAAACCTGACACGATGGCGGGGCATAGCTTCGATCTGCTCCGGATGGCGGCGAATTAGCCCGCAAAGGCGGCCGCCAAACACGAAGATCTGTCCAGGGAGAAAAGTCTCACCCTGGACTGCGTTGTTTTTGATTGAAGAAGCCATCAAGCCTATCGGGACGACACAGAGGAACTCTCAATGAAAGCACCAATGTCGGTGTCAAAACCGGCGGATCTCGGGTAGGGGGTCCCGAACTGTGCGTCTAGGCGGATGGTAATAGGAGACAAGGGACACGATGTTTTTACCCAGGTTCGGGCCCTCTTGATGGAGGTAAAACCCTACTCCTGCTTGATTGATATTGATGATATGGGTAGTACAAGAGTGGATCTACCACGAGATCAAGGAGGCTAAACCCTAGAACTAGCCTATGGTATGATTGTGTTGGGGAACGTTGCAGAAAATTAAAATTTTTCCTACGGTTTCACCAAGATCCATCTATGAGTTGATCTAAGCAACGAGTCATGAGAGAGAGATTGCATCTACATACCACTTGTAGATCGAGTGCGGAAGCGTTCACGGGAAGGGTGATGATGGAGTCGTACTCATCGTGATTCGGATCACCGATGTCCAAGTGCTGAACGGACAGCACCTCCGCGTTCAGCACACGTACGGCACGGACGACGTCTCCTCCTTCTTGATCCAGCAAGGAGGAAGGAGAGGTTGAGGAAGATTGCTCCAACGGCAGCACGACGGCGTGGTGATGTTGGTGCAGCAGTACTCCGACAGAGCTTCGCCAAGCGTGTAGCGAGAGGAGGAGAGGTGTTGGGAGGGAGGGCTGCGCCTTGGGATGCAGATAGCAGCCTCCCTCACCCCTCTATTTATAGGGGGACGGGCAGGGGCCGACCCTCTAGATGGGATCTAGAGGCGGCGGCCGGGGAGGGGGACTTGCCCCCAAGCAGGCGCCCCTAGGGTTTCCCCCAACCCTAGGCGCATGGGCCCAAGGTGGGGGCGCTCCCAGCCCTCCAGGGGCTAGCTCCCTCCCTTTATGCCCATGTGACCCTCAGGAGGTGGCCCCTCCCGGTGGACCCCTGGAACCTCTCCGGTGGCCCCGGTACAATACCGATAAGACCCCAAAACTTTCCGGTGTCCGTATGACAACTTCCCATATCTAAAACTTCACCTCCAGACCATTCCGAAACTCCTCGTGACGTCCGGGATCTCATCTGGGACTCCGAACAACATTCGGTAAGTACATACAAGTCTTCCTAACAACCCTAGGGTCACCGAACCTTAAGTGTGTAGACCCTACGGGTTCGGGAGACACGTTGACATGACCGAGACGACTCTCGGGCAATAACCAACAGCGGGATCTGGATACCCATGTTGGCTCCCACATGCTCCTCTATGATTTCATCGGTTGAACCACGATGTCGAGGATTCGATCAAACCCAGTATACAATTCCCTTTGTCAGTCGGTACTTTACTTGCCTGAGACTCGATCATCGGTATCCCAATACCTTGTTCAGTCTAAATTCTTGGCAAGTCACTTTACTAAATCCGTAATGCATGATCCCGTACAACCACTTGGTCACCTTGAGCTCATTATGATGATGCATTACCGAGTGGGCCCAGAGATACCTCTCCGTCATACGGAGTGACAAATCCCAGTCTCGATCCGTGTCAACCCAACAGACACTTTCGGAGATACCTGTAGTGCACCTTTATAGTGACCCAGTTACGTTGTGACGTTTGATACACCCAAAGCACTCCTACGGTATCCGGGAGTTACACGATCTCATGGTCGAAGAAAGAGATACTTGACATTGAAAAAGCTCTAGCAAACGAACTACACGATCTTTGTGCTATGCTTAGGATTGGGTCTTGTCCATCACATCATTCTCCTAATGATGTGATCCCATTATCAATGACATCCAATGTCCATAGCCAGGAAACCATGACTATCTGTTGATCACAACGAGCTAGTCAACTAGAGGCTCACTAGGGACATATTGTGGTCTATGTGTTCACACGTGTATTACGATTTCCAGATAATACAGTTATAGCATGAACAAAAGACAATTATCATGAACAATGAAATATAATAATACTTTTATTATTGCCTCTAGGGCATATTTCCAACAGTCTCCCACTTGCACTAGAGTGACCAATCTAGTTACATTGCGATGAATCGAACACCCATAGAGTTTTGGTGTTGATTATGTTTTGCTCGCGATAGAGGTTTAGTCAACGGATCTGCGACATTCAGATCCGTATGTACTTTGCAAATATCTATGTCTCCATCTTGAACATTTTCACTGATGGAGTTGAAACGACGCTTGATGTGCCTGGTCTTCTTGTGAAACCTGGGCTCCTTGGCAAGGGCAATAGCTCGGTGTTGTCCGCAGAAGAGTTTGATCGGCCCCGACGCATTGGGTATGACTCCTAGGTCGGTGATGAACTCCTTCACCCAAATCGCTTCATGCGCTGCCTCCGAGGCTGCCATGTACTCCGCTTCACACGTAGATCCCGCCACGACGCTCTGCTTGCAGCTGCACCAGCTTACTGCTCCACCATTCAACATATACACGTATCTGGTTTGTGACTTAGAGTCATCCAGATCTGAGTCGAAGCTAGAGTCGACGTAACCCTTTACGATGAGCTCTTCGTCTCCTCCATAAACGAGAAACATGTCCTTTGTCCTTTTCAGGTACTTCAGGATATTCTTGACCGCATTCCACTACTAGGAAAAAGCCTATACACAGAATCTTAGCAACAGCGCGGTTCAAAATAGAGCGCTGCTGCTAAGTAGTTGTAGCACGGGTTACGTAAACTCGCTGCTGATAAAGATTTAGCAGTAGCGCGCTTGACCAGAAACGCGCTGCTACAAATATCGATCGGCGGTGTTCACCCAACTCTAAGTAGCAGTAGCGCGGTCGCAATAACAGCGCTACTGCTAAGTACGTAGTAGTAGCGCGGTTTCCTCGAGATCGCTGCTGGTAAGTTTCAAATTGCCACAATTTTTGTCGATTAGCGATGGCGCCTTACATAAGCGCTGCTGTTGCTAAGTTCTTAGCAGCAGCAGCGTTTTCTCCAGCGCCATCGCTAACCCCACCAATCCCCAACCCGCCCTCCCTCCCCTTCCTTTTCCCTTCCCCTACCTCCCCTCTCCTCTCTTCCCTCCACCACATGCTCCCACTCTCACTCTTCTTCTTCTCAATACTTCTCCCCATTACTCTCTCTCTTCTCTATCCACCTTCTCTCTCTTCATTACTCCTACATAACTACACCACCTCCATTAATGCATCTCCTTTCTCTTTTCTTCCCCCTCCACTAGTTGAAGTTGTCTCCTTCCAAATAAGGTAGCTAGGTAGATGTAGGATTTAGTTAAGTGACCTATTTGCCCCTAACTAGATCTATCTTTGTCAAGAAGAGCTTTGTGCACTTTTGATCTCCCTACAACATCATCTCCGCCATCGAGATAGAGGTGATGAAAATTTCATGCTTTTGCAAAATGGAAATGTGTTTATGTGTGTGTGATATGTTTGTGGAAATTGTGTGTGTGGCATGAGTTGACCTTGTAAATTGTGCTTTTGAGTTGCCTATGTTTTGCGAAATGTCGATTTATTTCCGTTTGGCTAATTCCGGAAAACTCTAGATCCATATATGTCCTATTTTTAGGAAGGTCATGCCAAATTTTTTATGACTTTGATGCATGCATGCATTTTTACAATCAATTTCTTTATTATTACCGTGCAGAGTTGGCGATGGTCGATTGGAACGATGGTGGACAGGTGGTTGCGATCGGCGGTGCAAGACATGAAAGAAAATAACCGGACAGAGGTTTTATGTCCGTGTCGAAAATGCAAAGGAATAGTTTGGCTTGACCCCCATGACGATGGTGGTGTCGAGCGCACCTGCTCATGACTGGTTTCATGGATGGCTATACTCGGTGGATAATTGAAGATGAGGATGACGATGTTGAGGATGCCGACGGGCAGGCAATGATGACACGGGCAAGACGAAGAGATGATCGATAATGGCGGCGGGAAGAGGCGGACATGACGGCGGAGAAGGGGCGGACATGGCGGAGGAGAAGGGGCGGACATGGCGGCGGAGAGAACGACATGGACTCCACGCAGCAGAGTTCGTCGGTACTAAGTTCAATTGTGCGGGACCCTCATGTTCAAGCATTGCTTCGCAAGGAGACAATCTTGAGAGAGCTGCTTCTAGAGAGGAGGCTAAGCTGGAGCAAGCGGTGGTAGACTCGAACAGTCCATTGTATAATGGTTGCAATCTGAGGTGACCGGTTGAGTTTCACGCTCCAACTCCTCAAGACGAAGGCTAAAACAAATGGACCGACACTAGCCTCGATGAGCATCTCAAGTACCTAAAGGATGTTCTTCCTTGGGCAATCTATGTCCTACTAGTGTTGATGAGGCCAAGAAGATCGTGTGCCCTCTTGATCTGCCACACGTTAGATACCATGCATGCATCAACGATTGCATAATTTATCGGAAGGAGCACGCGGAAAAAACAAGCTGTCCGGTGTGCAATGCTTCTCGATACAAGAAGGCCGGGAAGAAATGTCCCCAAAAAGTTGTATGGTACTTACTGATCACTCCCCGTCTCCAGAGGTATTTTGTAGATCCCAAGGAAGAAAAGCTAATGCACTGGCGCGCGGAGAGGAAGAAGCCCGACGATGGAGATGATCTGAAGCTGAGACACATGAAGGATGGAAGCCAGTGGAGAGCGTTGAACAGCTTCTATCGGTATTTTGAATGTGATGCAAGGAACATCCTGCTCGGCGCGTGTACCGATGGCATGAATCCGTTTGGCAACCGTAACACCAACCATAGTTCATGGCCCGTGTTTGTATGGATGTACAACCTCCCCCCTGGTTGTGCGTGAAATCGAAGTACATTCACATGAGCATGCTTATTCAAGGGCCGAAACAACCAGGAAATAATATTAATTTGTATCAGGGGCTACTTCAAGAGGAGTTAGACACGTTATGGAAAACACCGCCAAGACATGGGACGCCAAACAAATGTGAGTATTTCAACATGAGAGCGGCTGATCACGACAAAGGCAGGACTATCTCGGTTACGGATATGTGGCAGGCCAGGTGTGCCATGGATATTGCGGATGCATGCGGTGCATGGATGATACAACGTCTCAGCAGCTAACGTCAAGGAAAGATGGCGGGTCTGGGAAAATCATGTGCATGGGGCATCGAAGATGGCTTGAACAGGACGACCCGTGGAGAAACCGTGGAGATCTATTCAATGGTCACGTTGAGCATCGAGGACCTCCACGTAAGCGGAGTGGTGCCGAGATCGATGAGCTGTTGAAAAACTGGAATCAGTGCCCCGCGCCGGGAAAGACGATGAGAAAGGCGCCGGAGCCGCTGCTGAAGGTATGGAAGACGAGGTCTGTGTTCTAGGACTTGGAGTACTGGCACAAACTCGATACACCTCATTGCCTTGATCAAATGCATATTTGTAAGAATGTCCTTGAGAGCTTGCTCGCAACACTGATGAACATGTCGGATAAGACCAAGGATGGGCCGAAGGCAAGAAAAGACTTGCAGGATTTGAAAATCAGGGAAGATCTGCACATGCCGCCCCATAAAATGTCAAACGAGACAGAGACGGAGACAGAGGCACGGGAGAAGAAGGGCAAGAAATTAAAGAAAGAAGATTATTGCCCCCCCCCCTCTTGCTTCACCTTAAGTCAGGCTGAGATCAATCAATTCTTTAAGTGCCTTACCGGAGTGAAAGTTATATCCGGTTATTGTGGCAAGATAAGCAGATATCTAGACACAGACAAGAAAAGGTTCAACGGGATGAAGTCTCATGGCTGTCATGTGATGATGACGCAGATACTACCTATTGCCCTTAGAGGGATAATGGACAAGCACGTCCGTGACACGCTTATTGGTCTCTGCAACATTTTCGATGTCATCTCTCGAAAGTCAATCAGTGTGAAGCAGCTCCAAAGGCTACAGGAAGAGATCGTTGTGATACTGAATGAGCTTGAGATGTACTTCCCGCCCGCGTTCTTCGACATGATGGTGCATCTGTGTGTCCATATTGTGGATGACATAATAGACCTGGGGCCTTCATTCCTGCACAACATGATGCCGTTTGAGAGGATGAATGGGATCATCGAAGGATTCGTTTGTAACATGTCCCGTCCGGATGGAAGCATCGTCCAGGGCTATTTGGCACAAGAGGGCATCTCTTTCTGTGAGAATTTTCTATATGGCGCAGACCAGCCGCCTGGTGTTAGTGTTGGTTTGCCCATTAACAGGCAGGATGGGAGGCTCGAAGGAGATGGTCACTGCAACGGTCGCAGGGAACTGCACGTGGCATACTCAGATCGACCTTGGCGACTTTGTGAGCAAACTTGGTAGTGCTACAACAACTAGACGAGGTAGATCCTTTCGTGCAATCGCACAAAGAAATTATCGCAGAAGTATCGTGACCGGGGTATGCGGGACGGACGCCGAAGTTACTAGAGAGCACAACTCCACTTTCTGCATTGGTTCAAAGAGCATATTATTGCTAATCCCGGAGGAGGGCTCTAAGGACGGATTGCTCATATACGCCTTAGCACATGGCCCCTCGCCCAACCTCGTAACCTATCAGGCATATGATATCAACGGATACATGTTCTACACGGAGGCAAAAGATATGGACAGTGATGAACAGAACTCAGGGGTGACGATGGAATGCATGACCGGCAGCGACAACGGCACAACTGAACGATTTTATGGAAGGGTCAAGGAGATATGGGAGCTTGACTACTCTGGACTGCACAACATGACGATGTTCCGTGTCAGATGGGCTAAGAATGTCGAAAGAGAAATCCGGATGTTCACTACCATGACTATACCCGACGCCAAGAGCGCTACCGTGAACGCTATCACAAAAAACGAACCATGGGTACACGCTAAGCACGTGACACAATGCTTCTTCATAACTGACCCGCGCAATCCCAGCCGTGTGGTCGTGAGGAGAGGCAAAAGGAACATCATTGGAATGGATGGAGTCGCCAACGAGGAAGACTATGATCAGTACGGCAACCCAATGAGGGAAGATGATGATGATGATGAAGTATACGTCAAAAGAAGAATCAATACTACATTACCTAAGAAAAATCATACTCCATGGAAAAGGCAAAGTCACAATGAGGGGCTCAATTATTCTTCGACGAACAAGAAGGGAAAGAAGCTGACTCAAAAACGAAAACGTCAGCACTGAGGAAACGTATGTTGTGGGTCCAATGATGTGTAATATATATATGTTCCTATTTTGTATACACACTTAGCCATTATTATCCATGGGTCCAATGATGTGTAATATATATGTTCCTATTTTGCATACATATTTAACCGTCAAATGATGCAATATATATCGCCTCCTTCGTTCAACGCCTCGAAATAAAAGTGGGATAAAATAAAGGAAAAGAAAAGGAAAACTGGCAGTAGCGGCGGCAGTAGCAGCGCGTTTCCACAAAACCGCTGCTGCTAGATCTTAGTAGTAGCGTGTTTCTCATAAACCGCTGCCACTATGCACCATAGTAGTAGCGAGTTTCTCATAAAGCGCTGTAGCTACAAATCATAGTAGTAGCGCTTCTCTCAAACCGCTTCACTATGAGAATATAGTAGCAGCGTTTTACATAACACGCCATCGCTACTCCACTTAACCCAAAATTCTTTTCGCCCAGCTTCATCCTGCCATTTCCCCAAATCCCCACTCTCTCTCGGCCCCGTCGCTCCGCGCGCCCGACCTGCCCAGCGCGCGCCCCGACTCCGCCGGCGCCGGCGCTTAGCCCCGGCGCTTCGCCCGTCTCGGCCCTCGACCCGACTCCGGCCAAGACTCGCCCCCAACCACGCCGCTCGCCCCGACCCAACCGCTCGCCCCGACTCCGGCCGGGCCGCTCGACCCCAAGCCGGCTCGCCCCGACCGTCGGCCCTCGCCTCCCTCCTCTCCCCTGCCGGCCGTCGTCGGGCCTGCCTCCTCGCCCTGCAGACTCTCAAACCCCCCTCTCTGCTAGGGTTCTTCATGTTAATTAATTAGGTTATCTATTTAGTTATGAATTTAGCTAGGTTTCAAAATTAGCTGAATTTATATGGAAATTTGAACAGGACATGTGATATGTGCATATGTCATGTTTTGGACATGTCATGTTTGGAGAATGATCCGAGTGGCCTATGTTACGCGGAATGTTGATTCATTTCCGTTTGGTGAATTTCAGCGCTTCGATATGTCCATTTTTAGCAAAGGTCATGCGAAATTTCCGTGAATAAAGGCATGATTTGTGCTACATAGTTGGCATATCGAGTGCTGGCACATAGATTTCTTTTTATGTCATTTCTCATTTATTCATACTTTTAGAAATAAATGAGGCCACTTAATCATAGGAAACATGTCGAACAACGAAGAAACTGGCCCTTCTGACCAAGATGCAGACGAGATGGATTATGAGGGTGAACAAGAGTACCTCGACTATTTGACTGCTAAGAAAGGTTTGCAGGTCGGCCTCGATGATGGTACTGACGCCTACATCGACACCGACGGCGCCGAGACCGGTGGGGAAGGTACCGGTGGGGAAGGTACCAGCGGGGAAGGTACCGGCGGGGAAGGTACCGGCCCCGATGCCGATACCGAAAAGAGGAAGCATAAGAAGCAGAGGATACGAAAACCTAACAAACTAGGGATTGGACGACTTGTGATCACAAAGATGGCACCTGGCAAGTTTGAGCCGTTAGAGCTGGAAGAACCTCGCAAGTGCTATGGGAACCAAGTAGGATGCATCCTATGGGAATGCGCGAGCATCAACGACGATGACTTAAGGAGTAAAGAACATTTGATGCAGTTGCTCCTAACGAAGTTGCACAAGAGATTCAAGTTCCCCGACCGGGATGATAACATAGAACAACCGTGGGATGATCCGAAGATGAAAAAGATTAACAATCACGCCATGGCCATGTCCAGCAATGATTTGGCCTCCTGGAAAGGGAGGGTGAAACGAGCTATTGAGGCTGATGAACCCCTGTCCAAGATTCTGGAGGAAAATCCGACACTTACGGAAGAGGAGTTCGAAAAGTTCAAGGACACTTGCGCTACCGAGGCAGCCAAGGCTAAGGCTGCGAAATTCAAAAGCCTTCACAAAGGAACACGGAAGCATCGCTCGGAAGCCGTGGCTACCTCGGTAAAAGGCCCATATTGGATAAGGAGGACGCGAACGTGAAGCCGCGGGTCTCCTGCACCCCTTCGAAGTTCACCAACCCCTTGGAGCATGACTTCATCGGGGCCCGCTACAAGTGGGACAAGGAGAAAAGGTTTTTACATGGACAAGATCACGAGGAAATTGATTAGACTATTGGAGAAGCAACACCGCTTGCAGCCGAAAGCCCTACTTCTCGATGAGGCCCAAGTGGGACACCCTCTCAACCGGCCTTGAACGAACTTAAGGGACTCCCGTTGGACCAGCGGCCGCAATATGGTCGTGTGCACGGCGCCGAGACGGCGCCACGTGGAAGGTGTTTACAATGACGGCCCGGAGGCCAAGAAGCGAAAAATAAGTTTAGTCAGCGGACATCGACGCAAAGGTGAAGCTTGCGGTCGAGAAAAAGCAGCCGAGGACGCGAAAAAAAGCAGCCGAGGACAAATATGAGTTGCTACAGAAAATCAATGCAGTCAGAATCGCCTGCAGAAATGATTTCGCTACTAACTTGGTTCCGATTATCATCAATCGGGCGAAGGAAAATCCGCACAAGACGGTACATGATTTCCCGATGCCCGGTTTAAATCGAAAGCAACTCCATGAACAACAACACCATCGCACCATCACTTGCTCAAGCAACCGGGCCTCCTCTTGCAGCCGCTCCCGCTCATAGCAGCCCGTCCTCAGTCTCAGGCGCGCTAGGTGGGCCTTCGTCTTTGGCTGAGCTCGACGCCATCACGGTAATTACATGTCGCACCAACATATATATATATAGATAATATTCCACTTTTATTGCCTTTCGGTTGTTTTACACCACAGACATATGTGTTTGCAGGCGAAAGAAACCCCATGCACCATACTCTACTTGATCAAAGGCCAGAAGGTGGACGTGGGAAAGGGGATGATAATGGACCCCTCTCAACGCACATTCCACAACCAGCCGATCCCCGCTGGGCACTTCAGGGTCAGCTAGACCAGTGTGAAATCGGGGCACGAGGATTTGCCTCCTCTAGTACAGCATGTGGGAGCGGATGACGAGACCCCGCCGCGGATTGGACGCTGCAAGGGTTGGGTGCTGCTATGGCCGAAGAATCTAATCCGTCTGGAGCCGGCCGAGAGCACACCAATAACTACCACACATCAACAAGCATGTGCGGAGACCACCACCCCACCTACGCAATTACCAGCTCCTGTAGTAGTGTCGGGTGAGAGCGTGACGACATGATGAAGGGGTGCAATAGTCTTGGCTGATGTAATTTCTCCTCAGAGAATGAGAATGGATGATGAGACGGAGGTCGACCCTATGGATTACCTCAATACAAACGCGTATGACTGTGACATAGATATGATGAGTCAACCATATGACGAATCGGCTATCGACTTGCTAATGAGGATATGGATGATATGCCGGGCAAGGCCGCACCATGGAATGCAAAAGTCTCTCTTCATGAAATCCTCACAGACACGCTCAAGATGCCGCCTCAACACAGGCTCAACTAGCTGGGCGCGAGGGTCGTCAAGATTTAGCCCGGGAACACTTGGGCAGGGGTTAAGGAAGGGTCGGAAGGTGTGCCCAAGAAAAAGGAGAGGAAGAGAGCGGGAAGGTAATCGCCTCCAAACAAGCGAGCACACACAGCAGCAGACGATGCATTTCAAGAGCGTGTACCCATGAAAGGTGCGGTCATGTTCCATCTCACAGGCGAGCCGATGCTACCACGAAACCGCTGGAGGCACTATCGAGGATCTCGAGGAGACTGCACGACCATGTCTTTGCCGATCGAGAAAAGCCTACTAGCCTCAAAGGATCCAGGATATCCGACATACGCGGCTCGTGTGCTCGAGGGAAGTGCTACGTCGACACACGGCCCATGGAGGTGTTCTTCCCGCGGTTTGACCATATCTTTGAGATGTTTCTAACAAGGCGGCTTGATTTTACTATCATCCGCCTTTTTGCGCTACATATGAGCTCCGTCGTGAAGAGTGAAGAAGTCTCGCAAATCTGTGTGGCGGATCCGCATTACATGCACGAGTCTTTCTTGAGTCTCGCGACTTTGAGCGTGAAACTGCTAGGGAGTACCTCCAAAACTTCATGGTACAGAATAAGGACCGGGAAATTGTCCTCGTGCCTTATCATCCAAAGTAAGTCAGTTCCGGACAACCCTTTCGTACATTTCAATCATTCCTTCTCTCTCATATGGGGAATAATTTGAGGTGTCTTTTCCCCGCAGCAACGGGTGCGCCGTCCTTATCGTTCTTTACCCGCAAGTCTCCCACGCCGTGTATTTTGACCCTTCCAGAGACTACGAGAAAAAGGACTACACCCACATAATGAATATTCTAGATGATGCTCTCCAAGGCTTCAGCTTTAGAGGTGGCCACGTGCATATCAGGAAACAAAGGAACAAGAAGATGGGTTTCAAGATAAAACTAACTTCTCCTACATCCATGTCCCAAAACCAAGCAAGAAGGATGGATTCTACATCGTCCATCTCATGATTCAGTTCAACACGGATCACCAAAGCTTCAGATTAACAGCAGAAATGATGATCATATCCACAAGTGGCTAGAATCTCATGGAGAAGCGAATTATAAACTTAGAGATAACTTCTTTCGCATCCAAAGCGACATTGCGGCGATCATCATGAAAGAAGTCGTCGATGAGAAGGGATGTTCCACCACGGCCCTATATCGCGAGTTGACGTCCGAACTTCGCATAGGCATGCAACGCCTAGACCTCACGCCGCTCAAGCAGCTAGGGTTCGCCCTCGATGATATGGAAGGATGGAACTTCTAGTGATTTATGATGCCGATGATGATGATATGTGTCGGTTGAACTTGTATACTTTTGAAGCGATGAAACTTTGTGATGTCCACGGTCCTCGCCGAACTTGCGAACGCTACTTTGTTAGTTTGCGTCACGATGACCTGCACCTCTAGTTAATTAATTTATGCATCAGTATATGTTGCATCTAGTTGCTAACCTTTATTTTTGGTGTTTCTCTAGTATATTTTGTTGCATATATATGATTGTACATCCTCTTCATGAACATGCATCTCTAATGTGTACCTAGTTTCTTGATGGCGAGATGGAAATGCTATGTCGTGTACAAAGGGAAGGTTCCGGGTGTACAACGAGTGGCATGAGTGTCGGCGCAAGTGAATGGGTTCACGGGCGCCAGCTATAAGGCTTCAAAAGCAGACAAGAAGGAGAAGCTAGTTACTTGAGGTTCACGCTAGCGAGAGAGGACTCAGAATCGCCACCTCATGTATCTTTGATGGTTCCGCCTCACTCATAGTGATAGCACTTCTTGCGTATACCTTTGTTTAGATGGATGACGTTGTTGTAGTTGCAAGTATTCGAGACTAGCATGTATTGCTATTTTCGAGATGATAACAAGATATCACTTTGTGTTGGATGATGATTATGAAGAGACTATTTGTATGTACATGCTATGATTACATTTGTGGTCTCGCATGCATTTGTATGTGTATCATGATGACATTTCTATGTGCTAAAGATTCTTCTACAAAGCCGGTTCAAATACAAAACAAATATGCCAGAAAAACTACTTAAATTAGTAGTAGCGAGTGTACAAAAGTTAGCAGCAGCGCCTCAATAGCAGTAGCGCGTCCTGCAAAAGAGCACTAGCGCTACTAGCGGCAGCGAGCTTCCCATAACCGCGCTGCTGCTACACTTGTGTAGCAGTAGCGCGGGTGCGCACGCGCTACTGCTATGAGTTAGCTGTAGCACCGTATTAGTAGCGTGGGTACCCGCGCTACTGATACATCTAAAACCCGCGCTGCTGCTAGCCTTTTCCCTAGTAGTGATCCAGTTTTCCTTGCCGGGATTACTTTGGTATCTTGCTACCAAACTTACGGCAAGGTTTACATCAGGTCTGGTACACAGCATGGCATACATAATAGATCCTATGGCTGAAGCATAGGGGATGACACTCATCTCTTCTTTATCTTTTGCCGTGGTCGGGGACTGAGCCGAGCTCAATCTCACACCTTGTAACATAGGCAAGAACCCCTTCTTGGACTGATCCATTTTGAACCTTTTCAAAATCTTATCAAGGTATGTGCTTTGTGAAAGACCTATGAGGCGTCTCGATCTATCTCTATAGATCTTGATGCCTAATATATAAGCAGCTTCTCCAAGGTCCTTCATTGAAAAACACTTATTCAAGTAGGCCTTAATGCTGTCCAGAAGTTCTATATCATTTCCCATCAAGAGTATGTCATCTACATATAATATGAGAAATGCTACAGAGGTCCCACTCACTTTCTTGTAAACGCAGGCTTCTCCATAAGTCTGCATAAACCCAAATGCTTTGGTCATCTCATCAAAGCGAATGTTCCAACTCTGAGATGCTTGCACCAGTCCATAAATGGATCGCTGGAGCTTGCATACTTTGTTAGCGTTCTTAGGATCGACAAAACCTTCCGGCTGCATCATATACAGCTCTTCCTTAAGATGTCCGTTAAGGAATGCCGTTTTGACGTCCATCTGCCATATCTCATAATCATAGTATGCGGCAATTGCTAACATGATTCAGACGGACTTCAGCTTCGCTATGGGAGAGAACGTCTCGTCATAGTCAATCCCTTGAACTTGTCGATAACCCTTAGCGGCAAGCCAAGCTTTATAGATGGTAACATTACCATCCGCATCCGCCTTCTTCTTAAAAATCCATTTGTTTTCTATCGATCAAGTCTGTCAAAGTCCATACTTTGTTTTCATACATGGATTCTATCTCGGATTTCATGGCTTCAAGCCATTTGTTGGAATATGGGCCCGCCATCGCTTCTTCATAGTTCGAAGGTTCACCGTTGTCTAACAACATGATTTCCAGGACAGGGTTACCGTACCACTGTGCGGAACGTGTCCTTGTGGACCCACGGTTCAAGAGCAACTTGATCCAAGTACCTTGATCATCATCATTGTTTTCCTCTTCATTATGTGGGCATCACAGAACATTTTCCGAGCTGCACCACTTTCCCGCTCGAGAGGTAGTACTTCATCGAGTTCTACTTTCCTCACACTTACTTCTTTCGAGAGAAACTCTTTTCTAGAAAGCATCCGTTCTTGGCAACAAAGATCTTGCCCTCGGATCTTAAGTAGAAGGTATACCCGACAGCTTCCTTAGGGTATCCTATGAAGACGCATTTTTCCGACTTGGGTTCGAGCTTTTCAGGTTGAAGTTTCTTGACATAAGCATCGCATCCCCAAACTTTTAGAAACGACAGCTTAGGTTTATTCCCAAACCATAATTCATACGGTGTCGTCTCAACGGATTTAGACGGTGCCCTATTTAAAGTGAATGTAGCTGTCTCTAGAGCGTATCCCCAAAATGATAGCAGTAAATCGGTAAGAGACATCATAGACCGCACCATATCTAATATAGTGCGATTACGACGTTCGGACACACCGTTACGCTGAGGTGTTCCAGGTGGCGTGAGTTGTGAAACAATTCCACATTTCCCTAAGTGTGTACCAAAATCATGACTTAAGTATTCTCCTCCACGATCTAATCGTAGGAACTTTATCTTTCGGTCACGTTGATTCTCTACCTCATTCTGAAATTCCTTGAACTTTTCAAAGGTCTCAGACTTGTGTTTCATTAAGTAGACATACCCATATCTACTCAAGTCATCAGTGAGAGTGAGAACATAACGATATCCTCCGCGAGCCTCAATGCTCATTGGACCGCACACATCGGTATGTATGATTTCAACAAGTTGGTTGCTCGCTCCTCTGTTCCGGAGAACTGAGTCTTGGTCATTTTGCCCATGAGGCATGGTTCGCATGTGTCAAATGATTCATAATCAAGAGACTCTAAAAGTCCATTAGCATGGAGCTTCTTCATGCGCTTGACACCAATGTGACCAAGGCGGCAGTGCCACAAGTATGTGGGACTATCGTTATCAACTTTACATATTTTGGCATTCACACTATGAATATGTGTAACATTACGCTCGAGATTCATTAAGAATAAACCATTGACCATTGGAGCATGACCATAAAACATATCTCCCATATAAATAGAACAACCATTATTCTCGGATTTGAATGAGTAGCCATCTCGTATTAAACGAGATCCTGATACAATGTTCATGCTCAAACTTGGCACTAAATAACAATTATTAAGGTTCAAAACTAATCCCCTAGGTAAATGTAGAGGCAGCGTGCCGACGGCGATCACATCGACTCTGGAACCATTCCCGACGCGCATCGTCACCTCGTCCTTCGCCAGTCTCAACATCCTTGCTGTCCTTCTTGAAGTTCTTTTTGCCCTTGCCCTTCTTGAACTTAGTGGTCTTATTGACCATGAACACTTGATGTTCTTTCTTGATTTCAGCCTCTGCTGACTTCAGCATTGAGAACACTTCAGGAATGGTTTTCACCATCCCCTGCATGTTGTAGTTCATCACAAAGCTCTTGTAGCTTGGTGGGAGCGACTGGAGGATTCTATCAATGACCGCCTCATCAGGGAGGTTATTGTTCAGCTGGGTCATACGGTTGTGCAACCCAGACATCTTGAGTATGTGCTCACTGACAGAACAGTTTTCCTCCATCTTACAACTATAGAACTTGTCGGAGACATCATATCTCTCGACCCGGGCATGAGCTTGGAAAACTAGTTTCAGTTCTTCGAACATCTCATAAGCTCCGTGATGCTCAAAACGCTTTTGGAGCCCCGGTTCTAAGCTGTCAAGCATGCCGCACTGAACGAGGGAGTAATCATTAGAACGAGTTTGCCAAGCGTTCATAACGTCTTGGTTCTCTGGGACGGGAGTGTCACCTAGCGGTCCTTCTAGGACATATTGCTTCCTGGCAGCTATGAGGATGATCCTCGTGTTCGGACCCAGTCCGTATAGTTGCTGCCATCATCTTTCAGCTTGGTTTTCTAGGAGCGCGCTGAAGTTCATGTTGACATGAGCGTTGGCCATTTGATCTACAAGACATATTTGCAAAGGTTTTAGACTAAGTTCATGATAATTAAGTTCATCTAATCAAATTATGAACTCCCACTCAGATTAGACATCCCTCTAGTCATCTAAATGTTACACGATCCGAGTCGACTAGCCCGTGTCCGATCATCACGTGAGACGGACTAGTCATCGTCGGTGAACATCTTCATGTTGATCGTATCTTCCATACGACTCGTGTTCGAACTTTCGGTCTCCGTGTTACGAGGCCATGTCTGTACATGCTAGGCTCGTCAAGTTAACCCTAAGTGTTTTGCTGTGTAAAACTGTCTTACACCCGTTGTATGTGAACGTAAGGATCTATCACACCCGATCATCACGTGGTGCTTCGAAACGACGAACTGTAGCAATGGTGCACAGTTAGGGGAGAACACTTCTTGAAATTGTTGTAAGGGATCATCTTATTTTCTACCGTTGTCCTAAGTAAACAAGATGCATAAACATAATAAACATCACATGCAGTTATATAGTTGTGACATGATATGGACAATATCATATAGCTCCATTGATCTCCATCTTCGGGGCTCCATGATCATCTTGTCACCGGCTTGAAACCATGATCTCCATCATCATGATCTCCATCATCATGTCTCCATGAAGTTGTCACGCCAAGGACTACTTCTACTTCTATGGCTAACGCGTTTAGCAATAAAGTAAAGTAGTTTACATGGCATTCTTCAATGATACGCAGGTCATACAAAAAATAAAGACAACTCCTATGGCTCCTGCCGGTTGTCATACTCATCGACATGCAAGTCGTGAATCCTATTACAAGAACATGATCTCATACATCACAATTCATCATTCATCACAACTTCTGGCCATATCACATCACATGAACAGTCGCTGCAAAAACAAGTTAGACGTCCTTTACGTGGCTGCAATTGGGTTCTAGCAAGAACGTTTTCTTACCTACGAATAACCACAACGTGATTTTGTCAACTTCTATTTGCCTCATAAGGACCCTTTTCATCGAATCCGCTTCAACTAAAGTGGGAGAGACAGACACCCGCCAGCCACCTTATGCAACTAGTGCATGTCAATCGGTGGAACCGGTCTCACGAAGCGCACGTAAGGTTGGTCCGGGCCGCTTCATCCCACAATACCGCTGAAGCAAGAAAAGACTAGTAGTGGCAAGCAAGTTGACAAGATCCATGCCCACAACAAAATTGTGTTCTACTCCTGCATTAGAGAACTATGCATAGACCTAGCTCATGATGCCACTATTGGGGAACGTTGCAGAAAATTAAAATTTTTCCTATGGTTTCAGCAAGATCCATCTATGAGTTCATCTAAGCAACGAGTCATGAGAGAGAGATTGCATCTACATACCACTTGTAGATCGAGTGCGGAAGCGTTCACGGGAAGGGTGATGATGGAGTCATACTCGTCGTGATTTGGATCACCGATGTCCAAGTGCTGAACGGACAGCACCTCCGCGTTCAACACACGTACGGCACGGACGACGTCTCCTCCGTCTTGATCCAGCAAGGAGGAAGGAGAGGTTGAGGAAGATTGCTCCAACGGCAGCACGACGGCGTGGTGATGTTGATGCAGCAGTACTCCGACAGAGCTTCGCCAAGCGTGTAACGGAGGAGGAGAGGTGTTGGGGAGGGGAGGGGCTGCGCCTTGGGATGTGTCAGCCCTCCCTCACCCTCTATTTATAGGGAAGGGCAGGGGCCTAACCCTCTAGATGGGATCTAGAGGGGGCGGCGGTGTGTGGGGGGGACTTGCCCCCAAGCAGGGGGCCCCCTTAGGGTTTCCCCCAACCCTAGGCGCATGGGCCCAAGGTGGGGCGCCCAGCCCTCCATGGGCTGGCTCCCTCCCCTTTGCGTCCCATGTGGCCCTCCAGAGGGGTGGCCCCTCCGGTGGACCCCGAACCACTCCGTGGCCCCGTACAACACCGATAAGCCCCAAAACTTTCCGGTGTCCGTATGACAACTTCCCATATATAAAACTTCACCTCCGGACCATTCCGAACTCCTCGTGACGTCCGGGATCTCATCCGGACCAACAACATTCGTAATCACATACAAGTCTTCCTAACAACCCTAGCATCACCAAACCTTATGTGTAGACCCTACGGGTTCGGAGACACGAGACATGACCGAGACGACTCTCGGGCAATAACCAACAGCGGGATCTGGATACCCATGTTGGCTCCCACATGCTCCTCGATGATTTCATCGGTTGAACCACGATGTCGAGGATTCGATCAAACCCCGTATACAATTCCCTTTGTCAATCGGTACGTTACTTGCGCGAGACTCGATCGTCGGTATCCCAATACCTTGTTTAGTCTCGCTATCTGGCCCAGGTACTTGTATGTTGATGGGTCTTTTATGGGCTTTCGCGAAAAATAATGGGTCAAAATAAATAAACATTATGGGAATTGAACACGTGACCTCATGTCTAGCTCTTCGATCTAACAACCAACGACCTATGCGCTTTCACATTTCCTAATCCCAGCTCGCAATAAATATACGAGTGGCAGTCATCATGTTTAGGCGAGCTAATTAAGCGAATGAGATAATAAATAAAGGATTGTGGGCTTAAATATAATATTTAAATGGACGTGGCTAATTAAAGAAATGATTAGGGTAGACCGGTGGAATAACTAAAAGAAAAGTTGTTGTCTTAATAAATTCTACATGAAGGATTTGAGGTAAAAAGGTAGGATAATTAAAAGGAAGGATCTGCAGGCTTCAATGTGTTGGAGCTATTAAATTAGAAAAGGTAGGATTTGATTCTGGACTAAAACGAGTGAGGACGGAATGGTAATTAATTAAAGGATTATACTTGAATGCCATTAAAAAGGATTATAATTAAAATGGAATCTGTGGGAGATTATGCCCGGCAAAGAAAATATGAACACAACTATATTGCAATGTATTTTTCTATGTTCATTTTGTAGAAGGATGCTTTGTTGCAGCATGTTCTTCATAGTGAATTCGGTGCTGTGAGACATTATGCTTGCACAAAACATCAATTTTCCCGTTGCAACGCACGGGCATATGTGCTAGTGAAATATAATAATACTTTTATTATTGCCTCTAGGGCATATTTCGAACAGATTGTTGTAACGGTTGTACGTCCTACGGACTAAAACCCTCCGATTTATATAGACACCGGAGAGGGCTAGGGTTACACAGAGTCGGTTACAATGGTAGGAGATCTACATATCCGTATCGCCAAGCTTGCCTTCCACGCCAAGGAAAGTCCCATTCGGACACGGGACGAAGTCTTCAATCTTGTATCTTCATAGTCTTGGAGTCCGGCCGATGATGATAGTCCGACTATCCGGACACCCGCTAGTCCAGGACTCCCTCAGTCGCATATTGGGCGTGACAAGTTCGCCCACAGCTTGGCCACGTAGTGCGGTAGTGGGGAGACCCCCGCTCTGATGCAGACGACCGACACGGTGATAGGCGCGCCGATGTCGAGCACACCGCCGACCAAGAAAAACGTGTGGCGGTCCTCCTCCGCGAATAGCAAGAGCCGTGGCTCCGACAGTGGCACTTGCAGCTGGAGCACCTTGTCGTACTGGATCCTATGCACGGGCATGGGATGCGCGGTACTGATGTGGTGGTAGAGCGCCGGTGGCGGGCCTTCGTAGCCGCAGACGGGCACGGGGTATTTGCAGGGCGCGAGCGGACACACGCTCTGGTGATTGGCAAGCTTGTGGCAAGTGACGTAGAGCCCACAGCCTTCGTGCGGGCACTCCACCCTCACCGACGACAGGATGGAGTCCACCGCTGTGTTCCGCACATCGAAGCCACCACCGCGCTCGCACTTCTGGCACTGGCGCTGGTTCCAGGGGCGCTCGACGTGGCAGTCCGCGCAGGCCAGGTGCCCTCCCTTGCATTGCAGAAATCAGTCGAACATCACATCAATCAAGAAACCTGCACCTTGCTCAATCAGCCGAACGGACGAGGTGTATTCGAACCTCATACACTGGAGGCATCAAGGGGCGGAGGCACAAGGGGCAGTGGAGAATGGTGAGGTCCATCGAGGCCTTAGAGAGCTCCATGGTCGGGTCATGTTTGGTCTGCATGATCTCGCCCTCCTCGTGCACAACCATCTCTCAACTTGGGCCGGGGCATTACAAAGCTTTACCGTCAAATATTTTATAATACTTCAAGGTGCATTAAATCAACACATGCAAGTATCAAAAAGAGAGTCACGGCACTCATGCATGCATTGTAATTAATGCATCGGTAAATGCAAATTATTGAAATATATCGTGTACAGTGCTTTCATGTGTCGCGTCAACTCGTACATCAACGAGAAGTTTGATTGTCCTCACCCTCGCGGACTTAATTGCACCTACCTTTGGCTGTATGACAGGTTGGCCACACACCTGTCGGGCCCACCTGTCAGACACGCAAAGGCAGGAGCATCCCACCCTCGCCCATGAGCGGGGTGGCTGGAAAGACTAGGAGATGCTTTCGCTAGACGCTCTCCCTCCCGTACGCGGTGTACATGCAGCAGTTCAATCGGTGTCAGATGGCCAGAAGCGTACTATAGTACCCCTCCAGTGTAGTTGTACTCCATCATTGTTCGACTTCACGAAGAGGCGAAGAGCCAAGCGCAGCCCGGACGCTCGTGTGGCAGTTTCATGTGTAGAGTAGTCTAGGATAGCGTGTACCGTGCTTGTAAGCTTAAAATCGTTGGGGCCAGCTCCATGCTATGTGGCCCTCTCGAAGTTTTCTAAAAAATAGTCTTCTGGCCCTACCTGTAACCCTCGTGATTGTACTAGTTTGCATGCTCATCTGGTCAAGATAGGAATATATTTTTTAATTTGTTTTTTTCGAAAGGGGGAGACTCCCTGGCCTCTGCATCACAACGATGCATACGGCCACATATATTTTAATTTATGGTGGGTAAATGTTAGAGGTTGCAGCAAATATGTTGTACACTGCGGGTCTTTCAGCTAAGTTTAGAGGCAAGCATGTGGGGCCAGTGCTATGATGTGTCGCGTCAACTCGTAAAACGAGGAGAAGCTTGATTTTACTACTACACGCCTTCTCCCTCGCCCATGCGCGCGGTTGCTCGTGAACGAGGACAAGCTTTTGCTTAGTATTACTTCTACAACAAGCTATCCGTCCCCCTCACGGTGGACGGACATGCAGCAGTGGATTCGACACTGTAGAAGCAGTAGTAGTAACTTCATTGTTCGTCTTCTCGAAGAGGCGAAGAGCCAAGCGCAAACCAAACGCTGCGATTCTGTAATATTGAGCACGATATAGCCGAGCTCTTGCATGAGACAAAATTGCTATGTGAGCCCACTATTGTACTAGTACGTACAACTACTTGGTAGTATAGCCCTGTAAACCAGAAAGGAGTATTTGCCCTTCTAGAGATTTCAACAAGTGACTAGACTACACCGAGACGCAGTACATATGGAGAAAAATGAGTGAATCTGCACCATAAATAAATACGTACTAGTTCTATCGTTTTCCTCTCCGAGGTGCACAATATTGAGTATACTGACTAGTCTCTTTTTGACATGCATTTATGTTTTTTTTGACATAGTACGGACGCAAGCGCTCATATACACGCGCATACACTGTAATAGCCTGGATTATTAGGGATGATAGACTACTCATATCAATAAGGAATTCCTTCTTTTCCGGGATCCCATTCGGACAGAACTCCAAAGTTAAGCGTGCTCAGCTTGGAGTAGTTTCAGGATGGGTGACTGGCCGGGAAGTTGCTCCCGGGTGTGCACGAGTGAGGATAAAGTGCGCAGAAAAGACTAGTATTGATCTGTGGGGCCAGTCTAGATCCCGCCAGGAGTAACGACCACCGGCGGGTATGTCCGGGGCGTTACAAGTTGGTATCGAGCGACCCTCGCGGTTACACGGATGGTTGCGACAGGTCTTGTGGTCATGTTGTTCATGACGTTTGTGACCCGTCGTGGCACACGGCATGGCACATGTACCGGACTGGATGCATAGACGGTTGTGCCAAGAGGGAACGTTCCTGTGGCCCGACGAGGACGTCGGTTCCTCTGAGTGGGGGTGTATGTAATAGCCTGGATTATTAGGGATGATAGACTACTCATATCAATAAGGAATTCTTCTTTTCCGGATCCCATTCGACAGAACTCCAAAGTTAAGCGTGCTCAGCTTGGAGTAGTTTCAGATGGGTGACCGACCGGGAAGTTGCTCCCGGGTGTGCACGAGTGAGGACAAAGTGCGCAGAAAAGACTAGTATTGATCTGTGGGGCCAGTCTAGATCCCGCCAGGAGTAACGACCACCGGCGGGTATGTCCGGGGCGTTACATACACTCACCGCTATGAACGCACTGATGTCTACTACACAACCTTCTTCTTGTAGACATTGTTGGGCCTGCAAGTGCACAGGTTTGTAGGACAGTAGCAAATTTCCCTCAAGTGGACGACCTAAGATTTATCAATCCGTAGGAGGCGTAAGATGAAGATGGTCTCTCTCAAACAACCCAGCAACCAAATAACAAAAAGTCTCTTATGTCCCCAACACACCCAATACATTGGTAAATTGTATAGGTGCACTAGTTCGGTGAAGAGATGGCGATACAAGTGCAAAATAGATAGTATATATGGGTTTTTGTAATCTGAAATAATAAAAACAGCAAGGTAACAAGTGATAAACGTGAGCGTAAACGGTATTGCAATGATAGGAAACATGGCCTAGGGTTCATACTTTCACTAGTGCAAGTTCTCTCAACAATAATAACATAGATAGATCATATAACAAGCCCTCAACATGCAACAAAGAGTCACTCCAAAGCCACTAATAGCAGAGAACAAATGTAGAGATTATGGTAGGGTACGAAACCACCTCAAAGTTATTCTTTCGGATCAATCTATAAAAGAGTTCGTACTAGAATAACACCTTAAGACACAAATCAACCAAAACCCTAATGTCACCTAGATACTCCATTGTCACCTCAAGTATCCGTGGGCATGATTATACGATATGCATCACACATTCTCAGATTCATCCAACCAACACAAAGTACTTCAAAGAGTGCCCCAAAGTTTCTATCGGAGAGTCAAGAACGTGTGCTAACCCCTACGCATAGGTTCCCAATGTCACGAAACCCGCAAGTTGATCACCAAAACATACATCAAGTGGCACATGATATCCCATTGTCACCAAAGATAATCACGGCAAGACATACATCAAGTGTTCTCATAAAAGACTCAATCCGATAAGATAACTTCAAAGGGGAAACTCAATTCATCTCAAGAGAGTAGAGGGGGAGAAACATCATAAGATCCAACTACAATAGCAAAGCTCGGAATACATCAAGATCGTGCCATAGAGGGAACACGAGAGAGAACACGAGAAAGAGAGAGATCAAACACATAGCTACTTGTACATACCCTCAGCCCCGAGGGTGAACTACTCCCTCCTCATCATGGATAGCGCTGGGATGATGAAGATGGCCACCGGTGATGGGATCCCTGAGGGAGTCCTGGACTAGGGGGTGTCCGGATAGCCGGACTATCATCATCGGCCGAACTCCAAGACTATGAAGATACAAGATTGAAGACTTCGTCCCGTGTCCGGATGGGACTTTCCTTGGCGTGGAAGGCAAGCTTGGCAAAACGGATATGTAGATCTCCTACCATTGTAACCGACTCTGTGTAACCCTAGCCCTCTCCGGTGTCTATCTAAACCGGAGGGTTTTAGTCCGTAGGACGAACAACCATTACAACAATCATACCATAGGCTAGCTTCTAGGGTTTAGCCTCCTTGATCTCGTGGTAGATCCACTCTTGTACTACCCATATCATTAATATCAATCAAGCAGGAGTAGGGTTTTACCTCCATCGAGAGGGCCCGAACTCAGGTAAAACATCGTGTCCCTTGTCTCCTGTTACCATCCGCCTAGATGCACAGTTTGGGACCCCCTACCCGAGATCCGCCGGTTTTGACACCGACATTGGTGCTTTCATTGAGAGTTCCTCTGTGCCATCGCGATCAGGAAGGATGCATCTTCCCGTCTTTAAAGACGGTACCATCACCGAAGGAGCTTTGGTCGCCGGCCAAACTATCCGGCTAGGTGGTTTTCTCATGACCGCCTGTTCGGCCACCGCTTCGACGATGACCTCTCGGGTCATCGAAAGAAATCTTCACGTCAACTCGGAATTCGCTGAGCAGCTGGATCTAATGGAGCTCTCTTCCGTAAACGAGCTCTTGGATCGCATCGCCGCCCTAGGAGTCGCTACAAACTACAATCAGATCGGGCGTAAAACCAATCTGAGAGAGATTAACTCTCCCTAGGTTACCCACCACGTTGCGGTGGTAGAGGAACAAAGCGGTGGCTCCTCTTATGTGTTAAAAACTAGTTATGTTCGGACTCCCGAACCCTCCATGCCGGATTCCCGCGGAGGGACGGACATCGATCAAGAACTGAACCTAAAGTCAGGCATCAGACCAGACTTGTTGGACAACGTCCAGCAATCCAAGCTTCCAAATTCGGAAACTTTCCGGTCCTTGAGCCTCGAGATGGGTAGGGTCCTGAACTCAATTCCACCCACCCACCCAAACATATGCGATCTATCTCAAATCTGGCAAGAGCCCGCTGAAACAGTACATCATTACTGGGCCAGATTCCTCCTGGTTATGGACAGGATAAAAGACTGTCGTGAGGAAAACGCAATTTCAATTTTCTGCAATAATTGCATGGACAAGGGAATCTTGAACGCCGTAAGTCGTCGTGAAATCACACGCCGCCGACCAAGGCCCATAGTACGTAAATCTTGTGCGATGGAGAGTTTCCGGAAAACCGAATTTAAGTTTTGGGACAATCCGGCTCCGAATACAACCCTAGTCCGAAACAAAAGGGTGCATCATACTAAGGCACCAGGTACAAAAACCAAAAAGCAAAAACCCCATAAAGGGCACGGAACCGTACTGGAGGGATGGCTCAGCGGACCCTGTACAATTCACAGTACAGAAGGCGCCACTCCAACACATAGCCTTCGAGCATGCTGGATACTGCGGCAGGTGGCCAAAAGTGGCGAAGAGCTTCTAGCCCCGGAGAACCACTCCAACAGTACCAGTACGGTGTCAACAGTCTTCGAGACTTTCGCATCAAATAATATGCGGAAACGAACAATCCGCAGCCTCGCCGAAGTCTACCAAGTAGCAACAACAAATCCATGGAGCGACACGGCCATCACCTTCAACGCCAGCGATTTAACCTAAATTACGAACAGCCCGAGCACCAGCAACATTAGTCCTCAGTCCAATAGTGGACGGCTTTCGTCTCACCAAGGTACTCATGGATGGCGGCAGTGGATTAAACCTCATCTACGAGGAAACTCTTCAAAAAATGGAAATAGACTGGAGCCGCATTGAGCGAAGCAGCACAACCTTTAGAGGAATAATCCCTAGCCGGGAAGCACGTTGCACAGGAAAAATCACACTTGATGTGGTGTTCGGCTCGCCGGACAATTACAGGTCCGAGGAGGTCACGTTCCAAGTGGCCCCGTTCAGCAGCGGATATCACGCTATATTAGGACGAGAGGCATTCACAATTTTTCAAGCCATACCACATTACGGGTACATGAAGCTTAAGATGCCCGGGCCCAGCGAAATAATCACTCTTGTCAGTGATCCGTACATAGCACTCCGCGCCGAAAACAAGACACCCGCACTAGCCCTAGAGGCACTATCCGAAGCCTTAGCAGTAGGAGCTCACAGCGCTGCGCTCCACGGTGAACAGGGATGATGTGATACTCGATAAGAGGTCCAAGTCCACCTCTTTTAAACCAGCGGACGAAATAGTCAAATTCCAAGTCCATCCAACGGACCCAACAAAGACGGCCTCCGTTGGGGCACAGTTAAATCCTGATGTAGACGCTGCACTGCGAGAATTCCTTCGGGAGAATGGGACATCTTCGCCTGGCACCCTTCAGATATGCCAGGAATCCCATGCAGATTGGCAGAACACAGCCTAAGCATCCTAAAAGGATTCAAGCCAGTCAAACAGGCTCTTCGGCGATTTTCCGAACCCAAAAGACATGCAATGGGGGAGGAGCTAGCCAAACTATTGGAAGCCGGATTCATTAGAGACATCAAACATCCGGACTGGCTAGCAAACCTAGTAATGGTACCAAAGAAGGACAAATCTTGGCGCCTTTGTGTTGATCTTAAAGACCTCAATAAGGCTTGTCCAAAGGATCCTTTCCCCCTTCCCCGTATCAATCAAATAATCGATGCTACTGCAGGGCACGATTCATTGTGCTTCCTCGACGCATACTCCGGCTACCATCAAATCAAGATGGCGAAAGCAGACCAAGCCGCAACAACATGCATTACTCCATATGGACCATTCTGCTTCAACACGATGCCCTTCGGACTCAAAAACGCCGGCGCAACATATCAGCGCATGATTCAGACATGTCTGGCCACCCAGATCAGCGAAACTGTAGAGGCATACGTAGACAATGTGGTCGTCAAGACCAAACACGTCGAAACTCTAGTAGATGATTTGAGGCTCACATTCGATAACCTCCGAGCATATGACATAAAGCTGAACCCGGAAAATTGTGTTTTCGGCGTACCAGCCGGAAAGCTCCTGGGCTTCATTGTATCCGGTAGAGGAATTGAAGCAAACCCAGCCAAGTTCCGAGCTCTGTCACAACTGGATATTCCAAAAGACCTCAAACAAATACAAATATTGGCTGGATGCGTGGCAGCTCTAAGCCGCTTCATCTCCCGTTTAGGAGAAAAGGCTTCGCCCCTCTATCACCTCCTCAGGCGCACCGAACACTTCGAGTGGACGAATGCTGCCACGGCCGGACTCAAAGAAATAAAGGCCATACTGGCAACAAATCTGGTCCTGGCCGCGCCTAACCTGGGCGAACCAATGTTATTATATATCGTGGCAACACATCAAGTTGTCGGTAGCGGTCCTCGTCGTTAACGAGAAATGAAGGACACAAATTTCTTCAAAAGCCAGTGTACTACGATCCACTGCCTTAACTCCATGCAAGTCCTGCACCGATTATCAAAAGATAGCGTACGCGGTGTTTATGGCATCCCGAAAGCTGCGACACTACTTTCAAGAGTGTTCAATAACAGTGGCCTCCGAAGTACCCCTCAACGACATTATTAACAACCGCGACACGACGGGCAGGATTACAAAATGAGACATTGAGCTCTTACCATTCGACATAACTTATAAACCTCGGCGAGCTATAAAGTCGCAAGTCTTGGCTGACTTCGTCGCTGAATGGACTGAAGCCAAACTCCCTAAAGAGTACAGCGCATACTCCAATTGGATTATGCATTTCGACGGCCCCAAAATGTTGGCCAGCTTGGGGGCTGGCATCATATTGACGTCCCCAACTGGAGACACAGTCCAATATGTACTTCAGATAATGTACACGATTCCAACAATGCAGCCGAATATGAGGCCCTCCTACATGGTCTCCGGATGGCAATCTCCATGGGTATTCAACGCCTAGAGGTGCGCGGGGATTCAAACCTTGCAATATCCCAAGTAAATGGAGACTTTGACGCCAAGGATCCGAAAATGGCAGCCTATCGTAACACTGTCCTAAAAATGTCACCTCGGTTCGAAGGACTCAAATTCCACCACGTAGCCTGGGATAATAACCAAGCAGCCGACGTATTGGCACGCATCACCGCGAAACGCGACGCTGTCCCTCCAAACATCTTCCTGGAACGGCTCTTTAAGCCATCCGTACTATGGGAAGAGGAGTCTGGAAATAACAACCCGGAAGCAACCGCACCACCCAACACAGAACAATCTGACATAATCGGCGGTTCAGCCGATGAAATAACACCTTCAGCCCACGAAATAATGGCAGTAATTGCCCCGTGGACAGAACCATTCCTAGCCTACTTAATTAGGCAGGAACTTCCCGAAGACCAAAATGAGGCCCGCTGCATAGTTCGGCGATCTAAAGCCTACAAGGTTCACGAGGGAGAGCTTTATAAGAAAAGCACAACCGGAGTCCTTCAAAGGTGCATCTCCGAAAAGGAAGGGCGAAACCTTCTGGCTGAAATTCACGCCAGACTAGGCGGACACCACGTTGCAGCCCGGTCCCACATAGGCAAGGCCTTCTGTACAGGATTTTATTGGCCGACGGCCCGGGAAGATGCTCAGGACTTAGTCCAACAATGTGTCGGTTGTTAGCTCTTTGCTAATCAGAGCCACATTCCACCCACCGCCCTCAAAACTATACCCATCACCTGGCCGTTTGCGGTCTGGGGGCTTGACATGGTTGGACCCTTAAAGGGGGAACCCACAAGCAAAAGTACCTATTGGTCATGGTGGAGAAATTCACCAACTGGATAGAGGCCAAGCCAGTTAAAACGGCCGAATCCGGACCAGTGATAGACTTCATATCCGGGGTAGTACACCATTATGGTGTCCCCCACAGCATCATCACTGATAACGGCACGAACTTCACGGCCGACGAGGTTAAACTCTGGTGCAAAAATATGGGCATTAAGCTCGACTACGCTTTAGTCTATCACCCTCAAACCAACGGTCAAGTTGAACGAGCAAATGGTCTAATAATGAGCGGCATCAAACCCAGACTAGTGCTGTCCCTTATGGAATCTAACACGCACTGGGTAGAGGAGCTCGACCAGACTGGGGCTGCGGACCACGCCAAACCGTACTACCGGATTCACACCATTCTTTATGGTATACAGCGCAGAGGCAGTTTTGCCCTGCGACATAATTCATGACTCACCTCGAGTACGCATGTACGAAGAAAGAGAAGCCGAGTTGGATCGGCAGGACGGCTTGGACGCATTAGACAAGGAGCGCGATGTGGCAAAGGCTCGTTCCGCAGCAGCAGGCTCGAAGATATCAAAGCAGAGAAGTATGGGCTAAAACTTACAATGTTGGCGAACTAGTTCTACGCCTGCCGGACAAGAAAAAGGACAAACTCAAGCCCAAATGGGAAGGTCCCTTCATCATCGACCAAGTCCTGACCGGCTGAGCATACCATCTGCGAAACGCATCGGATAACCGACTCAAGCCGAACCCATGGAACGCAGCCCGCCACCGAAGATTCTACGCCTAGCGCCGGACTCAAAGTTCATCTCCTTCCCCCGTCCACATTTTATACTTCAGTAGTCTTTTGTCTCTCTTTTATCCCACTTTTTTCATAAATCCCTGGAGGGCCGATTTGCGCATTGTTCGCACACACTTGATGTGCTACCCGCACTCATTATACTTGGGGGCTTCTTTAACAGAAGCTTACTTATACGGGCTTCATGCCCAACACATGTGTCAAACTTCCGCATGTACCTTTTATTCACCATTATATGCATCGATATGACTTAAGTTTTGGCCAAGCTGGGTTGCCTGGCTCCTGTGCTTACCCCTACATTCCCGATTGTTCGGCTACAAGGTAAAGGGAGCACCTATGCGATTGTTACTGCCGGGTCAGCCGGATGTGTACCTCAGATTGGGTGAAGCCGAAAGCTAGCGTTCTTAAGGGAATATTCGGTCGGTGACTTGAAAGATGATTTTTTTACCTATTTTATTATCTGCCCCTAGATGTTTTCCTGCTCTTTTCGCAGTCCGGACATGTACTTTAGGGCATGCCTCCCAGGGAAAGGAACCCTTAACGGAACTATTCTCCCTGGAAGATGTTTCTTACTAACCATGTAATATAACATAACTAGTTGGGCACTTGTCTGATAAAGCACTAATGGACCCTACGCCTGGTCTCCATGCATGCCCCTGTTTTTTTCATCACCGAGAAGGTATTCGAACACACTCCGGACTCTAGGGTCCCGAGGTCGAAGCGAAAAGGTCGGCAAAGACAAACGATCTACAATCCGGCTAGAAGGCATTTTACATGTCATTTTAAATACATCATCAAATTGACTGACTGTACTCCTCCTCAATCCCATCTAACATGCTGTCTAATTTACAGTCCCGTTGGGAATACTTAGCGGCCAACTCTACTTGTCCGCACACTAAGCTCACAGGGATCTCCTTCCCATCGGGCCCCACAGGTCCGACCTCGGCCATGTGGCTTGGATCCGCCTTCTTGTACCGCGTCTTCATCATGGCCCAGGCCTCCCTGGCACCTTGACGGCAGGCCAATATCTTCCATAAACGGAAGCGCTGCCGTACTCCCTGAAGCTTCTCCGCAAGCTCTCCAAGGCCCTCGGGTCAGGAGACAGACGGCCATAAGGCCTGGACGACGGCACTCATCGCCTGTCGAACACGTTCGAGCAGTTGCAACAGCTCGAGAAGTTGGTCACCCGTTGAACCGGGCATTTCCTCCGCAGGGCGACCTGTGAGCACACCTACAGACATAATTCTATCAATTGACTTCCTCGCCGAACTCTTCTTTTCAAAAGAGTTCCTCATGCACTTACTATAGATGCCGCGACGAAGCCAATGATTCTCCTTCACGGAGCCAGACAGCTCGGCCCGAACACCCTTTAGCTCTTCTCCAAGCTGGGTGTGGGCATCCTGGAGTTTGTTCCTCTCCTGCTGCACCTTCATAGGCACCCTCTCGCCGGCCTTGAGCTGGCACACTAGCTGTTGCTTGTCCGGATCAAGTCCGACAACATCTGCAATATCATTGTCAGACTTGTACGCATGCCGCACACCGCTTATCTTTTTGAAATAATGTGTTACCAGGGGGGTTCTCTGTGTCTCCTCCTGCGGCAGCTAGTGCAGCCTCAAGTTGGGCCTTGCACTCTTGTAGCTCCTGCGATAATTGGGTATTCTTCTCCATAAGATCCTGCAAATTAAATGATCCTTAAATCGGTTATTTTAACTACTTTAAGTCTCGGGGGCTACTGGCATATACAACTATTATAATCCCTTACCCGTATGTCTTTTACATACTGCTCCGTGGCTCTGGTTAAACCATCTTGAGGAGCACGGAGGTGCGCGTCTCCCGTGTTAAAGGCATTCAACGCCTCAGGGGAGAAACACGCATCACGAAGAACTGTCCGGCGGCGCCTATGGTTCATGGCGCTCTCCACCTCAGACCTGGTGGCGGACAGCCTGTCGGCATCCTCTGTTGGAGGAGTATCCGGATCGCGCCTTGCGCTCGCCTCCCCCTCCGGACCAGGTGTTGGGGCCTGGCTGGCGGAGGCTTGGTTGGCAACCTCTCCGGGCACAGTCCAGCAAGTGCTCTTTCTCCTGGAAAAGTCATGAGCATTAATACACCTCCTGGGAATCCTTTTCCTGAATAACGGTCGCGAGCTATACCGTTGCGGTGACGTTTCGATTCGCACCGCACCCCTCTTCCGCCAGCGGGGCCGGACTGACCCTTGTTGGTCAGCCGCCGCGGGTTCGGCTTCCCGCCTTGAAGGAACCTCCTGCAAGAAACCGTTGTATACGGTGGTCAGAAATACGCAAGGATGAAGTAATGGTGTCAGGACTCCGGTCATAATTACCTGGGAAGCCGGAGTTAGGCCGGGGTAGTCAGCCGTAATGGCGACTAGAGCATTGTCCATGCTGAGTTGGTGGAACACCCCGTCAATTAGCTCCACCTTTATGTCCGGGTCCTCTTCGAAGGCCGGATCAAGGGATCTTTCCGGATCCTCGGGTTGTGGAGCTGGACTATGTATGCCCTCCACATCCCGACGCAGTTCCTGCGTCAAAATCATAAAGTAAGATACTTAACTTAGAAAGCACGGGTCGGACAAATTAATGTCCGCTTACCCAGCTCCGAGGGTTATTCATGGAGAACCCATTCAATGGGCTCATCTGGAGGAAGTCCTCCTTCTCCCCCTTGTACAGGCCGGACAGAATCTTCACCAGATCCACGGCCGATCCCGGCCCCTTGCGGCCATGACGGGTGGCATCATTCTCCCCATTGAAATCCCACATGGGGTGGCCCCTATATTGGAGCGGCTGCACCCCTCGCATAATGCACATGGCCATGACACCAATCATGGTCAATCAGGAATGGGCCAGCAAACTTATCCGGCCCATCAAATAATGGACGCTCCTGTCTTCCTCCTGTTGAGGGCTCCGCGAGTGCCAACTTAGGCGTTTCTTCAGAGGATCCTTGCTGAACTCCGGGAGGCCGATCCGAACTGGGTCCGGCAGCGGAGCGTCTTCCACATAAAACCATTCCGAGGTCAGTCTTCGGACGCCTTCTTTGGGGTTCCGGGTAGATATCCGGTCCCGGCGATGCGCCATATTTCGTCTCCGCACAATTGATATATTGACTCCTCGTGAGAACGGGGTACGAGGCAAAATAGTCTCTTCCACAGCGCAAAATGGGGCTCGATGCCCAGGAACAGCTCGCAAAGAGCTACGAAACCCGCGATGTGTAGAATAGAGGCGGGCGTGAGGTGATGAAGCCAGAGTCCGTAGAACTCCAGAAGCCCCCGGAGAAACGGGTATATGGGAAACCCGAGCCCCCTTATTAGATAAGGGACGAAGCACACCCGCTCTCCTTCTGAGGGACTAGGGGTGGCCTCCGCTTGCTTTCCACCTTTGTAGGTGGCCAGCCCGGCTCGAACCGGGACCATAAATGTCGGAGGAAGGTATCCCTCCGCTTGGAGCGTCATCAGCTCGTTGTGCGGAACTGAACATCTCCTCCAATCTCCTGGCGGAGGGCTGGGAGCGCGAGAGGAGGAGCAGCGTCGATGGTCCATGATGGAATGGACTTTTGGTCAAAAGCGCTCCGATGAGTACTCGTGGAGGGGAGATGGTGTGATTTGGATCTGGATTCTTGCCTCTCTTATAGGCAAGTTACTTGCGCAGCTAGGGGGTCAAATATAAAAATACCCTGGCCTTTCGCATTTGTGCGACACGTGGAAGAGGGCCATTATTGGGTGTGGAAGGCAAGGAGCGCAACATTGGTAAGGAAGCCGGACACTATTCGGCAAGCACATGGAATTTGGAGGAGAACCCGCCTTGCAACGCCGAAGACAATGTATGCGCTGGACTCATCGTCATTGAAGCCTGGTTCGGGGGCTACTGAGGGAGTCCCGGACTAGGGGGTGCCCGGAGCCGGACTATCATCATCGGCCGGACTCCAAGACTATGAAGATACAAGATTGAAGACTTCGTCCCGTGTCCGGATGGGACTTTCCTTGGCGTGGAAGGCAAGCTTGGCAATACGGATATGTAGATCTCCTACCATTGTAACCAACTCTGTATAACCCTAGCCCTCTCCGGTTTCTATATAAACCGGAGGGTTTTAGTCCGTAGGACGAACAACCATTACAACAATCATACCATAGGCTAGCTTCTAGGGTTTAGCCTCCTTGATCTCGTGGTAGATCCACTCTTGTATTACCCATATCATCAATACCAATCAAGCAGGAGTAGGGTTTTACCTCCATCGAGAGGGCCCGAACTTGGGTAAAAACAATGTGTCCCTTGTCTCCTGTTACCATCCGAATAGACGCACAGTTCGGGACCCCTACCTGAGATCCACCGGTTTTGACACCGACAATCCCCCTCTTGCAGGGTGCCGGAACAGGGTCCCGATTGGTTTTTGGTGGCTACAGAGGCTTGCGGCGGCGGAACTCCCGATCTATCTTCTTTTCTGGAAGTGTTAGGGTACGTAGGTATATATGGGAGAAAGAAGTATGTCGGTGGACCGAAGGGGGGGCCCACGAGGTAGGGGGCGCGCCCAGGGGGGCCCTCCGGTTAATAGGTTAGTCCCAAAATAGTATAAAAGTGGAAAATAAAGCCCAATATAGTCCAAAACAGTAGATAAAGTAGCATGGAGCAATCAAAAATTATAGATATGTTGGAGACGTATCAGGCATCCCCAAGCTTAATTCCTGCTCGTCCTCGAGTAGGTAAATGATAAAAAAGAATTTTTGATACGGAGTGATACTTTGGCATAATTTCAATGTAAATCTTCTTAATTGTGATATGAATATTCAGATCCGAAAGATTCAAGACAAAAGTTCATATTGACATAAAAAATAATAATACTTCAAGCATACTAATCAAAGCAATCATGTCTTCTCAAAATAACATGGCCAAAGAAAGTTATCCCTACAAAATCATATAGTCTGGCTATGCTCCATCTTCCCCACATAAAACATTTAAATCATACACAACCCCGATGACAAGCCAAGCAATTGTTTCATACTTATGACATTCTCAAAACTTTTTCAATCTTCACGCAATACATGAGCGTGAGCCATGGATATAGCACCATGTGGAATAGAATGGTGGTTGTGGAGAAGACAAAAAGAGGGAAGATAGTCTCACATCGACTAGGCGTATCAACAGGCTATGGAGACGCCCATCAATAGATATCAATGTGAGTGAGTAGGGATTGCGATGCAACGGATGCACTAGAGCTATAAGTATATGAAAGCTCAACTAAAGAAACTAAGTGGGTGTGCATCCAACTCGCTTGCTCATGAAGACCTAGGGCATTTGAGGAAGCCCATCATTGGGATATACAAGCCAAGTTCTATAATGAAAAATTCCCACTAGTATATGAAAAGTGACAAAATGAGAGACTCTCTATCATGAAGATCTTGGTGCTACTTTGAGGCACAAGTGTGGTAGATAGTAACATTGTCCCTTCTCTCTTTTTCTCTCATCATTTTTTTATTTGGGCCTTTTCTCTTTTTTTTATGGCCTCTTTTTTTGTCCGGAGTCTCATCCCGACTTGTGGGGGAATCATGGTCTCCATCATCCTTTCCTCACTTGGGACAATGCTCTAAAAAATGATGATCATCACACTTTTATTTTTCTTACAACTCAACAATTACAACTCGATTCTTAGAACAAGGTATGACTCTATATGAATGCCTCCGGCGGTGTACCAGGATATGCAATGAATCAAGAGTGACATGTATGAAAGAATTATGAACGGTGGCTTTGCCACAAATACGATGTCAACTACATGATCATGCTAGCAATATGACAATGATGGAGCGTGTCATAATAAACGAAACGGTGGAAAGTTGCATGGCAATATATCCTTGAATGGCTATGGAAACACCATGATAGGTAGGTATGGTGGCTGTTTTGAGGAAGATATATGGTGGGTATATGATACCGGCGAAAAGTGCGCGGTGTTAGAGAGGCTAGCAATGGTGGAAGGATGGGAAAAAGTGCGTATAATCCATGGACTCAACATTTGTCATAAAGAACTCATATACTTATTGCAAAAATCTAGAAGTTATCAAAGCAAATATTACGCGCATGCTCCTAGGGGGATAGATTGGTAGGAAAAGACCATCGCTCGTCCCCGACCGCCACTCATAAGGAGGACAATCAATAAATAAATCATGCTCCGAGTTCATCACATAACGGTTCACCATACATGCATGCTACGGGAATCACAAACTTCAACACAAGTATTCTTTGAATTCACAACTACTTAACTAGCATGACTCTAATATCACCATCTTCATATCTCAAAACAATTATCAAGCATCAAACTTATCTTAGTATTCAACGCGCTCAAAAGAAAGTTTCACATATCTTGAACACCAAGTATATTAACATTAAGAGAATTACCATGCTATTAACGACTCTCAAAATAATCTAAGTGAAGCATGAGAGATCAATAGTTTCTTTAAAACAAATCCACCACCATGCTCCAAAAGATATAAGTGAAGCACTAGAGCAAAAATTATCACGCTCAAAAGATATAAGTGAAGTACTATGAGCAAAACTATCAAGCTCAAAAGATATAGGTGAAGCACATAGAGTATTCTAGCAAATTCAAATTTATGTACGGATCTCTCATTTAATAATTTCAGATCTTGATACTTTATTCAAACAGCAAGCAAAGCTAAATAAAACTACATTGCAAGGATAGCACAACTCATGTGAAGAAGCAAAAACTTAGGTTCAACCGATACTAACCGATAGTTGTTGAAGAAGAAAGGTGGGATGCCTACTGGGGCATCCCCAAGCTTAGATGCTTGAGACTTCTTGAAATATTATCTTGGGGTGCGTTGGGCATCCCCAAGCTTGAGCTTTTGTGTCTCCTTAATTCCTCTCATATCATGGTTTCTCTTTTTATCAAAAGCTTCATTCACACCAAACTCAACAAAACTCGTGAGATAGGTTAGTATAAACCAATGCAAAACCTTATCATTTTCTACTGTAACAAATCACTTAAATTATTATTCAACATTCCATACTAAATGCCTCTGCATATTTAATACTCCTATCCTTAGATAGAATCATTAATCAAGCAAACATATGCAAACAATGCAACCATAACAGCAATCTGTCAAAACAGTATAGTCTATAAAGAGTGCAAGAGTATAAATACTTCCCTGACTCCAAAAATTATGAACTAAAATTCCCACTGTAATAAATTTATTAGAGCTCAATATGCAAAAATATTCAACATTATACCACTCTCTGACTTTTCTAGGGAATTTTTTGCAACAGTGGTAAACTTTCTGTTGTTCAAACAGCAACATGTATACTTGCAAAATAAGCATGGCAAAGGCTACCCTTGACTTCTTTACTGAAACTAAAGATGCAAAGCATTATTCTAAATAACAGCGAGCTAATACTAACAAAAGAAAATGACGCTCCAAGCAAAACACATATCATGTGGTGAATAAAAATATAGCTCCAAGTAAAGTTACCAATGAACGAAGACGAAAGAGGGGGTGCCTTCCGGGGCATCCCCAAGCTTAGGCTCTTGGTTGTCCTTGAATATTACCTTGGGGTGCCTTGGTCATCCCCAAGCTTAGGCTCTTGCCACTCCTTATTTCATAGTCCATCGAATCTTTACCCAAAACTTGAAAACTTCACAACACAAAACTCAACAGGAAATCTTATAAGCTCCGTTAGTGAAAGAAAACAAAACCACCACATTGGTACTGTAATTAACTCATTCTAAATTCATATTGGTGTAATATATACTGTACTCCAACTTATCTATGGTTCATACCGTCCGATACTACTCATAGATTCATCAAAATAAGCAAACAACACATAGAAAACAGAATCTGTCAAAAACAGAACAGTCTGTAGTAATATGTATCAACCTTATACTTCTGGAACTCTACAAATTCTACCAAATTAGGAAGTCCTAAGCAATTCGTGTACCAATCCAGAGAAAAAAGAATCATACCATAAAAACGATTCTGTGAATTAACAAAACTAATTTACTGGGTGCAAAAGTTTCTGATTTTCAGCAGGATCAACACAACTATCACCGTAAGCTATCCTAAAGGTCTTACTTGGCACTTTATTGAAACAAAAGCTATCAAACATGATTACTACAGTAGCATAATCATGTGAACACACAAAAACAGTAAGGATAAGTATTGGGTTGTCTCCCAACAAGCGCTTTCCTTTAATGCCTTTCTAGCTAGGCATGATGATGACAATGATGCTCACATAAAAGATAAGAATTGAAACATAACGGGGGCATCATGAAGCATATGACTAGCACTTTTAAGTCTAACCCACTACCTATGCATAGGGAATTTGTGAGCAAACGACTTATGGGAACGATAATCAACTAGCATAGGAAGGTAAAACAGGCATAGCTTCAAAACATGAAGCATATGTTCCTCCCTCATAATAATTTTCAGTAGCATCATGAATGAATTCAACAATGTAACCAACACCTAAAGCATTCTTTTCATGATCTACTAGCATAGAAAATTTACTACTCTCCTCATAAGAAAAATTCTTCTCATGAATAGTAGTGGGAGCAAACTCAACAAAATAACTATCATATGATTTAAAATTAGGATCAAGATGACAAGTTTCATGGTTATCATTATTCTTTAAAGCATACGTGTCATCCCAATAATCATCATAGATAGGAGGCATGCTTTCATCATAGTAAATTTGCTCATCAAAGCTTGGGGGACAAAAAATATCATCTTCATCAAACATAACTTCCCCAAGCTTGTGGCTTTGCATATCATTAGCATCATGGATATTCAAGGAATTCATACTAACAACATTGCAATCATGCTCATCATTCAAAGATTTAATGCCAAACAATTTAATGCATTCTTCTTCTAACACTTTGGCACAATTTTCCTTTCCATCATACTCACGAAAGATATTAAAAAGATGAAGCGTATGAGACAAACTCAATTCCATTTTTTGTAGTTTTCTTTTATAAACTAGACTAGTGCTAAAACAAGAAACAAAAAGATTCGATTACAAGATCTAAAGATATACCTTCAAGCACTCACCTCCCCGGCAACGGCGCCAGAAAAGAGCTTGATGTCTACTACACAACCTTCTTCTTGTAGACGTTGTTGGGCCTGCAAGTGCACAGTTTTGTAGGACAGTAGCAAATTTCCCTCAAGTGGATGACCTAAGGTTTATCAATCCGTAGGAGGCGTAGGATGAAGATGGTCTCTCTCAAACAACCCTGCAACCAAATAACAAAGAGTCTCTTGTGTCCCCAACACACCCAATACAATGCTAAATTGTATAGGTGCACTAGTTCGGCGAAGAGATGGTGATACTAGTGCAAAATAGATAGTAGATATGGGTTTTTGTAATCTGAAATAATAAAAACAGCAAGGTAACAAGTGATAAACATGAGCGTAAACGGTATTGCAATGATAGGAAACAAGGCCTAGGGTTCATACTTTCACTAGTGCAAGTTCTCTAAACAATAATAACATAGATAGATCATATAACAAGCACTCAACATGCAACAAAGAGTCACTCCGAAGCCACTAATAGCAGAGAACAAATGTAGAGATTATGGTAGGGTACGAAACCACCTCAAAGTTATTCTTTCCGATCAATCTATAAAAGAGTTCATACTATAATAACACCTTAAGACACAAATCAACCAAAACCCTAATGTCACCTAGATACTCCATTGTCACCTCAAGTATCCATGGGCATGATTATACGATATGCATCACACAATCTCAGATTCATCCAACCAACACAAAGTACTTCAAAGAGTGCCCCAAAGTTTCTATCGGAGAGTCAATAACGTGTGCCAACCCCTATGCATAGGTTCCCAATGTCACGAAACCTGCAAGTTGATCACCAAAACATACATCAAGTGGCACATTATATCCCATTGTCACCACAGATAATCACGGCAAGACATACATCAAGTGTTCTCATAAAAGACTCAATCCGATAAGATAACTTCGAAGGGGAAACTCAATTCATCACAAGAGAGTAGAGGGGGAGAAACATCATAAGATCCAACTACAATAGCAAAGCTCGGGATACATCAAGATCGTGCCATAGAGGGAACACGAGAGAGAACACGAGAGAGAGAGAGAGATCAAACACATAAATGCTAGTACATACCCTCAGCCCCGACGGTGAACTACTCCCTCCTCATCATGATTAGCGCCGGGATGATGAAGATGGCCACCGGTGATGGGATCCCCCTCCGGCAGGGTGCCGGAACAGGGCCCCGATTGGTTTTTGGTGGCTACAGAGGCTTGCAGTGGCGGAATTCCCGATATATCTTCTTTTCTAGAAGTTTTAGGGTACGTAGGTATATATGGGTGAAATAAGTACATCGGTGGACCGAAGGGGGGAGGGGCCCACGAGGTAGGGGGCATGCCCGGGGGGGCGCCCCACACCCTCGTGACCGCCTCTTTTGTTCTTTGGAGCAGGGTCCAAGTCTCCTGGATCACGTTTGGTGAGAAACTCACGTTCCCAAAGGTTTTATTCCGTTTGGACTCCGTTTGATATTCCGTTTCTTCGAAACACTGAAATAGGCAAAAAACAACAATTCTGGGCTAGGCCTCCGGTTAATAGGTTAGTCCCAAAAATAATATAAAAGTGGAAAATAAAGCCCAATATAGTCCAAAACAGTAGATAAAGTAGCATGGAGCAATAAAAAAATATAGATACGTTGGAGACGTATCACGCACACACGCACGGGACTATCATCTTGAAATTTACGGAGTCACCATAGGCACCTCGTCGTCGACGGGTCCATACGTGCTTGAATGCCAAGGAGGAAGAGGGTAGCGGTTCCCGAGACATTGAACGGTCAATGATACATCCTCAATTACATGCAGATGGAATTAATTGGAGAAGCAGAATAGAGCCAACACGATGTGAATGCAATAGAGTCTGGACTCTCATATAATAAAGGCGCCCCATCACTCCAATCCATCTACTCCCAAGTCTCTGCACAACACTGCTCACTCCAATCCAAGACCAAGTGACCAGAAGCCACAAGCACCTATGGAGGCGATGGACGCGAGCGGCAGTCGGCTGTGCCAAATCATCCAAGGCGCGGGCCTGCGGCCCCGCACCGCGCAGCATTTCCAGATGGTGCTGGTGACCGCAGGCATCGTAGCCCTCGCCGATGCCGACTTCGCCTCTCGCATGGACAACATGATGGTCAACTCCATCCGCAAGTTCACCGCCGTCAAGAAGCGCGCGGACGACCTTGTTGGACTACTCCAGCCCGCGCGCCCAGGCTCCTCATTGGCTGCCACCCTCATCGGCCTCCATGGTGACGAACTCTTTCAAGCCCTGGTGGCCCTGTAGGTGCTGGAGGTCGCGACGAAGAATGTGCACCTCGAGGCCGCGCTCTCCGCGCGGCGCCTCGCCATGCAAGAAACCGTCGACCTGCACATCTACAAGGAAATCGTCTACATAGGCCACTACAAGGCAAGCAAGGACAGAAAGACGTTGGCATTCTTCCAGCGGCTAGAATCTTTGGACGCCATTGTTCAGAAGCACGTCGACCTGGCCACGAAAGCCACTACTACTTAGGCGCTGTTCGGTGGGCCGGCGCCCTGAGTCGAGGAGGTGGACGTCGTCGATGGATGCATCTCTTCTTCTTGCCTCCTGTTACGAGCACTGCATCGCCTCGTGGCCTTAATGTTTTATTAGTATAGTACTCCCTCCGTTCCAAAATATAAGTCTTTCTAAAGATTCCAGCAAGTGACTACTACATACGGAGCGAAATGAGTGAATCTACACTCTAAACTATGTCTACATACATCCGTATGTTGTATTCCATTTGAAATAGTATCTAAAAAGGCTTATATTTATCAACGGAGGGAGTATATGGCATTTTTATTCCAGTCATAACATTTTTATTGTGAGGTGGGGCCGCAGTTGAGCAAACCCACCCCGCCCACCGGGCATCAGCCGAGTTTAGAATTAGAAGAGAGAAACGAGGGAGGAGAGCTAGCTATAGCACGGACGCTGTTGTCAGATGGGACTCGTGTTTATAGAATAGGAGTATTGAGCACTCGTGCCTCTTTTTTTGGGAAAAATTAGTCGTATGTCTAGTACCACCAATTGGGTGCGTGCGACCTATAGATGTCATCACTTTAGGTCTCCTTTTCGAACCGCGGCTACGCTTCACAGTACATATTTTTTCACGCATTTATCCTCCTATATGTACTCCTAGGCTATTTCGACGTGCTCCCATTCACCGACATGTGGGACATAGAGCATCTAGGTCATAGTGCATGCACGACTCGGAGCATATGCTGGGGTACTTTACATTTTAGACCTCACGAATTACATGCAAACCCCCCGCAGAAAAATAAATAAATGAATGAATTACTACATGAAACCGGATTATTTTCGTCGAAACCGGAGCACGTTCATTAAATTTTGGACATAAGACATTTATAAGAAATGACCGGACCTAAACCAGTCTAAGGGCCTCTTTGATTTTTCCCGCAAAAAAAGGGCCTCGTTGATTCGAAGGATACTGAAAACACAGGAATGGGGAAAGTATGATGGTGATGAACCGAGACGAGGAGAACTCTAACTCAGTTAGAGGTTAGAGTTAGATTCTAACCCTGAACTAACTCTAAACCAAAGAGGTGTATGGATGGCAGGGTTAGATTGACAATAAATGATCTTTCTTAATCATTTGACTACTTTGGACCCTATTTCCTGCCGGATTTGGTGTGGCCGGCTCTTCTGTGGCCTCCTCCCGCTCACAATTGACATAAACGAACCATCTATACAAATCAAGCATGCAAAACATGATAATTTTTACTTTGTCCATACAAATGAGATATCCCACTTAAACATACAAGTCGTCAATCAAGCTTCACAAAAAAACACTTCATGAAACAAAGCATGAGCTAACTCATCACGGAAGTCATTCACGATAGGGAGGAGCCCTGAGCCCTCACGACCGAGGGAGGATCTCGCCATCGCCGCTTTGGAGGAAGGCTCAGAGAGCCCAAGCCCAGGAACCCTCCGACGCCGCCCTTTCGAGTTGAGGTCGACACCGCATGGGTAGCAGGGCGCTTGCCACCGATCGGGAACTTAAACTTTGGGCCTCTAGAAATAATGCAAGCTCAGAATTAAAATACCTAGAAAGGTGAACTGAATCTTTGGGTCTCTAGAAATAATGCAAGCCTGAAACTGAAATACCTAGAAAGGTGAACTGAATCTTTGGGCCTCTAGAAATAATGCAAGACTGAAAGTGAAATACATAGAAAGGTGAACTGAATCTTTGGGCCTCTAGAAATAATGCAAGCCTGAAACTAAAATACCTAGAAAGGTATACTAAATCTTTGGGCATCTAGAAATAATGCAAGCCTGAAATTGAAATACCTAGAATGGTGAACTGAATCTTTGGGCTTCTAGAAAGATTTATTACCTCCTCAAGCAGCATCAAACAATTCCATGCGTGCACCAAAAATCGATACCAAGTCTGATTAGGATATACTTTTCCAAATCAGAATTAGCGCTAGAGCAAGCAAGATCAATGATATGGCCGTGAGACAGAGAAGGAATGAACAAACCCACCCCTCTCGCGACCTCCCTGGTAGATGCGCTGCCGCCGCGCACGACAGAGGGAGCAAAACAACTGGTGAAGGGGGAGCGGGCGACCTTTGAAGGCCGGAGGGAGTGGGCGGCCGGAGTAGGGCGGCGGAGACCGGAAGGAAAGGGCTGCGGGAGGAGAGAGAGGGCGAGCGGCGCTTGGGCGGGCGGACCTATGGGGAACAGAGAAGAGTCATGTGAGAGAGGGGGAGCGATCTGGTGCGGGCAGGGGAGATTTTTTTAGTTCTCTTTTAGTGGGCCCGAGGATAACTCACCCAATTAGAACCTCTCCACCGGGCCATTTTTTTCGCTGGGTTAGAGCAAACTAGCTCAAACTAACCCCTCTTTTTCGATAATTTGAGGCTATTTCAACCCAAACTAGCTCTAACTCAGGGATCCAAACAAAGAGGAGTGTTACTGTACATGCTACAGTGTGGACCGTAGCACATTGGTTTTATGGACATATCACCACATTGTTTTCTACTGCTGGTTCACTGGGCTACCGTGGTTCGCACTGCTGGTTCACTGCGCTGCCATGGTTCGCAGTGCTGGTTCACTGGGCTGTCGTGGTTCGCACTCCTCCGACCTGAGTAGTACTCCCTCCGTTCCTAAATATAAGTCTTCGTAGATATTTAACTATGGACCACATATGGATGTATAAAGATGCATTTTATGTGTATATTCACTCATTTTTCTCCGTATGTGGTCCATAGTGAAATCTCTCCAAAGACTTTTATTAGGAACGGAGGGAGTAGTATAGTACTAGTATATACCGCATCATTCTTTGCTCCTTCTTACTACTCCGACATGTGGGAGAGCCAGCATCCGGGTCGACGAGTCATGCACCAGATTAGAGCATGGAACGGAAGGGGGGCATCACGCCGGTCGGAGCACCAGTAATTCATGACTATAGTGAGTGGTCATATCACACGTCTTTCCAGCAGTAACGCGCCGTCAAATCGCACAGCCCGACCTTTCCAGCAGTATGTTTGAGAATCCGCCACTCGCTCACCCTCCTCGCCTCTCTGTCAAACCGCCTACCCGAAAACTGTCGCACGTACTGCCCGGGAAAAGCCCCACCCTCAACTTTTAACTACGCGAAAATAGTTGGAGCTTGTTCGTTCTATATAAATACAGTACTTACTGTATGTTTATTCACTCGTGGGGTTGTTCAATGAATGGAGGGGTGGGGAGCACAAGTGCATAATACTGTAGTACTACTAGTAGTAAGTAGGAGTCGTACAGTAGTCACCTTAAATAGAGAGTTTCTTTTCTTTAATGCCATGTACACAAATTGAAACACTTGTTGTGGAGAGAAAAAAGATAATCACTCCTCTATATATGGACGCAGGGGCCTGAGCGCTTGCTTTACTAGGGTTGCTCTCTTCATTCTCTATTCGTCTCCAGATATAAACAAGACAGCGGTGGCAACATTTTCTCTCTGCTCACCGCTAGTCACAGATCCGACCGGATCCCTTCGGCCGGTGCGTGTAGAGGACTAAAAGGTGCATCGTTCACGCGGTCATCGCCACCGAGGGAGGAAACCCACAGCTGCCGGAGGGGCCCGATCCTTTGCCCGTGCTGTTCTCTCCGACACAGCGCCGGCTCGAGAGGTCCTCCGACCCTTCTTGCTCCCTGTCGTATTGTCCGCAGATCCGACCTGCCTCCGCCGACATCCCGACGACCCTCAGGTATAAGTTCTTCGAAAGCGGCCTTGCTCTACTGCCCCAGCTCCCCACGTGTCTGCATGTGCATCTTTTTCTACTCCCATCAGCTCTCCCAAAGCCACCTAAATTTTTATTATTATTAGAGGTAAAGCTACTTCATGCATTTGAATCTAGGGCTTTGTTCAAACAACGAATAAAGGGGGGAAATTTGTAGCATGAATCTGGACTTGATTCAAAGAGGAAATAATATGGTGAATGTAGTAGAGACCGGATACCCAACCGATCTCTTGGTTGAAAAGGGAAATAATGGAAAAATGCAGTACAAACTGGATAAGGAACAAATCTATTATTGGTTGAAAAAAGGATAGAAAGTGGCGGCTGGTGGACAAGTCAACAGAGTATGTCCAGGATTAGATTTGCTGCCATCACATAGTAAAAGGTCTCCAGGATTAGATTTGCTACCCTCACATAGTAAAAGGTCTCAGGATTAGATTTGCTGCCCTCACATAGTAAAAGGTCTCCAGGATTAGATTTTTTTCCCTCACGTAGTAAAAGTTCTCTAGGATTAGATTTGCTGCCCTCACATAGTACAAGGTCTGCAGGATTATGTTTGCTGCCCTCACATAGCATGAACAAACTCGGCATCACCACTTTATGCCTCCTTGTAGGTACATTGTGCTGATGCGTCCACTGTCGCATGTCGTTATACCAACCTTTTGCTGTTGTTAATGTAAGGGCGCATGTAAAATGAAGCGATCACACCGTTACCTTAGGGATATGTCTAACCAGTGTTATTGTTAATATAATGCCTCCAGTATAAGATGCAATTAAACTGTGTTACAAATGGCACTCCTGCTATTTTCCCCAGTATGATAAGTAAGTTGCTCCTTTACACTGTTGAGTGTCCTGGTGTCCCCACGGTCCCATGCCCTTAAACCAACTCTTTAGCTGTTGTTGATTTACTGTGTCTGGTAAACAAGCAATGCCACCATTAAAGTAATCCCATATTTGAGGAATCTCATTGTTTATCGTAATGCTTCTGGTAACATGAAGCATTGCTGGCATTTTAAAATTTCTACTGTCCTTGCATGATTGCCATGAACATAATTAAGATGCTTCTTTTCATTTAGTATATGTTTCGTATATTCTTATTGACCAGCAACTGCTTACTTTCTATCTTTTTGTGCAGATAGGGATATCCATTTCACCTTGTTGCTATTGTAACATTTTGGTGAACTGCACAAAACACTTTTTTTTGGAATGAGTGTCTTGTGCAGTTCAACTAAAATGTCACGTGGTCAACATCTCTCAATTTTGTTGGAACTGCACAAAATGGTGACTGGAGTTTCCAAATCTTCGTCAAGTTCTGCTGGTAATCTCGTGCAACATTTTATTAGCCTTTGCAAGATGGATCCATCACTGTCGCCACAAATGGCACTTTATTTTAGTGGAACTGCACAAAAGGATAAGAAAATTATAGTTGTACCTTACATGAGCCGGACAGCCAACCTTAATGTTCCGCAATTTTAGTGCAACTACTAAAGAAGAACCTGCCAGCTCATGAGTGCAAGTACTTCTTGCTAGCTGAATGATGCAATCTTTGCATCATTTCAGGTGAACTACAGAAAAAGGCGCATGAATTGAATCATGGAATTCCAGGTAGACCTCATCCTAGTGGAGTTGCAAGTTGAGTTCAAGGAGGCCGCTATTAAAGCGAAATCATGCTCTCCTGTCTCCTTGTTTGTGCTATGCAAACAGGAATACTCAACTACAGATGTTGTGACGGTCAAGAGCATTTGCCAAGTGCTTCGATTGTATGACATGGCTAGCCAAGATGGATTTAATCCTGATATTTACTTTATCAAAAGGCTCTAATGGGTTGGTTTTGAATCTTGCAAGCTGGGAATCAATGAGATGTGTAGGCATCTTTGTTGTACTTATTATTTGAATCTTATTTGTTGGTTCTGAATCCTGCAAGCTGGGAATCAATGAGATGTGTAGGCATATTTGTTGTACTTATTATTTGGATCTTATTTGTTGGTTTTGAATCCTGCAAGCTGGGAAACACAGCATGATGATTCAGAGGACAACAACCATAACAAACAGATCAAACTTGGTAGTATTATCTTTGTGAAAGTGCGACAAATGTGCTGATCGTGTGCGTCCTGAGAATAATAATTCTAATTGCTGTGCATGTTGATCCTATGGCACTGATAGAACGAGCCAATGCATTGCTTGTTTTAAGTATAAATTTCTATTAAAGCTAATTAAATTTAAGTAAAGTGACCACTAACTCATGTTATTACAGTACCAATACAGACCCGCTCGTGAACCGACGTGTGGCCGGATTAGGTTTCTTAATGGAGGCGTTTGAATGTGCCGATGGAGCATCTTCTGCCGGGCGTGCAGCGGACAACAGATGGGTAGAAACTGTTGTCGCCTGTACACACTCAGCTTACTGTTGAATCCAGTTCCCCAAGAGCTGAAAAATGAACTACTGCCGCCGCCTACACACTCGTTCACTCAAAGAGACTCCAATGGCAATCCGAGGGGTGAGCCTGCTAGATATGGACTTCAGCAAGGAGTTCCCCTTTGAGTTCGCCGTTCTTTCCTATGGCTGCACCAAGTTGAATGTGATGTACACCAACGATACGGACTCGGTGAAGCTCTGCCTCGCCTCAGTCCTATGGCTGCACCAGGTTCTGGAGCATTCGCCCGTTTCATCGGCAGCGCCGACTGCACCTTCTCTACGGTGGAGAGAAGGACGAACGCGACGATTCGGCCATCTGGTGCAACAAGCTTTTCGACATCCAGAAGCAATACAAGATCATCAGCAATGGGCAGGAGAAGGACTCCGTGGTTGACCTCGCTGAGACCATCATCGACCCCTGATACGCCAACATGAGACCTAAACACGTGGGAGGTACCTCTGAATCTAGCCTACATAACCTACACGGCCAAGGACGCATAGACATGCTACGACATGTACAGGCAGATCTTGGACATGAGGGCGGTTCGCTTCCAGAATCGACGAGTACACGGACAGCCGCAGCGTCATGATCAAGCGTGCCAGGAAGGTCTAGATGTTGTACTTTATCTGTTTATAAGCACCTTTATCATCTGAGTGTTTCATGCATTAGCCTATGTGTCGTAATTATCTGTTTTGTCCGAAATATTTCTTTTAAGAAGCCATTAACCTGATTGCTTTTTTAGTGGCTATAATGTATGTAACTAGTTCACTTGTCCGTTAAAAAAACTAGTTCACTCGGCTACCGTGCTTTGAATCTCCTTCCTCCCAACATATTCCCCTCCTCAGGTGGACCCATCAGGTCTCTGAATTTTCTCCCACTTTCTTTTTCGATGTAAACTGAGTTTTCTCCTAGTACTTTTCCCTAGAACTAACTCAACTGTCCCACGTCTAGCCTAAAAAATAATAATACCCCACATACTATTAACTCAACAAATTTAAATGACATTTTATTTCATAAGTTGAAAATTCTTACAAAATAATATTAATAATTGTTTATATATAACTTGGCAAGTTAACTCCTAGTGATTGCGTACATAAGCTTGCAAAGATTTTACTGACCAATGAAGTAATAGACGTGCAATCATGTGTTTATGTTTTTATAACATTTCTCCATCTAGCCCAACATGACATTTTCACCCAGTCCAGCAAGTCCGCGGATTTCGAGAAAAATGCAAATGGGATTTAAACGGGCTGCATAGATGCTACATCATTGTTTCACCCAGCCCACCAAATGGACTAAAAAAACAAATGGACTGGCTGACATGTGGGCCAGTAGGTCGAAGCTTAAGAAGGCGTTGGATTTACATCCAACGGCCGGCATTCTTCTTCAATCTCTCGTCTTCTTCCCCCAGCGCTGCCGGAACCGCAGCTCCAGCCTTCGGCGTCCAGCGGCGTTGTTTTGCGCTCCTCAGCGAAATGCTACCCCGCCGACGGCCAGGCCATCCCTCCTGTCGGTGTCAAAACCGGCGGATCTCGGGTAGGGGGTCCCGAACTGTGTGCCTAGGAGGATGGTAACAGGAGACGAGGGACACGATGTTTTACCCAGGTTCGGGCCCTCTTGATGGAGGTAAAACCCTACGTCCTGCTTGATTAATATTGATCATGTGTATTACAAGAGTGGATCTACCACGAGATCAAGGAGGCTAAACCCTAGAAGCTAGCCTATGGTATGATTGTTGTAATGGTTGTGCGTCCTATGGACTAAACCCTCCGGTTTATATAGACACCGGAGAGGGCTAGGGTTACACAGAGTCGGTTACAATGGTAGGAGATCTACATATCCGTATCGCCAAGCTTGCCTTCCATGCCAAGGAAAGTCCCATCCGGACACGGGACGAAGTCTTCAATCTTGTATCTTCATAATCTTGGAGTCCGCCGACGATGATAGTCCGCTGTCCGACACCCCTAGTCCAGACTCCTCAAGAGCTCCCGAACCAGGCTTCAATGACAATGAGTCCGCGTGCATATTGTTCGGCATTGCAAGGCGGGTTCCTCCCGAATAATTCATAGAAGATTGTGAACACCAGGATAGTGTCCGGCTCTGCAAAATAAATTCCACATTCCACCGTAGAGAGAATAATATGCACACCACTACCAAGCCTTTACTTGAATCGTTTTTTATTATACCACCTCAACGCGTTTAGCGAAGCGGTTTCCTTGGCACGTCTTGTCGAAGCAGAGATCGTGTTTCCCCTTATTCCGGATTCTCATCAATACGGACGGGTAACCCAACGCGCCATTGATGGTGGCGCTTGGGAGATAAGCGAGTTTTACCAGGCCGGTGGGGACGCATAGTCTTCGTCCGCCCATATATAAGGGGATAAGGATCCACCCTTTTTTACCTACGCCTTCTTCCTCCTTTGCTTATCCATCTCCGCGCACTCGAGCTCCAGCGCCCAAGTCTGCGCATCTCGTCTCGACCTTCTCCGACCATGTCCGGAGCGGGAGGCAAATGGTTGGCCTCCACCGTTACGGAGGAGCATGTTGCAAAACTGCGCAGCGCCGGATACCTTCCCGGCGACATCGCGCACCGGCTGCCCGACAAGGAGCAGCTCATCCCCACCCCCAGGCCCCATGAGAGGATTGTATTCCTTCCCCACTTCCTCCGCGGACTGGGCTTCCCATTGCATCCTTTTGTCCGGGGGCTCATGTACTATTATGGCCTGGATTTCCACGATCTGGCGCCAAACTTCATCCTCAACATCTCGGCGTTTATCGTCGTGTGCGAGGCCTTCCTCTGCATCCAGCCCCACTTCAGCTTGTGGCTCAAGTCCTTCAATGTCAAGCCGAAGGTGGTGAAGGGCACTCAAGCGGAGTGCGGAGGCGCCATGTTGGGCAAGATGCCCAACGTTACCTGGCTCGAAGGGGCCTTCGTGGAGTCCGTCAAGGGGTGGCAATCGGGGTGGTTCTACATCACCAAGCCGTGCGACCCCAGGTGGGCGGCGGCCCCCGAGTTCAGATCTGGAATCCCTACGCAGCTCACCTCCTGGAAAGAGAAGGGCTTGCTATGGGGTGATTCGGAGGAGCTGACGGGACTCCAAGCCTGTATCCAAAAGCTGGTGAGCAAGAAGCTCAGGCTTGTCAATGTGGTCCAACTCATGCTCATCCGCCGGATTCTCCCGTGCCAAGAACGGGCATTTAAATTGTGGGAGTTCAATCCGGCGCAGCACCAGGCATTGAGCGGGCTCTTCGACGCGATGTACGAAGGCGCCTGGAGGGTGCTGTTCAAGGGCGCCGAAGCTCCCGCATCCGCCACTGAAGATCGCGGATTTTGCTCACAGCGTCCAGCTGACGAGGTACGTGCTTCTACCCCTTTACGGGACACTCGTTTTTAATAGTTTGACCCTAAGCGGGTTTCAATCTCCCTTTTCCTCTGACAGGACTGGATGAAGAAGGCCGAGCAGATCATCTGTCAGGCTCCCATGCCAGAAAACCCAGTAGATGCCCGTCTAGCGGGGCTGCTGGTTTCGGCACCGCACGTGGTGCCGGAGAAGAAGGGTAAGAAGGTGGCCACGGGTACTCGAAAGAGTTCCCGTTTTCAGGTGTCCGACGGCTCAGAGGCGGACTCCTCCCCCGAAGACGAGGAGGAGGAAGAGGACTCTCTCCTAGAGGAAGGGGAGAGGAAGAGGAAGGCTTCCCCAACAGGGGAGGCCGAAGGGTCCAAGAGGGGAAGAACTATTCCCCCGGACAGCTCTGCCAACGCCAACGTTGGCGACGAAGAGTGGCCCTCAAGGGCCAGGCCTCCGGCAAGATCGTAAGTATCCGGATTCCTGAATGATTTATAATTTCTTTTGTGTCACATAGTGTCCTTCTAATGCCGCACATTGCCTGCAGTCCGGCTGATGATGATCTCCCCGCTTCATCGAGCGGGTCGTTGGCTCCGTCGGATGTAGATTCCATCCCGACTGCCTCCACCCCTCGCGATGCTAAGGACGCCGAGGTGGGATCCCAAGAAGGGACCCGTCAGGGGGAGGCTCCGGAGGCGCCGCAAGGCAGCCTCCCGGAATTTGCGCCGAACTCCACGCCGGAACCAGCAGTGGTTCCGGAGTTCGCCAGGCGGCCCCTTCGTAAGAAGGGCAAGATCGTGACGCCGGCGGCCCCCATCCAACCGGAGGCGCCGGACAACTTGTTGGAGGTGCTCAAAGGCGCTTCCATCGGGGAAGAACACCGCACTATTATGAGTGCGGTGATTCAGAAGGTTCAGCTCGCCAAGAGTAGGCTGACTGAAGCCTGCAGTAGCCTTCTAACAGGCTTTGAGGTAAGAAGTTTAAAATATGTAATGTAATACCGCATAGACAGTAGCCCCAGATGGTCGGTTCGGTGTTCGGAAAGAAAAGCCGAACTGAGGATCTAAAAAAGAGATATGCAGGGTTGCTAAAGATTATGTCAATATGGGTTTGCAGGCTGCGCTGCTGACCTCTGCCAAGATCGATCATGGAGGTCGCTGCTTTGAAGCAGGACCTGGAGCGGTCCGAGCAAGAGCTCGGCCGTGCCAAGAAGCAGCTCGAGGACAAAGAAGGCGAGTAACACCACTTTGAAATTTGTACCTTACAGAAAATGATTTAGGTTGCAATAAAAATAACAAGGATAACGTGGGTACAGCAGGGGCCACAAACGAGGTGGCAACCCTGAAGGAGGCTGTGTCCGCGGCCGAACACAATGCGGCCACGGAACGGACGGAGCGAGAGAGGCAGGAGGCGCGGGTGATGGAGGTGCGGCAAGAGCTCCAGGCTCTCATGGAAAAGCATGAGAGTTTGGCGCGACCAAGACTCGAGAGTCCGAGCTTGCCTCGGCTCTCGAAGTGCCAAAGCCGCCAAGGCCGAGGCCCATAAGGCCCTCCAGAGATTGAGATGGTGAAGAAAATAGCATGGTAAGGCATTTTTCATGCAAAGCAAGCATGTTAATGTAAACTACCCGACACTTACCTGAATTCGAGCTCTCGAGGCGTTGCAGATCTGCCTCGCGCAGGTGTCCGATGCCGCCGCTTTCTCGAGCCGAGGAGGGAGCTCAACAGAGAAGGTCTTCGTCTCAAGATGTCGAGGCCGGGCCATCCGGTGCCCCCTAGCGACCAGCTGAAGCAGCTGGTCGAGCTCCACAAGGTAGCCGAGCAGGCCATGAAGGGTCTCATAGTCCGGCTGTGGCCTGGAGAGGCTATGCCTGGGAGCTACTTCGGCCTCGTGCGGCGGCTGGTGGATGCATGCCCCTGGGTGGAGGTCATCAAGCGCTCCGCCTGTATTGAAGGTGCTCGTCGGGACCTTGCCCGCGCAAAGGTGCATTGGGGCAGGCTGGATGCGGAGAGGCTTATCACTGACGCACCGCCAGCGGGCAAGGAGTATCGTACGCCTGAGATGTACTATAAAACTGTCCTGAAGAGTGCCCGCAAGACTGCGGATGAGTGCCCCAGAGATGTAATCATTGAGTAAACTCCCTATGTGTTATCCTGTGCGCTGAAAACTTTGTTCATATGCGCTAAGCAACGCTTATTGATTTAAAATATTACCTTCTGTGCGGCCGTTTATAAAATCTGAGTGATGGGAAGTCGTCGGCTTTAGCCCCCATGCCACTAGTGCTGGGGTGTTCGGGATAAACTTGAGCACTCTTGTTCAAATTTTTGGGTCCATCTAGGGAGGCGCTCAACACAAAGAACAAGGCAACCGGACTTATAATGCTTGAACACTCTCACTTAGCCATAGAATTCTATAATTTTAAATTTCGGCGAAGCCCCTAGTATTCGGAAGACCGAGTTCGGGGCACTATCCACGCCTTGGCCGGACATTATCCGGTTGTTCGCTCGAAGCGGCATAAGTCTTTAGGGACTTGAAAAGACCTCTCGAAAAGCGACCAGTCTCTCGCCTTATCATGACAATCGTTTTAGCTTTTTCCATCGAGGCGCCGCCCAGCTCAACCAGCGCAATCGCAGTGGTTCTCCAGTGCTACCTTAGCCGATGTAACGTAACGTAAGGTACCAAAACATGGGAGCGGCAAACCCAACTATTGACCCAAGACATGATTCAGAGCCGATTCATATAATGCTATAAGTTCGGGTGCCGAACTTGTGAAAGTGTTTGGACTTATCACACCATGATGCGGGAACATAAGCCCTGGTGTATTCGGCCGTACCAAAATATACGGTGCAAGATGTCATTGATGAACATGTATATAAAGTAATGCAATTATAGGCAAAAAGTGATGCATTGTTTATTCAAGGAATTTCGCTATTGGCGCAGAGCGATACAAATAGTGCGGTAAGCAAGGGATAAGACTAATTATACATGTATCCCTCAGGGTAGGCTGCGGAATGGTGTATTTAACAAAATTAATGCTCGTAATGGAGACCACCGAGTGTTCATCGCAGCCTTTGTTCCTCCCTGGCTGTTGATCGTGAGTTCGGCCGATCTACGCCGACAGACCTCTAGTAGACGGAGTCCTGTGTAAAAAGAAGGAAAATAAAAATAAAAGAGTGACACACTTGGGAGCCCCTAGTGTGGTCGAGCCGCACTGGTCTGTTGTGGTCGCGCCTCCCCTATGCCCATGGTATCTCCAGAGCGTAATGATGTACGCGAGAGCTGGTCTTACAATCATGCGAGGGTGGGGTTGGGGCCGCATTGCTACGCATGCTCTAACGTGCTGTGGTCTTGATTGATGTTGCTTGAGGCGTGTTTGGCGTGTCCGTCGCTTAACGGCCGGACTCAAAATTGCCTTAAAAGGCTGGTCTGCATTCCGCCACACCGATCATGGAGGTCGCTGCTTTGAAGCAGACTCGAGCGGTCCGAGCAAGAGCTCGGCCGTGCAAGAAGCAGCTCGAGGACAAAGAAGGTGAGTAACACCACTTTGAAATTTGTACCTTATAGAAAATGATTTAGGTTGCAATAAAAATAACAAGGATAACGTGGGTACAGCAGGGGCCACAAACGAGGTGGCAACCCTGAAGGAGGCTGTGTCCGCGGCCGAACACAATGCGGCCACGGAACGGACGGAGCGAGAGAGGCAGGAGGCGCGGGTGATGGAGGTGCGGCAAGAGCTCCAGGCTCTCATGGAAAAGCATGAGAGTTTGGAGCGCGACCCGAAGACTCGAGAGTCCGAGCTTGCCTCGGCTCTCGAAAGTGCCAAAGCCGCCAAGGCCGAGGCCCATAAGGCCCTCCAGGAGATTGAGATGGTGAAGAAAATAGCGGCGGGTAAGGCATTTTTCATGCAAAGCAAGCATGTTAATGTAAATTACCTGACACTTACCCGAATTCGAGCTCTGTAGGCGTTGCAGATCTGCCTCAGATGTGTCCGATGCCGCCGCTTTCTACCGAGCCGAGGAGGGGAGCTCAACAGAGAAGGTCTTCTGGTCTCAGTATGCTCAGGCCGGGCCATCCGGTGTTTCTAGCGACCAGTGAAGCAGCTGGTCGAGCTCCACAAGGTAGCCGAGCAGGCCATGAAGGGTCTCATAGTCCGGTGTGGCACGGAGAGGCTATGCACAGGAGCTACTTGCCTCAGGCGGCGGCTGGTGGATGCATGCCTCGGGTGGAGGTCATCAAGCGCCCGCTTTGTATTGAAGGTGCTCGTCGGGACCTTGCCCGCGCAAAAGGTGCATTGGGGCAGGCTGGATGCGGAGAGGCTTATCATCGACGCACCGCCGCCGGGCAAGGAGTATCGACGCCGAGATGTACTATAAAACTGTCTCAAGAGTGCCCGCAAGATCTGCGGATGAGTGCCCCGAGATGTAATCATTGAGTAAACTCCTATGTGTTATCCTGCGCTGAAAACTTTGTTCATATGCGCTAAGCAACGCTTATTGATTTAAAATATTACCTTCTGTGCGGCCGTTTATAAAATCTGAGTGATGGGAAGTCGTCGGCTTTAGCCCCCATGCCACTAGTGCTGGGGTGTTCGGGATAAACTTGAGCACTCTTGTTCCCATTTTTGGGTCCATCTAGGGAGGCGCTCAACACAAAGAACAAGGTAACCGGACTTATAATGCTTGAACACTCTCACTTAGCCATAGAATTCTATAATTTTAAATTTCGGCGAAGCCCCTAGTATTCGGAAGACCGAGTTTGGGGCGCTATCCACGCCTTGGCCGGACATTATCCGGTTGTTCGTCAAGCGGCATAAGTCTTTAGGGACTTGAAAAGACCTCTCTAAAAGACCAGTCTCTCGCCTTATCATGACGATCAGTTTTAGCTTTCCATCGAGGCGCCGCCTTAGCTCAACCAAGCGCAATCGCAGTGGTTCTCCCAGTGCTACCTTAGCCGATGAACGGAACGTAAGGTACCAAAACATGGGAGCGGCAAACCCAACTATTGACCCAAGACATGATTCAGAGCCGATTCATATAATGCTATAAGTTCGGGGTGCCGAACTTGTGAAAGTGTTTGGACTTATCACACCATGATGCGGGGAACATAAGCCCCTGGTGTATTCGGCCGTACCAAAATATACGGGTGCAAGATGTCATTGATGAACATGTATATAAAGTAATGCAATTATAGGCAAAAAGTGATGCATTGTTTATTCAAGGAATTCTGCTATTGGCGCAGAGCGATACAAATAGTGCGGTAAGCAAGGGATAAGACTAATTATACATGTATCCCTCCAGGGGTAGGCTGCGGAATGGTGTATTTAACAAAATTAATGCTCGTAATGGAGACCACCTGAGTGTTCATCGCAGCCTTTGTTCCTCCCTGGCTGTTGCATCGTGAGTTCGGCCGATCTACGGCCAGACAGGACCTCTAGTAGACGGAGTCCTGTGTAAAAAGAAGGAAAATAAAAATAAAAGAGGACACACTTGGGAGCCCCTAGTGTGGTCGAGCCGCACTGGGTCTGTGTGGTCGCGCCTCCCCTATGCCCATGGTATCTCCAGAGCGTAATGATGTACGCGGAGAGCTGGTCTTACAATCATGCGAGGGCTGGGGTTGGGGCCGCATTGCTACGCATGCTCGGAACGTGCCAGGTGGTCTTGATTGATGTTGCTTCGGGCGCGTTTGGCCGTGTCCGGTCGTTTAACGGCCGGACTCGAAAATTGCCTTAAAAGGCTGGTCTATACTTCTGCCACACTGACTGCGGAGGTCGCTGCTTTGAAGCAGGACCTCGAGCGGTCCGAGCAAGAGCTCGGCCATGCCAAGAAGCAGCTCGAGGACAAAGAAGGTGAGTAACACCACTTTGAAATTTGTACCTTATAGAAAATGATTTAGGTTGCAATAAAAATAACAAGGATAACGTGGGTACAGCAGGGGCCACAAACGAGGTGGCAACCCTGAAGGAGGCTGTGTCCGCGGCCGAACACAATGCGGCCGCGGAACGGACGGAGCGAGAGAGGCAGGAGGCGCGGGTGGCGGAGGTGCGGCAAGAGCTCCAGGCTCTCATGGAAAAGCATGAGAGTTTGGGCGCGACCAAGACTCGAGAGTCCGAGCTTGCCTCGGCCTCGAAAGTGCCAAAGCCGCCAAGGCCGAGGCCCATAAGGCCCTCCAGAGATTGAGATGGTGAAGAAAATAGCGGCGGGTAAGGCATTTTTCATGCAAAGCAAGCATGTTAATGTAAATTACCCGACACTTACCCGATTCGGAGCTCTCGAGGCGCTTGCAGATCTGCCTCGCATGTGTCCGATCTGCCGCTTTCATCGAGCCGAGGAGGGAGCTCAACAGAGAAGGTCTTGGTCTCAAGATGCTAAGGCCGGGCCATCCGGTGTTTCTAGCGACCAGTGAAGCAGCTGGTCGAGCTCCACAAGGTAGCCGAGCAGGCCATGAAGGGTCTCATAGTCCGGCTGTGGCCTGGAGAGGCTATGCCTGGGAGCTACTTCGGCCTCGTGCGGCGGCTGGTGGATGCATGCCCCTGGGTGGAGGTCATCAAGCGCTCCGCCTGTATTGAAGGTGCTCGTCGGGCCCTTGCCCGCGCAAAGGTGCATTGGGGCAGGCTGGATGCGGAGAGGCTTATCACTGACGCACCGCCAGCGGGCAAGGAGTATCGTACGCCTGAGATGTACTATAAAACTGTCCTGAAGAGTGCCCGCAAGACTGCGGATGAGTGCCCCAGAGATGTAATCATTGAGTAAACTCCCTATGTGTTATCCTGTGCGCTGAAAACTTTGTTCATATGCGCTAAGCAACGCTTATTGATTTAAAATATTACCTTCTGTGCGGCCGTTTATAAAATCTGAGTGATGGGAAGTCGTCGGCTTTAGCCCCATGCCACTAGTGCTGGGGTGTTAGGGATAAACTTGAGCACTCTTGTTCCCATTTTGGGTCCATCTAGGAGGCGCCAACACAAAGAACAAGGCAACCGGACTTATAATGCTTGAACACTCTCACTTAGCCATAGAATTCTATAATTTTAAATTTCGTGAAGCCCCTAGTATTCGAAGACCGAGTTTGGGGCGCTATCCACGCCTTGGCCGGACATTATCCGGTTGTTCGTCAAGCGCATAAGTCTTTAGGGACTTGAAAAGACCTCTCAAAAGCGACCAGTCTCTCGCCTTATCATGACAAATAGTTTTAGCTTTCCATCGAGGCGCCGCCTAGCTCAACCAGGCGCAATCGCAGTGGTTCTCCCAGTGCTACCTTAGCCGACAGAACGGAACGTAAGGTACCAAAACATGGGAGCGGGCAAACCCAACTATTGACCCAAGACATGATTCGGAGCCGATTCATATAATGCTATAAGTTCGGGGTGCCGCACTTGTGAAAGTGTTTGGACTTATCACACCATGATGCGGGGAACATAAGCCCCTGGTGTATTCGGCCGTACCAAAATATACGGGTGCAAGATGTCATTGATGAACATGTATATAAAGTAATGCAATTATAGGCAAAAAGTGATGCATTGTTTATTCAAGGAATTCTGCTATTGGCGCAGAGCGATACAAATAGTGCGGTAAGCAAGGGATAAGACTAATTATACATGTATCCCTCCAGGGGTAGGCTGCGGAATGGTGTATTTAACAAAATTAATGCTCGTAATGGAGACCACCTGAGTGTTCATCGCAGCCTTTGTTCCTCCCTGGCTATTGCATCATGAGTTCGGCCGATCTACGGCCAGACAGGACCTCTAGTAGACGGAGTCCTGTGTGTAAAAAGAAGGAAAATAAAAAATAAAAAGAGTGACACACTTGGGAGCCCCTGGTGTGGTCGAGCCGCACTCTGGGTCTGTTGTGGTCGTGCCCCTCCCCCTATGCCCATGGTATCTCCAGAGCGTAATGATGTACGCGGAGAGCTGGTCTTACAATCATGCGAGGGCTGGGGTTGGGGCCGCATTGCTATGCATGCTCGGAACGTGCCAGGTGGTCTTGATTGATGTTGCTTCGGGCGCGTTTGGCCGTGTCCGGTCGTTTAACGGCCGGACTCGAAAATTGCCTTAAAAGGCTGGTCTATACTTCTGCCACACTGACTGCGGAGGTCGCTGCTTTGAAGCAGGACCTCGAGCGGTCCGAGCAAGAGCTCGGCCATGCCAAGAAGCAGCTCGAGGACAAAGAAGGTGAGTAACACCACTTTGAAATTTGTACCTTGTAAAATGATTTAGGTTGCAATAAAATAACAAGGATAACGTGGTGCAGCAGGGCCACAAACGAGGTGGCAACCCTGAAGGAGGCTGTGTCCGCGGCCGAACACAATGCGGCCGCGGAACGGACGGAGCGAGAGAGGCAGGAGGCGCGGGTGGCGGAGGTGCGGCAAGAGCTCCAGGCTCTCATGGAAAAGCATGAGAGTTTGGAGCGCGACCCGAAGACTCGAGAGTCCGAGCTTGCCTCGGCTCTCGAAAGTGCCAAAGCCGCCAAGGCCGAGGCCCATAAGGCCCTCCAGGAGATTGAGATGGTGAAGAAAATAGCGGCGGGTAAGGCATTTTTCATGCAAAGCAAGCATGTTAATGTAAACTACCTGACACTTACCCGAATTCGGAGCTCTCCAGGGGCGTTTGCAGATCTGCCTCGCAGTGTGTCCGATGCCGCCGCTTTCTACTGAGCCGAGGAGGGGAGCTCAACAGAGAAGGTCTTCTGGTCTCAGTATGCTAAGGCCGGGCCATCCGGTGCCCCCTAGCGACCAGCTGAAGCAGCTGGTCGAGCTCCACAAGGTAGCCGAGCAGGCCATGAAGGGTCTCATAGTCCGGCTGTGGCCTGGAGAGGCCATGCCTGGGAGCTACTTCGGCCTCGTGCGGCGGCTGGTGGATGCATGCCCCTGGGTGGAGGTCATCAAGCGCTCCGCCTGTATTGAAGGTGCTCGTCGGGCCCTTGCCCGCGCAAAGGTGCATTGGGGCAGGCTGGATGCGGAGAGGCTTATCACTGACGCACCGCCAGTGGGCAAGGAGTATCGTACACCTGAGATGTACTATAAAACTGTCCTGAAGAGTGCCCGCAAGACTGCGGATGAGTGCCCGAGAGATGTAATCATTGAGTAAACTCCCTATGTGTTATCCTGTGCGCTGAAAACTTTGTTCATATGCGCTAAGCAACGCTTATTGATTTAAAATATTACCTTCTTTGCGGCCGTTTATAAAATCTGAGTGATGGGAAGTCGTCGGCTTTAGCCCCCATGCCACTAGTGCTGGGGTGTTCGGGATAAACTTGAGCACTCTTGTTCCCATTTTTGGGTCCATCTAGGGAGGCGCTCAACACAAAGAACAAGGCAACCGGACTTATAATGCTTGAACACTCTCACTTAGCCATAGAATTCTATAATTTTAAATTTCGGCGAAGCCCCTAGTATTCGGAAGACCGAGTTCGGGGCGCTATCCACGCCTTGGCCGGACATTATCCGGTTGTTCGCTCGAAGCGGCATAAGTCTTTAGGGACTTGAAAAGACCTCTCGAAAAGCGACCAGTCTCTCGCCTTATCATGACAGTCAGTTTTAGCTTTCCACTGAGGCGCTCGCCCAGCTCAACCAGGCGCAATCGCAGTGGTTCTCCCGTGCTACCTTAGCCGGCAGAATGGAACGTAAGGTACCAAAACATGGGAGCGGGCAAACCCAACTATTGACCCAAGACATGATTCGGAGCTGATTCATATAATGCTATAAGTTCGGGGTGCCGCACTTGTGAAAGTGTTTGGACTTATCACACCATGATGCGGGGAACATAAGCCCCTGGTGTATTCAGCCGTACCAAAATATACGGGTGCAAGATGTCATTGATGAACATGTATATAAAGTAATGCAATTATAGGCAAAAAGTGATGCATTGTTTATTCAAGGAATTCTGCTATTGGCGCAGAGCGATACAAATAGTGCGGTAAGCAAGGGATAAGACTAATTATACATGTATCCCTCCAGGGGTAGGCTGCGGAATGGTGTATTTAACAAAATTAATGCTCGTAATGGAGACCACCTGAGTGTTCATCGCAGCCTTTGTTCCTCCCTGGCTATTGCATCATGAGTTCGGCCGATCTACGGCCAGACAGGACCTCTAGTAGACGGAGTCCTGTGTGTAAAAAGAAGGAAAATAAAAAATAAAAAGAGTGACACACTTGGGAGCCCCTGGTGTGGTCGAGCCGCACTCTGGGTCTGTTGTGGTCGCGCCCCTCCCCCTATGCCCATGGTATCTCCAGAGCGTAATGATGTACGCGGAGAGCTGGTCTTACAATCATGCGAGGGCTGGGGTTGGGGCCGCATTGCTACGCATGCTCTAACGCGCTGTGGTCTTGATTGATGTTGCTTCGGGCGCGTTTGGCCGTGTCTGGTCGTTTAACGGCCGGACTCGAAAATTGCCTTAAAAGGCAGGTCTGTACTTCTGCCACACTGACTGCGGAGGTCGCTGCTTTGAAGCAGGACCTCGAGCGGTCCGAGCAAGAGCTCGGCCGTGCCAAGAAGCAGCTCGAGGACAAAGAAGGTGAGTAACACCACTTTGAAATTTGTACCTTACAGAAAATGATTTAGGTTAAAATAAAAATAACAAGGATAACGTGGGTACAGCAGGGGCCACAAACGAGGTGGCAACCCTGAAGGAGGCTGTGTCCGCGGCCGAACACAATGCGGCCGCGGAACGGACGGAGCGAGAGAGGCAGGAGGCGCGGGTGGCGGAGGTGCGGCAAGAGCTCCAGGCTCTCATGGAAAAGCATGAGAGTTTGGAGCGTGACCCGAAGACTCGAGAGTCCGAGCTTGCCTCGGCTCTCGAAAGTGCCAAAGCCGCCAAGGCCGAGGCCCATAAGGCCCTCCAGGAGATTGAGATGGTGAAGAAAATAGCGGCGGGTAAGGCATTTTTCATGCAAAGCAAGCATGTTAATGTAAACTACCTGACACTTACCCGAATTCGGAGCTCTGTATGCTTGCAGATCTGCCTCGCGGTGTGTCCGATGCCGCCGCTTTCTACTGAGCCGAGGAGGGGAGCTCAACAGAGAAGGTCTTCGTCTCAAGATGCTAAGGCCGGGCCATCCGGTGTTTCTAGCGACCAGTGAAGCAGCTGGTCGAGCTCCACAAGGTAGCCGAGCAGGCCATGAAGGGTCTCATAGCCCGGTTGTGGCTCGAGAGGCCATGCCAGGAGCTACTTGCCTCGTCGGCGGCTGGTGGATGCATGCCCTCGGTGGAGGTCATCAAGCGCCCGCCAGTATTGAAGGTGCTCGTCGGGCCCTTGCCGCGCAAAAGGTGCATTGGGGCAGGCTGGATGCGGAGAGGCTTATCATCGACGCACCGATGGGCAAGGAGTATCGTACACCGAGATGTACTATAAAACTGTCTCAAGAGTGCCCGCAAGACTGCGGATGAGTGCCCCAGAGATGTAATCATTGAGTAAACTCCCTATGTGTTATCCTGTGCGCTGAAAACTTTGTTCATATGCGCTAAGCAACGCTTATTGATTTAAAATATTACCTTCTGTGCGGCCGTTTATAAAATCTGAGTGATGGGAAGTCGTCGGCTTTAGCCCCCATGCCACTAGTGCTGGGGTGTTCGGGATAAACTTGAGCACTCTTGTTCCCATTTTTGGGTCCATCTAGGGAGGCGCTCAACACAAAGAACAAGGCAACCGGACTTATAATGCTTGAACACTCTCACTTAGCCATAGAATTCTATAATTTTAAATTTCGGCGAAGCCCCTAGTATTCGAAGACCGAGTTCGGGCGCTATCCACGCCTTTGGCGGACATTATCCGTTGTTCGCTCAAGCGGCATAAGTCTTTAGGGACTTGAAAAGACCTTCTAAAAGCGACCAGTCTCGCCTTATCATGACATCAGTTTTAGCTTTTCCATCGAGGCGCCGCCCAGCTCAACCGGGCGCAATCGCAGTGGTTCTCCCAAAGGCTACCTTAGCCGATGTAACGGAACGTAAGGTACCAAAACATGGGAGTGGGCAAACCCAACTATTGACCCAAGACATGATTCGAGCCGATTCATATAATGCTATAAGTTCGGGGTGCCGCACTTGTGAAAGTGTTTGGACTTATCACACCATAATGCGGGGAACATAAGCCCCTGGTGTATTCGGCCGTACCAAAATATACGGGTGCAAGATGTCATTGATGAACATATATATAAAGTAATGCAATTATAGGCAAAAAGTGATGCATTGTTTATTCAAGGAATTCTGCTATTGGCGCAGAGCGATACAAATAGTGCGGTAAGCAAGGGATAGGACTAATTATACATGTATCTCTCCAGGGGTAGGCTGCGGAATGGTGTATTTAACAAAATTAATGCTCGTAATGGAGACCACCTGAGTGTTCATCGCAGCCTTTGTTCCTCCCTGGCTGTTGCATCGTGAGTTCGGCCGATCTACGGCCAGACAGGACCTCTAGTAGACGGAGTCCTGTGTGTAAAAAGAAGGAAAATAAAAAATAAAAAGAGCGACACACTTGGGAGCCCCTGGTGTGGTCGAGCCGCTCTGGGTCTGTTGTGGTCGTGCCCCTCCCCCTATGCCCATGGTATCTCCAGAGCGTAATGATGTACGCGGAGAGCTGGTCTTACAATCATGCAAGGGCTGGGGTTGGGGCCGCATTGCTATGCATGCTCGGAACGTGCCAGGTGGTCTTGATTGATGTTGCTCCGGGCACGTTTGGCCGTGTCCGGTCGTTTAACGGCCGGACTCAAAATTGCCTTAAAAGGCTGCTCAGATTTCGCCACGAGCAGCCTGATGTTCCTCCGCTCGAGGAGCGCCCGTATTTCCGCTGACCGTGATGACTCCACGAGGGCCCGCATCTTGAGCTTGAGGTATGCATAATGCGGCACCGTGTTGAATTTTGTGAACGCGTTCGTCCGAGTAGGGCGTGGTAGCCGCCGCGAACGGGACTATGTCAAGATTAACTCCTCGCCCGAAATTATCCGGGATCCAAGACCACTTCCAGTGTGATCGAGCTCGCATAATTGGCCTCAACACCTGGTATGACGCTTTGAAGGTCATCTTTGTAGGTTTAATCCTTGAGGGTCTATGCCCATCTTGGCGACCGTATCCCGATAAAGCAGGTTCAGCACGCCGCCGCCCATCGGGACTCGTGAGGTGAAATCCATCGACGATTGGGTCTAAAACCATCGCGCGAATCCGCCATGGCGGATATCGGTCGGATGGTCTCTTCGATCGAAAGTGATCGGGCAAGAGGACCATGGATTGAACTTCGGGGCGACTGGCTCCATCGCATATACGTCCCTTAGTGCACGCTTCCGCTCCCTCTTGGGTATATGGGTTGCGTATATTATATTTACCGTCCGCACTTGTGGGGGGAAGCCCTTCTGTCCTCTATTGTTCGGCGGCCGGGTCTCTTCCTCGTCATCGCTGTACAGCCCCTTGTCGTTGTTTTCGGCGATTAACTTGCCTGCCTGCTTAAATACCCAACAGTCTCTGTTGGTGTGGTTAGCTGGTTTTTCGAAGGTGCCATGTATCTGGCAAGAGCGGTCGAGTATTTGGTCCAAATTGGACGGACCCGGAGTAGTTCTTTTGAACGGCTTCTTCCGTTGACCGGGTTTAGAGCCTCTAAATCCGGCGTTGACTGCCGTATCCTCATTGTTGTCACCGTTAACGCGGCGTTTGTTTTTGTTTCGACGCGACTTGCCATTTTGGTCCTTGGTATCCGGACTGTCAACATTTTTGCTGAGGTTGTTGCTTCGAGCTAGCCAGCTGTCCTCTCCCGCATAGAAGAGGGTCATGAGTGATGTGAGGGCTTCCATGGATTTCGGCTTTTCCTGTCCTAGGTGTCGGGCTAGCCACTCGTTGCAGATTTTATGTTTGAAGTCTGCGAGGGCCTCTGCATCCGGACAGTCGACGATTTGATTTTTCTTGGTTAAGAACCGTGTCCAGAACTGTCTGGCCGATTCATCTGGCTGCTGAATTATGTGGCTTAGGTCATCGGCGTCTGGTGGTCGCACGTATGTGCCCTGGAAGTTGTCGAGAAATGCGGCTTCCAGGTCCTCCCAACACCCAATTGACTCTGCGGGCAGGCTATTGAGCCAATGCCTAGCTGGTCCTTTAAGCTTGAGCGGGAGATATTTGATGGCGTGGAGATCGTCTCCGCGGGCCATATGGATATGAAGGAGATAATCTTCGATCCAAACCGCGGGGTCATTTGTGCCATCGTAAGATTCAATGTTGACGGGTTTAAACCCTTCAGGGATTTGATGATCCATTACTTCGTCTGTGAAGCATAGTGGGTGTGCGGCGCCTCTGTATTGGGCAATGTCACAACGTAGCTCAAGATAGCGTTGTCTGCTGTGTTCGGCCCAGCCGGAGTTGCTATATCCGGCACGACGGTATTCGTAGTGGGTCGTGGGGCGCCCACGTGATCCATAAATAGATCTAGATTGTCTTGCCTTGACCTCCAATATATCCCGCAAGTCCGGCGCGTTCCCTCGTGGCTTCGTACTTTTTGGGCGATGCCGGGGTACGGTCTTGGTGGAGGGCCTAGGTGCCTCTCTGTCGCGACCACGGGGTGGTCGGTCTGCCGTATTGTGCGTTGGTGATGAAGGTATATATGCTTCCTCCTCTAGTCGGGGGAGCAACTTGCGTTTTGGGTAGCTCTTGGAGGGGCGTTCGAGTTCGTACTCTTCGGCCGTGAGGACCTCGGTCCATCTGTCGGCCAGCAAGTCTTGATCAGCTTGAAGCTGTTGCTACTTTTTCTTTAGGCTGTTCGCCATGGCCATTAGCCTGCGTTTAAAGCGCTCTTGTTCGACGGGATCCTCGGGCACGACAAATTCGTCGTCATTGAGGCTTGCCTCGTCTCTGGAGGGAGGTATGTAATTATCATCCTCGACCTCTTCGTCTGCCGGTCTCTCGTGGGGGCTTGCTTCTGCGTCCTCCTGCGCTGAATCTTGCTGGAGGGGGTTGTCTTCGGCACTCTTTGGGGTGTTATTATCTCCGGTGCCGGAATCTTCATTCTTGCTGTGGCGGGATTTAGAGTGGCGCCGCTGACGTCGGCGCTTGGGCTGTTTCTTTAAGGAATCTGCCTCCGCTGCTTCTTCGCCGTCCCCATCTTTTGGGGTGTCCACCATGTATATGTCGATGACAGGTGGTCTTCAAAGCCCTCAGAGGCGCTGGTTCTTTATCGTCTCCGCATCGCCCTCCATACCGCCGATGTCCTCGGAGTCGTAGTCTAAGCATGTCGGTTAGATCGCCGGCGGTGGCTACAAAGTGGGTGGTGGGTGGGTTTCAATTTCTTCATTGTCCGTGATCTCAACCATCCTGGCCGTAGTCCGGCCAGGGCTCTCCGGATAGCGAGAGATGCTTTAGCGAATTTAGGATGTCGCCAAAGGGTGAGTGCTGAAAGATGTCCGCTGCGGTGAACTCCATGATCGGCGCCCAATCGGATTCGATTGGCAGGGGCGCGGGAGGTTCGGAGTCCGGCAGGGAGTCCGGCACCTCGGAGTCACGAGCTTTGTAAGGGACGAAGTTAGTGTTCGGCTCCATCGTCGTGGAAGTTGCAGCTCCCGAGGCGGTGTCCAGCCACCCGTCCTCGATCTGCGCGATCGGCTCCGGACTATGGGTCGGAGCGGATTCGCGTGCGGCCACCAGGGCACTGTCCAGCGGCAGAGCTAAATCATGCCCATCGTGACACGCTCGGCTGTGGCTCGAACCCTTCGAAGATCAAGTCCCCATGGATGTCGGCCGTGAAGTTTAGGCTTCCAAATCTGACCTGATGGCCAGGGGCGTAGCTTTCGATCTGCTCCAGATGGCCAAGCGAGTTGGCCCGCAGTGCGAAGCCGCCGAATACGAAGATCTGTCCGGGAAGAAAAGTCTCACCCTGGACGGCGTTGTTGTTGATTGAAGAAGCCTATCGGTGACGACACAGAGGAACTCTCAATGAAAGCACCAATGTCGGTGTCAAACCGCGGATCTCGGTAGGGGTTCCGAATCGTGCGCCTAGGCGGATGGTAACAGGAGACGAGGGACACGATGTTTTACCCAGGTTCGGGCCCTCTTGATGGAGGTAAAACCCTACGTCTTGCTTGATTAATATTGATGATGTGTATTACAAGAGTGGATCTACCACGAGATCAAGGAGGCTAAACCCTAGAAGCTACCCTATGGTATGATTGTTGTAATGGTTGTGCGTCCTACGGACTAAACCCTCCGGTTTATATAGACATCGGAGAGGGCTAGGGTTACCCAGAGTCGGTTATAATGGTAGGATATCTACATATCCGTATCGCCAAGCTTGCCTTCCACGCCAAGGAAAGTCCCATCCGGACACGGGACGAAGTCTTCAATCTTGTATCTTCATAATCTTGGAGTCCGGCCGACGATGATAGTCCGGCTGTCTGGACACCCCCAGTCCAGGACTCCCTCACCTCCACTCCGCACCTCCTGTTATTCTCTGCCGAGTGTAGGCCCACCCCACACCCGAACCAGTCAAGTTTCCCACTCCTCTCCGTCGGACCCACCAGCTATATCTTCGCACGCAAGGAAGTGCCTCCTTATTACGCACAAAAAATGAATACCCCATGCTAGCTGGGACCCACCATAATGGGTGGCTGACTTGTGGGCCTACTAAGTTGAAGAGGACGGAGGGCTTTGTTAACTTAGTCAATATGAACGATTCTAGCTCCAGTGACCATATGATGTCCATCCAACGGCCATAGTGCTTCTTCAGCCTCTGGTCTTCTTGCTCCAGCCGCCCAAAGCAGCGCCGCTCGTGTCGCGTGCTCCTCCCTCTCGTGGCCGGCTGTGATGCCGCGGAGGCCTCACCGCCCCTACTACTCCCACCGCTGGCCCAGGGCATCCCTCTACTCACCCACACCCCCTGTTATTCTGCGGCGACGGGAGCCTCACGCCGCAGCCGAACTAGTGAACCCACGTACTCCTCTCCGCTTGGACATCCACTGCCGCTTCTTCCCCGGCTCCTCATCGTCCCCTTCCTAGGCCTCACCGTCGTCCACCGCCGTGGTGCTCTCCGCGCGGCGTGGTCAATGTGGTCAAGGAACGACTTCCATCGAAAGAGTATTGTACGTGGAGTGGCTGACAGCTGGGTCCACAGCCACAGCTTGGTTTTTTTGTGATTTGCCAAGTAAGTCGGTTTGTCAGGCCTGTTGGGCTGCAAATCTTTCAAGACGAGGAGAGCATCATTCGGCTGGCCGAGAAAATGACCTATCAATAATGAGAAATGGGCTATACATTTTTAAAACACATCAAACCGGCAATTAGTTTCAAATATCTTTTTTTTCATTTTGAGATTTTAAATTGCATTTATTTTTATGCGTGGACAATTTGTTAGATTTTATATTGATATACATTTATTTTTAAAATCATTTTGAATGTGACTTGAAATTTCGGGATTAAAAAGAGTTCGGACCGCACCGAAATATGCAAAATTTCTTATAATTTTTTAACCGTGGCCACAATATGGGCTGTAATGCTAACAAAAAGAATATGGGCTCCAAAAAAACCTTAAGAATTAGCAAATGGGCTGTAAATTATTAGAAATAATGGCAGATGGGTTGTATGCTGTTTTCCACAGATTTGAGGCTTTCCTAAAAAAAGGTTGACGCACAAGCAGTGACTGTTGAATGGCCATCCAACGGCCGTCGTGCTTCTTCAATCCCTGCTCTTCCTGCTCCAGCCGCTCAAACAAGCGCCAGCGGGACTGCCCGCTCCCTCCTGAAAGTGCAACCATCCCTAGGTGGTTTTGGTAATTCCTAACAACATATAGCTCATTGAGCTAACATCATTCCAAGATGAACATTTCAGGAAAAGCTCAATGAATGGCATGGCATGGATGAGAAAAGTGGATACCTCAAAATGCTAAGGATAAAAGGATTGGCTCAAGCTCAAAAGCTCAAGACTCTACATTTTGTATTTTAGTGATCCAAGATCACGTTGAGTCTACAGGATAAGCCAATACTATCAAGGAGGGATGAGGTATTGCTTAATGAGTTTCTTGGTCCACAGTGCTTAGTTATATGCTTCAAAACCCTCAACTACTTTCTCACATCCACATATGACCTAAACCAAAAGTCAAACTCGGCCCTACCGATTCTTTCTACCCGGCGCCACCGAGTTCAGATGTCATAGCCACTGCCACAAACCCTAGGCAGATCGGTCTCACCAATAGGGATCTCGGTCTCACCGAGATCGGACTGTAATCTCTCTATTTCCCTTCGTAACATTTCGGTACCATCAAGATGAGCGATCGGTCCCACAGAGATTGCAGTGTAAACTCCCTGTTTCCTTTTCGTAACATTTCGGTCCCACCGAAATGAGCGAACCGGTCCCACCGAGTTTACATGACCAACTCTCTGGTTAGCTTATTACCAAAATCGGTCTCATCGAGTTTGCGTAATCGGTCTCACCGAGACTACATTATGCCCTAACCCTAACCATATCGGTTCTACCGATTTTCATGACGGTCCCACTGAAAATCCTAACGGTCACTAGATTTGTTGAATCGGTCCGACCGAGTTTACCAGTTTGGTCCCACTGAGTTTGGCAAGTTGTGTGTAACGGTTAGATTTTGTGTGGAGGCTATAAATACCCCTCCACCTCCTCTTCATTCGTGGAGAGAGCCATCAGAACAAACCTACACTTCCAACTTGCTGTTTCCGAGAGAGAACCACCTACTCATGTGTTGAGGCCAAGATATTCCATTCCTACCATATGAATCTTGATCTCTAGCGTTACCCAAGTTGCTTTCCACTCAAATCTTCTTTCCTCCAAATCCAAATCCTATTAGAGAGAGTTGAGTGTTGGGGAGACTATCATTTGAAGCACAAGAGCAAGGAGTTCATCATCAACACACCATTTGTTACTTCTTGGAGAGTGGTGTCTCCTAGATTGGCTAGGTGTCACTTGGGAGCCTCCGACAAGATTGTGTAGTTGAACCAAGGAGTTTGTAAGGGCAAGGAGTTGAACCAAGGAGTTTGTGAGGCAAGTCCTTCGTGGGCGATGGCCATGGTGGGATAGACAAGGTTGCTTCTTCGTGGACCCTTCGTGGGTGGGCCCTCCGTGGACTCGCGCAACCGTTACCCTTCGTGGGTTGAAGTCTCCATCAACATGCATGTACGATAGTACCACCTATCGGAACCACGACAAAAACATCCGTGTCTCCAATTGCGTTTGGATTCTCCAAACCCTTCCTTTTACATTCTTGCAAGTTGCATGCTTTACTTTCCGCTGCTCATATACTCTTTGCATGCTTGCTTGAATTGTGCTATGATAGCTAAAATCTGCCAAAGACTAAAATTGGGAAAAGGATAAGTTTTTATTTGGTCAAGTAGTCTAATCACCCCCTCTATACATACTTTCGGTCCTACAAATGGTATCAGAGCTTTGGTCTCCATTTGCTTTGATTTCCATAGCTTTTGGTGGTCATAGCCTTGGTTTCACAACCTAGGAGAGTATGGCATCTAGCGAGGGAAATTATCACCATAGAGGTCCTTACTTTGATGGTACTAATTTGCTAGTTGGAAGCATAAGATGAAAATGCATATTCTTGGACATAACCCCGCCGTTTGGGCTATTGTATGTATTGGCTTGCAAGGTGAATTCTTTGATGGGAGAGAACCGAACCGTGAAGCTAGCACGGAAGAGTTGAAGATGCTGCAATACAACGCTCAAGCTTGTGATATCCTCTTCAATGGATTGTGCCCCGAAGAATTCAACAAAATCAGTCGTCTTGAGAATGCAAAGGAAATTTGGGACACTTTGATTGATATGCATGAAGGTACCGACTCCGTCAAGGAATCCAAGTTGGACGTGTTCCAAAGTCAACTTGACAAGTTCAAAATGAAGGATGGTGAAGGTGTCGTTAAAATGTACTCTAGGCTTGCTCTTATCACAAATGAGATTGCCGGCTTAGGAAGTGAAGAGATGACCGACAAATTCATCATCAAAATGATCCTAAGAGCTTTGGACGGAAAATATGATACCGTGTGCACATTGATCCAAATGATGCCCAATTACAAAGATCTCAAGCCAACGGAAGTCATTGGAAGAATTGTTGCTCATGAGATGTCACTCAAGGATAAGGAGGAACTTGACAACAAGTCACGTGGTGCTTACAAAGCCTCATGTGAAGACCCTACATCATCAAGTGAGAAACAAACCTTCAATGAAGAATTGAGCTTAATGGTGAATAACTTCAACAAGTTCTACAAGAATAGAAGCAAAGAAAGAAGCTCCAAGTCAAGGTCCTACCATGACAAAAGATCTTCTAGTCGAGAGCGCAATTGCTACAATTGCGGGAGACCCGGACACTATTCCAATGAGTGTACGGCACCCTACAAAAGAAGAGAAGAATCACCCAAGAGGAGAAGTAGAAGAGAAGAATCACCACCAAGAGAAAGGAGGAGTAGAGATGATCGTTATGAACGAAGAACATCCCAGAGAGGCAATGATTCGAAAAGGAAGGACTAGTCATCAAGGAGCTACACAAAACAAAGACATCAAGCTCATGTTGGTGAATGGGTATCCGGCTCCGACTCCGACAATCACTCCGAGAGAAGCTATCACCCCGACTCCGAATATACTAAAGATGAAGGTGTTGCCGGTCTAGCACTTGTGTCAACCAACTCCTATGACATATTTGATTCACCAAATGAAGGACTTGGAAGATGCTTCATGGCTAAAGGCCCAAAGGTAACACACCCCGAGTATGTTGATTTCAATAGTGATGAAGACGACTTGCTAGGTGATGATGATTTAGTTGTTGACAACTCTAGTGATGAATACTATGATGAAACGTCAATTAATCATGCTAATCAAGATAAAACGAATGACAATGATAATGAGAAGATTGAGCTTCTAACTAAAGAACTAAACACTCTTAAGTTAGGTCATGAAACTATCTTAGAATATCACCGAGAACTTTTAAGGACTCATGAGAAGTTACGCTTTGAAAAGCTCAACCTTGAGCAAGAGCATGAGTTCCTAAAGGCAATTAATGATGATCTCCGTAAGAAAAGTTCTTCTTACATTGCCAAGCATTTACTCTTATCTACTTACATGCCTCAAGTCAAGTCCATTAACAAGAACAAGAAGGATTCTTCCTCTAGTAGTAACAATAATCATGATAAATCCAATGTTGTTGCTTCTAGTAGTTCTCTTGATTCCACTAATGATTCTCTTAGCCAAGTTACAATTGAGCAAGAAAATAGCTTATTGAAGGGAATTATATAGAAAGGTGTTTACAAGAGCCTTGTCAGGAGTAAGCAATTTGAGGAAATTGTACGCAAGCAAGGAAGGCACCGGAAGAACCAAGGTGTTGGTTTTGAACGAAAGTTCAATGCCAATGGAGTTGAGTGGGAAGAAGATCAATACCCCAAGATGAAGTTTGTTCCTCAACAAGAGAAGTATGATCCTACTTCCTTCAAGGGAACACAAGCTCAAGATGATCTTCCACCACAAGACCACAAGCAAAAAGGCAAGGATAAGCTTGAAGAGGAGATTGATGCATTTGAAGAAGCTCCTAAGGCCTTGGTCAAGTTGGTTCCCAAGACTACATCAATCTCTACTTCATCAAGTACAACTACAACTCCAAGGATTCCCATCAAGATGATGTGGATCGCGAAGAAGAAGAACTAGAGAGTTCTTGAGGGTGACTCTGCAAATATATTTCACTCATATTATTTTGGCAACAACAAGTGTGTTGACACCAGATTTTGGCACGGTCAAGAACTTATTTAAGATGGACTCAAATGGAGAAGTGATCTTCATGAAAGAGTTCCGCATTGTTGATATGAACATCTTTGAAGTTTGGGTCATCGCCGTCCGATTTCATCTCGAACGCCGAAACTATGCTCAAAGTACTAAGATCTTATATTCAGAGTACAGTTTGGCTGATTGAGCCCCCAAGACCACCTCAAATACAAAAATTATCTACACGGATTGTCTTCGTCTCGTCAAAACGATCGATTTTGATATAAAATCCGTTCCAATCCGAGTTCGTATGCAAAAGTTAGAGCCATCGGAATACAGCCCTATCAGAGGCAAAAACTGGCGCGCCCCACCAGACACCCTGTGTGATGGGTAGCGCGAGGGATAGCCTGTTTTGCGCGACCGATTTGACCCTCAAGATAACCTCTGAACAAAAAGCATTCAACATAAAAGTTGTTCGCCTCGTCGAAACGGTCAAGATTGCTTTTGGGCTCGTTTCCGTCTGAGATCGCGTACCACCACAAAAAAGACCCGCAAGGTGCAGCCAGTTTAAACCGAACAGTTTTGGAAAGTTCAGACAAAACTAATCCGAATTTGACTAGGGTTTTGGATGGGAATCCAAGCCTTTTCCTTGCACGGGAAGTCCAGCCGCCTCTTATATACCTGAGGGGTGACGGCCGATTGAACACACAAAATCGAACAAATTATCTACCACTTTTTATCTTTTATCTTTTCTCCTTAACCCTAGTTCTTCTTCTCCTCGTTCTTCGTTCGTTCTTCTTCATTGCAGGGCGGCGAACCTCGAGGCTCTAGTGGCGATCAGGTCGACCTAGGGCATCCCATAGTTGCCGCGCGCCCAGACGGGGTCCCCTCCCGGGCGTGTGGGGTTTCGGGTCCCAAAAGCGCTAGCTTGCTGTCTTGCGTATCGCGCTGGAGGTCGGCTTCCCGCGGTGTGAGTTGCGGAGCATCTCCCTCGGCGCCGCGGGTACACATCGACGTGTTCGTGTGACGCGTCCCAGCGTCAACACACTTTTTGGCGACTCACTGGGATTTAAGCTTTGAACGGTCTCCAGCCCGTTCTTGCTACTTAAGAGATCACATCAAGTTGCTGCAATCTACAAAGGTAATATGAATACCCAATTCCCTTTGTAGATGCAAATAATCCATATGTTGTTGCTGGATCACCTATTGAGCATAATGTATCGGCTAGCCCTAGTTTTATCAATCATGCATCTAATTATGTGCAAGGGCCGATGCAAAACAATCTTCATGTTTCAAATTCTTATAAATTTAGCAACATGCAACATATGTATCCCAACTCCCATGCATCGGCGACCCCACAAATTCATACGCCGATGAGCAACATGATGAGTTCAATTAATCAATTTGAAACACCCCAAGTTAGAATTTCCAATGCCATACAAGAAAGTGTTTCACCCTTTTATTCATCGGCAGCTAATGTGCAATATAGTAATCCAACCATGCCGATGAATGAGAGAATTGGCCATGCTACTAATGGCTATTTGTCCAGTTACTCTCAACCGTCATATGCTACACCTCATGTTAGTAATTCTTCGGCACCATACACAACTGTAGATGCTCATAATTCGGCTTCACACCTTCCTGGTTATAGCCGAATGAATGTAAATTTTACAGGAGCGTTGTGCCCAACATTGTAGAAGATGAGGTAGTGGTGGCTGCATTGAAGAGTTTAGCCCAAAATAAGAGAATTAGTGCTCTTTGCCTTGAACAACATGAAAAGGGGCTATTTCCTTATTATGCCGCAATAAAAGCTAGAGTTTTGCAAGAAGATCAATCTTTGCCAATTGATAAAATTGGCGAGCAAAAGTATGGTCTTACAACGCTGCATATGCCTTCACCTAGTACTACATCATATTATACACCCGCTACACAATTGCAAAATTTCGGCAACACCCGTGTGTCATTGCCGAAAGAATCTAAAAGCATTGGGGGGCAATCATATCCGGAGTGGGCTGAAATTGAGAAAAATCTTAAAGCTAATTTTGCCGCTCGCCATCAGAAACAAATAGAAAAAGAATTGGCCAGATAAAAGAAGCATTGCCAATTGGTACTATCAATGAAAAGAAGGATGATTCGGAACATGAAAGTGCTTCGGTTGAAAAAGCCGAATCAAGTAGTATATATTCTGAATCCATCAAATCCAACGAGGCAAGCTGAGGGAGTCCTCGACTGGGGGGTCTCCGGATAGCCGGACTATCATCATCGGCCGGACTCCAAGACTATGAAGATACAAGATTGAAGACTTCGTCCCGTGTCCGAATGAGACTTTCCTTGGCGTGGAAGGCAAGCTTGGCGATACGGATATGTAGATCTCCTACCATTGTAACCGACTCTGTGTAACCCTAGCCCTCTCCGGTGTCTATATAAACCGGAGGGTTTTAGTCCGTACGACGAACAACCATTACAACAATCATACCATAGGCTAGCTTCTAGGGTTTAGCCTCCTTGATCTCGTGGTAGATCCACTCTTGTACTACCCATATCATCAATATCAATCAAGCAGGAGTAGGGTTTTACCTCCATCGAGAGGGCCCGAACCTGGGTAAAAACATCGTGTCCCTTGTCTCCTGTTACCATCCGCCTAGACGCACAGTTCGGGACCCCCTACCCGAGATCCGCCGGTTTTGACATCGACATTGGTGCTTTCATTGAGAGTTCCTCTGTGTCGTCACCGATAGGCTTGATGGCTTCTTCAATCAACAACAACGTAGTCCAGGGTGAGACTTTTCTCCCCGGACAGATCTTCGTGTTCGGCTGCTTCGTACTGCGGGCTAATTCGCTCGGCCATCTGGAGCAGATCGAAAGCTATGCCCCTGGCCATCAGATCAGGTTTGGAAGCCTAAACTTCACGGCTGACATCCGCAGAGACTTGATCTTCGATGGATTCGAGCCACAACCGAGCGCGCCGCACTGTCACGGTGGGCATGATTTAGCTCTGCCACCGGACAGCGCCCTGGAGGCAGCATATGAGTCCGCTCTGACCCATAGTTCGGAGCCGACCGCGCAGATCAAGGACAGGTGGCTGGACACCACCTCGGGGGCTGCAACTTCTATGGCGATGTAGCCGAATACAGACCTTGTCCCTTGCAAAGCCCATGACTCCGAGGTGCCGGAGTCCTTGCCGGACTCCGAACCTCCTGCGCCCCTGCCAATCGAATCCGATTGGGCGCCGATCATGGAGTTCACCGCTGCGGACATCTTTCAGCACTCACCCTTTGGCGATATCCTAAATTCGCTAAAGTATCACTCGTTATTAGGAGAGCCCTAGCCGGACTGCGGTCAGGATGGTTGGGATGCGGACGATGAAGAAATTCAAATCCCACCCACCACCCACTTTGTAGCCACTGTTGACTATCTAACCGACATGCAAGACTACGACTCCGAAGACATCGACGGTATGGACGACGATGCCGGAGACGATCAAGAACCAGCAGCTACGGGGCACTGGAAGACCACCTCGTCATAGGACATATACATGGTGGACATCCCAAAGGATGGGGATGGCGAAGAAGCAGCGGAGGAAGATTCGTCTAAGAAACAGCCCAAGCGCCGACGTCAGCGGCGCCGCTCTAAATCCCGCCACAACAAGAATGGAGATTCCGGCACCGGAGATAATAATACCCAGAGAGTGCCGAAGACAACCCCCTCCAGCAAGATTCAACACAGGAGGATGGAGAAGCCAGCCCTCAAGAGAGAGCGGCAGACGAGGAGATAGAGGATGACAATTACATGCCTCCCTCCGGAGACAAGGCAAGCCTCAACGACGACGAATTCGTCGTGCCCGAGGATCCCGTCGAACAAGAGCATTTTAAACGCAGGCTAATGGCCACGGCGAACAGCCTAAATAAAAAGCAGCAACAGCTTCGAGCTGATCAAGACCTGCTGGCCGACAGATGGACCGAGGTCCTCGCGGCCGAAGAGTATGAACTCGAACGCCCCTCCAAAAGCTACCCAAAACGCAAGTTGCTCCCCCGATTAGAGGAGGAAGCATACAAAACTTCATCACCAGCGCACAATACGGCAGACCGACCACCTCGTGGCCGCGACAGAGAGGCATCTAGGCCTCCACTGTAACCGCACTCGCACCGCCAAAAGCGCGGCCACGGGAATGCGCCGGACTTGCGAGACGTACTGGAGGACAAGGCGAGACAATCAAGATCTATCTACGGATCACGTGGGCGCCCCACGATCCACGACGACTACCATCGCGCCGGATACAACAACTCCGGACGGGCCGAACACAGCAGACAAAGCTCTCTCGAGCTACGTCGTGATATTGCCCAGTATAGAGGCGCCGCACACCCACTATGCTTCACAGATGAAGTAATGGATCATCAAATCCCTGAAGGGTTCAAACCCATGAACATTGAATCCTACAATGGCACAACGGACCCCGCGGTCTGGATCGAAGATTATCTCCTTCATATCCATATGGCCCGCAGTGACGATCTCCACGCCATCAAGTATCTCCCACTCAAGCTTAAAGGACCAGCTAGGCATTGGCTTAACAGCTTGCCAGCAGAGTCAATTGGCTGTTGGGAGGACCTGAAGCCGATTTTCGACAACTTCTGTGGCACATATGTGCGACCACCAGACACCGATGACCTAAGCCACATAATTTAGCAGCCAGACGAATCGGCCAGACAGTTCTGGACACGGTTCTTAACAAAGAAAAATCAAATCATCGACTGTCCGGATGCAGAGGCCCTTGCAGCCTTCAAACATAACATCCGCGACGAGTGGCTGGCCCGGCACCTAGGACAGGAAAAGCCAAAATCCATGGCAGCCCTCACATCACTCATGACCCGCTTCTGTGCGGTGGAGGACAGCTGGCTAGCCCGCAGTAACAACTTCAGCAAAAATTCTGGCAGTCCGGACAACAAGGACCGCAATGGCAGGTCGCGTCGTAACAAAAACAAACGTCGCGTTAACGGTGATAACACTAAGGATACGACAGTCAACGCCGGATTCAGAGGCTCTAAACCCGGTCAGCAGAAAAAGCCATTTAAAAGAACTACCCCGGGTCCGTCCAATTTGGACCGAATACTCGACCGCTCTTGCCAGATACATGGCACCCCCGAAAAGCCAGCTAATCACACCAACAGGGATTGTTGGGTGTTCAAGCAGGCAGGCAAATTAATTGCCGAAAACAATGACAAGGGGCTGCATAGTGATGACGAGGAAGCGACCCGGCCGCCGAACAGTAGAGGACAGAAGGGTTTTCCCCCACAAGTGTGGAGGATAAACATGATATACGCAACCCACATACCCAAGAGGGAGCGGAAGCGTGCACTTAGGGACGTATATGCGATGGAGCCAGTCGCCCCGAAGTTCAGTCCATGGTCCTCTTGACCGATCACTTTCGATCGAAGGGACCACCCCACTAGTATCCGCCATGGCGGATTCGCCGCATTGGTTTTAGACCCAATCGTCGATGGATTTCACCTCACTAGAGTCCTGATGGACGGCGGCAGCAGCCTGAACCTGCTTTATCAGGATACAGTGCACAAGATGGGCATAAACCCCTCAAGGATTAAACCTACAAAGACGACCTTCAAAGGCGCCATACCGTGTCGAGGCCAATTGTGCAGTGCTCACCACACCGAAGTGGTCTTCGGATCCCCGGATAATTTCCGAAGTGAGGAGTTAATCTTCGACATAGTCCCGTTCCGCAGTGGCTATCACGCTCTGCTAGGACGAACCGCGTTTGCAAAGTTCAACGCGGTGCCGCATTATGCATACCTTAAGCTCAAGATGCCAGGCCCTCGTGGAGTCATCACGGTCAACGGAAACACTGAATGCTCCCTCCGAACAGAGGAACACACAGCGGCTCTCGCGGCGGAAGTACAGAGCAGCCTCTTAAGGCAATTTTCGAGTTCGGCCGTTAAACGACCGACATGGCCAAACGCATCCGGAGTAACATACATCAAGACCACCTGGCACGTTCCGAGAACGTGTAGCAATGCGGCCCCAACCCCAGCCCTTGCATGATTGCAAGACTAGCCCTTCGTGTACATCATTACGCTCTGGAGATACCATGGGCATAGGCGGAGGGGCACGACCACGACAGGCCCAGAGTGCGGCTCAACCACACCAGGGGCTCCCAAGTGTGTCGCTCTTTTTCTTTTTCTTTTTTTCCACAGGACTCCGTTCACCAGAGGCCCTGTCCGGCAGTGGACCTGCCGAGCTCACGATGCAACAGCCAGGAACGGACAATGGCTACGACGAACACTCAGGTGGTCTCCATTATGAGCATTTAATCTGTTAAATACACCATTCCGCAGCCTACCCCTGGAGGGGGACATGTCTAATAGTCCAATCCCTTGCTTACCGCACTATTTGTATCGTTCTGTACTCATGGCAGAATTCTTTGAATAAACAATGCATCACTTTTCGCTTATAGTTGCATTCCCTTTTTACATATATGTTCATTTATGACATCTTGCATCCGTACACTTTGGTACGGCCGAATACACTAGGGGCTTATGTTCCCCGCATTATGGTGTGATAAGTCCGAACACTTTCACAAGTGCGGCACCCCGAACTTATAGCACTATATGCATCGGCTTCGAATCATGTCTTGGGTCAATAGTTGGGTTTGCCCGGCTCCCATATTTTGGTACCTTACGTTCCGTTCTATCGGCTAAGGCAGCACTGGGAGAACCACTGCGATTGCGCCCCGGTTGAGCTGGGCAAGCGCCTCAGTGGAGAAAGCTAAAACTGACTATCATGATAAGGCGAGAGCTGGTCGCTGTTCGAGAGGTCTTTCGAGTCCCTAAAGACTTATGCCGCTTAGAGCGAGGAACCGGTTTTGTCCGGCCCAGGCGTGGATAGCGCCCCGAACTCGGTCTTCCGAACACTAGGGGCTTCGCCGAAATTTAAAATTATAGAATTCTATGGCTAAGTGAGAGTGTTCAAGCATTATAAGTCTGGTTGCCTTGTTCGTCGTGTTGAGCGCCTCCCTAGATGGACCCAAAAATGGGAACAAGAGCGCTCAAGTTTGTCCCGAACACCCCAACACTCGTGGCATGGGGGCTAAAGCCGACGACTTGCCATCTCTCAGATTTGATAAACGGCTGCACAGAAGGTAATATTTTAAATTAACAAGCATTGCTTAGCGCAAATGAACAAAGTTTTCAGCGCACATGATAACACATTGCAAGTCTACTCAAATATTACATCTTTGGGCACTCATCCGCAATCTTGCGGGTACCCTTCAGGACACTCTTATAATACATTTCGGGCATACGATACTCCTTGCCCGCCGGCGGCGCGTCCGTCAGCAGCTTCTCAAAGATCCAGCCTGCCCAAGGCACCTTTTATGGGCAAGGCCCGACGGCACCTTCAATGCAGCAGAGCGCTTGATGACTTCCACCTGTGGACACGATCCACCAGCCGCCGCGACCAGGCCGAAGTAGCTCCTGTGCATGGCCTCTTCAGCCACAACGGACTATGAGGCCCTTCATGGCCTGCTCGGCTACCTTGTGGAGCTCGATCAGCTTCTTCACTGGTCGCTAAGGGCACTGATGTCCGGCCTCAAGATCTCGAGACCAGAAGACCTTCTCCGTCGAGCTCCCCTCCTCGGCCCGGTAGAATGCGGCAGCATCGGACATGCTGCGAGGAAGATCTGCAAACGCTCCTGGTGAGCTCCGAATTTGGGTAAGTAACAGGTAGTTCACTTTAACATGCTTGCTTTGCATGAAAAATGCCTTACCCGCCGCTATTTTCTTCACCACCTCAATCTCCTGGAGGGCCTTATGGGCCTCGGCCTTAGCGGCTTTGGCACTCTCAAGAGCCGAGGCAAGCTCGGACTCTCGAGTCTTCGAGTCGCGCTCCAAACTCTCATGCTTTTTCATGAGAGCCTGGAGCTCTTGCTGCACCTCCGCCACCCGCGCCTCCTGCTTCTCTCGCTCCGCTTGCTCCACGGCCGCATTACGCTCGGCCGCGGACACAGCCTCCTTCAGGGTCGCCACCTCGTTCGTGGCCCCTGCAGTGCCCATGTTATCCTTGTTATTTCTCTTGCAACCTAAATCCTTTTCTGTAAGGTACAAATTTAAAACGGTGTTACTCACCTTCTTTGTCCTCGAGCTGCCTCTTGGCAAGGCCGAGCTCGTTCTCGGACCGCTCGAGGTCCTGCTTCAAAGCATGGACCTCCGCAGTAAGTGCGGCAGAGGTCAGCAGCGCAGCCTGCAAACCCATATTGACATAATTTTTAGAACTCCTGCGTATATCTTTTTAGATCCTCAGTCTGGTTTTTCTTTCTGAACACCGAACCGAGCATCAGGGGCTACTGTCTATGCGGTATTACATTACATATTTTAAAAAACTTCTTACCTCAAAGCCTGTTAGAAGGCTGTTGCAGGCTTCGGCCAGCCCGCTCTTGGCAAGCTGAACCTTCTAAATCACCGCACTCATGATAGTGCGGTGTTCTTCCTCGATGGAAGCGCCGTTGAGCGCCTCCAACAAGTTCTCCGGCGCCTCCGGTTGGACGGAGGCTGCCGGTGTCATGGTCTTGCCCTTCTTATGAAGGGGCCGCCTGCCGGACTCCGGAACCACTGCGGGTTCCGGTGCGGAGTCCGGTACAAAGTCCGGGAGGTTGCCCTGTGGCACCTCCGGAGCCTCCCCCTCCTGGCGGATCCCCTCCTGGGATCCCACCTCGGCGTCCTCAGCATCACGAGGGGTGGAGGCGGTCGGAATGGAATCCACATCCGACGGAGCCAAGGACCCGCTCGAAGAAGCGGGAAAATCGTCCTCGGCCGGACTACAGGTTGTATGCGGCATTAGAAGGACACCATGTGGCAAAAAAGAGAAATTATAAATCATTCAGGAATCCGGATACTTACGTTCTTGCCGGGGGCTTGGCCCTCGAGGGCCACCCCTCGTTGCCATCGTCGGCGTTGGCGGAGCTGTCCGGAGGAAGGGTCTTCCCCCTCTTGGACCATTCAGCCTCCCCCGTTGGGGAAGCCTTCCTCTTCCTCTCTCCCCCCTCCTGGGGAGAGTCCTCTTTCTCCTCCTCGTCTTTGGGGAAGGAGTCCGCCTCGGAGCCATCGGACGATGAGTCCGATACCACCTAGCGCCGGGAACTCTTTCTGGTTCCCGTGGCCTTCTTCTTGGCCTTCTTCTTCGGCACCATGTAAAGGGCCGGAACCAGCAGCCCCGTCAAATGGGTGTCCGCTGGGTCTTCAGGAAGGGGAGCCGGACAGTCAACCTGTCCGGACGTCTTCTGCCAGTCCTATGAAAGGCATTGGGAGTTTTAGATCCCACATAGAGTCAAACTATGAAAGAAATAACTATCCCATAAAGGATAGCAAAGCTTACCTCGCCGGCCGGGCGCTTCGTGCTGAATCCGCGATCTTCAGTTACGGATGCGGGGGATTCTCCACCCTTGAACAGCACCCTCCAGGCAGCTTCGTACATCGTGTTTAAGAGCCCGCTCAGGGTCCGGTGCTGTGCCGGATCAAACTCCCTCAAATTGAAGGCCCGTTGCTGGCAGGGGAGAATCCGGCGGATGAGCATGACCTGGATCACGTTGACAAGCTTAAGCTTCTTGTTCACTAGGGTCTGGAGACAGGACTGGCGTCCTGTCAGCTCCTCCGAACTAGCCCATAGCAAGCCCTTCTCTTTCCAGGAGGTGAGCTGCATGGGGGTACTAGATCTGAACTCGGGGGCCGCTGCCCATTTAGGGTCACGCGGCTCGGTGATGTAGAACCACCCCGATTGCCACCCTTTGACGGACTCCACGAAGGCACCCTCGAGCCAGATGACATTGGGCATTTTGCCCACCATGGCGCCTCCGCACTCTGCTTGGACGCCCTTCACCACCTTCGGCTTGACATTGAAGGTTTTTAGCCACAAGCCGAAGTGGGACTGGATGCAGAGGAAGGCCTCGCACACGACGATAAACACCGAGATGTTGAGGATGAAGTTTGGCGCCAGATCGTGGAAGTCCAGGCCGTAGTAGTACATGAGCCGCCGGATGAAGGGATGAAGTGGGAAACCCAGTCCGCAGAGGAAGTGGGAAGGAATACGACCCTCTCATGAGGCCTGGGGGTGGGGATGAGCTGCCCCTCGCCGGGCAGCCGGTGCGGGATGTCGCTGGATAGGTATCCGCACTGCAGCAGCTTGATGTGCCCTCCAGAACGGAGGAGGCCATCCACTTGCCTCCCACTCCGGACATGGCTGGAGAAGGTTGAGGTGAGATGTGCGGACTTGGGCGCTGGAGCTCGAGTGCGCGGAGATGGATAAGCAAAGGAGGAAGAAGGCGTAGGTAAAAAGGTGGATCCTTATCCCCTTATATATGGGCGGACAAAGACTATGCGTCCCCACCAGCCTGGTAAAACTCGCTTATCTCCCAAGTGCCACAATCAATGGCGCGGTTGGGTTACCCACGTCCGTATTGATGGGAATCCCGGAATAAGGGGAACACGATCTCTGCTTCGACAAGACGTGCCAAGGAAACCACTTCGTTAAACACACTGAGGTGGTATAATAAAAATGATTCAAGTAAAGGCTTGGTAGTGGCGTGACATCACGCCACGAAATACGTCAGCAGATTTAACTTGTGTACATATTATTCTCTCTACAGTGGAATGTGGAATTTATTTTGCGGAGCCGGACACTATCCTAGTGTTCACAATCTTCTATGAATTATTCGGAGGAGGAACCTGCCTTGCAATGCCGAACAATATGCGCGCCGGACTCATCGTCATTGAAGCCTGGTTAGTGGGCTACCGAGGAGTCTCGATCGGGGTGTCCGGATAGCCGGACTATCATCATCGGCCGGACTCCAAGACTATGAAGATACAAGATTGAAGACTTCGTCCCGTGTCCGGATGGGACTTTCCTTGGCGTGTAAGGCAAGCTTGGTGATACGGATATGTAGATCTCGTACCATTGTAACCGACTCTGTGTAACCCTAGCCCTCTCCGGTGTCTATATAAACCGGAGGGTTTTAGTCCGTAGGACGAACAACCATTACAACAATCATACCATAGGCTAGCTTCTAGGTTTTAGCCTCCTTGATCTCGTGGTAGATCCACTCTTGTACTACCCATATCATCTATATCCATCAAGCAGGAGTAGGGTTTTACCTCAATCGAGAGGGCCCAAACCTGGGTAAAAACATCATGTCCCTGGTCTCCTGTTACCATCCGCCTAGACGCACAGTTCGGGACCCCCTACCCGAGATCCGCCGGTTTTGACACCGACACAGGCATTATTGAGAAAGGGCATGGAAAGCATAGGAAAACAACGGTGCTTGATTTTTCTGAAGTTAATGGAACCTACTTCCTGCCCTATGAGTTCCGTGCCATAGAAATTGACAAGCTTCAAGAACAAGAACAAGTAGCCGAACAAAGTTCGGCCGACAAAAATCTTCAAAGCAATGATGCACGGATTCAAGAAAAAGCTGATGACAAGGTGTTGGGGAGCCATCCAAAGACAGAGCAAGATGTTCTTCAAATGGCACCACCATCATGTTCTCCCAACATATTTGAAGAGGTATGCATAGTGAGTAATTTACCTATTTTCAGATTTGGTCGCAACTTCATTATTGATGCATCTATAAGAAATATTCTCATAAGTAATTTTGAAAGACTAATGAAGAAGGGTAATCTAATTGTTAGTAATAAAATTGTTATGGACCATATCGGTCAAACCATTGTGCCATTTATAAAGACCGATAATGACTTATTGTTACAGCCAAAGGTTTCCCCATTGCTTTATCTAAAGTTCATATCTAGTTGGGTAGCTTTGCTTATTTCATACTTGGCTTGCACTTGGTCTCAACTGAGACATGTATGTTCTAAATATCTTTGTTTCAGAAATTTAAAGCCAAGGTTAGATTCTATTGAGAAAACCGATGCTAATACAATATCTTATCCAAAGACATCGGAGATAGAGTGGAAAACACAATGCATAGCCGAATGGGGAGATTCCAAATCTGAACCATTCGTTTGCTTATCTCCAAAGCCGTTCAAACAGCAAGATCGGCTAGAAAACAAGAAGTATACCTTCAATTCAAGCATGTGTGATCAAATATTTGATTTGTTGCTGAAAAATAATTACGTTACAATTCTCGATCACCATGTTAAGCCATCAATCCAAGGACGAATGTATTGTAAGTTGCATGATTCATCGAAACATAATTTTGAGGATTGCAACATGTTTCGGCAAATAGTTAAATCGGCCATTGAAAAAGGACGATTGAAGTTTGTTGAAACACCAAGGGATGACCAGTCTATTCCGATTGGTCCAAATGGCAAAAGGTTTTTGCATCGGCTGCTTTAAGCCGATCCATTTAAAGAGAATGTAAAAACTGCAAGTGATGGGATCAAGGTTTCAAGTAAAGAAGTTGTTGAAGAGAATAATGAACATAATCTTGAGGGCGAAAATTCCATCGAAGCTACAATGGAGACGCCAAGGACTGGGGGGTAGCAAGCAAATCCAATGATCGATGATAGCAAACCAAAAGAAAACAAAGGCCGAAATAAGCGCAAGTGTAAGAGATCAAAAATCACCTTTGCTGAACTATTGGATAAATATCAAAAGACGAGTGAAGAGAAGAATGCTTATCGGCCAAATCATGCAAAGAAACCAAGATCACCCCCAAGGCGCAAATATGAGGATTGGTATTGGCAAAGTGATAATTTTAATGCAACATATTCATATCCTTATTTTGGGCTGCCAATGCCAATGCCGTGGATGCCTCCCTATGCTCATATAGATACATATTCATCATGGGACAGGTATGGTACAAGGGCACATTCTCCATCTTATTCTAGACCATCTCACCATTACTATGCAGCTCCAAGAAGATCAACATTTGAACAATCACGTATCAAAGACCGCTTCAATCATAAGGAATCGGTCCAGAGCTCAAGGAAGAAGAAAGAGATGGTAAAACAAGTTTACCGCGTGAAAAGAGATGGTCATAAGTGTGCTACTCTAGATTTGATCTCAAAAAACAAAGATCCAATTAAAGTGTTGACATTGGCTACAAAAGGCAAAGAAGTGAAGCAATCAATTGATAAAATCAGAGTGCCAAATCTGAAGAAAATAAGTTGAGGGTGCACAAGGCCCAGAAAGAGTTGCCATTGGTTGAAACAAAATCACAATCGAGGTGCTCACTCGGCTTATCGTATTGGCAAAAGAAGGAATTACAAAATCTTAGTGCACAAGAGCTTAGAAAGAGGAACATGGCATGGGTTCCCAAGAGGATCAATCGAAACAAAAACGATGTGAATTGCTTCAATTGCAACAAGTACAATAAAAATGAAGAAGGAGAATGATGGAAGCAACAAACAATTAAGCCGAAGGTGTGCATCACAACATCAAAATCTTCGGTTAGCACATCATCCATTTTCTTCAACAATGCCATTGATGCCTTTGCCATGGAATTCATCCATAGGTATGATCAGTTACCCTCCATGGATTTAGTTTGATCCATGGATGCAACATAATTTTCTATATGATGACAGAGTATTACCAAATCACTATACATTTGGTTAGTTACATTTTTGTTGCTAAGACAAAGGAGCCGAAATATTTTATTGCTATTTTATTTGTTTATTTCGGCTATACATGTTTTAATAGATGAATTCTACATGAACCTCATGGTAATGGCCGATACTTAACTATCATCCTCAGAAACTATCTGATCATGGCCGGTGTGGAATTCTAACACCGTCCTTAGTTCAATTGGAAACGAGACAAGGTACATGTTAAGTGATATTAGCTTTGTCTCTTTATTACTATGGAGATTATATTTTGATGGTTCAATTTGTAGCAATGGCCAAAGTGTTGGTGTTGTTTATTTATCTCCATATGGAGCTAGTTTGTGAAGCCTCATGCCGCTTAAGATATTTTTGTACAATGACCAAAGCCGAATATGCATTGTTATTCGGATTTTTGCCTTGCTATAGGTGCTATACATATTGAGGCTTCCGGTGATTCGTTATTAGTAGTGCCACAAATGTCCAAGGGTTATCAATGTTTTGACGAATCACTTATAGTTTATCTTTTGATATGACTAGATTCAAGATTTACCTTGGGTTGCTTTAAAATTGTTCATATATCTAGACATGACAATTTGAAAGAGTTGGCACAGCAAGCATATGGCTACTATGTTAACTATGGTGTATTGTATTTCGATCAATAGCCAATGCTAGGTTTTGTCAACATAGGTAAGGCCGAACCGAAGCCCACCACTTCGGCCACTAATGAAACTTTTATGCAGGTGAAGTAAGGATTGGAGGAAATTCATTATTGATTATCTGCAAAGTCCTAGCGAAAGGGTGAACAATATGGTTCGGAGGATGGTTTTGATCTATGGAACCTTATCACTGGATTGTTATTGAAGTTGGGAAAGTTTCACCCAAACTTGCATCGAAATATTTACACAAGCAATGGCCGATATAAACTTATCGTCCTAAGAATATGCAAAATGGCTGATAAAGTGTTGACATCGTCCTTAGAGCAAGCTATGTGCAAGTTATGTTTCGGCACACATGCTTTGCCGAAAAACAGGGGGGCATGTGTTGACACCAGATTTTGGCACGGTCAAGAACTTATTTAAGATGGACTCAAATGGAAGTGATCTTCATGAAAGAGTTCCACATTGTTGAAATGAACATCTTTGAAGTTTGGGTCATCGCCGTCCGATTTCATCTCGAAGGCCGAAACTATGCTCAAAGTACTAAGATCTTATATTCAGAGTACAGTTTGGCTGATTGAGCCCCCAAGACCACCTCAAATTTAAAAATTATCTACACGGATTGTCTTCGTCTCGTCGAAACGATCGATTTTGATATACAATTCGTTCCAATCCGAGATCGTATGCAAAAGTTAGAGCCATCGGAATACAGCCTTATCAGAGGCAAAAACTGGCGCGCCCCACCAGACACCCTGTCTGATGGGTAGCGCGAGGGATAGCCTGTTTTGCGCGACCGATTTGACCCTCAAGATAACCTCTGATAAAAAAACGTTCAACATGAAAGTTGTTAGTCTCGTCGAAACGGTCAAGATTGCTTTTGGGCTCGTTTTCATCTGATATGGTTTACCACCACAAAAATGACCCGCAACGTGCAGCCAGTTTAAACAGAACAGTTTTGGAAAGTTCGGACAAAACCAATCCGAATTTGACTAGGGTTTTGGACGTGAATCCAAGCCTTTTCCTTGCACGGGAAGTCAAGCCTCCTCTTATATACCTGAGGGGTGACGGCCGATTGAACACACACAATCGAACAAATCATCTACCACTTTTTATCTTTTATCTTTTCTCCTTAACCCTAGTTCTTCTTCTCCTCATTCTTCGTTCATTCTTCTTCATTGCAGGGCGGCGAACCTCGAGGCCCTAGGGGCGATCAGGTCGACCTAAGGCAGCCCATAGCCACCGCGCGCCCAGACGGGGTCCCTCCCGGGCGTGTGGGGTTTCGGGTCCCAAAACCGCCGGCTTGCTGTCTTGCGTATCGCGCTGGAAGTTGGCCTCCCACGGTGTGAGTTGCGGAGCATCTCCCTCGGTGCCGTGGGTACACATCGACGTGTTCGTGTGACGCGTCCCAGCGTCAACAAAGTGCAATCAACTTCCACATCTTGCACTAGTTCAAGGAGTGACAAACCCTCTTGTTGGTAAGACAAGGGACAAGGTAACCTAATGCTCTCATAGACATCATCTTGTGTGTGCATCCCTCTATGTCTATGGATATCCTTGTTTGTTCCTTGTGGGACTAACCCATGTAGGTATTCAAAGTGCAACTCACTCCAAAGGATTTCTCCAAATGATCTTCATCAACATTGAGCATCCACATCTTCAACACCTACATGAAGTCATCATCGACAAAACCCAAGGTTAGTTCATCCCTCTAAGGGGGGATCTCACATCTATGGGGAGCTTAACTCTAAGAATTGAGTCAAAGCAACTCTAATGGTGTGAACACATCAATGCATTATGTACAAGTGGTAACCCCAGTTGAGCTTAAACGATGAGTATGACCTATGATCAAATGTTCTCATTTGACTCCTAAGTCAATATACTCATATATAGATGACCTAGTCATCGCCAAACTGTTTGATAGATGCTAGAATTGGGTGTGCATGCTTTGCCACATATTTCATTTGCCACTTTATTGTGTGAGCATGTTGGTTGCATATTTTACTAATTCGAGGACATCCACTTGTTGCTTTGATTGATTGGTTTCTTTTTCTTTTGCCAAGTGGATGGACAAGAATGCCTAAGAACCTTCTCTAGCTATATATGCTTTTCTTGTCTCAAACTCTATTCATACTACATCACAAAGTTTGATCAAGTCAGATTCGAACCACTCTGTGTGAGGAGCACTCGGAGTCCCCGATTCGTCATAGACTTAAACTTCCAAAACTTCTTTCTGTGTTTCGGTCTGACCGATTCTTCAATTTCTGTCATACCAAGATCACTAAGTCGATCTAGGTTTTCAATCTCGGTGCAACTGATTTGAACATTTCGGTCACACCGAGTTGCTATAACTGTCAACAGTTATGCATCTCGGTGCCACTGAGTTGTTCCACTCGGTAACACCGACAGGGTCAGGCTATATATACCCATGGGCAAAAATTTCGAAACTTTCTCCGAACTCTTTCGTCCGCGCATAGCTCGCTCTGCCTCCAGGGTCTCCGAATCATCCTCCTCGTCGCCAGCCGCCTCCAGTCGCTGGTCTCCGCCGCCGTCAACGGAAATCATCCCCGCCGTTGCCGACGTAGCGAGTTCATCGCTGAACTAGGGTATGGACTCGATCACTGTGCTATCCCCGTCCAATTCCTAGCAGATTGTGTTTGTCATGTATCTTGCCACGATTGAAACTATTCTATCCAGTCAAAACACTCCATAGATTAGAGGTGAATTGAAAATTTAGGGTTAGGTTTCCGCCGAAACCATCTCGGACCCACCGAGTTGTAGAACTCGGTTCCACCGATTCGGTTAAGGCCATTGCACAAGTGATTCTCAGTCTGACCGAGAATTGCAAATCAGTGTGACCAAGTTCAGGACTTTGTGAAACCCTAGCAGTCTCGGTGCCACCAAACTGTGAATAGGTATGACCAAGTTCACTAGTTTAGGTTCCAAAAGCTGCTTCGGTATCACCGAGTTTGCAAATCGGTTGATCCAAAATGCTTTCTGTGGAAAACTAAAACTATGTTTTTGACTCATTCTTTTGCAAAAACCTATGTGTTTTGTGATGCTCATCCACTCTATATCATCTATATCTATTCATAGGGTCTGCAGTCAGAGTTTGCAACATGTCTGATCAAAGTGACAGCCAGAACAGGGAAGAGGAGCAAATTCAGATGAGTGAGGGCACTAGTCCCTCTAGCACCTCTGATGATGGTAGCAGGAGCACCCCAAGCAACTTACCCAAAGCTGCCACCAGAGCCAGAAAGAAGAAAACCTCATAATATGGGGATGAAGACCATGTGGCAGTTGAGGATGAGGCCACTTCCAAGAAGAAAGTGCCCAAAAAGGAGTATGGCACAGCTGCTGCCATTAAGCCTGGTATGAAGACCAAAGTACCTGCAAAGAGAACTCCCATGTCTAAAGCCAGAGCCTCTACTCAAATATCTTTGGAATCTCAACCCAAAGAGGCTGCTACAAAAGGGAAGAAGAGGAAGGAAAGGGTCAAGAAGACCATGGCCAGAGTTGTTGGAAAGCCTTCCATGATGGAAGAGGAGGAAGAAGAGGTTGCTGCACCAGCACCCAAGGCTCAGAAGCTTATGGGTGATGCTATTAGTTCAGGGGCTGCATCATCAAAGCCAAAGAAGCACCCAAAGCTGCCTCCAAGCCCAAGATTGCACCAAAAAGGAATACCAGAAACATATCTGATGCTGAGAAGAACAAGGCCCCAGTGCCTGAAACTGTTGCTGAAGAGGAAGATCATGAAGAGCATGTCTTGAGAAAGTTGAAGCCAAAGATCCCAGATCATAATGGTGCTCATCATGTGGCTGAGAACATGAAGCTGAGAAAGGATGCAAGCCTTAGACAGTGGAGGTTGTCTGATCCTTATGCAATTAGGAGAAGGACTATTGTTGACTACAGGTTCCATACTAAGGAATAGCAGGATTTGTATGAGACAGTGTTGTTGGACAAGAAGCCTATAGTGTGTGACATGAGGTGGGTGGACTGGACCTACATGAAGGAGAACGAGGAACACTATCCTGGTGTGCGTGACAGTTTCAGTGCTTGTGGAGTTGCAGACTTTGTTGGGCAGAAGCTCACAAAGTGGAATGATGAGCTCATAATGCAATTCTACTCCACAACACACTTCTATCCAGATGGCAGGATAGTATGGATGTCTGAAGGTACTGGGTACCACTAGTAGAAAAAGGGTCAAATGTGAAGCCCAATAGTGCCGGTTTGAATTTCAGCCGGCACTAATGTGGCCAATAGCACCGGTTCGTGGCGGCGATCAATAGCACCGGTTCGTGGCAAACCTTTAGTACCGGTTCATGCCACGAACCGGTACTAAAGGTGATGTGTCAGCCTACGGTCAGGCTATGGCCCCACCATCACCATTTAGTGCCGGTTCGTACCACGAACCCGTACTAATGAGGTTATGGCAAGCTGTTTTTAGTCCCACCTCGCTCCCCTAACAAGCCTTTTACCACCTTAAATATGTAATTTCTCAAACTATTACAAGCACTTGGTCTTCATTGAACTCTATGTGTAGAATTTGTGGCCGCAATATGAGTCTTCATCGGTTTATAAATCGTTGATGACTCATATTGACAATTCAGATTGTACACACAAAGATCATTGATGATCAAAGTATTTTTGATGTTATAAGATCATATTGACAGTTTAGACTGTAAAGAAATATAAGATCATGATGTAAATGCTCTTATATTTTTTGCATTCAGTATGCACCTGTCGGTGTACTAAGGTAGGGGTACCTCAGTACCCCAACTTGTGCACGGGCAGTAGCAGCTCCCCGCGGCAGGGTTTGCCACGTGCTCGCCGAAGGCCTTCCTGCTCCATGACAAACCATTCAAGACGAAGTATACAAGACAGAAGATCGAGACCCCGGCAAGAGGAGCTTGCCGGGAAGGCCGTTCCAGGCTCAAGGTTACCTCACTCACGCAAGGCCCTGGCAAGAGGAGCTTGCCAGGAAGACTAGAAGATTACATCATAGAAGACACGCCTCGGCGCTATACGCGTCCCGGCGAGGGCCCGGGAGCGACAAGTTACAGAGCCCGCAAGCCCCGGGCCCGCAAGTCAAGACCCGGCAAGGTGCTTGCCGGAGAGTTGCACTGTGCCCCCGCCCAGCCATCGCCCACGCCACCCCAGGGCCTCTCCAGGACGCGTGGCGGTGGCTGTGCAGCCTGGGGACACGGTGGCACTTCACGGTGGTGGATCCATCGCCGTGGCGACGGAGACGCAAGGCGGGAGCTTTTGGGGTCGACGGCGACGGGCATTAAATGCCCTTGTCCCCCACTGTCAAAGTAGGTAGCAACCACTGTTCACGCACTGTAGCTGCACTGTTCCCGCACTATTCCAACTACCACCTCTTTTACATTTTTACCCCTTTCTTCTACGTTGACACCTGTCGGTGACCCCTTACACTATAAAAGGAGGCCCATGCACAACGTGGAGGGGGTTCGAAGGCTTGACAACTCTCACGCTCGGTGTAGCCTGCCACTGTAGCTCTTCAAGCTCCCGAGCTCAATACAACCCAAGGCAGGAGTAGGGTTTTACGCATCCGTCGCGGCCCGAACCTGGGTAAAAACCGCCCGCGTGCCCGCCTCGATCTGCTCTGTGCTCCCTCCGCCTCGCATCAAGATGACAAGGGCCCCGCCCCATAGGTGTTCGCGCGGCAGTTCTCCCCGACATCTTTGGCGCGCCGGTAGGGGCGCCGAGGTTGTGCGGACCTGATCCGGCGTTCAGCGGGCGCGTTCTTCATCAACCTCTCCAGCTTCATCAGCAACTTCATCAACAATTGCGCCATGGCCCCAAGAAGAAGGCTTGGGGTTGAACCCGTCTGCGTCTCATCCGCCGCCACCGGAGCCAACGGTGGGCGGAGGAGACGCCGTCGGAAGGGTGGTCGCCGGCGAGGACACTCGCGGCGCCACCAGATCCAAGGACAAGACGGATGACCGCGCCTCGGTCTCCGCGGACACGCCGCGTCCATCCCAGCACACGATAACCCAGCAGCGCCATACCACGGGAGGTGGTATCCGCATGCTGGGGCAAGGACACACCGGAGGCTTGCGGGATGCTCCGGACTACCGTCCGGACACAAGCAAAGCGAAGGCGCCGGGGCAGGACCCTGCTCCTTCTAACGATGTTAGGAGTCCGAGCATATCCCGCTTCCCGCGCCGCTCGCCCCCGCTCCCCTCCACTCCGGCAACCGCACCTCCTCGGAGTGCTGCGCTGCCGCGAAGACCAAGTCCGGCAAGTGCTCTGGGGCCCACTCCGGCAACCGCACCTCCTCGGAGTGCTGCGCTGCCGTCGAGGACGTCCCATCGAGCTCCACCGGCAAGTGCGAGGAAGCGAAGACAGACCAGCCAAAGATCAAGCCTGGCAAGGACGGCAGCTCTGGTGCTCACTCCGGCAGACGCGTCTCCTCGGAGCGCCACGCTGCCGTCGAGGACGCGCCATCGAGCCCCGCCGACCGGTCCACCGGCTGGTAGGGCAAAGAAAATTGCCAAGCTCCGAGTTGTCCCCCCCGAGAATCCATACCCTGTATGAGGGACCTCGACGCGAAAGGGTCGAGTCGTGCCCCAGTTGCGCCCTTGGTTTGTTTCCGAGTCCGCTCAACAAACACAAGTGCGCTGCAACTGGCCCGGCAAGGTTGCTTGCCGGGAGCAACACCGCCAGCGGGCTGCTGATGTTCCGCACTCAGCAAGCGTGTTCGCGCCGGCAAGCTCCCCGAAAGCGTAAGGACCAGAACATACAAAGGGGAAAGGATCGGGGGAGGAGTACGGCCTCGACGGATTGTTGGAAAGAGAAAAGCTAAGTCGTTCGAGCTTTTGTGCAGAGCACTCCTTAGTTTCATGCTTTTTTATGTTATGATCCTCGTGCTTTCGTCCTTTGTACGCAATACCTGTGCGCGGAGGAGCCAGGTCGTGGCCCAGTTGCGCCCTCATTTTGTTTCCGAGTCCGCTCAACAACTCGAGCGCGCTGCAACTGGCCCGGCAAGGTTGCTTGCCGGAGGCAACAGCACTGCCAGCGGGCTGCTGATGTTCCGCACTCAGCAAGTGTGCTTACGCCGGCAAGTTCCCTAGAAGCGTAGGGTTGAAGCGTACAAAGGGCGTAAAGTAGAGGGTGTGTAACTTAGCAAGCCCTGCCGTGAGATGCCCTTCGTATGAGAAGCTTGTGCGCGGAGGAGCCAGGTCGTGGCCCAGTTGCGCCCTCGATTTGTTTCCGAGTCCGCTCAACAACTCGAGCGCGCTGCAACTGGCCCGGCAAGGTTGCTTGCCGGAGACAACACCGCCAGCGGGCTGCTGATGTTCCGCACTCAGCAAGTGTGTTAGCGCCGGCAAGTTCCCTAGCAGCGTAGAGTATAAACATACGAAGGGCAAGGCACGGCGTCGTATTGCAAAGTCGCACAGAAAAGATTTATATACATATACATGTGAATAATGAAACTGTTGCAGACCTATCTCAGCTGTTCTCATGGCTGAAATTACAGCAACAAGGAGAAACCAAAAGAGCACACCGGCACTTGGGTCCCGGCCAGCCAGTATTGCCGGGGGCTGCAAGTACCAAGATTCATCCCCGGCAAGCCCGAGTCGCCGGGGGCTGCCAGTACCAAGATTCACCCCCGACAAGCCAGAGTTGCCGGGGGCTGCGATATCAGATAAGTTTTTCATCCCTCATCATGCATCCTCCTATGGACTGGGGAATACGAGGCCGCGCCCTTGAACGAGCGTGCCTTGTATGAAAAACCCGTGCGCAGAGGAGCCGAGTCGCGGTTAAGTTGCACCCTTGGTTTGTTTTCGAGCACGCTCAACGATTTAAGTGAGCTGCGAGAAGTGTCGCGCCCTTGTTTCGTTTCCGAGTCCGCTCAACAAACACAAGTGCGCTGCAACTGTCCCGACAAGGTTTCTTGCCAGAAACAGCACCGCCAGCGGGCTGCTGATGTTCCGCACTCAGCAAGTGTGCTTCCACCGGCAAGTTCCCTCAAAGCGTAGGGTGAAAACATACAAGGCACAGAATCAAGTAAAGGATATAGCCCGGCAAGCATTCCCCCCTTTTTTTCATTAAAAAAAACATCCCATTCCAATACAAGTCCATAGAGGATGAAAAACATGAAAGAGAGGATTACAAGTTTTAAATGCAGCTAAGGCCCAAGGGCTTACAAATTAAAAGATAAGATGCCCGTAATCCTTTTCCTGTTTCTCTGTTCAGGAGGTAGGTCAAGGAGGCCCCGGCAAGAGAAGCTTGCCGGGTAGGGCAAAAGGGGATCTCTGGAGGAGGAAGAAGATGCAATGAAAGCGAAAGGAGGGGAACCGCTCCTGCTTCCTCTGCTTTTATGGGGAAGTGGGGGGCGTTTCGCTCTTTCCAAGAACTTGAGCACGTCCCATCCCACGACGCCGCAATCGACGCATGCTGTTACGGGGGGATGCGGCAGATGCGGAAGTGAATTCGGCGCACCATGGGCCGCGCGTGTGCCCGTGCACTGTTTTGGGCCTGGCCCAACAGCGCTCGGCACCGTGTGTGGCCCAGCCCGGGGCTCTGTCGGTGTACTAAGGTAGGGTACCTCAAGTACCCCAACTTGTGCACGGGCAGAGTAGCCCCAGCGGCGGGTTTGCCACGTGCTCGCCGAAGGCCTTCCTGCTCCATGACAAACCATTCAAGACGAAGTATACAAGACAGAAGATCGAGACCCCGGCAAGAGGAGCTTGCCGGGAAGGCCGTTCCAGGCTCAAGGTTACCTCACTCACGCAAGGCCCTGGCAAGAGGAGCTTGCCAGGAAGACTAGAAGATTACATCATAGAAGACACGCCTCGGCGCTATACGCGTCCCAGCGAGGGCCCGGGGAGCGACAAGTTACAGAGCCCGGCAAGCCCCCGGGCCCGGCAAGGTCAAGACCCCGGCAAGGTGCTTGCCGGGAGAGTTGCGCTGTGTGCCCGCGCTCCAGCTCATCGGCCCACGCGTCACCCTGGGGCCTCTCCAGGGACGCGTGGCGGGTGGCTGTGCAGCCTGGGGGACACGGTGGCACTTCACGGTGGTGGATCCATCGCCGTGGCAGACGGAGACGCAAGGGCGGGAGCTTTTGGGGTTGACGGCGACGGGCATTAAATGCCCTTGTCCCCCACTGTCAAAGTAGGTAGCAACCACTGTTCACGCACTGTAGCTGCACTGTTCCCGCACTATTCCAACTACCACCTCTTTTACATTTTTACCCCTTTCTTCTACGTTGACACCTGTCGGTGACCCCTTACACTATAAAAGGAGGCCCATGCACAACGTGGAGGGGGTTCGAAGGCTTGACAACTCTCACGCTCGGTGTAGCCTGCCACTGTAGCTCTTCAAGCTCCCGAGCTCAATACAACCCAAGGCAGGAGTAGGGTTTTACGCATCCGTCGTGGCCCGAACCTGGGTAAAAACCGCCCGCGTGCCCGCCTCGATCTGCTCTTTGTGCTCCCTCCGCCCTCGTACCGCACAGACAAGGGGCCCCGGCCCCATAGGTGTTCGCGGCGGGCAGTTCTCCCCCGACAGCACCATTCAAAGCGACGCCATCAACTTTCAACCATTTCTGCCTTCATTTGCTATTTTTCATGCATTCAATGATTTGTTTTGAGAACTAAATGACCTGGAAATTGAAAACCACTACAAATGAACTCTGAAAAAGTTGAAACTTGGCATGGTATCATCATTTCACCCACATAGATTGTTCAAAAAAGTAGAGAGGGTTACGGCAAAAACTGGATGCACTTCGTTTACAAACTGGACAATCTCTTTCGAAGTATTAAGGTTTCTGACGAAATTAAACTCATCTGTTACAAAGACATTTCATTTTTTTTAACTTATTACAACTCCAGACTTTTTGTGCATTCAGTATGCATCATTCAAAGCGACGCCATCAACTTTCAACCATTTCTGCCTTCATTTGTTACTTTTCATGCATTGAATGATTTGTTTTGAGCTAAATGACCTGGAAATTGAAAAGCACTACAAATGAACTCTGAAAAAGTTGAAACTTGGCATGCTATCATCATTTCACCCACATAGATTGTCCAAAAAGTAGAGAGGGTTACGGCAAAAACTGGATGCACTTCGTTTACAAACTGGACAATCTCGTTCGAAGTATTCAGGTTTCTGACGAAATTAAACTCATCTGTTACAAAGACATTTCATTTTTTTAAACTTATTACAACTCCAGACTTTTTGTGCATTCAGTATGCATCATTCAAAGCGACGCCATCAACTTTCAACCATCTCTGCCTTCATTTGATATTTTTCATGCATTTAATGATTTGTTTTGAGCTAAATGACCTGGAAATTGAAAACCACTACAAATGAACTCTGAAAAAGTTGAAACTTGGCATGGTATCATCATTTCACCCACATAGATTGTTCAAAAAAGTAGAGAGGGTTACGGCAAAAACTGGACGACCTTCGTTTACAAACCGGACAATCTCTTTCAAGTATTCGTGTTTCGATGAAATTAAACTCATCATTACAAAGACATTTCATTTTTTAAACTTATTACAACTCCGGACTTTTGTGCATTCAGTATGCATCATTCAAAGCGACGCCATCAACTTTCAACCATTTCGCCTTCATTTGATATTTTCATGCATTTAATGATTTGTTTTGAGCTAAATGACCGGAAATTGAAAAGCACTACAAATGAACTCTGAAAAGTTGAAACTTGGCATGGTATCATCATTTCACCCACATAGATTGTTCAAAAAAGTAGAGAGGGTAACGGCAAAAACTGGATGCGCTTCGTTTACAAACTGGACAATCTCTTTCGAAGTATTCAGGTTTCTGACGAAATTAAACTCATCTGATACAAAGACATTTCATTTTTTTAAACTTATTACAACTCCAGACTTTTTGTGCATTCAATATGCATCATTCAAAGCGACGCCATCAACTTTCAACCATTTCTGCCTTCATTTGATATTTTCATGCATTTAATGATTTGTTTTGAGCTAAATGACCTGGAAATTGAAAAGCACTACAAATGAACTCTGAAAAAGTTGAAACTTGGCATGGTATCATCATTTCACCCACATATATTCTTCAAAAAAGTAGAGAGGGTTACGGCAAAACTGGATGCACTTCGTTTACAAAATGGACAATCTCTTTCAAGTATTCAGGTTTCATTTAAATTAAACTCATCTGTTACAAAGACATTTCATTTTTTTAAACTTATTACAACTCCAGACTTTTTGTGCATTCAGTATGCATCATTCAAAGCGACGCCATCAACTTTCAACCATTTCTGCCTTCATTTGATATTTTTCATGCATTTAATGATTTGTTTTGAGCTAAATGACCTGGAAATTGAAAAGCACTACAAATGACCTCTGAAAAAGTTGAAACTTGGCATGGTATCATCATTTCACCCACATAGATTGTTCAAAAAAGTAGAGAGGGTTACGGCAAAAACTGGATGCACTTCGTTTACAAACTGGACAATCTCTTTCGAAGTATTCAGGTTTCTGACGAAATTAAACTCATCTGTTACAAAGACATTTCATTTTTTTAAACTTATTACAACTCCAGACTTTTTGTGCATTCAGTATGCATCATTCAAAGCGACGCCATCAACTTTCAACCATCTCTGCCTTCATTTGATATTTTTCATGCATTTAATTTATTTGTTTTGAGCTAAATGACCTGGAAATTGAAAACCACTACAAATGAACTCTGAAAAAGTTGAAACTTGGCATGGTATCATCATTTCACCCACATAGATTGTTCAAAAAAATAGAGAGGGTTACGGCAAAAACTGGATGACCTTCGTTTACAAACTGGACAATCTCTTTCGAAGTATTCAGGTTTCTGACGAAATTAAACTCATCTGTTACAAAGACATTTCATTTTTTAAACTTATTACAACTCCAGACTTTTTGTGCATTCAGCATGCATCATTCAAAGCGACGCCATCAACTTTCAACCATTTCTGCCTTCATTTGATATTTTTCATGCATTTAATGATTTGTTTTGAGCTAAATGACCTGGAAATTGAAAAGCACTACAAATGAACTCTGAAAAAGTTGAAACTTGGCATGGTATCATCATTTCACCCACATAGATTGTTCAAAAAAGTAGAGAGGGTAACGGCAAAAACTGGATGCGCTTCGTTTACAAACTGGACAATCTCTTTCGAAGTATTCATGTTTCTGACGAAATTAAACTCATCTGATACAAAGACATTTCATTTTTTTAAACTTATTACAACTCCAGACTTTTTGTGCATAAAATATGCATCATTCAAAGCGACGCCATCAACTTTCAACCATTTCTGCCTTCATTTGATATTTTCATGCATTTAATGATTTGTTTTGAGCTAAATGACACGGAAATTGAAAAGCACTACAAATGAACTCGAAAAAGTTGAAACTTGGCATGGTATCATCATTTCACCCACATATATTCTTCAAAAAGTAGAGAGGGTTACGGCAAAAACTGGATGCACTTCGTTTACAAACCGGACAATCGCTTTCAAGTATTCGGGTTTCGACGAAATTAAACTCATCTGTTACAAAGACATTTCATTTTTTAAACTTATTACAACTCCTGACTTTTTGTGCATTCAAGATGCATCATTCAAAGCGACGCCATCAACTTTCAACCATTTCGCCTTCATTTGATATTTTCATGCATTTAATGATTTGTTTTGAGCTAAATGACCGGAAATTGAAAAGCACTACAAATGACCTCTGAAAAAGTTGAAACTTGGCATGGTATCATCATTTCACCCACATAGATTGTTCAAAAAGTAGAGAGGGTTACGGCAAAAACTGGATGCACTTCGTTTACAAATGGACAATCTCTTTCAAGTATTCAGGTTTCGATTTAAATTAAACTCATCTGTTACAAAGACATTTCATTTTTTAAACTTATTACAACTCCAGACTTTTGTGCATTCAAGATGCATCATTCAAAGCGACGCCATCAACTTTCAACCATCTCTCGCCTTCATTTGATATTTTTCATGCATTTAATTTATTTGTTTTGAGCTAAATGACACGGAAATTGAAAACCACTACAAATGAACTCGAAAAAGTTGAAACTTGGCATGGTATCATCATTTCACCCACATAGATTGTTCAAAAAAATAGAGAGGGTTACGGCAAAAACTGGATGACCTTCGTTTACAAACTGGACAATCTCTTTCGAAGTATTCAGGTTTCTGATGAAATTAAACTCATCTGTTACAAAGACATTTCATTTTTTTAAACTTATTACAATTCTAGACTTTTTGTGCATTCAGTATGCATCATTCAAAGCGACGCCATCAACTTTCAACCATTTCTGCCTTCATTTGATATTTTTCATGCATTTAATGATTTGTTTTGAGCTAAATGACCTGGAAATTGAAAAGCACTACAAATGAACTCTGAAAAAGTTGAAACTTGGCATGGTATCATCATTTCACCCACATAGATTGTTCAAAAAAGTAGAGAGGGTAACGGCAAAAACTGGATGCGCTTCGTTTACAAACTGGACAATCTCTTTCGAAGTATTCAGGTTTCTGACGAAATTAAACTCATCTGATACAAAGACATTTCATTTTTTTAAACTTATTACAACTCCAGACTTTTTGTGCATAAAATATGCATCATTCAAAGCGACGCCATCAACTTTCAACCATTTCTGCCTTCATTTGATATTTTTCATGCATTTAATGATTTGTTTTGAGCTAAATGACCTGGAAATTGAAAAGCACTACAAATGAACTCTGAAAAAGTTGAAACTTGGCATGGTATCATCATTTCACCCACATAGATTGTTCAAAAAAGTAGAGAGGGTTACGGCAAAAACTGGATGCACTTCGTTTACAAATGGACAATCTCTTTCAAGTATTCAGGTTTCGACAAAATTAAACTCATCTGTTACAAAGACATTTCATTTTTTTAAACTTATTACAACTCCAGACTTTTTGTGCATTCAGTATGCATCATTCAAAGCGACGCCATCAACTCTCAACCATTTCTGCCTTCATTTGATATTTTTCATGCATTTAATGATTTGTTTTGAGCTAAATGACACTAATTAAATTTTGTGCAGGCAGCGCACCACCTTTAGTACCGGTTCGTGGCTCAAACCGGTACTAAAGGGTAAGCTGTTTTTTAGTCCCACCTCGCCAAGAGAGAGGGAGTAGGAGCAGTTTATAAGCCCTGAGTGCAGAGACGATGAAGAAGAGGCTCAATGCTCACGTTGCTTAGCTTCAAGCCTTTAGGAATATGGTAGATTACACGGAGCTATGCGCAGTGCAGTTTACACTATTCCGAAAGGCTTGAAGCAAATTAATGGGCATTGCATATCTCTTTTATTTTTAATACCTTATTACAACTCCGGACTTCTTCTGTTATGGCAAAAGGAAGGAGGAGGAGGAGAAGAAGAAGAAGAAGAAGAAGAAGAAGAAGAAGAAGAAGAGGAAGAAGAAGAAGAGGAAGAAGAAGGAGAAGAAGGAGAAGAAGAAGGAGAATAATAATAATAATAATAATAATAATAATAATAATAATAATAATAATAATAATAATAATAATAATAATAATAATAATAATAAGAAGAAGAAGAAGAAGAAGAAGAAGAAGAAGAAGAAGAGGAAGAAGAAGAAGGAGGAGGAGCAAGGAGAAGGAGGAGGAGGAAGGAGAAGAAGAAGAAGAAGAAGAAGAAGAAGAGGAGGAGGAAGAAGGAGAAGAAGGAGAAGAGGAAGAAGAAGGAGAAGAAGAATAAGAAGAGGAAGAAGAAGGAGAAGAAGAAGAAGAAGAAGAAGAAGAAGAAGAAGAAGTAGAAGGAGAAGAAGAATAAGAAGAAGAAGAAGAAGAAGAAGAAGAAGAAGAAGAAGAAGAAGAAAAATAAAGCAGAAAAGAAATAACTTTATAAAAAAATTAATCAAAAATAAATAGAAGAAAATAAATAATGCAGAAAAGAAAAAAAACTAATATAAAGCAAAAATATTCACAAAGAAACTAAATACGCAAAAAACTACTTACAAATAAATAGAAGAAAAATAAAGCGAGAAAAAATAACTATATAAAAAATTACTCAAAAATAAATAGAAGAAAATAAATAATGCAGAAAAGTAAAACAATTATATAAAGCAAAAATATTCACAAAGAAACTAAATACGGCAAAAAACTACTCATAAATAAATAGAAGAAAAAATAAAGCGTAAAAGAAAAACTATATAAAAAATTACTTAAAAATAAATAGAAGAAAATAAATAATACAGAAAAGAAAAAATTGTTGGGCGCTGCCTGTGGGCCTGCTAGACCTTGGTTGTGCGAATACATGCCCAGAGGGGCCAGCAGACTCACAGGCGTAGCGCGCCTAGTTAGGCCCGTAAGCTCGCTAAATAGAGGAGTTCGAAAGGGCACCGCGCAGGTTTATAAACCAAGGCGGCGCCTTCGCTCGGCGAGGTGGGACTAAACATAGCGCCTTGCCGTGGCGAGTGACGCCTTTAGTACCGGTTGGTGGCTCCGGCCGGTACTAATGTGTTGCTTTTTAGTACCGGTTGGAGCCACCAACCGGTACTAAAGGCCCTCGCTTCCGCCGCTTGGCTGGCCAAAATTGGTTTTTAGTACGGTTGGTGGCTCCAACCGTACTAAAGGCTCCCTATATATATGACACTTCCAAAAATCAGTTATCGCCGCCACCGTTCCACTTTTCTCGCGAGAGTCTCGCTCGATCTCGACGACACGCCGACGCGCCGCGCCGCGTTGCCGTCGCCGCTCGCCGCCGCCGCCGCCGTCGTCGTCGGCGACACACCCGCCTTCCGTTGTCGTCGCCGCCCCGCCGCCGTCGTCGTCGCCGCGTGCCCCGCCGCCCTAAATCGCCATATCGATCCCGCCGCCGCCGGCGGACTCGACGCCATCTCGCCGCCGCCGCCGTCTCATCGTCGTCCCCGCCGCCGCCGCCGTCGTCGCTGCCTGCCACACCGTCACGCCGCCCATGCCCACTCCATATATATACGCACACACATACACACACACACACACACACACACACACACACACACACACACACACATACACACACACTACACACACACACACGCATACACACACACATACACACAGACACGTACACACAAAACACACACACACACACACGTATATACACACACACACATATTTTTTAACTTATTTTCCGTTTTCTATATATAATGTTTAGATGAATTAGAACTATCTAGTTTATTTTTAGAATGTTAGAAATGTTATCATCGATGAATTAGAAATATGTTAATGTTTAGTTTGAACTAGTGAATTAATATATAGAACGAACTAGTTTATTTTTAGTAAATGCTTAGTTAAACTAATTGAATTAATATATATAACTAGTTTATTTTTAGTAAATGCTTAGTTGAACTAGTTGAATTAATATATATAACTAGTTTGTTTTTAGTAAATGCTTAGTTGAACTAGTTGAATTAATATAATAACTTGTTTATTTTAGTAAATATAATGCTTAGTTGAACTAGTTGAATTAATATATAGAACTAGTTTATTTTTAGAAGATGCTTAGTTGAACTTGTTGAATTAATATATAGAACTAGTTTATTTTTAGTAAATGCTTAATTAGTTGAACTAGTTGAATTAATATAACTAGTTTATTTTTAGTAAATGCTTAGCTGAACTAGTTGAATTAATAGATTTTTCTGTTAATAGATTTTTTCTTCTCATTAATAGATTTTTTGGTGATATTATTATTGAATATGCATGTTTGGTGATATTATTGTTAATAGATTTTTTGGTGATATTTACATTGTGTAATTAATTTTGTTCATAGAATTTTAATGATTTTTTTGTTCATAGTATTTAGAAAAGGAAAAAAAGAAGAAGTAGTTTATATATAGTTGAACTAGCTAGTTGATTTAATAAACTAATTTATTTTACTATATAATGAAGTAGTTTGTTTTTAGTAGGTACTACTTATTTATTTGTTCTTGAGTGATCTCACTTGGAGCTATGATCCTGTGATGGTTCCTTATCTTTAGTGTCCACCGCGCGCCGATACCGTCGGGCGCCACGATTCTAGTTGTATTAGTGATAATATTCGACGATGTACGGACACCAAGAGATGATGTACTTTTGCTTATAATTATTGAATGCATGCTAATTTGAATACTATACTTTATTTTATGATTTGGTTTTCCTTATTGAATGCTCATATTGGATAAGTTCTCCTTCATTCCCGTGTGCTAGACAATTTGGTATAATAATGCATTCGGGAGAATGAAAGAGGAGCTACGTACGTACATCGATAATCGATAGTCAACCCGTGATTAATAATAATGATCTAGTTTAATATTTGAATTATGAACGTAGGCCGGAAATGTCGTACTCATCGGACGTAGAAAACCGCCCGGGGGAGTGCGACTGATGCCACGACGACCGAGGTATGTGCGACAGGTTCATTGAGCTGGACGAAGATCGGCGCTTCAGCATTAAGCTCGAGGAGACCTGCGATGTTCATACTGATGCAACGCAGCGACAATAGTTTTTTTTCGTAATTAAGCACGACTTCAACTATTTTAACGTGTATTTTTCATCTTTTCCAATTCGACTAGCTTATCCCATGCTTTGCAAGACGCTATGTCTTGGAGAGGATGGGTTTTGAAGACCATGAAAATTTCGAAACCGAAAAAATTATCCTAAGTACCCATCATGGTGTGGATTTTCAAGTAAAGCTGTACAATGCTCAGAGTGTAACCCATTTTGGTTGCAAAAATTGGCATGCATTTTGCAAGATGTATGGTCTTGATGAGGGTATGCTTGTCACCATGGATCTTGGTGATCCTACAATCGATCAAGAGACACCTTCGATTTGGGTCCTTGTGGATACACCTCCAGTTCTTCCCTCATGTGAGCTAAACATAGTTATTAAGTAATTTATATTGTTTATTTCAAAATATATAGTTGACAACTTATCTCCATTGACAGCTTATTTTCATTCTTCAAAGAATGTGCGGAAGATGGTAGATGTAACGCATTACACGAAGGCTCAATTAACTTATCAGAGAAAATCATCTGGTCGGATTTTGTACTGATCTTGAGAATTACAATATCTACAATCAAACTCCTCAACATTATGGTCAATACGTGCCACTAGTGCATGTGTTGAACTACGGTAACTACCATGGAGATACCCTGGTAAGATTATTTTTTTACTATTACAACATCCGTGCATCTTTATGCACACTTCTAAAACTAGTACATCATTGCTAACTACGAAGTTATTACTATGTTTTTCAACAGATAATCCTGAATGATTGTGTGCCTCATCTGATGTATACGCATGGTAGCCTTCATGTTTTGAACATACAACCAGGTCGTCCTACGAATCTCAACTGTCCATACCAGGTTTCTAAAAGAAGTGGAGACATAACAATCAAAGAATGGAAAAAAAAAGTATGGACAGTCGTAAGGAGCTTCTTGGAAGCAATGAGCAGCGAAGGGCAAGAATTGGAGACAGGATGATCGCCATTCTTCATAATGGAGAGTCAGGGTCTATATTGTTTTATGCTATTTTACCTTAAGGGTGTTTAGGTCCTACCTGATACTGATGATCATGTGCTAAGAACAATTATGTAGGGTTGGGTTCGATGACTCTGAGGATGATGATCGTATGAGAAGCTAGCAGGAGTGATTCAGCTAGTTCTTCATGCTGCTCTTAATTAGTACTTGTCCTTTCATGTCTGTGTTCTTCGTTCTGAACTTAAGTGATTTGCTTTTGTGGTGTTATATATGAACGCTTATAATATCATTACAATCATGTTGAACTCGATGATTGGTTCTACTAGAAATTCTATTAATATGCATAACGTGTACAATGTGTAGTATCGTAAAATACCAGCAAACGAAAAAGAATTAAAATGGAAACACAAAATTAATTGAAAAAGAAATCATAAAACTAAAAACCCACCAAACCTTATAGTACCGGTTGGTGTTACCAACCGGTACTAAAGGGCTCCAGGCCCCCGGAGATGGCTCGTGCCACGTGGTTGTTTCTTTAGCACCGGTTCGTGCTGAACCGGTACTAAAGGGGGGCCTTTAGTGACCACAATTTAGTGCGGTTATGTAACCGCACTAAAGGGCTTTTAACGGTGCTATTGCCCGGTTCTGCACTAGTACCAATCAACAATTGAAGAATGGGCAAATCTGATCAATGCACCTAAGGAGAAAGAAGATGACTTGGATGTCTATGCTAAGAAGAAGATGGATCACAACACTATGGCACATATGTACAAGGAGATCCCAGATGCTGCAATTGAGACACATAAGTTTGGATCAGTACATTACCTTCTGTCAGGACTGCCAACAATCAACTGGATCCTCAGGCATACTCTCTTGCCCAAGTCAGGTGACCACAACATGATCAGAGGCCATGCAATAAATTTTCTAAACTTATTTGATGTGTCACAGAAGTTCAAGGTCATGAGCCTCATAGTTGAGACTGTCAAGAGGATAGCAGCTGACCAGAAGAGAAGTTGTGGGTATGCCCCATAGATCTAGGAGCTGATTAACTCCAAGATGGGCACAGGCACATACTTGTTGGACAAGGATCACATGCCTATCTATCCAGACTTTGAGGACAACCAAGTGGTTATGGATGAAGATGAACCATCTTCTGTGCATGCTCAAGCAAAGAAGGAGAAGGCAAGGACAGAGAAGGCTACCAAGATGCCTACAATGGAAGAGGCATCTCAGTACTATCTGAAGAGCAAACAAGATCAGCTCGGCTACTTGATTGCATCCACTCAGAGGATTGAGAAGGGGATGGCCACCTAGACTCAAAACCAGGAGAGCCTGGAGAGGATCATGGAGCAGAAGTTCTATGACTTGGATGTGAAGGTAACTGAGATCCAGTCTATTGTTGAGCAGCTTCAGGATGATATGCAGGAGAGGAAGGGCATGACAACCACTAATGCATTTGCTAGAGTGCCTAGAGCTCAGAGATCATCTACACCAACTACAGCTCCTACAGCTCCAGTGCAACCAGCTCCAGCACCTACACCTCCAGCTCCATCCACATCTACTGAAGTCTTCGTCCAAGGAGCCATCTCTACACCATGACCTGAAGATCAAGCCTGAGAGACGATTTAGTGCTATGCATTTTCTATGAACTTTTACGTAACTTGTTGCCAAAGGGGGAGAAAAATGTATAGATCACAGGCTTTGAGAGAGAGAGTGTTGCTTTTTTATTCTCTCTTGCTTTGGTGGTTGAACTTTATTTGCTTGTTTGAGATACTTTATGTTTGTGTGATACATTGATGATCATGTGTTTGATCATATGCTACATTTATGCTTGTTGGATGACATTATCCTTTTATCTCTATATGATCATTCACTTTGCTTGGTGATGAGTGCATGTATTCAATCATTATCATTTTGAGTGCTCCACCAAGATGTATGTGACATGGAAGAGTAACCCATGAGCCTAACTCTTTGTGCATTTGGAGTCCAAAGCAAATCTTAAACTATGCACAAATTTAGGGGGAGCTCTTGCTAATCACATACTTTTCAAAGCGACAATGTTTTTCACTCTTATTATCATTTGTCGAAGCTTTGATCTATATGTTGTCATCAATTACCAAAAAGGGGGAGATTGAAAGTGCAACTATCCCTAGGTGGTTTTGGTAATTCCTAACAACATATAGCTGATTGAGATAACATCATTCCAAGATGAACATTTCAGGAAAAGCTCAATGAATGGCATGGCATGGATGAGAAAAGTGGATCCCTCAAAATGCTAAGGATAAAAGGATTGGCTCAAGCTCAAAAGCTCAAGACTCTACATTTTTTATTTTAGTGATCCAAGATCACATTGAGTCTATTAAGCCAATACTATCAAGGAGGGATGAGGTGTTGCTTAATGAGTTTCTTGCTCCACAGTGCTTAGTGATATGCTCCAAAACCCTCAACTACTTTCTCACATCCACATATGACCTAAACCAAAAGTCAAACTCGGCCCTACCGATTCTTTCTACCCGGCGCCACCGAGTTCGGATGTCATAGCCACTGCCACAAACCCTAGGCAAATCGGTCTCACCGATAGGGATCTCGGTCTCACCGAGATGGGATTGTAATATCTCTGTTTCCCTTCGTAACGTTTCGGTACCACCGAGATGAGCGATCGGTCCCACCGAGATTGCAATGTAAACTCCCTGTTTCCATTTCGTGACTTTTCGGTCCCACCGAAATGAGCGAACCGGTCCCACCGAGTTTTCCTGACCAACTCTCTGGTTAGCTTATCACCAAAATCGGTCTCACCGAGTTTGTGTAGTCGGTCTCACCGAGATTACGTTATGCCATAACCCTAACCATATCGGTCCTACCGAGTTGCATGTTGGTCCCACCGAAAATCCTAACGGTCACTAGATTTGTTGAATCGGTCCGACCGAGTTTACCAATTCAGTCCCACCGAGTTTGGCAAGTTGTGTGTAATGGTTAGATTTTGTGTGGAGGCTATAAATACCCCTTCACCTCCTCTTCATTCGTGGAGAGAGCCATCAGAACAAACCTACACTTCCAACTTGTTGTTTCTGAGAGAGAACCACCTACTCATGTGTTGAGGCCAAGATATTCCATTCCTACCATATGAATCTTGACCTCTAGCCTTCCCCAAGTTGCTTTCGACTCAAATCTTCTTTCCTCCAAATCCCAATCCCGTGATAGAGAGTTGAGTGCTGGGGAGACTATCATTTGAAGCACAAGAGCAAGGGTTCATCATCAACACACCATTTGTTACTTCTTGGAGAGTGGTGTCTCCTAGATTGGCTAGGTGTCAGTTGGGAGCCTCCGACAAGATTGTGGAGTTGAACCAAGGAGTTTGTAAGGGCAAGGAGATCGCCTACTTCGTGAAGATCTACCACTAGTGAGGCAAGTCCTTTGGGGGCGATGGCCATGGTGGGATAGACAAGGTTGCTTCTTCGTGGACCCTTTGTGGGTGGAGCCCTTCGTGGGCTCGCGCGACCGTTACCCTTCGTGGGTTGAAGTCTCCATCAACGTGGATGTACGATAGCACCACCTATCGGAACCATGACAAAAACATCCGTGTCTCCAATTGCGTTTGAATTCTCCAAACCCTTCCCTTTACATTATTGCAAGTTGCATGCTTTACTTTCCGCTGCTCATATACTCTTTGCATGCTTGCTTGAATTGTGCTAAGATAGCTAAAATCTGCCAAAGACTAAAATGGGGAAAAGGATAAGTTTTTATTTGGTCAAGTAGTCTAATCACCCCCCCTCTAGACTTACTTTCGATCCTACACCTCCTCCCGGAGGCCCGCTCTGCTGCCGTGCGCGCAGGCCTCACCGCCCCACCGTACTCCCATCGCTGGCCTAGCCATCCCTCTACTCACCCACACCTGTTGTTATTCTTCGGTGACGGCAGACGAACCAGTAAACCCTCGTACAGTCGTACTCCCCTCCGCGTGGGAAACAACTGCCGAGTCTTCCCTGCCTCCGTGTCGTTCCCTTCCTAGGCTTCGCTGTCGTCCATCGCCCTGGTGCTCTCGGCACGGCCTGGTGAATGTGGTCAACGACTGACATGCGTCTGAAGTGGATTGTACGTGGAGAGGCCGACAGCTGGGTCCACGGCCGCACGCAAGGAAATGCCTCCTTATTACACGCAAAATAATGATTCCTCCACCTGACATCAGGGACCCACCGAAAGGGCCTCTGTATTTCGCGAAAAAAATATTACCGCCGCTGACAGCTCGGACCCACCAGCTATATCTTCGCACGCGAGGATGTGCCTCCTTATTACGCACAAAAAATGAATACTCCCCCTATTAGCGGGGACGCAGTATAGTGGCAGGCTGACTTGTGGTCCTACTAAGTTGACGGGGACGGAGGGCTTTGTCAACTTAGTCAATATGCCCGATTCTAGCTCCAGTGACCGTACGGTGTCCATCCAACGGCCATAGTGCTTCTTCAACCTCTGGTCATCTTGCTCCAGCCGCCCAAAGCAGCGCCGGTCGTGTCGTGTGCTCCTGCCTCTCGTCGCCGGCTATGATGCCGCGGAGGCCTCACCGCCCCTACTACTCCCACCGCTGGCCCAGGGCATCCCTCTACTCAACCACACCCCTATTATTCTGCGGCGACGGCAGCCTCACGCCGTAGCCGAACCAGTGAACCCTCGTACTCCTCTCCGCTTGGGCATCCACTGTCGCGTCTTCCCCGGCTCCGCATCGTCCCCTTCCTAGGCCTCGCCGTCGTCCACCTCCGTGGTGCTCTCCGCGCGGCGTGGTCAACGTGGTCAAGGAACGACTTCCATCGGAAGAGTACTGTACGTGGAGAGGCTGACAGCTGGGTCCACGGCCACAGCCCGGGTTTTTTGTGATTTGCCAAGTAAGTCGCTTTGTTATGCCTGTTGGGCTGCAAATCTTTCAAGACGAGGAGAGCTTCATTCAGCTGGCCGAGAAAATGACCTATCAGTAATGACAAATGGGTTGTACGTTTTTAAAACACATCAAACCGGCAATTAGTTTCAAATATCTTTTTTTCATTTCGAGATTTTAAATTGCATTTATTTTTATGCATGGACAATTTGTTGGATTTTATATTGATATACATTTATTTTTAAAATCATTTTGAATGTGACTTGAAATTTCGGGATTAAAAAGAGTTCGGACCGCACCGAAATATGCAAAATTTCTTATAATTTTTTAACCGTGGCCACAATATGGGCTGTAATGCTAGCAAAAAGAATATGGGTTCCCCAAAAACCTTAAGAATTAGCAACTGGGCTGTAAATTATTAGAAATAATGGCGGATGGGTTGTATGCTGTTTTCCACAGATTTGAGGCTTTTCTAAAAAAATGGTTGACGCACAAGCAGTGACTGTTGGATGGCCATTGTCGGAGTAATGGGCCACGGGTAGGCTCACCCAAGTCCCGGAATTTATCAAGACTTTGGGCCAGCTCCGCCTAGCTGGGCACCAAGCTGAAGCTCGGCCCTCTGGGGCCGGCTGGCCCCAGAGGGAAGCTGACCCAAGACTACGGCCATCCGAGTGGCCGGCTCCTGGCGGCCGCCCTCCAGAGAGGGCGTCAACGGGCAGGCGGCCACCTCACGACTACGGTGCTGCCGAGCCCCCATCAAGAGTACAAGTCAAAGCATGGCCATAGTGAAGCATGTCGCCTCCCACGTTCGAGGCGGGCTTCGCTTGATGTCTACTACACAACCTTCTTCTTGTAGACGTTGTTGGGCCTGCAAGTGCACATGTTTGTAAGATAGTAGCAAATTTCCCTCAAGTGCATGACCTAAGGTTTATCAATCCGTAGGAGGCGTAGGATGAAGATGGTCTCTCTCAAGCAACCCTGCAACCAAATAACAGAGAGTCTCTTGTGTCCCCAACACACCCAATACAATGGCAAATTGTATAGGTGCACTAGTTCGGCGAAGAGATGGTGATACAAGTGCAATATGGATGGTAGATATAGGTTTTTGTAATCTGAAATAATAAAAACAGCAAGGTCACAAGTGATAAAAGTGAGCGTAAATGGTATTGCAATGGTAGGAAGCAAGGCCTAGGGTTCATACTTTCAATAGTGCAAGTTCTCTCAACAATAATAACATAGATAGATCATATAGCAAGCCCTCAACATGCAACAAAGAGTCACTCCAAAGACACTAATATCGGAGAACAAACGTAGAGATTATGGTAGGGTACGAAACCACCTCAAAGTTATCCTTTTTGATCGATCTATTCAAGAGTTCGTAGTAAAATAACATAAAGCTATTCTTTCTGCTCGATCCATCATAGAGTTCATACTAGAATAACACCTTAAGACACAAATCAACCAAAACCCTAATGTCACCTAGATACTCCATTGTCACCTCAAGTATCCGTGGGCATGATTATACAATATGCATCACACAATCTCAGATTCATCCAACTAACATAAAAGTACTTCAAAGAGTGCCCCAAAGTTTCTACCGGAGAGTCAAGAACGTGTGCCAACCCCTATGCATAGGTTCCCAATGTCACGAAACCCACAAGTTGATCACCAAAACATACATCAAGTGGCACATGATATCCCATTGTCACCACAGATAATCACGGCAAGACATACATCAAGTGTTCTCATGAAAGACTCAATCCGATAAGATAACTTCAAATGGGAAACTCAATTGATCACAAGAGAGTAGAGGGGGAGAAACATCATAAGATCCAACTACAATAGCAAAGCTCGGGATACATCAAGATCGTGCCATAGAGGGAACACGAGAGAGAACACGAGAGAGAGACATCAAACACATAGCTACTGGTACATACCCTCAGCCCCGAGGGTGAACTACTCCCTCCTCGTCATGGATAGCGCCGAGATGATGAAGATGGACACCGGTGAAGGGTTCCCCCTCTGGCAGGGCGTCGAAACGGGCTCCCGAGAGGTTTTTGGTGGCTACAGAGGCTTGCGGCGGCGGAACTCCCGATCTATCTTCTGTTCTGGAAGTTTTAGGGTACGTAGGTATATATGGGTGCAGGGGGTACGTCGGTGGAGCTACGGGGGCCCCACGAGGTAGGGTGGCACGCCCAGGGGGGGGGGCTCCCCCACCCTCATGGGTGGCCCGTATTTCCCCTGACGTACACTCCAAGTTCCCTCGGTTGCTTTCCTTCCAAAAATAACTTCTCAAGTTGATTTCGATCCGTCTTGACTCCGTCTGATATTCCTTTTCCTCGAAACACTGAAATAGGCATAAAACAACAAATCTGGGCTGGGCCTCCGGTTAATAGGTTAGTCCCAAAAATAATATAAAAGTGGATAATAAAGCCCAATATTGCCTAAAATAGTAGACAAACTAGCATGGAGCAATAAAAAATTATAGATACGTTGGAGACGTATCAAGCATCCCCAAGCTTAATTCCTGCTCGTCCTCGAGTAGGTAAATGATAAAAAAGAATTTTTGATGCGGAGTGATACTTTGGCATATTTTCAATGTAAATCTTCTTAATTGTGGCATGAATGTTCAGATCCGAAAGATTCAAGATAAAAGTTCATATTGACACAAAAATAATAATACTTCAAGCATACTAATCTCAAAATAGCATGGCAAAAGAAAGTTCATCCCTACAAAATCATATAGTTAGGCTATGCTTCATTTTCATCACACAAAGATGTTCCCAACTTCTATACCCCCGATGACAAGCCAAGCAATTGTTTCACACTTAAATAATCTCAAACTTTTTCAACCTTCACGCGATACATGAGTGTGAGCCATGGATATAGCACTATGGGTGGAATAGAATATGATGATGGGGATTGTGTGGAGAAGACAAAAAAGGAGAAAGTCTCACATTGATGAGGATAATCAACGGGCTATGGAGATGCCCATCAATGGATGTCAACATGAGGAGTAGGGATTGCCATGCAACTGATGCAATAGAGCTATGAATGCTCAACAAAAGAAAACTAATGGGTGTGCATCCAACTTGCTTGCTCATGAAGACCTAGGGCATTTGAGGAAGCCCATTGTAGGAATATACAAGCCAAGTTCTATAATGAAAAATTCCCACTAGTGTAAAAAACAACTTATGAGACTCACTACATGAAGAACAAGGTGCTACTTTGAAGCACAGTATATGAGACTCACTACATGAATAACAATGTGCTACTTTGAAGCACAAGTGTGGAAAAAGAGATAGTAGCATTGCCCCTTTCTTTTTTTTTCTTTTTTTTTCTTTTTTTGTGCCTTTCTTTTTTTTGGCCTTTCTCTTTTTTTGGGCAATGCTCTAATAATGATGATCATCACACTTCTATTGATTACAACATAAGGATCACAACTCGAAACTTCGAACAAGGTATGACTCTATATGAATGCCTCCGGCGGTGTACCGGGATTGTGCAATGAATCAAGAGTGACATGTATGAAAAATAATGCATGGTGGCTGAGGGAGTCCTGGACTAGGGGGTGTCCGGATAGCCGGACTATCATCGTCGGCCGGACTCCAAGACTATGAAGATACAAAATTGAAGACTTCGTCCCGTGTCTGGATGGGACTTTCCTTGGCGTGGAAGGCAAGCTTGGTGATACGGATATGTAGATCTCCTACCATTGTAACCGACTCCCTGTAACCCTAGTCCTCTCCGGTGTCTATATAAACCGGAGGGTTTTAGTCCGTAGGACGAATAACCATTACAACAATCATACCATAGGCTAGCTTCTAGGGTTTAGCCTCCTTGATCTCGTGGAAGATCAAGTCTTGTACTACCCATATCATCAATATCAATCAAGTAGGAGTAGGGTTTTACCTCCATAGAGAGGGCCCGAACCTGGGTAAAAACATCGTGTCCCTTGTCTCCTGTTACCATCTGCCTAGACGCACAGTTCGGGACCCCCTACCCGAGATCCGCCGGTTTTGACACCGACATTGGTGCTTTCATTGAGAGTTCCTATGTGCCGTCGCGATCAGGAAGGATGCCTTTTCCCATCTTTAAAGACGGTATCATCGCCAAAGGAGCCCTGGCCGCCGGCCAAACTATCCGGCTAGGTGGTTTTCTCATGACCGCCTGTTCGGCCACCGCTTCGACGATGACCTCTCGAGTCATCAACGGCAATCTTCACGTCAACTCGGAATTTGCCGAGCAGTTGGATCCAACAGAGCTCTTGCCCGTAAACGAGCTCTTGGATCGCATCGCCGCCCTGGGGGTCGCTACAGACTACAATCAGATTGGGCTTAAAACCGATCTGAGAGAGATTAACTCTCCCTAGGTTACCAACCACGTTGCTGTGGTAGAGGAATAACGCGGCAATTCTCATTCTGCATTGAAAACCAATTATGTCCGGACTCCCGAACCCTCCAAGCCGGATTTCCGCGGAGGGGCGGGCGTCGATCAAGCACTGAACCTTAAGTCAGACATCGGTCCAGACTCATTGGACAACGTCCAGCAAACCAAGCTTCCAAATTCAGAAACTTTCCGGCCCTTGAGCCTCGAGATGGGTAGGGTTCCGGACTCAATTCCACCCAACCACCCAAACATATGCGATCTATCTCAAATCCGGCAAGAGCCCGCTGAAAAAGTCCATCATTACTGGGCCAGATTCCTCCTGGTTATGGACATGATAAAAGACTGCCGTGAGGAAAACGCAATTTCAATTTTCTGCAATAATTGCACGGACAAGGGAATCTTGAACGCCGTGAGTCATCGGGAAATTACACGATTCGCCGACCTGGCGTCCATAGTACGCAAGTACTGTGCGATGGAGAGTTTCCGGAAAACTGAAACTAAGTTTTGGGACAGTCCAACTCCGAATACAACCCTAGTCCGAAACAAAAGGGTGCATCATACTCAGGCACCAGGTACAAAAACCAAAAACCAAAAACCCCATAAAAGGCACGGAACTGTACTGGAGGGGTGGCTCACCAGACCTTGTAAAATTCACAGTACAGAAGGCGCCACTCCAACACATAGCCTTCGAGCATGTTGGATACTGCGGCAGGTGGCCAAAAGTGGCGAAGAGCTTCTAGCCCCGGAGAACCACTCCAACAGTACCAGTACGGTGACAACAGTCTTCGAGACCTTCGCATCAAATAATATGCGGAAACGAACAATCCGCAGCCTCGCCGAAGTCTACCAAGTAGCAACAACAAATCCATGGAGCGACACGGCCATCACCTTCAACGCCAGCGACGAACCTAAATTCCGAACAGCCCGAGCACCAGCCGCATTGGTCCTAAGTTCAATAGTGGACGGCTTTCGTCTTACCAAGGTACTCATGGATGGCGGCAGCGGATTAAACCTCATCTACAAGGAAACTCTTCAATAAATGGAAATAGACTGGAGCCGCATTGAGCGAAGCAGCAGAACCTTTAGAGGAATAATCCCTAGCCGGGAAGCACGCTGCACAGGAAAAATCACACTTGATGTGGTGTTCGGCTCGCAGGACAATTACAGGTCCGAGGAAGTCACGTTCCAAGTGGCCCCGTTCAGCAGCGGATATCACGCTATATTAGGACGAGAGGCGTTCACAGTTTTTCAAGCCATACCCCACTACGGGTACATGAAGCTTAAGATGCCCGGGCCCAGCGGAATAATCACTCTTGTCAGTGATCCGGACACAGCACTCCGCGCCGAAAAAAAGACAGCCGCACTAGCCCTAGAGGCACTATCCGAAGCCTTAGCGGCAGAGGAGCTCACGGCGCTGCGCTCTGCGGTGAACAGGGGCGATGTGATACTCGATAAGAGGTCCAAGTCCACCTCTTTTAAACCAGCGGACGAAATAGTCAAATTCCAAGTCCATCCAATGGACCCAACAAAGACGACCTCCATTGGGGCACAGTTAAACCCTGATGTAGACGCCGCACTGCAAGAATTCCTTCGGGAGAATTGGGACATCTTCGCCTGGCACCCTTCAGATATGCCAGGAATCCCACGCAGATTGGCAGAACACAGCCTAAACAACCTAAAAGGATTCAAGCCAGTCAAACAGGCTCTTCGGCGATTTTCCGAACCCAAAACATAGGCAATGGGAGAGGAGCTAGCCAAACTATTGGGAGCCGGATTCATCAGAGACATCAAACATCCGGACTGGCTGGCAAACCTGGTAATGGTACCAAAAAAGGACAAATCCTGGCGCCTATGTGTCAATTTTAAAAACCTCAACAAGGCCTGCCCAAAGGATCCTTTCCCCCTCCCCCGCATGGACCAAATAATCGATGCTACTGTAGGGCACGATTCATTGTGCTTCCTCGACGCATACTCCGGCTACCATCAAATCAAGATGGCGGAGGCGGACCAAGCCGCAACGGCATTCATTACTCCATATGGACCATTCTGCTTCAACACGATGCGCTTCGGACTCAAAAACACCGGCGCAACATATCAACGCATGATTCAGACATGTCTGGCTACCCAGATCGGCAAAACAATAGAGGCATACGTAGACGATGTGGTCGTCAAGACCAAACACGTCAAAATTCTAGTAGACGACTTGAGGCTCACATTCGATAACCTCCGAGCATATGACATAAAGCTGAACCCGGAAAAATGCGTTTTCGGAGTACTAGCCGGAAAGCTCCTGGGCTTCATTGTATCCGTTAGAGGAATTGAAGCAAACCCAGCAAAGATCCGAGCTCTGTCACAACTGGATATTCCAAAAGACCTCAAACAAATACAAAAATTGACTGGATGCGTGGCAGCCCTAAGCCGCTTTATCTCCCGTTTAGGAGAAAAGGCTCTGCCCCTCTATCGCCTCGTCAGGTGCACTGAACACTTCGAGTGGACGGATGCCGCCACAGCCGGACTCGAAGAAATAAAGGCCATACTGGCAACAAATCCGGTCCTGGCCACACCTAACCTGGGCGAACCCATGTTACTATATATCGCGGCAACACATCAAGTTGTCAGCGCGGTCCTCGTCGTCGAACGAAAAACAGAAGGACACAAATTCCATCTTCAAAAGCCAGTATACTACGTATCCACTGTCTTAACTCCATGCATGTCCCGGTACCCGCATTATCAGAAGATAGCCTACGCGGTGTTCATGGCATCCCGGAAGCTGCGACACTACTTTCAAGAGTGTTCGGTAACGGTAGCCTCCGAGGTACCCCTCAACGACATTATAAACAACCGCGAAGCGACGAGCAGGATTGCAAAATGGGCCATTGAGCTCTTACCATTCGACATAACTTATAAACCTCAGCGAGCTATAAAGTCGCAAGTCTTGGCTGACTTCGTCGCTGAATGGACTGAAGCCGAACTCCCTAAAGAGTACGGCACATACTCCAATTGGATTATGCACTTCGACGACTCCAAAATGTTGGCCGGCTCGGGGGCTGGCGTCGTACTGACGTCCCCAACCAGAGACACAGTCCAATACGTACTTCAGATAATGTACACGGACTCCAACAACGCAGACGAATACGAGGCCCTCCTACATGGTCTTCGGATGGCAATCTCCATGGGCATTCAGCCCTTAGAGGTGCGCGGGGATTCAAACCTTGCAATATCCCAAGTAAATGGAGACTTTGACGCCAGGGATCCGAAAATGACAGCCTATCGTAGCGTTGTCCTAAAAATGTCAGCTCGGTTTGAAGGACTCGAATTCCACCACGTAGCCCGGGATAATAACCAAGCAGCCGACGTGTTGGCACGTATCGGCGCGAAACGCGACGCTGTCCCTCCAAACATCTTCCTGGAACGGCTCTTTAAGCCATCCGTACTATGGGAAGGGGAGTCCGGAAATAACAACCCGGAAACAACCGCGCCACCCAACACAGAACAATCTGACATAATCGGCGGTTCAGCCGATGAAATAACACCTTCAGCCCACGAAATAATGCCGGCAATTGCCCCGTGGACAGAACCATTCCTAGCCTACTTAATTAGGCAGGAACTTCCCGAAGACCAAAATGAGGCCCGCTGCATAGTTCGGCGATCTAAAGCCTACAAGGTCCATGAGGGAGAACTTTATAAGAAAAGCACAACCGGAGTCCTTCAAAGGTGCATCTCCGAAGAGGAAGGGCGAAATCTTCTGGCTGAAATTCACGCTGGACTAGGCGGACACCACGCTGTAGCCCGGGCCCTTGTAGGTAAGGCCTTCCGTACGGGATTTTATTGGCCGACGGCCCGGGCAGATGCTCAGGACTTAGTCCAAAGATGCGTCGGTTGTCAGCTCTTTGCTAATCAGAGCCATATGCCACCCACCGCCCTCAAAACTATACTCATTACCTGGCCATTCGCGGTCTGGGGGCTTGACATGGTTGGACCCCTTAAAGGGGGAACCCACAAGCAAAAGTACCTATTGGTCATGGTGGACAAATTCACCAAATGGATAGAGGCCAAGCCAGTTAAAACGGCAGAATCCGGACCAGTGATAGACTTCATATCCGGGGTAGTACACCGTTGTGGCGTCCCCCATAGCATCATTACCGATAATGGCACGAACTTCACGACCAACGAGGTCAAACTCTGGTGCAAAAGTATGTGCATTAAGCTCGATTACGCTTTAGTCTATCATCCTCAAACCAACGGTCAAGTTGAGCGAGCAAATGGTCTGATAATGAGCGGCATTAAGCCTAGACTAGTGCGGTCCCTTACAGAATCTAACACGCACTGGGTAGAGGAGCTTGACTCCGTACTCTGGGGGCTGCGGACCACGCGGATTCACACCATTCTTTATGGTATATGGCGCAGAGGCAGTTTTGCCCGGCGACATAATCCACGACTCACCTCGAGTGCGCATGTACGAAGAAAGAGAAGCCAAGTTGGATCAGCAGGACAACTTGGACGCATTGGACGAAGAACGCGATGTGGCAAAGGCCCGTTCCGCATTCTATCAGCAGCAGGCTCGAAGATATCAAAGCAAAGAAGTACGAGCTAAAACTTACAATGTTGGCGAACTAGTTCTACGCCTGCCGGACAAGAAAAAGGACAAACTCAAGCCCAAATGGGAAGGTCCCTTCATCATCGACCATGTCCTGACCGGCGGAGCATACCGTCTGCAGAATGCATCGGACAACCGACTCGAGCCAAACCCATGGAACGCAGCCCGCCTCTGAAGATTCTACGCCTAGCGCCGGACTAAGAGTTCGTCTCCTTCCTCAATTCACTTTTTCACACTTCAGCTATCTTTTGTTTCTCTCTTTTCTCTCACCTTTTTCACAAAAGCCCTTGAGGGCCGATTCGTGCATTGTTCGCACACACTTGATGTGCCACCCGCACTCATTATACCTGGGGGCTTCTTTAACAGAAGCTTACTTATACGGGCTTCATGCGCAAAACATGTGTCAAACTTCCGCATGTACCTTTTACTCACCATTCTATGCACCGATATGACTTAAGTTTTGGCCAAGCTGGGTTGCCTGGCTCCTGTGCTTACCCCTACATTCCCGATTGTTCGGCTAGGAGGTAAAGGGAGCACCTCTGCGATTGTTACTGCCAGGTCAGCCGGATATGTACCTCAGACTGGGTGAAGCCGAAAGCTAGCATTCTTAAGAGAATATTCGGTCGGTGACTTGAAAGATGATTTTTTACCTATTTATTTATCTGCCCCCAGATGCTTTCCTGCTTTTTTCGCAGTCCGGACATGCACTTTAGGGCATGCCTCCTAAGGAAAGGAACCCTTAACGGAACTATTCTCCCTGGAAGATGTTTCTTACTAACCTTGTAATATAACATAACTAGTTGGGCACTTGTCTGATAAAGCACTAATGACCCCTACGCCTGGTCTCCATGCATGCCGCGGTTTTTTCATAACCGAGAAGGCATTTGGACACACTCCGGACTCTAGGGTTCCAAGGTCGAAGCGAAAAGGTCGGCAAAGACAAACGATCTACAATCCGGCTAGAAGGCATTTTACATATCATTTTAAATACAACGTCAAATTGATCGACAGATCCTCCTCAATCCCGCCTAACAGGCTGTCTAATTCTGATCCCGTTAGAATACTTAGCGGCCAACTCTACTTGGCCGTACACTAAGCTCACAGGGATCTCCTTCCCATCGGGCCCCACAGGTCAGACCTCGGCCATGTGGTCTAGATCCGCCTTCTTGTACCGCGTCTTCACCATGGCCCAGGCCTCCCTGGCACCTTGACGGCAGGCCGATATCTTCCATAAACGGAAGCGCTGCCGCATTCCCTGAAGCTTCTCCGCAAGCTCTCCAAGGCCCTCGGGTAGGGAGACAGATGGCCATAAGGCCTGGACGACGCCACTCATCGTCTGCCGAACACGTTCGAGCAGTTGCACCAGCTCGGGAAGTTGGTCACCCGTCGAACCGGGCATTTCCTCCGCAGGGCGACCTGTGAGCACACCTACAGACATATTTCCGTCAATTGGCTTCCTCGTCGAACTCTTCTTTTCAAAAGAATTCGCTCAAGCAATTACCATAGATGCCGCGACGAAGCCGCTGATTCTCCTTCACGGAGCTAGACAGCTTGGCCCGAACACCTTTCAGCTCTTCACCAAGCTGGGTGTGGGCATCCTGGAGTTTGTTCCTCTCCTGCTGCACCTTCATAAGCACCTCTCGCGGTCTTGGTGGGGCGAGAGGTGTTACTTGTCCGGATCCAGTCCGGCAATATCTGCAATATCATTGTCAGACTTACACGCACGCCGCACACCGCTTATCTTTTTGAAATAATGTGTTACCAGGGGGGGTCTCTGTCTCTCCTCCTGCGGCAGCGAGTGCAGCCTCAAGTTGGGCCTTGCACTCTTTGTAGCTCCTGGGACAATTGGGTGTTCTTCTCTGTAAGATCCTACACATCAAATGATCCTATAAATCAGTTATTTTAACTACTTTAAGTCTCGGGGGCTACTGGCATATACCACTATTATAATCCCTTAGCCGTATGTCTTTTACATACTGCTTCGTGGCTCTGGTCAAACCATCTTGAGCAGCACAGAGGTGCGCGTCTCCCGCGTTAAAGGCATTCAACGCCTCAGGGGAGAAACACGCGTCACGTAAAACTGTCCGGCGGCGCCTATGGTTCATGGCGCTCTCCACCTCAGACCTGGTGGCGGACAGCCTGTCGGCATCCTCCGTTGCAGGAGTATCCGGCTCGCGCCTTGCGCTCGCGTCCACCTCCGGACCAGGTGTTGGAGCCTGGCTGGCGGAGGCTTGGTTGGCAACCTCTCCGGGCACAGTCCGGCGAGCGCTCTTTCTCCTGAAAAAGCCATGAGCATTAACACACCTCCTAGGAACCTTTTCCTAAATGACGGCCACGAGCTATATCGTTGCGGTGACGTTTCGATTCGCACCGCACCCCTCTTCCGCCTGCGGGGCCGGACTGACCCCTGTTGGTCAGCAGCCGCGGGTTCGGCATCCTGCCTTGAAGGCACCTCCTGCGAGACACTGTTGTATATGGTGGTCAGGAATGCGCAAGGATGAAGTAATAATGTCAGGACTTCGGTCATAATTACCTGGGAAGCCAGTGACAAGCCGGGGTAGTCAGCCGTAATGGCGACTAGAGCGTTGTCCATACTGAGTTGGTGGAACACCCCGTCGATTAGCTCCACCTTTATGTCTGGATCCTCTTCGGAGGCCAGATCAAGGGATCTTCCCGGATCCTCGGGTTGTGGAGCCGGACTATGTATGCCCTCCACATCCCGACGCAGTTCCTGCGTCGAAATCTTAAAGTAAGGTACTTAACTTTGAAAGCATGGGTTGGATAAATAAAATGTCCGCTTACCCAGTGCCGAGGGTTATTCATGGAGAACCCATTCAATGGTCTCGTCTGGAGGAAGTCCTCCTTCTCCCCCTTGTACAGGCGGACAGAATCTTCACCAGATCTTGGTGATCCCGCCCTTTGCGGCCGTGGACGGTGGCATCATTCTCCCGCTGAAATCCCACATGGGTGTCCCAGATTGCAGCGGCTGCACCCCGCGATGATGCACGTGGCCATGACTCCAATCATGGTCAATCCAGAATGGGCCAGCAACCCTATCCGGCCCATCAAATAATGGACGCTCTTGTCTTCCTCCAGTTGAGGGCTCCGCGGGAGCCAACTTAGGCGTTTCTTCAGAGGAGCCTTGCTGAACTCCGGGAGACCGATCCGAACTGGGTCCGAGAGTGGAGCGTCTTCCACATAAAACCATTCTGAAGGCCAGTCTTCGGACGCCTTCTTTGGGGTTCCAGATGGATATCCGGTCCCGGGATGCGCCATATTTCGGCACCGCCCACTTGATATATTGACCCCTCGTGAGAACGGGGTATGAGGCAGAATAGCCTCTTCCACAGCGCAAAATGGGGCTCGATGCACAGGAATAACTCGCAGAGAGCTACGAAACCCGCGATGTGCAGAATAGAGGTGGGCGTGAGGTGATGGAGCTGGAGTCCGTAGAACTCCAGAAGCCCGCGGAGGAATGGATGTATGGGAAAACCAAGCCCACTTATTAGATAAGGGACGAAGCACACCCGCTCTCCTTTAGAGGGGCTAGGGGTGGCCTCCGCTTGCTTCCCACCTTTGTAGGTGGCCAGCCTGGCTCGAACTGGGACCATAAAGGCCGGAGGAAGATATCCCTCCGCTTGAAGCGTCACCAGCTCGTTGTGCGGAACTGAACATCTCCTCCAATCTCCTGGCAGATGGCTAGGAGCGCGAGAGGAGGAGCCGCGTCGACGGTCCATGATGGAATGGGTTTTTGGTCAGAAGCGCATCGTTGAGTACTCGCGGGAGGAGGATGGTGTGATTTGGATCTGGATTCTTGCCTCTCTTATAGGCAGATTATTTGCGCAACTAGGGGGTAAAATATAAAAGATACCCTGGCTTTTCGCATTCATGCGACGCGTGGAAGAGGGCCATTATTGGGCGTGGAAACCATGGAGAGCGACATTTGTGAGGAAGCCGGACACTATTCGGCAAGCACATGGAATTTGAAGGAGAACCCGCCTTGCAATGCCGAAGACAATATATGCGCTGGACTCGTCGTCATTGAAGCCTGGTTCGGGGGCTACTGAGGGAGTCCTGGACTAGGGGGTGTCCGGATAGCCGGACTATCATCGTCGGCCGGACTCCAAGACTATGAAGATACAAGATTGAAGACTTCGTCCCGTGTCCGGATGGGACTTTCCTTGGCGTGGAAGGCAAGCTTGGCGATACGGATATGTAGTTCTCCTACCATTGTAACCGACTCTGTGTAACCCTAGCCCTCTCCAGTGTTTATATGAACCAGAGGGTTTTAGTCTGTAGGACGAACAACCATTACAACAATCATACCATAGGCTAGCTTCTAGGGTTTAGCCTCCTTGATCTCGTGGTAGATCCACTCTTGTACTACCCATATTATCAATATCAGTCAAGGAGGAGTAGGGTTTTACCTCCATCGAGAGGGCCCGAACCTGGGTAAAAACATCGTGTCCCTTGTCTCCTATTACCATCCGCCTAGACGCGCAGTTCGGGACCCCCTACCTGAGATCCGCTGGTTTTGACACCGACAGTGGCTTTGCCACAAATACGATGTCAACTACATGATCATGCAATGGCAATATGACAAAAGTGATGTATGTCATGATGATGATCGGAATGGTGGAAAGTTGCATGGCAATATATCTCGGGATGGCTATGAAAATGCCATAAAAGGTAGGTATGGTGGCTGTTTTGAGGAAGATAAAAGGAGGTTTATGTGTGATAGAGCATATTGTATCACGGGTTTGATGCACCGCTAAGTTTGCACCAACTCTCAAGGTGAGAAAGGGCAATGCAGTGCATCAAGAGGCTAGCAAAGGCAGAAAGGTGAGAGTGCGATAATCCATGGACTCAACATTAGTCAAAAGAACTCATATACTTATTGAAAAATTTGGAAGTCATCAAAATCAAGTACTATGCATGCTCCTAGGGGATATATTGGTAGGAAAAGACCATCGCTCGTCCCCGACCGCCACTCATAAGGATGCACAAGCCGGTACACTTCATGTTTCAAATTTGTTACACAACTTTAACCATACGTGCATGCTACGGACTTGCAAACTTCAACACAAGCATTTCTCAAATTCACAATTACTCAACTAGCATGACTTTGATATTATCACCTCCATATCTCAAAACAATTATCAAGCATCAAACTTATCTTAGTATTCAACGCACTCAAAAGAAAGTTTCACATATCTTGAATACCAAGTATATTAATATTAAGCAAATTACCATGCTATTAACGACTCTCAAAATAATCTAAGTGAAGTATGAGAGTTCATATATTTCTTCAAAATAAAACTACCACCATGCTCTAAAAGGTATAAGTGATGCACTAGAGCAAATGACAAACTACTCCGAAAGATATAAGTGAAGGTCAATGAGTAGCTAAATAATTATGCAACTATGCGAAGACTCTCTCTCATTTAATAATTTCAGATCTTGATACTTTATTCAAACAGCAAGCAAAGCTAAATAAAACTACATTGCAAGGATAGCACAACTCATGTGAAGAAGCAAAAACTTAGGCTCAACCGATACTAACCGATAGTTGTTGAAGAAGAAAGGTGGGATGCCTACCGGGGCATCCCCAAGCTTAGATGCTTGAGACTTCTTGAAATATTATCTTGGGGTGCCTTGGGCTCAACCTTATCATTTTCTACTGTAACAAATCAATTAAATAATTATTCAACATTGCATACTAAATGCCTCTGCATATTTAATACTCCTATCCTCAAATAGAATCATTAATCAAGCAAACATATGCAAACAATGCAACCATAACAGCAATCTTCCAAAACAGTACAGTCTGTAAAGAATGCAAGAGTATCAATACTTACCTGACTACAAAAATTATGAAATACAATTCCCACTGTAATAAATTTATCAGAGCTCATTATGCAAAAAGATTCAACATTATACCGCTCTCTGACTTTTCTAGGGAATTTTCGGAACAGCGGTAAACTTTCTGTTTTTCAAACAGCAACAAGTATACTAGCAAAATAAGCATGGCAAAGGCTATCCTTGACTTCTTTATTTGAAATAAATATGCAAAACATTATTATAAATAACAGCAAACAAACACTAACAAAAGAAAATGACGCTCCAAGCAAAACACATATCATGTGGTGAATGAAAGACATTAAAAAGATGAAGCATATGAGGCATCCTTAATTACATTTTTTAAGTTTTTTTATAAAAAATATAGCTCCAAGTAAACCTCCGAGTTCAGCACACGCTTAGCTCGATGACGATCCCTGACTCCGATTCCACAAGACGATGGCATGGTGATGATGATGATGTTCTACCGACGCAAGGCTTCGCCTAAGCACCGCAACGATATGACCGAGGTGGAATATGGTGGAGGGGGCACCGCACACGGCTAAGGAACGGTCACGATGATCAACTTGTGTGTATATGGGGTGCCCCCCTGCCCCCGTATATAAAGGAGTAATGGGAGGAGGGCCGGCCAAGGAGGAGGAGGCGCGCCCAAGGGGGGAGTCCTACTCCCACCGGGAGTAGGACTCCTCCTTTCCTAGTAGGAGTAGGAGAGAAGGAAGGGGAAGAGAGAAGGAAGGAAGGAGGGGTGCGGCCCTCCCCTAGTCCAATTCAGACTAGGCCTTGATGATAGCGAACCCGATGCTCATATTGGCTGCGAATTGCTTGCAAGGCTTATAGTGATGTGCATTACCGAGAGGGCCTAGAGATACCTCTCCGACAATCGGAGTGACAAATCCTAATCTTGAAATACGCCAACACAGCATGTACCTTGGAGACACCTGTAGAACTCCTTTATAATCAACCAGTTACGTTGTGATGTTTGGTAGCACACAAAGTGTTTCTCCGGTAAACGGGAGTTGCATAATCTCATAGTTGTAGGAACTTTGTAGAAGTCATGAAGAAAGCAATAGCAACATACTAAACGATCAAGTGCTAGGCTAACAGAGTGGGTCAAGTCAATCACATCATTCTCCGAATGATGTGATCCCGTTAATCAAATGACAACACATGTCTATGGTTAGGAAACATAACCATCTTTGATTAATGAGCTAGTCAAGTAGAGGCACACTAGTGACATTATGTTTGTCTATGTATTCACACATGTATCATGTTTCCGTGTAATACAATTCTAGCATGAATAATAAACATTTATCATCAAATAAGGAAATAAATAATAACTTTATTATCGCCTCTAGGGCATATTTCCTTCATCTACTACACAACCTTCTTCTTGTAGACGTTGTTGGGCCTGCAAGTGCACAGGTTTGTAGGACAGTAGCAAATTTCCCTCAAGTGGATGACCTAAGGTTTATCAATCCGTAGGAGGCATAGGATGAAGATGGCCTCTCTCAAGCAACCCTGCAACCAAATAATAGAGAGTCTCTTGTGTCCCCAACACACCCAATACAATGGCAAATTGTATAGGTGCACTAGTTCGGCGAAGAGATGGTGATACAAGTCCAATATGGATGGTAGATATAGGTTTTTGTAATCTGAAATAATAAAAACAGCAAGGTAACAAGTGATAAAAGTGAGCGTAAACGGTATTGCAATGGTAGGAAACAAGGCCTAGGGTTCATACTTTCACTAGTGCAAGTTCTCTCAACAATAATAACATAGATAGATCATATAACAAGCCCTCAACATGCAACAAAGAGTCACTCCAAAGACACTAATAGCGGAGAACAAACGTAGAGATAATGGTAGGGTACGAAACCACCTCTAAGTTATCCTTTTTTATCGATCTATTCAAGAGTTCGTAGTAAAATAACATAAAGCTGTTCTTTGCGCTCAATCCATCATAGTGTTCATACTAGAATAACACCTTAAGACACAAATCAACCAAAACCCTAATGTCACCTAGATACTCCATTGTCACCTCAAGTATCCGTGGGCATGATTATACGATATGCATCACACAATCTCAGATTCATCCAACCACACAAAATTACTTCAAAGAGTGCCCCAAAGTTTCTACCGGAGAGTCAAGAACGTGTGCCAACCCCTATGCATAGGTTCCCAATGTCACGAAACCCACAAGTTGATCACCAAAACATACATCAAGTGGCACATGATATCCCATTTTCACCACAGGTAATCACGGCAAGACATACATCAAGTGTTCTCATAAAAGACTCAATCCGATAAGATAACTTCAAAGGGGAAACTCAATTCATCACAAGAGAGTAGAGGGGGAGAAACATCATAAGATCCAACTACAATAGCAAAGCTCATGATACATCAAGATCGTACATAGATGGAACACGAGAGGAACACGAGAGAAGAATAGGCTCTTGAGAGGTTTTTGGTGGCTACAGAGGCTTGCGGTGGCGGAACTCCCGATCTATCTTCTGTTCTCGAAGTTTTAGGGTACGTAGGTATATATGGGTGCAGGGGGTACGTCGGTGGAGCTACGGGGGGGCCCATGAGGTATGGAGCGTGCCCGGAGGGGCGCCCCCCACCCTCGTGGGCAGCCTGTATTTCCCCTGACATGCACTCCAAGTTCCCTGGGTTGCTTTCCTTCCAAAAATAACTTCTCCAGTTGATTTCGTTCCATTTTGACCCTGTCTGATATTCCTTTTCCTCGAAACACTGAAATAGGCATAAAACAACAAATCTGGGCCGGGCCTCCGGTTAATAGGTTAGTCCCAAAAATAATATAAAAGTGGATAATAAAGCCCAATATTGCCTAAAACAGTAGATAAAGTAGCATGGAGCAATCAAAAATTATAGATACGTTGGAGACGTATCATGGCTACAGTGCTCCGTACAGACGGAGATCTCTGCACGACGGAGCACTGGGCCGTATCTACCCTGACATCGCTCCGGGCAGGCGGAGCCCTGTCCCCCACGACGGCCTGTCGGTACGGCCTGCTAGAGGCGGGCTCTATTGGGCAGTGACTCCAAGGAAGACGGCGGAGGCTCGACCAGGCGGATCCAAGAGGGGCCGGCCTCCAAAGAGTGGCCGCCCTTGCCCGAGGCGAAGCGCCATTGCCGATAAGACCAGGTGTGGCTATAGTGGCCTCCCACCAGGCGGTGGGACTGTATCCATGCTAAGATGACCAAGCCCCCGTCACCAACGACACGGCTACAGTAAGCAGCCACCAACAAGTCGGCGGGGCCCACCAGGAGGCGGGCCCCAGCGGTCAGCAAAGAAGCCGGAGGCTAGAGACACTGATAGACGGGCCCAACACCCGGCCAGATTACCATTGTACCCCTAGGGGGTAGGCCTATATAAACCCCCCAGGCCACCCATGCAAAGGGTTCCCACTCCATTAGAACTAGCCACTCCGCTAGAGCAGGAAGAGAGCTAGTGTCGGTGTCAAAACTGGCGTATCTCGGGTAGGGGGTCCCGAACTATGCGTCTAGGCGGATGGTAACAGGAGACAAGGCACATGATGTTTTTACCCAGGTTCGGGCCCTCTCGATGGAGGTAAAACCCTACTCCTGCTTGATTGATATTGATGATATGGGTAGTACAAGAGTAGGCCTACCACGAGATCAAGGAGGCTAAACCCTAGAAGCTAGCCTATGGTATGATTGTTGTTCGTCCTATGGACTAAAACCCTCTGGTTTATATAGACACCGGAGAGGGCTAGGGTTACACAGAGTCGGTTACAATGGTAGGAGATCTACATATCCGTATTGCCAAGCTTGCCTTCCATGCCAAGGAAAGTCCCCTCCGGCCACGGGACGAAGTCTTCAATCTTGTATCTTCATAGTCTTGGAGTCCGGCCAATGATGATAGTTCGCTATCCGGACACCCCTAGTCCAGACTACCTCAAGAGTCTCCGAACCAGGCTTCAATGGCGCATTTAGTCCGCATGCATATTGTCTTCGGCATTACAAGGCGGGTTCCTTCTCCGAATAATTCACAGAAGATTGTGAATACCAGGATAGTGTCCAGCTCTGCAAAATAAATTCCACGTACCCCCGTAAAGAGAATAACATTTAAAAACTTCAATTTGCTGACTTATTTCGTGGCATGACGTCACGCCACGGCCAAGCCTTTACTCGAATTGTTTTTTTGTTCCACCTCAGCGCGTTTAGCGAAGTGGTTTCCTTGGCACGTCTTATCAAAGCAGAGATCGTGTCCCCTTATTCTGCGATTCTCATCAATACGGACGTGGGTAACCCAACCGCGCCCGTTGCCACGCCCTCTCCATCGAAGGCGAGTCCCAAACGGTCACGGGGACGGCTCTTGGTATTCTACCCCTTTATAATCTGACTCGTCCTGTTCGGACGGTTGCTTATCTGCATGTTTGTCGTCCACTTGTGAGCCCTGTTGTATTGCGGGGTCCTTAGGAGCATTGTTGTTGTCGAGGCGGGACTTATGGCGGCATCTGCACTGCCGTTTTGGTTGTTTGTCGGCGGGGTTATTTTCTGCCGCGGCCCGTTGGTCCTCGTTATCGCTCTCTTTTGGGGTATCCACCATATATATGTCATATGACGAGGTGGTCCTCCCGTGCCCTGTGGGCGCTGGTTCTTGTTTGTCTTCGCGCCGCCGCCTATGGCGCCGATGTCTTCGAGTCATAGTTCAGCTTGTCGATTAGATCATCGGATGCTGGCTACAAAGTGGGTGGTGGGTTGGCTCTGAATTTCTTCGTTGTCCGCATCCCAACCATCCCGCCATAGTCCGGACAGACTCTCCCGATAACGAGAGATGCTTTAGCAATTTAGGATGTCGCCAAAGGGCGTAGTATTGAAGATGTCCATAACCGCGCCCAATCCGATTTGATTGGTAGGGCGGAGGTCCGGAGTCCGCAAGGAGTCCAGACCTCGGAATCACGAAGTTTCGCGAGGGACAAGATTAGCGCTCGCTCCATCGCTGATTCGTGGCGGCCACCAAGGCACTGCTCGGCGGCAGAGCTAGATCATGCCCATCGTAATAGCAGGCGGGCGCGGCTGGTCAGGCTCGAGCCCGTCAAGATCAAGTCTCCGCGACGCCGCCATGAAGTTTAGATTTCCGATCTGACTCCGACGCCAGGGGCGAGCTTTCGATCTGCTCCAGATGGCTGTTAATTAGCTGAACCACCTTTTGTACAAGTCTTGCCGCTGTTGCATGTAATCCTTTGTACAAAGCCGGGCACAGACCCCGTGCATAAATAAAGCTCATGTGCTCCGCACATCTTGTCAATTTCACGCTTTTTATTTTTGCATGTGTTATCTGACATTTTGTGCAGCACCTACCCCCGGTAAGCAATAACGAGCCATAAGGCTCCATACCTTTATTTTCTCTTCTTTCTTTTTCTCAAAAGGAAGGTTCCCTCGCCCACAAGTTTGCCGGGGGGAGGGAGAAGATAATGGTGTGGACCAGGTGTCGTTCAAGAAATTTTTGCCTTGCCGGGAAGCAAACGACAAAAAAGCTAAGTTGCCAAAGTCTGAGCAATCAGTTTTAAAATTTTTAAGTTATCTTCCTCGAATGACCCTGCTTTGTATTGAAAAACTGTGCGCGGAGGAACCAACTCGTAACTAGTTGCGCCCTTACTTTGTTTCGGTCCGCTAACAACTTAAGTGTGTCATGACTAGTTGCGATAAGGTTTTTGTCGGTAACGGCACCGCCAAGAGGATGCTCGATGTCCCTGCGACTCAAGGCCAGGCAAGGGTGCTCAGACCGCAAGTTCCCTAAAAGCATAGGGCAAAAACATACAAAGGATGGAATCAAATAGAGGAAATAACATTGCAGTCACTACCCAAAATAAAGTTATATTACAAGATAGCTTGTCGCGGCTCTAATAGATTGTCCTCGTAACATGACCAGCAGCGACAAGAAACGGAGGAAACGGGCGGCCCAATCTACGCGATCGCCCTCGACCCTCTTGACCTCATTCACCTTGTCCATAATTGGTGCGACAAGGGCCTTGAGCGCTTCCAGATCAGCATCCGCCGGCAGCTTCTTGAGGACGTTGGTGAGGTTGAGGCCTGGGTTGCGGAAGGCCACCTTCACCAACACCTTTGCGTAACTCAAGCGAGATCGTGCGCGACTCGTCGGCCAGCTGCTTTGGGATCTTTTCCCGGAGTCGCTGGAGGGCCGTCGCCACGCCTTTGAAGAACACAGTGAGCTTGGCGCTGGGTTGGAGATTCTCGTCGAAAGAATACCCAAAATCCTCCATTCCTAGCTGCGCCAGCTCCTCGTCGATGACTGCAGCGATGTTCACGAGGTCCTCTGTCCAGAGCTCCATCGTCTCCCTAAAGGTGTTCTGGATCTCGGCGGCCCTCGTTAGCAACGCTTCGTTGGCCTTGATCTCCTCCTTCAAGGTCACCTCCCGCTCCTTGGCGCTGTCCAGCGTCTGGGTCAAAGTAGCCAACTTCAACTCAAGATCCGTGATTGGATGCGGTGCTTCGCCCTTCTCGATGCTTCTTCGCCACGCTTGAGCGCTGCAAGCTCTTCGCCATTGCCTTGAGTTCGGCCTCCAGCTGCGCCCACCTTCGCCTCCAGCTCCGCCTTGGCGGCCTCAAGCAGGGCGCGGCGGCCCTTTGCTTCCTTGAGGGCTCCGCCAAGGTTTGTCACAACGCCAGCTCCTCCTTGACTTTTTTTCCCTCTTCCGCCAAGGCTCACCACCTTCCTGCCAAGAACAGCTCCCCGGCGACAAGCCGCTGTTGCTCTTCGGCTTCTTCCTTCTCGAGCAGGAAGGCTTTCCGCTCCTCAGCCAGTTGATTCCGCTCCTCCGCCAAGGACCGGAGAGCTTCCTGGTTAGCGCCCTGGAGCTCCTCCGCGCGCTTCTTGATGTCCTCTCCCACCTTCGCGACAAGCGCTTCCCCGGATTCCAGCTTGGCTTGCCGGGCGCGGTAGAGCGACACCAGCTTCCGGAGCAGCTGCTCCTCCTCAGACTTGCCGCTACTGCTGCTAGGCGCGTCAACTAGCGTCAGCCCAGCAGAGGCGAGCACCTCCCCATCAAAAGTTTCTCCTTCGACCGGCGCCCTGGAGCTTGAGGCCCAGGGGAGCTTGATGAAGACAGCGTCGCCGGCCTTCAAGTAGGCGCCGGGCTGGGGCTCTTCGGAGCCTGGTGCTGCATCAGCGGCGGAGGGATCGGCGGTCGGTGTAGCGCTTTGCGCTCCTGTCGCCTCAGGTGGTCGCTGCAATCGCGGACCTCGCCATCTCCTCGCGCCGCAGTTTGGCGGCCTCTTCGCGGCAAGATCATCGGCGCCGCTTCCTCCTTAGTGGCGGCGGCGCTGCTGGTGTTGCCTGCCCTCCTAGCCGGCGACCTCGGTCTCCATCGGCTCCGTGGCAGATGGATCTGACAACCGGAAGAGGGGGAAAAAAGTCAAGAAAATATCCAAAAAAGAAAACCAGAAGAAGAAGAACCCAAGGGAAGTGTTCAAGCAAGAAGGGTTACCTGCACTGGGCTCTGCCGTCGCGGTCTGCACGACAGGGCGATCGCTGGTGCTGCCCCTTGTCGGAGAACTCTCCCTCGCCGGAGACTTCTCCCTTGCTGGGGAATCCTCCCTTGCCGGAGAGTGCTCCCTTGCCGGAGAATCCACCCTTGGCGGCGTAGTCGAAGCAGATGACGAGTCGGAGGCGGTTTCCGGGCCCTCCTGGTGAAGTTGTTCTGCTCCTACACAAACAAATAGTCAGATATCAGCAAAGAAAGAGCACCCATGCGCGCCTAACAGCAGAAAGGGAACCATGTACTTACGCTGGGGGCTGCTTTGGGGAGTAGTAGCCGGCTCCGGCAAGGTGGTCTCGGGCGCGCCTCCTGCTGTCGTGGTGGGCTCGTCCTCGATGATGATCACCGGAGCCTTGGCTCTATTTGCCGCTCTCTGGGCTAGAGTCCTGAAAAGGAATGAGTTCAAAGTAAAGCAAGTCAGATGCAAGATGAAAAACAGCACAAATTGAAGAAATACAAGTACAACAAGAGGATCTTACTCTTCTCCTTCCTCGTCGGAGCTGAGTGCGGAGAGGTCGGTTCGCCCACCTTCGCGCGACGAGGCGGAGGAGAGATCCCTGGCCGCCATGGGGCTGCGGCGGTGGCCTAGGACGACCCCGCCCAGCTGGCCGCGTAGCGGGCGGAGGCGCCTGCTGCAACAAGGCTTGTCGCGGGGAGCTGGAGGCTGGCGCTGCGGCTGTTCACCCGTCTGCCGTCCTGCTGCGTCCCCGGCCCTGCGGAGATGCCTTCTTGGTGGAGCTGGGGGCTGCGCTGTGGGCTCCATTTGCGGCAAGCTACCTGAAGGTGGAGGGCCACTCGCATCCTCGGAGGGCTCGCTCGACTCGGCCTCGGGCGCGGCAAGCTCTTCTTCGCCGGCAAGCCATTCTCGCTCGGCAAGGCTTGCCGCCTCCGCTGCCTCGGCCTCCTCCGCTGCCACCGCCTCTTCCGCCCTCGTGGTGATGCGCTGCATCTCCGCTTTGGTGGTGTCGTGGGTGAGGCTTTTCTTCTCGTCGGAGCGGACTGCCACCTCCACCAAGCCATCGAAGAACTGCTGCACGACATCATCTGCAGGCTCTTGCCAAGTGGGGATGATTCCATGCGAATCGTACAATGGAATCATTGCACGGATGCGGTCGAGCGAGGAGTTGTTGCACAGCGGAACGACACCTGCCGGCAACCTGAACCACTTGGGATGTTGAGGGTCGTGCTTGAACAGCTCCTTGAGCATCGCATCCAATTCCAAGACAGTGAAATTGAAGTTGAGGCCCGGGCGCAGCCTCATGATATCCGCCGGACCCCCGAATTCCCAGGCGGGTCTCCTCCTCTCCTGCAGGGGGGCGATGCGGCGGCGAAGAAAGTCCGCGCCAACAGCGCCTACAGTCAACCCGGCAAGCCTGAGGCGTAAGATCCGAGTGACAACAATCTTCAGCCTACCGTCTTCCGGGGCCAGGCTGCTCCAATCGTTGCCGCGCACTGCTGGGGCTTGGCGCAGAGCGGTGAACGGTTGTGGGTTCTCCTCTACGATCCAGCACCAATCTGCTCTCCACTCCTCCCATTTGCTGCGGAGCTCCCCCCCCCCAGATAGGCCTCCGTCTTGCCGGCTTGCGAGATCCAAGCGATTCCGCCAGCTAAAGGCTCTCCTCTCTCGACCCGGGGCATGAAGAAGTGGCGGAAAAGGGCTACATTGGGGTGGAATCCGACAAAGTTTTCGCAGAGATGTGCGAAAACAGCCATGGTCAGAACGGCATTGGGGGTGAAATCTAGGAGGTGGAACCCGTAGGTGTTCATGATATCACAGAAGAACTCAGAGAAGGGCGGGCAGAGCCCGCAGTAGAAGAACAGAGCGAAGAACGGATATCCAGTCAGAGTTTTTTTTTAATAGGCGGCGGAGAGTACCTTGGTGCACGGGTGCGCTCGCGTCTCCTTCGATCAGAAGAGATAGTACCACTCCCTCAGCTCCTGCGCAGAGAGCTCGGGGGGGGGGTGAAGTGTCCCATTCCTTTCGCAGCGCCTCGAGCCGCAGCGCCTCGGCCGACTTCACACCCTTCCCGGCTTTCGGAGCCATGGCGGAGGTGGTGGGGGAGATCGACGCGCTGGTGGCGACGGCGGCGAGGAAGGGCACGCTTCTTCGCTTTGAAGCGGAGGGAGCGGCGGAGATTTCTGAGATTGGGATTGCAACGGCATTGTTTCGCTTAAGGGGGACAAAGGACGCTCCGCTTTTCCAATAAAGAACCACCCATGATCTCTCCCACGACGCCAAGACTCGACGCAGGCCGTTAGGGGAGGGCACGGTGGATACGGAGCAAGATTCGCGTGAAACCAGGCCGCCAAGTGTTCAGCAATCGCTTTTGGGCCTCGCCCAATAGCGCCGCACCGCAGGTGGCCCAGCCCGGGGCTCCTGCCGGTGTACTAGAGTAGGGTACCCTAGTATCCCGAACTTGTGCACGGGCAATGCGAGCACTCAAGGCAAGGCTTGCCGGTGACCGCTAAGATCCTCCGTGGCTCCTCCGAGCCATTCAAGAACAAAGTGTTCAAGCCAAGAAGACAAGGCCCCGCAAGAGGAGCTTGCCAGAAGAGACAAGGCCCCGACAAGAGGAGCTTGCCGAAGGCCAACAAGGCATTTCAAGGAACTTGTCGCGACAAGGACAAGGGCTCCTAAGAAGACCCGTGAGCGACAAGCTTCCTGGACGCGACAAGAGAACGACTCGCAAGGTGCTTGCCGGGCAAGCTGCCACCTCAGACCAAGGCCCAACAAGATCCACCAACGTGTCGCCCTGGGGCCTTCTCAGGGGCGCGTGGCGGGAGCCTGTGCAGCCAGGGGTGCGCGGTGGCGAGCGGCGCTGACAAGATAGCCATCGTGGCGAGCGGTGGCGCACCTGACGGTCCATTTCTTACACTGTTTGGGCGACTCAGACGGGCATTTAATGCTTTTGTCCCCTGCCGTCAGGGTTACGTATGATACATTGTAGAGGTAGTTGTACCAACCGCAACTCCTTTTCCATTTTTGCCCTTGCATGCGTTGCCACCTGTTGGTGACCCCTTGAGCATATAAAAGGAGGCCCATGCTAACGCATAAGGGGTTCAAACCGTAAAGCACTCACGCCGGTCTCAAGTAGCAGCTGGAGGTATCAGAGCATTCGGCGCCCCGAGCAAGAACACAATACAATCCGACAAGAAGCAGAGGATTATTATCTCCGGAGAGCTCCGGGCTAGGTAAATCGCTCACAGGCTCGCCGATCCCTCTTCAGGCGATCCTCGCCCCGCCGATCAAAAGGGCCCTGCCCCATAGGTGTTCGCTCTCACGACTGCTAGCAGTGAGTCAAGATCGTCGTTCATACCGTTTCGAGTCGGAGCATGTTTAGGCATCGTACGCTTGTTACGGCGGGTGGGTGGGCTTTGGCAGCCCGCATCCCAACCGCCCGACCGTGGTCCGCCAGGCGATAACGAGAGATACCGCCTAGATGTCGCCAAAGGCTTTAGCTGAGATGTCTAGGATGTCGCCAGCTAGGGTGCGCGAGGTCGGCTCGGAATCCGGCGAACCTCAGTCTCGAGTCTTCACAGTTTCCATCGCCCCAGTTCGGCAGGCGCTTCAGCCACCCATCTCGATCGGCTAGCGAATGCTTGGCCTGGTTCGCTGCCAGCAGATGGATCTCGTGACTTCAGTTTGGTGAAAAGCAGTTAGATCATGTCATCGATGATGAAAAGCTGGTCCATTCAAGCTCAATGAGCCACAAAGATCTCCAGTCTGTCACCGACGGGTTGAAGCTGAATCAGTTTTTCACTGATATGCTCGATGTCCGATCAGGAGTCAAACCCATGGATGAAGTTACAAATGGCATGATTCACATCGAGATTGCTGATGTCTGCCTTCCACGCCAAGGAAAGTCCCTTCTGACATGGGACAAAGTCTTCAATCTTGTATCTTCATAGTCTTGGAGTCCGATCGAGGAGTCCCTGACTAGGGGTGTCCGGACAGCCTAACTATCATCATCGGTCGGACTCCAAGACTATGAAGATACAAGATTGAAGACTTCGTCCCGTGTCCGGATGGGACTTTCCTTGGCGTGGAACGCAAGCTTGGCGATACGGATATGTAGATCTCCTACCATTGTAACCAACTCTGTGTAACCCTAGCCCACTCCGGTGTCTATATAAACCGGAGGGTTTTAGTCCATAGGACGAACAACAATCATACCATAGGCTAGCTTCTAGGGTTTAGCCTCCTTGATCTCGTGGTAGATCCACTCTTGTACTACCCATATCATCAATATCAATCAAGCAAGAGTAGGGTTTTACCTCCATCGGGAGGGCCCGAACCTGGGTAAAAACATCGTGTCCCTTGTCTCCTGTTACCATCCGCCTAGACGCACAGTTTGGGACCCCCTACCCGAGATCCGCCGGTTTTGACACTAACATTGGTGCTTTCATTGAGAGTTCCTCTGTGTCGTCACCGATAGGCTCAATGGCTCCTTCGATCATCAACAACAACGACGCAGTCCAGGGTGAGACTTTTCTCCCCGGACAGATCTTCATATTCGGCCGCATGGCATCTGGGCCAATTCGCTGGCCATCCGAGCAGATTGAAAGCTATGCCCTCGCCGCCAGTCAGATTTGAAGTTTGAACTTCACGGCCGACATCCGCGGAGACTTGATCTTCGATGGATTCGAGCCACACCGAAGCGCGCCAGATCACACGATGGGCATGATTTAGCTTTGCTGCCGGACAAAGGCCCTCGAGGCCGCACATGAGTCCACTCGACCTCAATTCAAGCCGGCCAGTGCAGATCTAGGACGGTGGCTAGACACCGCCTTTGGGGCTGCAACCCCACGGCGATGGAGCCGACATCGACCTTGTCCTTGTGAAGCTCGGTCTCCGAGGTGCCGATTCTCACGGACCAACCTCCTCATGCCTCCAATCGAATCCGACACGCCGATCATCGAAGTTCACCGCATGACATCTTTCAACACTCACTTTTCGGCGACATCCTGAATTCGCTAAAGTATCTCTCATTATCAGGAGAGCCCTGGCCGGACTGCGGTTAGGACGGTTGGGATGCGGACGACGAAGAAATTCAAAGCCCACTCACCACCCACTTAGTAGCCACTGTCGACGATCTAACCGACATGCTAGACTTCGACTCCGAAGACATCGACGGTATGGACGACGATGCCGGAGACGACCAAGAACCAGCGCCCACTGGGCACTGGAAAGCCACCTCTGCTCACGACGTATACATGGTGGATACACCAAAAGGAAGCGATAACGAGGAACAACGGGACGTGGCAAAGGATAATTCCCCCAAAAAACAACCAAAACGGCGACGCAAGCGCCGCCCGAAGTCCCGCCTCGATAAAAACAGCACCCATACTGACAAGCCGTAGAGCAGGGCAAACTAGTGGACGACGAACATGCCACCAAGCAACCATCCGAACAGGATGAATTGGACGAGCAAGCCATCCCCGGCGAAAACAATAGTCATAACGATCTCACGCCGGACACATCACCGGAGCATAAGAACCTTCACAAAAGGCTCGTTACACCGCAAGAAGTTTGAAGAAGCGAATGAAGCTCAAAACAGCGAAGACGACTCGTAATGAGATGGAGCAAAGTACTCAAGACCGCAAATAAATACGGTGATAGTCACCAAGCAAAGAGCTACCCGAAGCGCAAGCTGCTGCCCGAATTTGAGGAGGAGGCAGTAGAGCCCCCACTATAAAAAAAAGAGGCCGCCTGGCCGGATAGACGACCAGACGACAGGCTAAGAGCGGCAAGCAGCGCCGCACACAAGCCGGCACACGATCCACATGAGGATCCTCGCAAAAAGGATGGCCCGGTCAGGTCCATCTATGGGCCAAAAAAGAAGGCTCCAGGAAGCAACACAACACACCGAGTGTTCGAAGATAACGGCACACCCAAATACAGGGGCGCCGCACACCCACTATGTTTCACCGATGAGGTACTGGATCATGAAATTCCAACGGGATTCAAACCCGTAAACATAGAGGGATATGACGGAACAACAGACCCCGGAGTTTGGATTGAGGACTATATCCTACACATACATATCGCTAGAGGAGACGATCTCCACGCCATAAAATACCTACCCCTCAAGCTCAAAGGGCCAGCTCGGCATTGGCTCAAAAGCCTCCCAGAAAATACCATCGGAAGTTGGGAAGAGCTCGAGGATGCGTTTCGAGTAAATTTGCAGGGAACTTATGTCCACCCTCCGGATGCAGACGATTTAAGTCACATAACTCAACAGCCCGGAGAGTCAGCACGCAAATTCAGGAACAGGTATCTCCCCAAAAAGAACCAAATAGTCCACTGTCTGGACGCCGAAGCCTTAGCAGCCTTTAAACATAACACCCGAGACAAATGGCTTGCCAGACACCTCGACCAGGAAAAACCAAGAACAATGGCCACGCTAACAAGCCTCATGACTCGCTTTTGCGCGGGGGAAGATAGCTGGCTGGCAAGATGCAGCACCAGCGACCCGAGTACATCCGAAGTCAGGGATGGAAATGGGAAATCACGACGCAGAAAAGATCAGCGCCGGAATAAGGAAAATGGCCCAAATAGCATGGCGGTCAACGCCGGGTTCAAAAGCTCTCGGCTGAATAACAAAACACTGCCCCTTAAGGACAACAATGACGAGCTATCCAACCTAAACAAAATCTTGGATAGGATATGTCAAATCCACAATACCCCGGGGAAGCCTGCAAACCATACCCACAGAGATTGTTGGGTCTTCAAGCAGTCCGGCCGACTTAACGCCGAACACAAGGGGCTCGACACACTTAGCAAAGACGATGACGAATCCCACAAGCAGCACGCCAGAAAACAGAAGACTTTCCCACTAGAAGTCAAAACAGTGAACTCACTTCATGTGATAACAAGGAAAAATAGTGCGGCACCTGCTAAAGCACGCGCCGCATGGTCCACCCCAGAGGAGTCCCGAAATTGGATGTCAAAACCAATTAGTTTCGACCATCAGGATTACTCCAGAAGTATTCGAAACGCAGGAGGGACTTCTTTGATATTGGACCCCATAATCGACGGACTACAATTCACACAAGTCCTAATGGATGGTGGCAGTGATATAAACCTGCTATACCAGGACACCATCCGTCGAATGGGGATAGACCCTACCAAAATTATCCATAGCAACACTTCCTTCAAAGGAGTGACGCCAGGCTTTTGTGCCAATTGTACTGTGCTCAGACCATCGAGGTTGTGTTCGTTCATCCGACAACTTTCCGCTAAAAGCTAATCTTCCAAATCGCCCCATTCAAAAGTAGCCATCACACTATCGACGCGAAGCTACCGCTTTAACGCAATATCGCATTACGCGTCTCTTACACCTAAAATGCCCGGTCCACGCAGCATAATCTCATTAAAGGGTAACTCCGAGTGTTCCTCGACCACGAAAGCGTGAGACTGCCTTAACAGCCACACACTAATCCGGCCTTGCTGATCAAAGCCCCTAAAAACAGGTCATTAAGACCTTGGACACGGTTAGGCGAGTCCGGTATAAATAAACAAGGGGCTTCCCAGCCGCATACCTCTTTACAAGGGGCTGCACGTATGAACAATGAGAGCCAATAAAGCTCAACTTTATTCATCTTCCAAATCATACTTTGTCTTAAATACATTTTTTGCACTATATTTTTTCCAAACTAAGTTCTTCTCTTTTATAGATGAACCACGTACACACCTGGCCCAGATACAAAGACAACAGAGACACAGCGCAGACGCAAGCAGGAGCCGTTGCAAGGATTCTTTTCAGATTAAGACCCTGCAGAAACCTTTCTTACCGCTCTTGTTGATACACATCCCCGGTTTCCTACCACAACCGAGGAGGAGGTCATGGTTTTGGCATCGGACGATCAAGTTCTCGCCTGCACTCGACACTAGGGGCTTAGGGCATTGTTCGCCTGCTATCATAAAGACCGAATACCTCGTGGAGTGTTCGGCGCCTCGAGTTATGCCTCATATGCATCAGCTCCGAATCATGTCTTTGGTCAAATGTTGGGTTTGCCCGCTCCTGTTTTTGCTGCCTTACGCTCAGATCATCGCTAACGCGGCACTGTGGAGAACTATCGCGATTGTGCCTCGTTCGCCGGGCGCAGCACCTCAAGAGAGAAAGCCAAAACCGATCGCTATGATATAGGAGAGACTGGTCAACCACTGATCGACTTCGAATGTTTAGAATTCTCCGCTTTGACGAAGGACCGCTTCTGTCAGCACACACGCCTCGAAGTTCAAGAGCGCTGTGCCCCTAGGGGCTATATAGTAGCCCCACCATCGAGCTCCTATGGCTAAGTGAAAGTGATAAAGCATTATAGTCTGGTTGCCTAGTTTGCTATGCTATCACCTCCTTCAAAGGACCAAGACGTTGGATTAAGTGTGAAAATGCGCTTTTTTTTTTGCAAACACCCCCGCACCATGTGTGTGGGGGCTGAAGCCAAAGACTGCCATCTTTCAGGTTATACATATACATATACACTAAAGGCCGCACAGGACATATTTCAATACTTGAACGCACAAGTATAAAAAGCCGTGACATGATAAATATGGTTTCACAAATCATACATGTCATTTGAACATAACATTTTATGAGCACTGCGACTCTATTAAACGAGCGCCCTGCAGTACTTCCTCAAAGTAGTGCTCGGCGGGTAATCGGCTTTTGTCCGAACCCCAGGATGCAACATCGGTGGCATCCATCTCCGCCCAGTATGTCTTAACACGGGCGAGAGCCATCCATGCACCCTCTATGCATGCCGACCGCTTCATCGCCTTGATATGCGGCACCGCCCCAAGGAATTGCTGCAATAAGCCAAAATAACTCTTCGGCTTGGGCCTTTCCGGCCACAGATGAGCCACCACATCCGTCATGGCAAGTCTGGACAATCTATTCAGCTAAGCCCACTCAGCCAACCGATCGGTCAATGGAAGTGGACGCTCCGGACTATGGAATTGAGACCAAAAAAGCTGTTCCATTTCATGATCCTTCTTGCTTCGGAAGTGCACGACTGCGTCCGCCGCAATCGCCGCCAAATTCAGATAAGGATCCTCCGCACCCCACAACTGGCCCAACTGAGCATACTTCGGATCCATGAACTTCCTATGCAGCAAAAAGGTCTTTCCAGCCACAATGTCTCCGGCCTGACGCAGTTCCTCCTTTATAGCCCGCATTGCAGAACGGGCATCCTTGGCTTTTGCGGTGGCCTTCTTCGGGTCCTCTTGCTCCGCTTGGCGTTCTCTTTCAAGAACCTCATAGTGGTCGGTAGCATCTATTAGTTTCACGCCCATTCCGCCATCTCCTCCCTGCTTCGGCAGTGATAAGCCTCTTCGGCTTTTATCTCCTCCGCTGCCTTCGAGGCAGCCGCATCATTTTTTCTGGCTTGCTCCTTGGCTCGAGCAAGCTCTGCCTGAAGGTCTTCCACAGCAGCGGCACCATCTGCATCAAGCATACATGTAGTAAGGAGAGGGCATCAGCTCCCATACCAGGTGACCGCGGAGAAACCACCTACCTTGTGACTCGTCAAGTCGTTTATTGACCAACGCGATGTCCGCATCCGCAACGTCGAGTTGCCGCTTCAGCTCGGCAACTCTATCAGTCCAGCTGGCCACCGAACGTTTCGCCACCTGGATTGGAAAGGCGACATTTTATAACAGATATTGTGATCCTCGGCACGCTGTCGCTTTCGACAACATACCGAGTCTCAGGGGCTACTAACTATACAGGGCGCACTCTATGGGCCAAACTGTCAGAAGGTATGTCATTTTTATGCGACTCAAACCCCCACAAGAACTTCCGACGGCCTCATGTAACCTGCTCTCGCGGATGAGATCCTTTCAATCACCATACTCATTAATATGCGGTGATCTTCGAGATAGACGCCTCTCGAGCAGACCTGCAGCTCCACCGCCAGACTCCAAGGTGCTAAACTCCCGGCCCCGCGGACTCGGCGAGACCTCCGTGAAGACACCTCGTGGTCGCCCGCCTCCACCGACGGGCGGCAGATGGAGGCGTTTGCCTCCATCATCTCCGGACGAAGGTCCCCGAGGATGAGCTCACGAGAAGGGCTGAGATCCGAACTACAAGGTAAAACTTCGTTATCCATAGAAATAAAATAGGATATCCCTTATTACAAAACTCCCCTTTTTCTACTTACGGCTCGCTAGAGGGCTGATTCCTTTGGGGAGACTGTGCGGCCGGGACTCCTCCCGGCACAGGACCTTCCGGTGAAGATTTCTATCCCCGCTTTGAGGCCTTGGCCTCCAGGTCTTCACAAGCGGTCCTCTTCTCCCCCTAGAGGGAGGGATTCTTGATTCCCCCCTTGTTGAGAGCCTCCTTAGCAGAGGTGGTAGTTTCCCTGTTCCCCCCTTCGCCCTCCTCCGAAGGCGCTACCTCCAACATTTTGATTAACATGGGATCCGGCGAGGTGTCAGGGCGGGGGCCGGACACGTATCAGTTTTGCTTGCGCTATCCACTCCTGTCCAAGGGATAGTTGGTTAAAAGGCAGATCTATGATAAATAAAAGGACGATATGTCCGGACACAGGGCTACTTACTTGAGTATCCGGGCGATCGCAGCTTAAGCCAGCGTCCTCGGTCAAGTCCATACACATCTCTTGTGGTCCGAAGAATAGTTTGTACATCTCGACGGGTGTCGTACCCATGAAGTGTTGGAGAGCTCGTGGTCCCTCCGGATTGAATTCCCACAGGCGGAGGGGGTGACGTTTGCAGGCGTAAGACGCCAATCAGCATAACTCGCGCCACTACGACCAGATTGATCTCCCTCTCTTGGAGGTCTCGAATCCGCCCCGCAATAGGGGTACATCCTTGACGGCCCCCGGCCAAGCCCTTTGTCGACCCATGACGCCACCGCTGTGGAGGGCCCGAGCAAAGGCGAGCGGCAGCCTCGCTCACGCCTCGGGAGCGTGATATAGAACCACTCCTCTGCTACAAGCCGAGCTCCTCGAAAAGAGCCTCGGCCATGGAGCATCGACCTCTTCCTTATAACCGCCTCACAAGACTTCGCCGACGCCTCAATCATCTTCAGCTCCACGTTGAAGGTTTTGAGCCACAAACCAAGTGAGGGGTAGTGCGAGGAAGGCTTCAGCAGACGACAATAAATGATGAGATGTGGATGATGGACTCGAGCCAAGTCGTGGAATTCCAGCCCATAGTAAAACATGAGCCCTCACTTAAGGGATCCATCGAAGCCTAAACCCCGACGGAGGTGAGACACTTAACACGACATTCTCGCCAGGCTCGGAGTAGGAATGACTTGCCCTTGGGCAGGCAACCTATGCGAAATCTCGTAGGTTAAGTACCTGGCGTCTCTCAGCTTTAGCACGTCCTCTTCCGTGACGGAGGAGGGCATCCACCGGCCCTGTAGGTCGGAGCCGGACATTGTCGAAGGTCCAAAGTGCCCGAATCGGGAGCCCTGGGTGTTGGAACTCGGGACGAGGGGCGGATTGGATTGAGGATTGAAGAAAAGGAACGGGCCTTGGTCTCATTATAAAGAGGGAGAATACCAAGAGCCGCCCCGGACTGCTTGGAGCTCGCTTCGATGGAGGGGGTGAGAACGGGCGTGGTTGGGTTACCCACGTCCGTATTGATGGGAATCCCGAATAAGGGGAACACGATCTCGCTCGACAAGACGTGTTAATGAAACCGCCGCTATAACGCTACTGAGGTGGTATAACAAAAACGATTCGAGTAAAGGCTTGTGGTGTGACGTCACGCCACAAAATACGTCAGTAGATTGAACTTGTGTAAATATTATTCTATCTATGGTGGTATGTGGAATTTATTTTACAGAGCCGGACACTATCCTGGTGTTCACAATCTTCTATAAATTACTCGGAGGAGGAACCAGCCTTGCAATGCTGAAGACAATATGCGCGCCGGACTCGTCGTCATTGAAGCCTGGTTCAGGGGCTACTGAGGGAGTCCCGGACTAGGGGGTGTCCGGATAACCGAAATATCATCATCGGCCGGACTCCAAGACTATGAAGATACAAGATTGAAGACTTCGTCCTGTGTCCGGATGGGACTTTCCTTGGCGTGGAAGGAAAGCTTGGCGATACAGATATGTAGATCTCCTACCATTGTAACCGACTCTGTGTAACCCTAGCCCTCTCCGTGTCTATATAAACCGGAGGGTTTTAGTCCGAGGACGGAAAACCATTACAACCATCATACCATAGGCTAGCTTCTAGGTTTAGCCTCCTTGATCTCGTGGTAGATCCACTCTTATACTACCCATATCATCAATATCAATCAAGCAGAGTAGGGTTTACCTCCATCAAGAGGCCCCAACCTGGGTAAAAACATCGTGTCCCTTGTCTCCCGTTACCATCCGCCTAGACGCACAGCCGAGACCCCTACCCGAGATCCGCCGTTTTGACACCGACACCGCCAATGATGATAGTTTGCTATCCGACACCTCCTAGTCCAGACTCCTCAGCCTAGCCTTGCCTCCTTCTCGCCTCTAGCACACAGCTCAAGGAGCACCATTGTATCACTTGTGCTCTTAGTGATCATGCGGAGACCCCGCACAAGAGGACTAGGGGTGTTATCTCCAGGAGAGCCCCAACCTCGGTAAAGTACGCCGGCGCTTGTGTTTCACGCCTTTATCCCGCTTCCAGGCACCGGCGACGTTCTACTCTCTCCGACCATGATAAGCCATCCTTTGGCATATGTCGCACCCAACCCCTCACATTTGGCGCCCACCGTGGGGCGAGGTGCATCGTCTCCCGGAGATCTGCTCTGGATGGGAACCCTGTTCCTTCCTGGCGAGCGAAGCTAGCCAAGCACGCCCGATGGCGTCAGCCTCGACCTGCTACACGGCACGGAGATCTCCTGTGCGGCGAGCTGCCTCGCTGACCTTGTCGGCGAGATCGATCTCTCCGACGAGCCGGCCTCCGACGCGGGCACAATGTGCCTTGAGAGCCGCCTTGTCAGCCTCCTCTACCAGCTCCATCGGCTCGAGCCTGCTGTGGACATGGAGTCCGTCGGCTCGACCGATCTGATGATCGTCGACTTCGACACGGCGTCGCTCGACGCGTTCCCCACCAATGTGGTGGTCTACGATGAGCCTCCTCCTCGCGAGCACAGTGGCGGGAGCACCGTCACGAAGATACTCATCATCAACAGCGAGGAGCACTCGGATGGGCGTGCTCAAGATCCCCTCGAGGCCACCCTACGCGACCTCACGCCGCCTACAGCTTATCGATAGTGCTGGCCGACTGGCCAGCATGCGCCAGCTTTCGGACGCTTACCAGCGCGAGATGGACCGGGCCGTAGACGGCATGCCGGCTCCTGGGGGCCTAGACGCCTCGGCACGGTTCGGCAGCATGGCGCGACCATCACCAGCGTGTCGGGGCAGAGCGCCCCGTCTACGCCATGCCTGCAGAGAATATCCGGGCCGCCCAGGTGGTAACGGATGAGCTAGACAAACACGACGGCGACGAGCGCCACCACATGACGAAGCGAGTCCAGCAGCTCCTAGATGCGGCTGTTGCTCAGCATGAGGCCGCCTGCCGCGCTGAAGTCCCAGCCAGACGAAACGACGAGCCGCCCACACGCCGAGATCATGGGGCGACCTCCTGGATGCCGATCGGTGGCGCTCGCGGAGGGAAGGGCAACGAGCCGGCTGCTAGCCGCAGTCGGACGCGCCTCTCCATCGAGCGGGACGAGGACGGCCGCCCTCTGGCAGTAGAGCGGCGACGCGACCTGCCGCCTCCCCCGCCTCGTGGAGCAAGGTACCCCACTCCACCTCCTGTCACGCATCCAACACTTGGCGACCGCCTTGGCCGTCGAGAGGGAGTCGGAGAGAATGATGCTCGCCATCGGATCGATCGTCTCAACCGATGCCTCACGCTTGAAGAAGAAGATGCTCTGGGCCCGCCTTGTTTCGGCCCCCGAATCCGAGATGAGCCTTTCCCCAAGGGGTTCACCCTCCCGCGAGACACGCCCAAGTACATCGGCTCCGTGAAGCCGGAGGACTGGCTGGTCGACTACTCCACGGCCGTCGGCATAGCAAATGGCAACAAGCGCGTTGTCGTGAAATACGTCCCGCTCATGCTTCAAGGCACTGCCCGGACGTGGCTCAACAGCCTGAAGCCCCGCAACATCAATAGCTGGGTTGATTTCACTGAGGTCTGCATCCGCAACTTCACCAGCACATACAAGCGGGCTCCCAAGCCCCGACAGCTCTCCTTGTGCGTCCAAGGGCCCACGGAGTCAACTCGTCACTACCTCACGCGCTGGACCGAGCTGCACAATTCCTGCGAAGGCGTGCATGAGGTGCAGTGCAATCCCGTGAAGTTCAAGGCAATTGAGATGATGAAAGTGCCCACCCGACTTCTGGACGTGCAGAAATTCACCGGCTGCCTGGCATCAGTCATCCGTTTCATCAGTCGGCTGGGCGAGAAGGCTCTTCCCCTATACCAACTCATGAAGAAGACCACTTTTTTCGAGTGGAACGACAAGGCGGACGAAGCATTTCTCCAACTCAAGAAGATGTTGGCGGCACCGCCTGTCCTGGCGGCTCCGACTGAGAAGGAGCCCATGCTCCTCTACATTGCAGCCACTAGTCGGGTTGTCAGCATAGTCAAGGTAGTAGAGTGCAAGGAGAAGGACAAAGCATTGCCGGTCCAGAGACTAGTGTATTACTTGAGCGAAGTATTGTCGCCTCCAAGCAAAACTACCCTCACTACCAGAAGATGTGTTACGGCGTGCATTTTGCCGCCAAGAAGCTGAAGCCTTACTTTCAAGAGCACCCAATAACTGTCATCTGCATGGCCCCGCTTGCTGAGATCATTGGAAGTCGGGAAGCTTCTGGCCGAGTGGCCAAGTGGGCTATTGATCTGGACCCTTACACCATCTACTACCAGCCTCGCACCGCCATCAAATCACAAGTGTTGGCCGACTTCCTCGTCGACTGAGCTGAGACCCAATATTTGCCGCCTGCACCAGACTCCACTCATTGGCGAATGCATTTTGATGGTTCAAAAATGCACACAGGACTGGGAGCCGACATCGTCCTCACCTTTCCCAAGGGTCACAAGCTCAAATACATGTTGCAAGTCCACTTCGCTGCCTCCAACAACGTAGCAGAATATGAGGAACTCATACACGGGCTCCGGCTTGCCAAGGAACTCGGCATTCGCCGGATCCTGTGCTATGGTGACTCCGACTTGGTGGTCCAGCAGACGTCAGGCGACTGGGACGCCAAGGATGCAAACATAGCAAGCTACCGCTTCCTCGTGCAGCAACTCAGCGGATAATTTGATTGGTGCGAGTTCCTTCACATCCCAAGAAATGACAACGAGCAAGCAGATGCCCTGGCATGGATCGGCTCCACCTGACAAGCAATACCAGTCGGCGTCGCCTTACGCCGCCTTCTGAAGCCGTTTGTCAAGCCGTCTCCTAATTTAGACTCCATCTTTGTGCCGCCCTCCCGGGGCCGGATCCGACGGCGACCCCAGCCGCCGCACGGGGTTCCGACAGCGCCCGGGACTGCTATAGCCACGCCTGCCCGGGACTTCTTCAGCACAGCAGGCGGAAGCAGCTGCCAACCCGCCGCCTCCCGGCCCAACCGCCCTCATACAAGTTGCAGTGGTCCCAGTCAAAGAAATTGCGGCGCCCTCATGGGCTCAGCCGATCCTCAAGTTCTTGGTGAATAAAGAGCTGCCAACCAATGAAATCTTAGCCCGACAAGTATAGAGGGAGAGCTGTGGCTTACACCATATTCAACAAAGAGCTAGTGCGATGAAGCATCACAGGAGTTTATCAGCGGTGTGTGGAGTCGGACCAAGGCCAAGCAATACTCGGAGATATCCACCAAGGCGAGTGCGGCCACCACGCGACTTCAATGTCACTTGTGGCCAAGGCTTTCCGCCACAGGTTCTTTTGGCCGACTGCCCTGGAAGAGGCCAAAGAGCTAGTTCAGAAGTGTCAAGGGTGCCAGAGGTTCCGCTCCAAGCCACACCTACCGGCTTCCGCACTCAAGACCATCCCCATAGCCTGGCCCTTTGCTGATGGGAACTGGATATGGTGGGACCATTCAAGACGGCCCGCGGTGGCATGACTCACTTGCTTGTTGCTGTGGACAAGTTTACCAAGTGGATAGAGGCAAAACCAATCAAGAAACTGAACGGCCCGACTGCCGTGACCTTCATCGCCGACATCACCACGCGATACGGCATCCCACACAGCATCATCACCGACAACAGTAGCAACTTCGCCAAGGGAGCCTTGGCTCTTTTTTGTGCAAGACAGGGCATCCGCCTGGACTTAGCCTCCGTTCCATACCCACAGTTAAATGGCCAGGTGGATCATGCAAATGGCCTCATTTTGTCCGGCCTCAAGCCCCGACTGGTCGAGCCTCTGGAGCGTTCGGCCGGCTGCTGGCTCGATGAGCTACCAGCCGTCCTTTGGAGCCTGCGCACAACTCCAAACAAGTCAACGGGCTTCACGCCCTTCTTCCTCGTCTACGGTGCCGAAGCTGTCATCCCGACGGATATTGAGTTCGACTCCCCAAGAGTCACCATGTACACTGAGGCGGATGCCAAGGAGGCATGAGAAGACGGTGTCGACTTGCTGGAAGAAGGCCGGCTGTTGGCACTCAGTCGGTCGGCCATCTACCAGCAGAGTCTACGCCGATACTACAACCGCAAGGTGAAGCCAAGATCCTTCCTGGAGGAAGACCTTGTGCTCCGGCTGATCCAGCGAACAGCCAGACAACACAAGCTCTCGGCACCTTGGGAAGGCCCTTTCATCATCAGTAAGATACTGGGCAATGATGCCTACTATATGATCGATGCCCAGAAGCCCAGAGCGCGCAAGAGGGATGATTCAGGCAAAGAGACGGAAAAGCCATGGAACGCAAACCTCCTCCGAAGGTTTTACAGTTGAAAGCAGTATGTATCACGCTACCTTTTGTACTATGTATAAAGACTCCGCGTCCCCCAAGAAGAGCTCGGGGACTGCCCTCTTTTATCTATATGATAAGTGCCATGCCTATGAGAATGTATTGTCTATCTTTTCCGCCTGGCACCGGGTTCGACCAATCGGCCCGGAGCCTCACCGCCTTCTACAATATGCCGCCTCCTGCAGCCGGACAAGTAGTGTGCCGGCACCAAAAACTTCCGTTGTCAGAAGCCACAGCTCGCAGAGTGACTGCATGGTGGGCAAAGGTTGCAAAGCGGCGCCCCACACGACAGAATGACTAAGGAAGAAAACGCATATAGTAGAAGGCGACATCATACCTAGCCGTCTGGCTGCTTGGCAGACCGATGGCCGGCCTCCGCCTTTATTACCAAAAACTTCGAATGGCTAAGTCCTATCCCCCCTCACAAACGGCTAGAGTGCTCAAATCAGCCACGGTCCACAGAGCGGCCGTCCGGCCGGTGAAAGCAAAGCCTAAGGGTTGGCGGCAAAGGAAAAAACCAAGGAGAAAAAAGGAAAAAAGATTGAAGGTCAGCACAGCAAGCATAAGCAATGATAAATAATTACATTGATAAAGGCCTCTGGCCAGCATTCAAGCAGAGTTTGATATACACCCCAAGGGTGGAATTGCGCGAATTTAACAAAATATTCAGAGCAGTAAGCAGAAAGCAGATAAAATCCTAAGGAGCAGCAGAAGACTCCGGCTAGGTGGCGCCGGTTAGCGCAGCAGAGGACTCTGGCTGGGCGGCACCGGTTGGCGCAGCAGAAGACTCCGGCTGGGCGGCGCCGGTTGGCGCGGCAGAAGGATCTGGTTAGACGGTGCCAAATGGAGTGGCCAAGGGTTCCAGCTGAAAGCTGGAGTCGGCTGCACCACCTGGCGCGGCAGACGCCTCCGTCTGAGCACAGGGATCACCAGCAGCAGGCGGGACGGCGGAGGACTGGAGGACGGAGTCGGTGGCATCCGTCGGAGGAATGGGTGGTTGGTCGGTCCCCGCCTGACCGTCTCCAGTAGCAGCTGGCTCCTTCGTGCGCGGCTCGTTGCTTGAGGCCCGGTCAGGTTAGGGCTGACCGTCTGCCCCGACCTCCGGCATGTCGACGTCGCTCTTGTCTTCCTCCTCCTCTTCCTCCTCCCCGTCTTTCCCTTTGTCGCTGGAGTAGATGACTTCAGCTGAGTCTTCGCTGTCCTTCGGGTATAACCCGAGCCACTCATGCGGAGCTTCGCCGCCTTCCTCGACCACCTCCGGGACGAAGACGCTGGTGTCGATGAAGTTGGCGATCGCCGCTGCCCTGCTGACAAACTCAGCTTCCACCGCCGCGAGCTCCTCCTGCGCCTCCAGTCGGAACATGGCCAACTGGGCTAGATCTAGCCCAGGGTACCACGCCTTAACGAATTCCAAGGCCCGGTGCGCCCCCGCCCGGGCTGCTGAGCCTTTCCAGACTTCCAGGCGGCCGGCCGCCACCTCTAGCTAGTCAGCAGTCCGACTTGGGGTGCGCGGAGACAGCAAGCGTGGCCAGAGGGCGGAGACCTCCTGGGCTCCGATGTGCTGAAGGCGGCGCAGCAAGCGGTGGGGAGGCCGAAGCCGGGCCTGAATGCTGAGGACCTGTTCGCCAAGAGTCCGGGTGGCATAAGCGGAGATATGCGCACCCTCTGCCCTTCGCTCCTCGCGCTGGGCCTTGATCATCTGGGTCACGGCTACAGAATGGCTCGGGAAGAAGTCTGTCCGGGCAGAAGAAGAAAAAGGCCAAGGCTATAAGCAAGGGCTGATAACTCAAAGCAAGAAACTAAGAGAATAGGTCTTACCATCGACCAAGTCTTTGATGCTGCTGAAGCAGGCCGTCACCTGGGCCTCCTTGTCGGCCCAGGTAGAACGCTCGAGCTCAAACTCGGCAAGGAGGCTGGTCTCCGCCGTCTCTGCCTTTAGCTGGGCCGCCTTGAGGGTTTCCGCCTGTTTGGCAAGTTGGGCGACCAGGCGGTCCCGCTCCTCCGCCATCTTGCTGCACTCCACCTCCTTGCCATGCAGGGCGGTCTTGGCTTCACCCAGCTGCTGCTGCAGGTCGGCATTGGCCTCTGAAGAAAGAAAGAAAAGAAGAAGGCATCAGTCAAGCGGACAAGACAAAGGAAAGAAACAACCGAGGAGATTCGCCCGACCGCCATCACGGCCCGATCCTCGGGACTTCAGCCAGCAGGCATGCAAAGGCCGCCCAAGAAAAAAAAAGATAGAAACTTACGCCACCGCGCCAGATGGGCTGCTCAGGTTCCAGCTCCCAACCTTGAGTTGTAGGCGGTCGCATGGAGATTATGATAGTCCCGCAGAAGAGACACCAGATGAAGTCAGCAGTCGACAAATCACAAGTTAAAGTTCCGACCCGCCTGCTCAGCAGCCAGCCTGGAACTTGGGGACTACACCCAGTGGGTGCGCTTGAACGCCCCCACGAGAGAAGCAAGAGGACCATCCAAAGAAGAAACCCAAAGACAACTTACCCCGATGGCGGTGCGCGACTCCAAGTAAGCCTCGTCGCTGAGCGCTCCGCCCCGCCTCAAGCTTGGCTCGACGACAAGAGACGCCGTTCAGGTGCAGTCCTGCCCCTGTATTCAACCCACGGGCGCGGCACTGGTCGCCTCGGTATCGGGGGCCGACGAGCTCGTGGCGCCGATCTCCTGCGGCCGCGGTGCTGAGGCCGCCTTCTCCAGATAGCAGTGCGTGGGGATGCGGACCGAAGGAACCAGGACTGTCACCACCAGATGTCGATCGGGCGGCACTGGCGCCGCATCGCTGCGCGGCCCCATGGCTCGCTGGTTGGCGGAGGCGGCGGGGGCGGGGGCGGCGGCACGAAGACGCCCGCATGGCTATGTTGCCGCCCGCCCCGGATTAGGTAGTCGCCACTGCTCCTCCGGCCGCCGCCGCCAAATCAGCGAGGCGGTGCAAGTGTTGGGGGGGCCACAAGTAGCGGATCTTGACGGCGGGCGCCCGCGAGCCTCCTTCTTCGTGGGCTCGCCTGGCGCGCCAGCGCCTCTCAAGAGACGCTGTAGACAAGGCCGCCGCTTCCTTGGCCAAGCGGTCGGTGAGGGAGTCTCGACTAGGGGTGTCCGGATAGCCGGACTATCATCATCGGCCGGACTCCAAGACTATGAAGATACAAGATTGAAGACTTCGCCCCGTGTCCGGATGGGACTTTCCTTGGCGTGGAAGGCAAGCATGGCAATATGGATATGTAGATCTCCTACCATTGTAACCGACTCAGGTAACCCTATCCTCTCCGTGTCTATATAAATCGGAGGGTTTTAGTCCGAGGACGGACAACCATTACAACAATCATACCATAGGCTAGCTTCTAGGGTTTAGCCTCCTTGATCTCGTGGTAGATCCACTCTTGTACTACCCATATCATCAATATCAATCAAGAAGGAGTAGGGTTTTACCTCCATCGAGAGGGCCCGAACTCCGGGTAAAAACATCGTGTCCCTTGTCTCTCGTTACCATCCGCCTAGACGCACGCCGGGACCCCTACCCGAGATCCGCCGGTTTTGACATCAAATTGGTGCTTTCATTGAGAGTTCCTCTGTGTCATCACGGATAGGCATGATGGCTCCTTCGATCATCAACAACGACGTAGTCCAGGGTGAGACTTTTCTCCCCGGACAGATCTTCGTGTTCGGCGGCTTTACACTGCGGGCCAATTCGCTTGGCCATCTCGAGCAGATCGAAGCTACGCCTCGCCATCAGGTCAGATTTGAAGCCTAAACTTCATGGCTGACATCCGCGGAGACTTGATCTTCGATGGATTCGAGCCACAGCCGAGCGCGCTGCACTGTCACGATGGGCACGATTTAGCTCTGCTGCTGGACAGTGCCCTGGAGGCAGCACATGAGTCCGCTTCGATCCTTAATTCAGAGTTGACCTCGCAGATCGAGAACGAGTGGCTAGACACCGCCTCGGGGGCTGCAACCTCTACGGTGATGGAGCCGAATACTGACCTTGTCCCTTGTAAAGCCCGTGACTCCAAGGTGCCGGACTCCTTGCCGGACTCCGAACGTCCCGCGCCTCTACCAATCGAATCCGACATGCCGATCATGGAGTTCACCGCTGCGGACATCTTTCAGCACCCACCCTTTGGCGACATCCTGAATTCGCTAAAGCATCTCTCGTTATCAGGAGAGCCTTGGCCGGACTGCGGTCAGGACAGTTGGGATGCGGACGACGAAGAAATTCAAAACCCTCCCACCACCCACCTTGTAGCCACTGTCAACGATCTAACCGACATGCTAGACTACGACTCCGAAGACATCGACAAGATGGACGATTTACCGGAGACGACCAAGAACCAGCGCCTACCGGGCACTGGAAAGCCACCTCAACTCATGATGTATATATGGTGGAAACCCCAAAAGAGAGCGACAACGAGGAACAACGGGAGGCGATGAAGGATAACTCCCCAGAAAAACAACCAAAACGGCGACGCAAGCGCCACGCCAAGTCCCTCCTCGATAACAACAACACTCATAATGACCCAGCCGTAGAGCAGGGCAAGCCAGTGGCGACGAACATGCAACCAAGCAACCATCCGAGCAGGATGAATCGGATAATCAACCCATCCCCGGCGAAAACAACAGTCCAGACGATCATACGCCGGACACACCACCGGAGCATAAGAACCTTCACAAAAGGCTTGTCGCCACTGCAAGAAGTTTGAAGAACCAGAAACGGAAGCTCAAAACAGCGGAAGACATACTCAAAATGAGGTGGAGCAAAGTTCTCAAGACCGCGGACAAATATTGCAATAGCCACCAAGCAAAGAGCTACCCGAAGCGCAAGCTGCTGCCCGAATTCGACGAGGAGGCTGTAGAGCCCCCACAATCAAAAAGCAAAGAGGCCGCCTGGCCGATAGACGCACAGATGATGTGCCAAGAGCGGCAAGCGGCTCCGCACACAAACGAGCACATGATACACATAAAGGTCCTCGCAAAACAGATGGCCCGGTCAGGTCCATTTATGGGCCAAAGAAGAGGGCCCCAGGAAGCAACACAACACGCCGAGTGTTCGAAGATAACGACACACCTAAATATAGGGGCGCCGCACACCCACTATGTTTTACCGATGAGGTGCTGGATCATGAATTTCCGGCGGGGTTCAATCCCGTAAACATAGATGCATACGACGGAACAACCGACCCCGGAGTCTGGATTGAGGATTACATCCTACATATACATATGGCTAGAGGAGACGATCTCCACGTCATAAAATATCTACCCGTCAAGCTCAAAGGGCCAGCTCGGCATTGGCTCAAAAGCCTCCCAGAAAATACCATCGGAAGTTGGGAGGAGCTCGAGGATGCGTTTAGAGAAAATTTTCAGGGGACTTACGTCCGCCCTCCGGATGCAGACGATTTAAGTCACATAACCCAATAGCCCGGAGAGTCGGCCAAGAATTTCGGAACAGGTTCCTCACCAAAAGAACCAAATAGTCGATCGTCCGGACGCCAAGCCTTAGCAGCTTTAAACATAACGTCCGGAGACGAATGGCTAGCCGCACACCTCAGCCAGAAAAGCCAAGAACAATGGTCGCGCTAACAAGTTCGATGACCCGCTATGCTGGGAAGATAGATTGCTAGCAAGATGCAGCACTAGCGACCGAGTACATCCGAGATCGAGATGGAACGGAAAATCACGCACGTAAAGGACCATTGTCAAATAAAGAAAAGAGCCCAAAGAACACGGCGGTCAACGCCGATTCAAAAGCTCGCGTCAACAACAAAACACCGCCTTTTAAGGACAACAAGGAGGAGCTATCCAACTTAAACAAAATTTTGGATCGGATATGTAAAATCCACAAGACTTCGGAAGCCCGCAAACCATACCCACCGAGATTGTTCGGTCTTCAAACAGTCCGGCCGACTCAACACCGAACACAAGGGGCTCGACACGCCAAGCGAGGATGACGACGAACCCCACCAGCAGAGCGCCTGAAAACAAAAGACTTTCCCACAAGAAGTCAAAACAGTAAACTCACTTCATGTGATAATACAGAACAATAGTGCGGCACCCGCTAAAGTACGCGTCGCACGGTCCACCCCAGCAGAATCCCGAGATTCGATGTCAAAACCAATCACTTTCGACCACCTGGATTACTCCAAAAGTATTCGAAACGCAGGATGGGCTACTCTGATATTGGATCCTATAATCGACGGACTACAATTTACACAAGTCCTAATGGATGGCGGCAGCGATTTAAACCTGCTATATCCGGACACAATCCGCAAGTTGGGCATAGACCCTACTAAAATTCACCATAACCGCACTTCCTTCAAAGGAGTGACGCCAGGCCCTTACGCGAAGTCCACGGGGTCCTTATTACTAGAAGTTGTGTTCGGTTCACCCGACAACTTCCATTGCGAAAAGCTAATCTTCCATGTCGCCCCATTTAAAAGTAGCCATCAAGCACTATTGGGACGCGAAGCTTTCGCCCGCTTTAACGCAATACCACACTACGCGTCTATTACACTTAAAATGCCCGGTCCACGCGGCATCATCTCTTTACAAGGTCGCTCAAGACCCTGCATACATCTTGGCGAAGTCCCAGACAAATAAACAAGGGCTTTTAGCCGACACCCCTTCATAAGGGCTGCGCAGATGAACAATAAGAGCCAATAACAGCTCAACTTTATTCATTTATTCATACTGCTTTTAAATACATTTTGCACACGATTTCTTTTCAAACTAAGTTCCTCTCTTTTACAGATCAACAGCAAAGGCTACACCTGGCCCGTGATACAAAGACAACGGAGACACAGCGCAGACGCAAGAGGGACCCGCTGCAAGGATTCTTTTCAGATTAAGACCCCGCAGAAACCTTTTTTACTGCCTCTTGTTGTTATACATCCCCGGTTTCTACCATAACCAGAGAGGAGGCCGACGCTTTGGCATCGGGCCGCATCTGAGGATTTCTGCAGCATGACACTAGGGGCTTAGGCATTGATCTGCCCATCATCATAAAGATCGAACACTCAGGAGTGTTCGGCTTCTCGAAGTTATGCCTTATATGCATCAGCCCGAATCATGTCTTTGGTCCCGGCCTCGTGTTTTGCTGCCTTACGCTCAGATCATCGGCTAGCGGCACAAGAGAACTACTGTGATTGTGCACCGTTCGCCAAAGAGCACCTCAAGAGAGAAAGCCAAAACCGACCATTATGATGTAGCGAGAGACTGGTCAACCACTCGATCGACCTCGAATGTTTAGAATTCTCTGCTTTGATGAAGGACCGCTTCTTGTCAGTAGCACACACGCGCCTAAATCGGGAGAGCGCGGTGCCCTCTAGGGGCTATATCGTAGCCCCACCTTCGAACTCCTATGGCTAAGTGAAAGTGATAAAGCATTATAGTCCGTTGCCTCATTTGCTACGCTTACCACCTCCTTCACAGGTGACCAAGACGCTGGGTTATGTGAAAATGCGCTTATTTTAGAACACCCCAAGACCATGTGCGTGGGGGGCGAAGTCAAGACTACCATCTTTCAGTGTTATACACAAGTATGCATTAACGGCCGCACAGGAGATATTTCAATACTTGAACGCACAAGTATAAAAAGCGCTTATATTATGAATATCATTTTACAAACCATATAGATCATTTGAACATGATATTTTTTAGCACTGCGACTTGTAGGATCGAAAGTATGTCTAGAGGGGGGGTGATTAGACTACTTGACAATATAAAAATTCTGCCTTTTGACAAAGAACAGTTTTTGGCAGATTCACAATTATGATCAAGTCAAGCATCACCCTACACATGCAATTCTAGAGTATAGGCAGCGGAAAGTAAATTGCACATGTAGTAAAGAGAGGTGGAGAAGAGCAAACGCAATTTTGGAGACGCGGTGATTTTTCTCGTGGTTCCGATAGGTGGTGCTATCGCATTTCCACGCTGATGGAGACTTCAACCCACTGAGGGTAACGGCCTGAGAGTCCACGGAGGGCTCCACCCACTAAGGGTCCACGAAGAAGCAACCTTGTCTATTCCATCATGGCTCACGCCCACGGAGGACTAGCCTTACGGGGTAGATCTTCACGAAGTAGGCGATCTCCTTGCTCTTACAAACTTCTTGGTTCAACTCCACATCTCAACGACGGAGGCTCCAAGCTTACACCTAACCAATCTAGGAGGCACCACCTCCAAAAGGTAATAGATGTTGTAGATGATGATGAACTCCTTGCTCTTGTGCTTCAAATGATAATCTCCCCAACACTCAACTCTCCTCACCGATTTGGCTGTGGTGGAAGAAAGGATTGAGTGGAAAGCAACTTGGGAAGGCTAGAGATCAAGCTTCATATGGTGGGAGGAGCAACTTGATCTCAACACAAGGGTAGGTAGTTCTCTCTCGTAAATGTAAGGTAGGAGTGGTAGTTCTTTCGATGGCTCTTCCACTAATGAAGAGGGGTGGAGGGTATTTATAGCCTCCACACAAAATCCAACTGCTACACACATTTGAGCAATCTCGTGGGACCGGTTGACAACTCAGTGAGACCGAAAGTTCAAATAATGTGAACGTTGGGATTTTCGTGGGACCGAAAATACAATCTCGGTGAGTCCGATTCAGGTAATGACAAGAGCATGCCAATCTTTGGGATCGACTTCATCATCTCGGTGACACCGATTTGATGACGTAGGTTATGTAAGCTTATAACTCATGTTTCGTGAGACCGAGTTCGTAATCGAAAATCCGAAGTTTCTAGGGTTTGGCTTATGGTGAGGTGGTTCATCTCGGTGTGACTGAAGTTTGGAAAATCGGTGGGACCGAGACTACTTATGAGTGTATATGGCGTTGAAAGTTGCTGATAGTTTAGGAGATGTATCACTAAGCACTTGAGCAACCAGATCATCATCATAACCTCATCCCCTTTAATAGTATTGGCTTTTCCTATGGACTCAATGTGATCTTGGATCACTAAACCAAAATGGAGTCTTGAGCTTTTGCCAATGCTTGCCTTAGCATTTTGAGGGTCCACTTCTTCGCCCTTGCCATACCCATATCAATCGAACTTTCTCAAATGATTCTCAAGTAACTATTAGTTCAATGATATATATGTTGTTATTAATTACAAAACCACCCGGGATTAGTTGCACTTTCAATCTCCCCTTTTGGTAATTGATGACAACATATAGATCAAAGCTTCACAAAGGATATAATCAATGAATAATATCGTCGCTTTGAGAAGTATGTGATAAGCAAGAGCTCCCCTAAATTTGTGCATTATTTAAGATTTGTGTTTGAATGCAAATGCACAATCGATTAGGATCATGGGTCACTCTTCCATGTCACATACATCTTGGTGGAGCGCATAAAATGATAAGAATGAACAGCATGCACCCAATCACCAAGACATGAGTAAATGGTCATACAAGATATGAATGGCATATGATAAGCATTAAGCACACATTAAAGCATAGTACTACCAAGCACTCATTAAGGTAGAATCAAACGAGTATCAAACACATCGAATGTCTCGAAACCAAAAGTATCTCAAAAACCGCAAAAGAACGAAGAGCAAAAGCAAAGACAACATCACTCTCTCTCGAAGTCCTATGATCTATACAATTTTCCCTTTGGCAACAAGTTACCAAAAGTTCAAAAAGCATAGAGCTGCTGCCACCGGGACTCACGGGCGGCTCTCGCTCTGGGTTGATGTCGGAGTGGATATGACAAAGATCGGCGAAGACTTCACCGATGTCTCAGGCTGGAGGAGTGGTCACCGAGCTGGAGTTGGAGTAATCGCTGAACTGTGGAGGTGCCGTCGTAGTCCCGTGTCACCATCGAATAGCAGCTGATCGGGTCCTGTGGGAACCGGAGCGCCTGCTGATGAAAATCCGGACTAAGTCATCCCGCATCTCACGATAAGCTCTTCCTTCTCCCGCTTTGCTTCCTCAATGTCCGCTCGAGCTTGTTGACGGTCACTTGTACTTCAGCCACCTTCACATCCAGAGCGTGGATCTTGTCTTCAACAATCCTCTCTAAGCTCTCCCGAGACTGCTAATGCTGGCCAGCGTTGTTCAACTTTTGGGTAGCTTCAAGAATTTGCTCTCCAAACTCTTTGGTTTAGCTGCCGCTGCCGCCGCTTCCTTGTCGCCTTTGGCTTTCTTGGCAGCTTCGATCTTGGCTTGACCTTCAACAGATGTCGGATCCTCCTCATCCATCACAACAACATTGTCTTCATGCTCGCTGCAGCGGTAAATGTTCTCTATCCAACAAGAATGTGCCCGTACAAACTTGGCATTGATAAGCATCCGAATCTGGGCAAATCCACATGACCTTTCTCGTCACCGCAGCCTCTTAATGGTTTCTACCATCAAGTCCATCACCTTGAAAGGTGCTTTCATCAAGTATGTGCAGCATGTTGATAGAGTATCCTCTCGATCATGCGATGATCTCCAGATTTGGGCATCAAGGTATGCCTCAAAATGGTATTAGTGGTAGGTAAGCCCGCCCGAGATAGTAGATCGAGCCAAGCTTCCAGATTCCCAAATCCTTTGTCGAACCTCTTTGTACATGTTCTTCATGGATTCATGATTCTTCTTTGGAATTCCATATACATCAATATCATCTTCTCGCAGACCGAGCATTCAGAATTTCTGCCCATTCTTCAACAGAAGAAGAAAATCTTTGACCTTCACCATCCACACAATCTTTCCATCAGGTAGAAGTGAGTCAGGCATAAAATTGCATTATCATCTCATCGCTCCAACCGGTCAATTTCGACCTACAAAGTCTGCAACACCACATGCAAGTGAAACTTTCATGCACATGTGGAAAGAAATCTCAGGTTTTTCGCTGTCAATGTACTTCCAATAACATATCCGTGTCTCGCGATTATGGGCTTTTGTCCATCAAGACGGTCTCATAGAAGTCCCGCTGCTCTCTCGTGTGAAATCTGGGATCTACAAGCAGCTTCTTCTCCTCACGGCATATGGGTCGCTTTGTCTCCATAGCCCGAGACCTCTATCTTCCTTGCCTTCATATCCTCACTTTGAGGATGAGCATCATTATGTAGTGGCAGTTTTGGACGAAGTTTCAAAAACTGGTCCTTCATCATCCGACTCACCGGTGGCACATCATCCTTGTTCTTTTCAGACGCTGGAATGTTCCTCGACGGTCTTCTTGGGCTTGGCAGAAGTTTTGCCGGAGCTGCCTTAATCGCAGCAGATTTCTTGGGCTTTGATGTGGCTCCACTTTAATGGCATCACCCATGAACTTTGGCTTTCGAGAAGGAGGCTGTGGTGCTTCCTCTTCCTCATCTTCTTCTCACTGCATCATGCACTATCCTCTTTCTCTTGGAGGTTTTCTTCACTTTGCTTGCAGCTGCTCTCCCAAATTTAGCTTCTAGCAACAGCTGATCGCTTGACTTTGTCTGGTGCCCTTCTTAGTTTGTCGACCTTGTTGCTCTTTGGCAACAACCTTCCTTTGGGCTTTGAGGTCACCTCTTCCTCAACAACAAAATCTCAATCCTCATCATCTCAATTCCTCTTCTTTCTAGCTCGTGGCTGCAGGAGGCAAGCCACTTGGTGTACTCCTCTCACCATCATCCGATGAGCTGCTAGGATCGTGACTAGTGCCCGCCTCGAATGTCTCGCAATGGGTGTCTCGACCTGTTCTCGACTGCCACCGCATCCGACATGGCCGACAACCTATGAATAGATAAGGTGTAGGCAGAGAAGAAGAGTCATCACAAACTGCAGAAGTTTTTGCAAAAAAATGAGTTCAAATTCTAGTATTAAGTTTTCACAGAAGACATTTCGTCGACTCGAAGTTTAAGATTCGTGAATCCAAGTGTTAAACAGAGCTTGCACACCACTTTCGGTTTGACCGGCGGGTTTCGGTCCCGCCAAAACACTAGGGTTTCATAGAACGTACATTTCGTCACACCGATTTGCACAACTCGTTGGACCGGAAGGGTGCAGGTAATGGCTATAGGCCAAATCGGTCCTACCGAAACTATAAAATCGGTCTCACCGAGATGTGTTTGCGGAAACCTAACCCTAAAACTTTTACTCAATCTAGTCCAAACGAACTAACTGTGTACAGGAGGATTTCAATCGTGGCAAGATACTAGGCAATCCAAACGCATTGAATCGGAGATGGGAGCACGAGGGATCAAACTCACCCTAACTTGGTGGAGTTTTTCACGGCGGCAACGGCTCGGAGGAGATGTCCGTTGACGGCGACGGAGACCTGCGGCAAGGGCGCACAGGCGACGACGGCGACGATCCGAAGACCAGGGCGATGGCAGCAAGGGATGTGGGGGCGAAACGTTTGAAGAAGGAATCAACGCAAGCACCCTCGTAATATATACCTTCGCTCGGTGGGACCGAAGTTGTAAAACTCGGTGGCACTAAGATGGATAACTGCTAGGCGTTATGCACTTCGTCACGCCGAAAATCACAACTCGGTTTCACCGAGGTGAAAACCTAGATCAGCCTAAATGCTTTTTGGTTCAACCGAAGTTTGAGTGGGTGGCTCCTGAAGTGCTCCTCACCCGAGGGTCCAAAATGACTTGTTCAAAATTTGTGATGTAAGCATGAATAGAATTTGAGACAAGAAAGCATAGATAGCTAGGGAGGTATTTAGGCATTCTTGTCCATCCATTTGGTAAGAAAAATCAAAACGACCAAAACAACAAATGGATGTCCTCGAATGGATAAAATCATGCATCCAACATGCTCACACGATAAGATAGCAAATGAAACATGTGTCAACATGCACAACCAAAACTCTAGCAACTAACACACAATTTGTCGATGACTAGGTCATCTTTATATGAGTATATTGACTTAGGAGCCAAATGAGAACATTTGATCATAGGTCATACTCATCGTTTAAGCACAAGTGGGGTTACCACTTTTACATAAAGCATTGATGTGTTCACATCATTTGAAGATGCTTTAGCTCAATTTTTAGAGCAAAGCTCCCCTAGATGTGAGAACCCCTTTAAAGGGTCAAACTAACCTTGGGTTGTCGAGAAGACTTCATGTAGATGTTGAAGATGTGGATGCTCAATGTTGATGAAGATCATCAAGAGTTGGGAGCTATCCTTGATTCGGCACTTTCAATACCTACATGGGTTAGTCCCACAAGGAACAAACAAGGATATCCATGGACATAGATTGAAGTTCACAATAGATGATGTCCATGAAAGCAATGATTACCTTGTCCCTTGACTTACCAACAAGAGGGTTTGTGACTCCATGAACTAGTGCACGATGTGGAAGTTGATTGCACAAGTTTTTGCCAAAATGAATGTGAGTGAAGTATGTTGGCGGAGTCACCTCAAGAACTTTCTAGTTCTTCTTCTTCGATCCACATCATCTTGATGGGAATCCTTGGGGTTGTAGTTGAGCTTGTCAAGTAGAACTTGACGCTTCCTTGGGAACCCACTTGACCATGGCTTGAGGTGCTTCAACAAATGCATCAATCTCCTCTTGAAGCTTGTCCTTGCCTTTTAGCTTGTGGTCTTGTGGTGAAGGTCATCTTGAGCTTGTTCCACATTGGAAGAAGTAGGATCATACTTCTCCTTTGAGGAACAAACTGTGGAGTAGGATATTGACCTTCTTCCCATTCAACACCTTCGGCGTTGAACTTTCGCTCAAAACCAATTCCTTGATTCTTCCGTGCCTTCCTTGCTTGTAACAATTTCTCAAAGTTCTTGCTTCCGCAAGGCTCTTGTAGACACCTTTCTATGATCCCTTTCAATAAACTATTTTCTTGCTCAAGTGTAACTTGGCTTGAAACATTGTTAGTGGAATCAAGAGAACTACTAGAAGCAACAATATTGATTTAGCATGGTTATTGTTACTACTAGAGAAAGAATTTTTCTTATGCTTGTCATGTTTAGTCTTAATGGGTGGCAAGAAATTAGACAAGAGAAGTCGCTTGGCAAGATATGAAGAACTCTTCTTTCAAGATCGCCATTGATTGCTTTTAGAAACTCATGTTCTTGCTCTAGAGTGAGCTTCTCAAGCGTAGCTTCTCATGAGATCTTAGGAGCTCTCTATGATCTTCTTGAGTTGTTTCATGAGCTAACTTAAGAGTGTTTAGTTCTTTAGTTAGACGCTCAATCTCCTTCATAGCATTGTCATTCGACTTTTCTCGACTATAAAGACTACTAGCATGTTCATCATTACTAGGCTCATTGATTTATCATGCAAGAGCTCATCTTCACCAAGCAAGTCATCCTCATCACTATCAAGTCAATGAATTCAGGGTGTGATACCTTGGGGCCTTTAGCCATGAAGCATCTTCCAACCCTCATTTGGTGAATCAAATAAGTCGAGGAGTTGGAGTTGGAGGATACGAGAGCAAGACCGCAACACCTTCATCTTGATCAGAGTCGGAGTTGGAGTGATAGCTTCCTTCGGATTGATTGTCTGAGTCGGAGCCGAGACCCATTCACCTACATGAGCTTGATGTTTTCTTCTTGTGTAGCTCCTTGATGACTTGTCTTCCTCTCCGAATCCTTGCTTCTCCGAGAGGGTCTTCGCTCATAACGATCATCTCTACTCCTTCTCTCTTCCGAGGTGACTCATCTCTTGAGCTTCTTCTTCTTGGAGATTCTTTCTTCTTGTGGGGACCCAGACACTCATTTGAGTAGTGTCCGGTCTTCCACAATTGTAGCAGTTTCGATCACGACTAGAAGATCTCTTTTCATCATATGATCTAGACTTTGAGCTTCTCTTTGCTTCTATTCTTGTAGAATTTGTGAAGTTCTTGACCATTAGGCTTATCTCTTCATTGAAACTAACTTGTCACTTGAGGTTGTGGGAGCATCACTTGTAGCTTTGTAAGCACCACTTGACTTGTTGTGAAGCTCTTCCTTATCCTTAAGTGTCATCTCATGAGCAACAATTCTTCCAATGACTCGTTGGCTTGAGATTCTTGTAGTTTGGCATCATTTGGATCAAAGTGCACACGGTGTCATACTTTCCATCCAAAGCTCGAGAATCTTCTTGATGATGAATCGGTCGGTCATTTCTTCGCTTCCTAAGCCGGCAATCTCATTTGTGATGAGAGCAAGCCTAGAGTACATTTCAGCTTAATTCTTCACCTTCCTTCATCTTGAACTTGTCAAGTCGACCTTGAAGAATATCTAGCTTTGATTCCTTCACGGACTCGTACCTTCGCATTTCAACCAAAGTATCCCAAATCTCTTTGCATTCTCAAGACGGCTGATTTTGTTGAACTCCTCGACACAAGGCATTGAAGAGAATGTCACAAGCTTGAGCATTGTTTTGCAACATCCGCAATTCTTCCGCTAGAAGCTTCATGATCCGAACTTTTCCTTCCTCAAGAATTCACCTTGCATACCAACACAAATAATGCCCCATGTGGCTGGGTTATGACCAAGAATATGCATTTTCATTTTATGCTTCCAACTAGCAAAATTTGTACCATCAAAGTAAGGACCTCTACTTAAAATTACCTCACTAGACGCCATACTCTCCTAGGTTGTGAAACCAAGCTTATGGAGTCCAATGCAATGGAAACCAATACAATGGAGACCAAAGCTCGATACCACTTGTAGGATCGAAGTATGTCTAGAGGGGGTGATTAGACTACTTGACAATATAAAAATTCTGCCTTTTGACAAAGAACAGTTTTTGGCAGATTCACAATTATGATCAAGTCAAGCATCACCCCACACATGCAATTCTAGAGTATAGGCAGCGGAAAGTAAATTGCACATGTAGTAAAGAGAGGTGGAGAAGAGCAAACACAATTTTGGAGACGCGGTGATTTTTCTCGTGGTTCCGATAGGTGGTGCTATCGCATTCCACGCTGATGGAGACTTCAACCCACGGAGGGTAACGGCTGCGAGAGTCCACGGAGGGCTCCACCCACTAAGGGTCCACGAAGAAGCAACCTTGTCTATTCCATCATGGCTCACGCCCACGGAGGACTAGCCTTACTCGGGGTAGATCTTCACGAAGTAGGCGATCTCCTTGCCCTTACAAACTTCTTGGTTCAACTCCACATCTCAACGACGGAGGCTCCCAAGCCACACCTAACCAATCTAGGAGGCACCACCTCCAAAAGGTAATAGATGTTGTAGATGATGATGAACTCCTTGCTCTTGTGCTTCAAATGATAATCTCCCCAACACTCAACTCTCCTCACTGATTTGGCTGGTGGAAGAAAGGATTGAGTGGAAAGCAACTTGGGAAGGCTAGAGATCAAGCTTCATATGGTGGGAGGAGCAACTTGATCTCAACACAAGGGTAGGTAGTCTCTTCTCGAAATGTAAGGTAGGAGTGGTAGTTCTTTCGATGGCTCTTCCACTAATGAAGAGGGGTGGAGGGTATTTATAGCCTCCACACAAAATCCAACTGCTACACACATTTGAGCAATCTCGTGGGACCGAAGTTGACAACTCGGTGAGACCGAAAGTTCAAATAATGTGAACGTTGGGATTTTCGTGGACCGAAAATACAATCTCGTGAGTCCGATTCGTAATGACAAGAGCATGCCAATCTCGTGGGACTAACTTCATCATCTCGGTGACACCGATTTGATGATGTAGGTTACGTGGCTTGGTAACTCATGTTTCGTGAGACCGAGTTCGAATCGGAAAATCCGAGTTTCTAGGGTTTGGCTTATGGCTGAGGTGGTTCATCTCGTGTGACTGAAGTTTGGAAAATCGGTGGGACCGAGACTACTTATGAGTGTATATGGCAGTGAAAGTTGCTGATAGTTTAGGAGATGTATCACTAAGCACTTGAGCAACCAGATCATCATCATAACCTCATCCCCTTTTAATAGTATTGGCTTTTCCTATGGACTCAATGTGATCTTGGATCACTAAACCAAAATGGAGTCTTGAGCTTTTGCCAATGCTTGCCTTAGCATTTTGAGGTGTCCACTTTTTAGTCCTAGCCATACCCATATCACCGAACTTTCTCAAATGATTCTCAAGTAACTATTAGTTCAATGATATATATGTTGTTATTAATTACCAAAACCACCCGGGATTAGTTGCACTTTCACGACTTCTATTACACGAGCACCCCGCAGAACTTCCCCAAAATAGTGCTCGGCTGGTAACCGCTCGTCTCGAACTCCTCGGTTGCAACATCGGTGGCATCCATCTCCGCCCAAGATGTTTTCACACGGCGTAGGGCCATCCGTGCACCTCTATGCAGCCGACCGCTTCATCGCTTTGATATGTGGCAGCGCTTCAAGGAATTGCTGCAATAAGCCAAAATAACTCTTCGCTTGGTTTATCCGTTTAACATGAGCCATTTATATCCATCATGGCATGTTCGGACAATCTATTCAGCTCAGCCCACTCAGCCAACCGATCGGTCAGCAAAAGTGAACGCTCCGGACTGTGGAATTGAGACCAAAAAAGCTCTTCCGTCTCGTGATCCTTTTGACTTCGGAAGTGCATAACAAGATTCGCCGACTCGCCGCTAAATCCATATAAGGATCCTCCTGCACCCCACAACTGGCCAAGGAGCATACTGATCGGTGAACCTTCTCGCAGAAAGTAAAGGGCTTGCCACCGCAATATCTCCGCCTGGCGCAGCTCCTCCTTTATAGCCCCTCATTGCGAACGGCATCCTTGGCTTCGCAAAGGGCCTTCTTCAGTCTTCTTGTTCGCCGGGCGTTTTTTCAAGAACCTCATAGCGGTCGGTAACATCTTTCACTTCACGGCCATTTCGCCATCTCCTCCTCGCTTCGGGCAAAGGAGCAGCCCTTTCGCTCCTAGCTCTTTGGCCGCCTTTCGAGGCAGCCAGATCACTCCCTCCGCTCGCTCCTTGGCTCGAGCAAGCTCGTCAAGGTCCTCCACAAAGAGCAGCACCATCTGCGTTAACACACATGTTGTAGGGCGAAGCATCCGCTCCCTTACTAGGAGGTCACAGAGAAACAACCTACCTTGGCGACTCGCCAAGTCGCTTATTGACCAGCGATGTCCACATCCAAGAACGCCGAAGTTGCCGCTTTAGTTCTGCACTCCATTAGTCCGGATGGCCATCGACTATCCGCCACCGCATAGGAAAGGCGAAAATTAATATCCGAGATTATGATCTCGCGACGCCGTCGCTTTCACAACATACCGAAAGTGTCAGGGCTACTATCTATACAGGTGCACTTTTATGTAAAACTGTCAAAAGGTATGTCATTTTTACGCTCTCAAACCGACACAAGGCTATTTTTACCCGAGCATCCGGGCGATTGCAGCTTAGGCCAAGGCCCCTCGGTCAATTCCGCACACACTTCTTGTGATCCGAGAACATTTATACATCTCCACGGGTGTCGTATCCATGAAGTGTTGAAGAGCTTGTGGCCCCTCCGATTGAATTCCCACAGACGGAGGGCGCGACGCTTGCAGGCGTAAGACGCCGAATCAAGATAACTCGCAAAGACTATGACCAGATTGATCTCTCTTTGAGGTCTCGAACCGCCCCGCAATAGGGGTACGCCCTTTGACGGCCCCCTGGCTTGAGCCCTTGGTCAATTCCATGACATCAGTCACTGTGGAGGGCCCGAGCGAAGATAGGCGGCGGCTTTCGCCTCACACCCTCGGAGCGGTAATATGGAACCACCTCTTGCCACAAGCCGAAGCTCCCTCGAAAGAGCCTCGGCCATGGAGCATCGCCCTCCTGCTTATAACCGCCCCACCACACTCTACTTGACGCCTCAATCACCTTCGCTCCACGTTGAAGGTTTTGAGCCACAAACCAAGTGAGGGGTAGTGCGGAGGAAGGCTTCTGCAGACAACAATGAATGATGAGATGTGGAGGATGGACTCCGGAGCCAAGTCCTGGAATTCCAACCCATAGTAAAACATGAGCCCTCTCACAAAAGGATCCATCGGGAAGCCTAAACCCCGACGGAGGTGAGACGCAAACACGACGCCTCGGCCGGGCCTCGGGAGAATGACTTGCCCTTTGGCGGGCAACATATGCGAAATCTCGTAGGTCAGGTACCTGGCTTCTCTCAGCTTTAGCACGTCCTCTTCCGTGATGGAGGAGGGCATCCACCGTCCCTGTAGGTCTGAGCCGGATATTGTTGAAGGTCCGAAGCGCTCGAATTTGGGGCTCTGGGTGTTGGAACTCGGGGAGAAAGGCAGATTCGATTGAGGATTGAAGAAAAGAAACGTGCCTTGGTCTCATTATAAAGAGGGAGAATACCAAGAGCCGTCCCCGTGACCATTTGGGACTCACCTTCGATAGAGGAGGCGTGGCAACGAGCGCGGTTGGGTTACCCACGTCCGTATTGATGGGAATCCCGGAATAAGGGGAACACAATCTCTGCTTCGACAAGACGTGCCAAGGAAACCGCTTCGCTAAACGCGCTGAGGTGGTATAATAAAAACGATTCAAGTAAAGGCTTGGTAGTTGTGTGACGTCACGCCACAGAATACCTCAGCAGATTGAACTTGTGTAAATATTATTCTTTCTACGGTGGTATGTGGAATTTACTTTGCAGAGCCGGACACTATCCTGGTGTTCACAATCTTCTATGAATTATTCGAGGGAGGAACATGCCTTGCAATGCCGAAGACAATATGCGTGCCGGACTCATCATCATTGAAGCCTGGTTCAGGGGCTACTGAGGGAGTCCTGGACTAGGCGGTGTCTGGATAGCCGGACTACCATCATCGGCCGGACTCCAAGACTATGAAGATACAAGATTGAAGACTTCGTCCCGTGTCCGGATGGGACTTTCCTTGGCGTGGAAGGCAAGCTTGGCAATACGGATATGTAGATCTCCTACCATTGTAACCGACTCGGTAACCCTAGCCCTCTCCGTTGTCTATATAAACCGAGGGTTTTAGTCCGTGAGGACTGACAACCATTACAACAATCATACCATAGGCTAGCTTCTAGGTTTAGCCTCCTTGATCTCGTGGTAGATCCACTCTTGTACTACCCATATCATCAATATCAATCAAGCAGAGTAGGGTTTTACCTCCATCGAGAGGGCCCGAACCTGGGTAAAACATTGTGTCCCTTTGTCCGATGTTACCATCCGCCTAGACGCACAGCTCGGGACCCCTACCCGAGATCCGCTGGTTTTGACACCGATACCGGCCTCCGCTTCATCAAGGCCCCGGCATTCTTCTTGCCTCCCGGAGGTCGGCGGCCGGGTCGATGCGCTGGCTGGTCGAGGAGGTCGCTGCTGACCTGAGGACCGAGACGGCGCCCGATTTCTCGAGGGTTAGCGGGGCCCTGAAACAAGAAGACGAGTCAGAAGGCTTTCATGCCAGATTGATGAAAAGACAAGGAGTAAGGGAATGACTCTTACGCCGACACCATAACAGGCACCTTCAGCTGCCTCTCGACATCGGGCCGCTTGGTCATGGTCTCTTTCCGCCGTCACCGCGTCGGTTCTTGGGCTTTTGAGCGCCGCCAAACAGGGTTGAGCCTTGTTTCGCTTGGCGCTTGCCGCTCGGGAGGGCGGTCTGCAGAGGGGCCGGGCGCCTGGTGGCGGAGCTCGGCAGGGCGCTGCTTGCCTTCGCTTCTTTCATCGTCAAAGTGCCAGCCTCCACGCTTCCTCGTCGAGCCGCCGCCCACTATCGCCGTCCGCTTCGCCACCGCCTGCCGTGTCAAGCCGGTTGGCGGCCGCCTCAAGTCGGGTCGCCCAAATCACTTCCGCTCGTCTCACCGAGGGCATCACCCGCCCTGTGGAGGGCGGCCGCTGCCTCGACATGTAACTGCAACCAAGAAGGAATTGGGTCATGAAGGGGGACGAGGCTGAAGGAAACAGTTCAAAGAAACACAGCGAAGAAACTTACAGCGGGAGGCGGGTTGTGGCGAGAGTGTGGCCACTTCCCTGACGGCCACCCTTTCTCCGACATCTTGAGGTCGGAAATCTCGCTCTCCCTCCGTGAAACTTCAGCGGCGGCATCCTTTCGCGGTATAGCCAAGACGGATCGCGGTTTCCGCTCATCCGGAAGATCAGATGAGGGCGGATCTGGAGCGGGAGAACCCGGCGCTCGACAAAGGCGACGAGGAGGTCGGAGGCCACGAGGCTCTCCGACTCCTGGAGCACTCGGAGTCGGCCGATGGCGTCCGCCGCGTCCACCGACACCGGCCTCGGCTTGTATTTCTAGGAGACGCGAGCTCTGGTGGGGGGCCGGCCTTGTAGGCCGGCAGGTTGAGGAAGTCGGCAGCCGGGTCCACGTTCTCGACATAGAAGTAGGACTTCTGCCACATCTTCAACGATTGCGCCAGCTTGATGACTGGAAGGCGCCTGCTGCCTTCGCCGGGCGCGCACAGCGAAGAAGCCTCAAGACTGCCGCCGTCTCCTTGGCGGAGGTGCCGAGCTTTCCATAGAAGAATGCTCCCCACAACTCGATTGTGGGGAGGATGCCTAGGTAGCCCTCGCTCGCCCTGACAAAGGCGGAGAGCAGGGTCACGGCATTGGGCGTGAGGTCGTGAGGTTGAAGATTGTAGAAGTTGAGGAAGGCACGGAAAAAGTCGCTCGCCGGAAGGCCGAAGCCGCGCAGGAAATGCGAGCGAGAGACGCACTCCGCCATTTCTCGCGGGCGCCGCGAGATCTCCGCCTCCGGCGGCACCCACGCCTTTGACGGCGACGCTTGGCATCCGGCGCGGTCGCGAGGAAGGAGATGTGATCCTCGATCACGGTCGATCCATCCTGGGCCGCCCATGGTTCCGGCCGGGCGACGCGAGAGGAGAAACGCTCGCCGGTGTGGCAACACAAGCGGAAGCACGGCAGCAGCAGCGGCGGGGGATGAGAGGAAGAAGAAGAAGAAGAAGAAGAAGAGTGGGAGGGGGCGCAGGAGCTTTGCCGCACCTCTCCCACTCCCTACTTATAGAGCCCAGCTACGGCCGAAGCGGGCGTGGGTCGGGATTAATCTGCCCACGCCCCCACGGCCCCCGCTTCCTCACAAGCACTTACCACGCCAGCACGATCGGGGATGGCAACCGCCCCTTCGGCGCAATGGATCCGCCGGTTGCCGAGAAGGCGGTAGTGGCGGGTCTGACTCGTGTCACGCCCCGTCCAAAAGTGGGGTGGAAGGCTGGCTCACCTGACGTGGGCCAAGGTGGGCGCGTCCGTGGCGGGCGGCTTCCTAGGAAGCTCAGCAGTCGGCTAGCCACAAGACGGATCGACATTCTCCCGGAGCCCGGTGAGGGGGGAAGCCGCTGAGACTCCGCGGCCCCTCGACCACGACGCATCACCGGCTTCAGGGACTATTGTCGGAGTAATGGGCCACGGGTAGGCTCACCGGAGTCCCTAAAATTATCAAGACTTTGGGCCAGCTCCGCCTAGCTGGGCCCCAAGCTGAAGCTCCGCCCTCTTGGGCCGGCTGGATCAGTGGCCGGCTGCTAGAGGGCGGCTGACCGAAGACTACGGCACTCCAAGTGGCCGGCTCCTGGCGGCCACCTCACGACTACGGTGCGGCCGAGCCCCATCAAGAGTGCAAGTCAAAGCATGGCCACAATGAAGCATGTCGCCTCCCACGTTTGAGACGGGCATACAAAGGTTCGCATGACGGAGATCTCGCACGACGGAGCACCAGGCCGTCAGATCTACCCTGACGTCGCTCCGGGTAGGCGGAGCCCTGTCCCCCACGACGGCCTGTCGGTACGGCCTGCCAGAGGCGGGCCCTATTGGGCAGTGACTCCAAGGAAGACGGCGGAGGCTCGACCAGGCGGATCCAAGAGGGCCGCCTCCAAAGCAAAGGCCATCCCTTGCCCGAGGCGAAGCGCAAGCAATTGCCGATAAGACCAGTGTGTGGCTACAAGTGGCCTCCCCACCAGCGGCGGGATCAGAGCCACGCTTAAGATGACCAAGCCCCTGGCCACCAACGACACGGCATACAGAAGCAGCCACCGACCAACGGCTGGGGCACCACTGGCAGGGCCCAAATAGCCGGTGGAGAAGCCGGAGGCTAGAGACACTCACAGACGGGCCCAACACCCGGCCAGATTACCATTGTACCCCTGGGGGGTAGGCCTATATAAACCCCCCAGGCCACCCATGCAAAGGGTTCCCACTCCATTAGAACTAGCCACTCACCTAGAGCAGGAAGAGAGCTAGCCTTGCCTCCTTCTGCCTCTAGCACACAGCTCAAGGAGCACCATTGTATCACTTGTGCCTTAGTGATCATGTAGAGACCCCGCAGAGCAGGACTAGGGCTGTTATCTCCTAGGAGAGCCCCGAACCTGGGTAAAGTACGCCTGCTCGTGTTTCACGCCTTATCCCGCTTCTGTGCACCGGCGACGCTCTACTCGCTCCCACCATGATAAGCCATCCTTGGCATATGTCGACCTAACCCCGAGATAGCCATCCATCGCCGTCGTGGTTTCTTCAATCTCTCGCTCTTCCTCGCTTCTAGCCGCCAAACAAGCGCCAATGATCGCCTGCTCCTCCTCCCCGCTGGGCTGGTTTCGCTTGTAACGACCGGATCCGATGCGCCAGTGTCCGCCATTATTCGCCGTTGTTGCTATGTCATGTGCTTGCGGTTGCACTTTGCCATGTCATCATCTGCATTTCATATCATGTCATCATGTGCATCGATTGCATACATGTTCGCCTCATGCATCCGAGCATTTTCCCTCTGTCCGCTTTGCAATCCCAAGACTCCTATGCCTCCAAGGCCTCTTCTTCTTTTCATGTGCGGTATTAAACTTTTCTAATGGCCCGAGGTTTGCCAAGCGGCTTGGTTTAGCACCGTAGACCGCCTATCAAGTTTCAGTGCCATTTGAGGTCGTTTGATACTCCAACGGTTAACCGTAAATCAGAAGCCCTCTTTGAGTTGCAGCCCAACACCCTTCCAAAGTGGCCCAAAACCCACCAAACGCCCTCCATGCTTTCGGTCGCTCGATCACGAGAAGCGTGGCCGAAAACCGCCTCCTCATTTGGACTCTCCTAGCCTCTACCTATAAATATGTGCCCTCCCGAATTCCCTAGCCCAACCCTAGCCTTCGTTGCCCTCCCGCAATGGACATCGCTCGACCTCACGGACATGTCCGCTGCCACCATCTCCGCCAATGGCGCTACGCCACGCCACCCCGCCGCTTCGTCCAACCAAGGCCCACCTCACCTTCTCTCTCTCCCCAATCACAGGGCACCATGGGGCCTATTCGAGCTCAAGACGGCCTGCGGTGGCGCCTGCTGCTCATGCTGCTGGGACCAAGGCTGGCCAAGGCCCTCGTTTTGGCGCCACAGGCCTGGCCGCTGCTTCGCCCTCAAGGCTCCAAGGCTGCTTGCTCGCCGGTCAAGGAGGCCCGAGCCGCTGAAAGGCTGGCATGGCCTCGCTGGCCGGGCCTCGCCACCACGGCTGGCCTGCCCGGCCGTTAAGGCTGCCTCCTCCGATCCGACGCCTCGGCTTCCTCGACCACCTCGCCTCCGGCCACGCAGTCTGACGAGATCCGCGAACTCGCTTTCCGCGGTAACAGTTGACTTCAATGACTAAGTCCCCAATTATTGTTATTTTCATGCCATTTTCATCGTGATCGCATCTCTGCATCCGTAGTCTGCTTTTGCACGATAATATGTCAAATTGTTTGCCTCGACGAGTACATCATTTCATTCCATTGCATCATTTGCATTTGAGCTCATCTTTATGCCCGAAATGCTGTTGGAATAGTGCTTCAGGATGTTAATCTGCTGAAACTATTATAACTTGCTGTTTTAACATTTTTGCCATGATTTATGTGTGCATCCTATGAGTATGAGCTCTACATGAATGTTGGACTATGCCATGCCATCTTTCCAGAGGTGTTGACCTTGTATTTTGGTGAGTTGTGTGCTGAGAGCATTGAGCTTGTAAAGTAGGGTAGTTGCTGTTGTTGTTTTCCTGGCAGATTCTGTTATATTTTGATGCCATGTTAACATGCTTCCACTAATCATTCTATGCATAATCTGGAGATGCTCTATAAACATGTTTTGATATACATGTCATTATCTATACATTCATGCTCTTGGTTGCAATTATAGCCTGCTGGAACATGCTCATTTCTTGCTCCAAAGTTGCTTGAAAATGTTGCCCGATTGATTGTTTGCATGAGATTCAATTTTCACGAGGTCGCTAGAAGTTGATCCGTATGCTATGACCTTGCTCTTGACATGCTTAGCTTCATAAACATGTCTTCTTACTGTTGGTTACCTTGCCATGCCATGTATTGCTCTGTAGTGAGTGGTTCAAGCTCATTTAACATGCCTACTTATCGTTGTTTCGCCATGTTCAAATCTGTAATATAACTTGCCATGTTTACATGGGTGCCATCATATTTTCTATGCCTTTTGGCTCATGGTCAGTAAGGGTCTTTTGATATATGCTATTAGTAGTTCCATGCCATGCCTTTATTTGCCATGATATGTTCCTGTAACATGTTGTTTGATAGCTCTAAACATTGCAACTCGATGTTATTTCGCCAAAGTCCTAAATTGTTATTACTTGCAATATCTCCATGTCATTTTGAGCATGTTCTAGTTGTTTCGGAGATAGCTTAGTGTTCATGTTTTGATATGCTTTACGGTACTTCATGCCCATGCCTTTTGTTCTTATGTTGGGTTGTTGTAGCATATTGTTTTGATGCTTGTAAGATGCCTAGTTGTTCTTTTGGATGATTGTCATATGACTTGTATAGTGTGTGTGTTGAACCGCTGTTCGCTTTTGAATGTGCTCTATATGAACTTGCTTGTTTTTGCATGTAGCTTCATATTATCATGTTGCATCCTTGTTTTGGTGAGTTTGCTTGATGTGTGGGTGCATTTTGCATCAATGCCATGTTTAACTTGTTTTGCTCATATCTTCTAGCCCGTAGCTCCGAATCTAATGAACTTTATATGTAACTTGACTAGAATTTCGTGTAGATCATCTTGGTGCATCTTAACTTGCTGTTTAACAACTTTAACATAAGGTTTATTCAGTTCTGGACCAATTTCGAAATTTGCATATGAGGACTTACCGGAATTGTTATATGTTGTTCCCGGCCTCATTTAAACTTGCCTTGATGTGTTGTTCTTGTTTGCATCATCTCTTGCCATGAGTAGCTTCATGTAGCTTGGTCATGCATCATGCTTGTTGTGCATCATGCCTTGTTCATGTGTGGTGTGTTTACCTATGTTGTGTGCTTCCTCTTGTTAGTTCCTGCTTGCTATGCTCGGAGGATTCGCTCGCTCACGCTTGGTTCGGCTTCATCCGCTCATCTTCTTCATGGAATCGTTCTTCTTCCTTATGGATTTCAGGCAAGATGACCGCTACCTCGGATCTCACTACTATCATTGCTATGCTAGTTGCCTCGTTCTTTCGCTATGCTGCGCTACCTATTACCTGCTTGTCCAGCCATCCCATATTGCCATGAACCCCTAACCTTGACACCTTTCCTATGCAAACCGTTGGTTGGCTATGTTACCGCTTTTGCTCAGCCCTCTTATAGCGCTGTTAGTTGCGTGAAGTTGAAGATTTCTCCATGGTGGACATGTGGTTTATGTTGGGATATCACAATATCTCTTATATTATTAATGCATCTATATACTTGGTAAAGGGTGGAAGGCTCGGCCTTATGCCTGGTGTTTTGTTCCACTTTGCCGCCTCTAGTTTCCGCCATACCGGTGTTATGTTCCCGGATTTTATGCTCCTTACGCGATCGGGTGATTTATGGGACCCCCGACAGTTCGCTTTGAATAAAACTTGTCCAAAGAAGGCCCAACCTTGGTTTTACCATTTGCCTCACCACCACCTATCCCTTTCCCTTGGGTCGGCCAACCCGAGGGTCATCTTTATTATAGCCACCCGGCCGTTGCTTGTCTAAGTGTTGGTCCAAACTGAGCAGATCATGGGGCCACCTCTTGGCAACTCGAGGGCTGGTTTTACTCGTAGCTTGACTTATCCGTGTGCCCTCGAGAACGAGATATGTGCAGCTCCTATCGGGATTGTCGGCGATCGGGCGGCTTTGCTGGTCTTGTTTTACCATTGTCGAAATGTCTTGATGTACCGGATTCCGAGACCGATCGGGTCTTCCCGGTGAAGGTCTATTCTTCGATGATCGCGAGAGCTTGTCATGGGTTGTTGGGACACCGCAGGGTTTAAACTTTCGAGAGCCGTGCCCACGGTTATGTGGCAGATGGGAATTTGTTAATGTCCGGTTGTAGACAACTTGACACTTGATCCGAATTAAAACGATCAACCGAGTGTGTAGTCGTGATGGTCTCTTCTCGGCGGAGTCCGGAAGTGAACACGGTTTCGGGTTATGTTTGACGAAGTAGGTGTTCGTGATCACCTCTTGATCATTGCTAGTTGACGACCGCTCCGCTTGTTCTCTTCTCGCCTTCTTTGCGCTGTTAGCCACCATACTTGCTTAGTCGCTGCACGCAACCTCACCACTTTACCCCTTCCTTTCCCATTAAGCTTTGCTAGTCTTGATACCCATGGTAATGGGATTGCTGAGTCCTCGTGGCTCACCAGATACTTCCAAAACCAGTTTGTGTGTGATGCAACCAAGCTCAAGGAGGAGCTCGATGAAGATATTCCCTTTGTGTTGTTTTCGCTCTAGTTGATCAAGAGTGGAGCCCAGCTTGGGGTCGATCGGGACCTTTGTCGATTTGGGGTTCTTTCTTTATTTTGGTTCCGTAGTCGGACCTTGATTGTATCTCGATGATGTAATGCTTTATTCATGTAATTGTGTGAAGTGGCGATTGTAAGCCAACTATGTATCTTTTTCCTTATGTATTACATGGGTTGTGTGAAGATTACCTCACTTATGACATTGCTTTCAATGCGTTATGCCTCAAGTCGTGCTTCGACACGCGGGAGATATAGCCGCATCATGTATGCTATGTTGGTATCGAGCCTTCCCGACCTTAGGAGCCCCACCGCTTGATCGCTTTTAGCGGCCGAGTTGTGTCTAGAAAATGTTTTGAGTCATTTAGGATTATATATATCGGAGAGTTAGGAATTTTTTTTACTCCTCACCCTTCTGCTTCCTCCGTGAGGTCTCCCGACGAGAGTTTTGACTTTCTTCTCAAATTTCACTAAAAAATTTTAGGATCACGCTGGTATCTTGGAATCGTCCGATATTCTTATGACGAGAACATTGTTCTTGTGCCTCCCGACATTTAGGGTTGTGGCAAGTGTCCCGGGAGTTGAGCTCCGAGGTGTTGTCGCCATAATTTTATCGCTGCAGTTCTCGAATACCCGAGTTTAGTACCGACATCGAAAATCTCTTTTATGCAGTTGTTGGTGAGATAACCCGCTAACCCAAAGATCGAGGTGAGTACGGAGTATTGCCATGACATGTATAACGGATGCTTTTCAAGGTTGAGGTAGACGATTTCAAGGTTTCTTGGTTATGTGTTGACGGATGGATACAGCTGGATGTAGGGATTGTTAGTTTGGGTGAGATATATTGCTCTCAGTATCCCCAACACCAGATTGCATAACCGTAAAGTTTCGGAGTTTTATAGGTGGGAATTCAAGTAGCTCCTAGGATATCTTTCCAACGGATGTATGATATGAAATTTGGGTTCGACGCCTAGTGGTCCTCCTATTCACGGTTGGTTTTACAAGTGGTCTCGTGTGTCTTAAAGAGTCCTTGGCTATGCCGACTGGGACGCTTCAGATGTCATGTGCACTGCTTGTACATGATGGTGTTGTGACGATTGAGCCCGTAGGCCCCACCACGAAAAACTTTGGACTAAATCTCTATCATATGTTTGTTCCGGCTTATTCTGCAAGCCAATCCTTTGTTTTGTTTATTTGTGGTATTCGAGTTGCTTTGATGTCAAATGTTGAATCCATACCTTTCCTAAATGGTGTTCTCATATTGCTATGTGAATACTAATCCTTTTGATCATTGATTTTGTCATGTCAACTCCTTTCCAACCGGTGTGCTTCTCTTCAAGTGGATCCCATCATTTTTCCCATCCGCAAGATCATTTCTAGGTTTTCTCAACGGTGTTTGTTTCATCCGTCTCCAAGTTGCCTTTGTTTTTCCCGCCCACCCACCCTTTTTCCTCAAGGACTAAGATTTCTTTACCAAGTATCCATTTATTCATGCGAAGTTTCTCCATTCTTTTCCGTCAATGTTCTTACCCGTGGTTCTCAAGAAGATGTTCTACTAGTTCGCATTCCTCATTCCTTTCTCTTCTCCGTGGATTCAAGTCAAGTTTTGTTGATCATACCTTTTCCTCATTTCAATGTCTTCTCATACCGTGCACCTCATTATCATTCTACTTCTCGCTATTTGTTATTCCGAGTGCTCAAGATATCTCAAGATTCGTGTTTCCACTCTGCATTCGCTCAAGCTCTTTCGAGATTGGTATCTCATTCAAGCCATTTAATTCAACCGGTGCAACCTCCCTTTCAAGCAATTGTTCAACGGTGTTTTCTTTTGGGTGGCCCATAACCCACAGGTCTTTTCCCAGGATCTTACCTGAGTCTTCTATTTTCCTAGAGCAATCCTAAATTCTTCTCCAAGTTTGACGTAAGAATGAGTTGTCATCAGCCAAATGCTTTTCTCCAAGGTCGTTTTCAAATTCTTTTCATAATTGGCTCAACCTCTTCGCTTTTGATTCTCCCGGAGTATCTAATACAATTCTTGGTGGTGTTTCTCGTTGTCATTCTCATCATTTGAAGACCGAAGAAGAGTTTCTCTTTAATCTTGCTCTATTCTCTTCAAGATGCGTGGTTCTAGCTTGTTGCAATCCTCTCATAATTGTTTTCGATTGTGACAGTTCTTTTCTTACCATCCGGAGCATTTCTTGAGTTGTTTCCATTTCTTTCTTCCGAAGGCCATCATGTCATAATTCTTCATTCTCGCAGTGTAGCTATCATTCTTCAAATCTTACCGTGAATCATTCAAATATCCTCTAATCAGTTCATGATCTCTTCGCTCTTGTATCTAAATTCCTCAAGTATCTTCATTTGTTTTCCAATTCTTTCCGTGAATTGTGCCCTTGCTACTCTCTTTTCAATTCTTACGTGGTTCGCTCAAGATTTCACTTCCTTCGTTATCATATCAAATATTCGTTGTTTCTAAATCCTACCGGTGGTTCCACCAATACCTTCTCAAGTTTTGCGCTATATCTCTTTTAATCCTTTCTACGGGAATAAGTAGTATGCCAAATCCATTGATTGTCATCAATTTAATTGGTGAAGGATAAGCATAACATAATTCTTATTCTTGTTCATCCAAGTGATTAATTCTTTTCTTCCGGAGATTGTTCATGATGAAGTAATTCTCGGTTTCATTTGTTTCATCTCCTCTTTTTCCCGGAGTTCCAAGCTCTAATCATCACGAAGATCCATCTAAATCATTGCAAGGCTTCACCTTGTGTTTTCAACTTCTCCTTCTTTCCACCATCCTTTTTATACCGGAGTTTCTTCATGGTGGTTCGTCAACGATTCTTTTCATTCTTCAATTGTTCATCAAGATTTCTCTCGGGTTAAGATCCGCTGTTATACTCTAAGATAAACATGGTGCTCAACACATGTTTTGTTTTGAGGAGTTCAAGCATTCTTCATCTTGCATCCCAAGGTGCAATTCTTTCTACCTTATCTTTTGAGGTGGTGTTATATCATTCTTGACAATTTTCATTCATGTTTCGTGATTCACATGTTGTCAAGAATGAGGTATTTAAATCCATCAATCTCTTCGTTGGATTTATCTTGTGTCATGTTTTCACCTAAAGCCTTCCCTAAGGAATGTTGCTATTTTGGTGCTTATTAATGACCCAAGTTATCTTTTTTCCATCTTGATGGAACAAGCTTTCATCTCTTCGTTAATCTCAAGCAATCAATTATTTCCGTTAGTGGCCGCTTGTCACCTCATAATTTTGAGATGTTTCCATAAGCCCACTACAAGCTTATTCTTTTGTTTCGTTGTTGATTTTCCAACAACTCCGCTCAATTCTTCTTTGCAAGGGTGCTTTCCAAGCTTATTTGTGGCAGAAGTTGTCATTTTCTTCTCCGTCCCTTTATTCCAATGATCTATCTTCTATTCTTTCTTCCGGAGGCATTGTGATGTTGTGCTCTTCATCCATCACCTCATGTTTTTTTAGGATCATGTTCTTTTCTTGCTTATCCATTTAACCGGAGTGTTGTATCATCTCTTCAATATCTTTTCATCTCATCAAGTTTTCTTCTCTTTTCACCGGAGTGTCGCCCAAATTCTGCCATTCTTGTTCCTTGGCTATCTCATTATACCGATGTGGTCATATTCTTTCGCTCGTGAAGCTCTTTTTCCATGTCTTTCAACCTTCAAGTTCTCGTAATACTCCTTGTTCATCTTTTCTAACGGATTGTTTGCAATCTCGCTCATCTCTGTTGTACTTTTCTTTTGTTTTGCTCAACCTCTCAAGGTTCATGGTTTTCACTCTTTTGTCGCAAAGAAGCAACTTAGTTTTACCTCTCCATTTCTTTTCCTCCCGTGTCATCCTAGATCTCGGACGAGATCCTCTCGTAGTGGTGGAGTGTTGTAACGCCTCGGATCCGATGCGCCAGTGTCCGCCAGCTTATTCGCCGTTGTTGCCATGTCATGTGCTTATGTGTTGCACTTTGCCATGTCATCATCTGCATTTCATATCATGTCATCATGTGCATCGATTGCATACATGTTCGCCTCATGCATCCGAGCATTTCTTATCCGCTTTGCAATCCGCACTCCTATGCCCTCCGACGCCCCTCTTCTCTCTCTTTTCATGTGCGGGTATTAAACTTTTCGAATGGCTCGAGGTTTGCTAAGCGGCCATGGTTTAGCACCGTAGACCGCCTGTCAAGTTTCGGCCATTTGGAGGTCGTTGATACTCCAACGGTTAACCGGTAACCGTAAAAGCCTCTTTGAGTTGCAGCCCAACACCCTTCCAAAGTGGCCCAAAACCCACCAAACTCCCTCCATGCTCTCGGTCGCTCGATCACGATCAAGGGGCCGAAAACCGCTCCTCATTTGGACTCTCCTAGCCCCTCTACCTATAAATATGTGCCCTCCCAAATTCCTGCATCCAACCCTAGCCTTCGTCCTTCCTTCCCGGCTGCGGACACGTCCGACTTCACGGACATGTCCGACCCGCCACTTTACTACGGCCAATGGCGACACGCCGCCACATCACCCTCTGGCTGCCGCCCAACAAGGCTGCCACACTGCCTCACCTCTTTCTTTCCTTCCTCAATCACGGCCCAAGGGTTTATCTGAGCTCCGTGACGGCCTCGGTAGGGCTGCTGCTGGGCTTCCCAAGGCTGCGGCTGGCTGGCTCAGGCACGCTGCTGCTTGTTTCCGGCGCCACACAAGGCCAGCTTTACCTGCCTCAAGGCCAAGCATTTCGCTTGTTTCCTTCGCTGGCCATGAGCCGCCGAAGGCTTGCTCGCGGCTGGCCTTCCCTTCCCGCTCGGTTTCGCCATGTCCGGCGCTGCAGCTCGCCGCCTGCTCGCCGACCTCCTCCGATCCGACGCCGGCCTCCTCGACCACCTCCTGCCTCCGCGACGAGCTCCGACGAGATCCGCGAACCTCGCTTCCCGAATCCAGGTAACCGAGGTTGACTTCCAATGACTAAGTCCCCTAATTATTGTTATTTTCATGCCATTTTCATCGATCGCATCTCGCATCCGTAGTCTGCTTTTGCACAGATAATATGACAAATTGTTCGCCTCGACGATTATATCATTTCAATCCATTGCATCATTTGCATTTGAGCTCATCTTGATGCCCGAAATGCTGTTGGAAGAGTGCTTCAGGATGTTAATCTGCTGAAACTGTTATAACTTGCTGTTTTAACATTTTTGCCATGATTTATGTGTGCATTCTATGAGTATGAGCTCTACATGAATGTTGGACTATGCCATGCCATCTTTCCAGAGGTGTTGACCTTGTATTTTTGTGAGTTGTGTGCTGAGAGCATTGAGCTTGTAAAGTAGGGTAGTTGCTGTTGTTTTTTCTCGGCAGATTCGTTATATTTTGATGCCATGTTAACATGCTTCCACTAATCATTCTATGCATAATCTGAAGATGCTCTATAAACATGTTTTGATATACATTTCATGATCTATCCAGTCATGCTCTTGGTTTCAATTATAGCCTGCTGAACATGTTCATTTCTTGCTCCAAAGTTGCTTGAAAATGTTTCCACAGATTGTTTGCATGAGATTCAATTTTCACGAGGTCGCTAGAAGTTGATCCGTGTATGCTATGACCTTGCTCTTGACATGCTTAGCTTCATAAACATGTCTTCTTACTGTTGGTTACCTTGCCATGCCATGTATTGCTCTGTAGTGAGTGGTTCAAGCTCACGAACGTGCCTACTTATCGTTGTTTCTGCCATGTTCAAATCTGTAATATAACTTGCCATGTTTACATGGGTGCCATCATATTTTCTATGCCTTTTTGGCTCATGGTCACTAAGGGTCTTTTGATATATGCTATTAGTAGTTTCATGCCATGCCTTTGTTTTCCATGATATGTTCCTGTAACATGTTGCTTGATAGCTCTAAACATTGCAACCTGATGTTATTTCTGCCAAAGTCTGAAATTGTTATTACTTGCAATATCTCCATGTCATTTTGAGCATGTTCTAGTTGTTTCTGGAGATAGCTCAGTGTTCATGTTTTGATATGCTTTACGTGTACTTCATGCCCATGCCTTTTGTTCTTATGTTGGGTTGCTGTAGCATATTGTTTTGATGCTTGTAAGATGCCTAGTTGTTGTTTTGGACAGATTGTTGCTATGACTTGTATAGTGTGTGGGTGTTGAACCGTTGCTCCGTTTTGAATGTGCTCTACATGAACTTGCTTGTTTTTGCATGTAGCTTCATATTATCATGTTGCATCCTTGTTTTGGTGAGTTTGCTTGATGTTTGGGTGCATTTTCCATCAATGCCATGTTTAACTTGTTTTGCTCATATCTTCTAGCCCGTAGCTCCGAATCTAATGAACTTTATATGTAACTTGACTAGAATTTCGTGTAGATCATCTTGGTGCATCTTAACTTGCTGTTGAACAACTTGAACATAAGGTTTATTCAGTTCTGGACCAATTTCGAAATTTGCATATGAGGACTTTCCGGAATTGTTATATGTTGTTCCCGGCCTCATTTAAACTTGCCTTGATGTGTTGTTCTTGTTTGCATCATCTCTTGCCATGAGTAGCTTCATGTAGCTTGGTCATGCATCATGCTTGTTGTGCATCATGCCTTGTTCATGTGTGGTGTGTTTACCTATGTTGTGTGCTTCCTCTTGTTAGTTCCTGCTTTGCTATGCTCGTGAGGATTCGCTCGCTCACGCTTGGTTCGGCTTCATCCGCTCATCTTCTTCATGGACTCGTTCTTCTTCCTTATGGATTTCGTGCAAGATGACCGCTACCCGGATCTCACTACTATCATTGCTATGCTAGTTGCTTCGTTTTTCGCTATGCTGCGCTACCTATTACCTGTTTGTCCAGCCATCCCATATTGCCATGAACCCCTAACCTTTGACACCTTTCCTATGCAAACCATTGGTTGGCTATGTTACCGCTTTTGCTCAGCCCCTCTTATAGCGCTGCTAGTTGCAGGTGAAGTTGAAGATTTCTCCATGGTGGACAGGGTTTATGTTGGGATATCACAATATCTCTTATATTATTAATGCATCTATATACTTGGTAAAGGGTGGAAGGCTCGGCCTTATGCCTGGTGTTTTGTTCCACTCTCGCCGCCTCTAGTTTCCGCCATACCGTGTTATGTTCCCGGATTTTGTGTTCCTTACGCGATCGGGTGATTTATGGGACCCCCGACAGTTCGCTTTGAATAAAACTTGTCCAAGAAGGCCCAACCTTGGTTTTACCATTTGCCTCACCACCACCTATCCCTTTCCCTTGGGTCGCCAACCCGAGGGTCATCTTTATTATAGCCCCCCGGCCGTTGCTTGTCTAAGTGTTGGTCCGAACCGAGCAGACTCAAGGGCCACCTCTTGGCAACTCGAGGGCTGGTTTTACTCAGAGCTTGACTTATCCGTGTTGCCCTAAGAACGAGATATGTGCAGCTCCTATCGGGATTGTTTCGCACGATCGGGCGGCTTTGCTGGTCTTGTTTTACCATTGTCGAAATGTCTTGATGTACCAGATTCCGAGATCGATCGGGTCTTCCCGGTGAAGGTCTATTCTTCGATGATCGCGAGAGCTTGTCATGGGCTTGTTGGGACACCCTTGCAGGTTTAAACTTTCGAGAGCCGTGTCTGTTATGTGGCGATGGGAATTTGTTAATGTTCGGTTGTAGACAACTTGACACTTGATCCGAATTAAAACGCATCAACCGAGTGTGTAGCCGTGATGGTCTCTTCTCGGTGGAGTCCGGAAGTGAACACGGTTTCGGGTTATGTTTGACGAAGTAGGTGTTCGTGATCACCTCTTGATCATTGCTAGTTGACGCATCGCTCCACTTGTTCTCTTCTCGCTCTTCTTGCGCTGGTTAGCCACCATACTTGCTTAGTCGCTGCTGCAACCTCACCACTTTACCCTTCCTTTCCACTCATCGGAAAAAGGCCTATAGATAGGATTGACTTTAATGGCGCACCGTGCGTGCAAAGGCGCCACTATTATATACTAATGGCGCACCTGTTCCAAATACGCCATTAGAGTGGAAGAATCTAATGGCGCACGCCGACATGAGTGCGCCATTAGTATGAATTTTTTTTTTCCATTTTCCATATAAACTAATGGGCATGCAGCAGCCAATGCGCCATTACTATATATAATCTTCTAATGGCGCACGGCTAGGATGTGCGCCCATTATCAGATCCTCCATCTCGATCTCGATCCTCCATCTCGATCTCGATCCCTCCATCTCGATCTCGATCCTCCATCTCGATCGACCCAAGACCTCCCCGCTAGCTCTACCCATCGCAACCTCCCCGCCTCCACCAAGCACTGGCCTGCCCTGCCACAAGAACTCCGCACATTTTGAACATGTTTTTAATTTTTTACTATTTTATAAAAATATTACACTGTTATAATTTAAACAAGTTTGATAAACACAAATAAATATAAAAAACAGTATTTAAAATGCATAAAAATATTATTGTTATGATTTAAACAAGTTTGAACATATTTAAACACAAATAATATCTCGATCCCTCCATCTCGATCTCGATCCTCCATCTCGATCTCGATCCTCCATCTCGATCGCACTCAAGACCTCCCCGCTTAGCTCTACCCATCGCAACCTCCTCGCCTCCACCGAGCACTGCCTGCCTCACAAGACTCAAGACATTTTGAACATATTTTATTCTTTTTACTATTTTTATAAAAAATATTACACTGTTATAATTTAAACAAGTTTGATAAACACAAATAAATATAAAAACAGTATTTAAAATGCATAAAAATATTACTGTTATGATTTAAACAAGTTTGATCATATTTAAACACAAATAAATATAAAAACACCATTTAAAATGCATACAAATATATTGGGGATCCTGGGAGTCGAACCCAGACCTCCGGTGGGAGAACTGGTCGACCGGCCGAGCTAGTAGAGGGACTTGATGTGGATCAGGCCTGTGGAATATAACTTGTTGTCTCGAGCAGAATATCTAATGGCGCACCTGGCCGAGGTGCGCCATTAGTGTGGATGTACTTATGGCGCACCGTGGTTGGTGCGCCATTAGTATTGTGCTCCATCCATCCATACCTCCCCGGCGGCCCACCTCTCCCTCGCCTCGATCCCTCTCTCCCTCGCCTCGATCCACGCCTCATTACTGACGCTTCGACGCCGCTGCCCTCATTGCTGCCGCTTCGTCACGCCTGACGCGCTGCTGCCGCCTGGCACTGCCGAGGTGTGCCCCTCCTCTCCTCGCCCCTTCCCCTTAGGGCTGCTCTCGCCTGCCTCTCAAGGCCCCCATGGGTGGCTGACGGCGGCGTTGGATGCCTCTCTCCCTCGCCGTTCCTCCTCTCTCCACACCGACTGTTTTTCCTCCCGAGCTGCAGCAGCAAGGAGGACAGGACGAGCGGCAGGTCGGCACCAGCAGCACTCCTCTCTTCTCCACAGGATTCCTCCCTGTGCATCAGAACCCTAGCTGTTCGATCTGTTTGGACAGAGATTCGCTGATTGTGTGCATGCTGATCTCAAGTGCTGCTCTGTGTGATTTGTGTGTGTGCGACATTAGTTCAGAGGACAACATTAGTTCAGTTTTGTGCATGCCTTCTTCTTTTGTTTCAATTTCCATGTTTCAACATTAGTTCAGAGGACAGAAGAGGAAGATGCTGATTTAAGCTGTCTGTGTCACATGTGCTTATTTCCATGTTTCTACTATAACTATGCTCGGCTAGAACAATAAGTATGCAGTGCACTATCTCAGAAACTAAAGTAGCTAAATGGCCTAAATCAAAATATGCACCGCTCAGTTCTTAACCACCTTAACAGTAATCAGATCAGCAAGAGCCGGAAACTAGAGCACAAATATTCTGTCAAAGAGATTCACCCATGGAGCTGCTCAAGTCATATTTCCATGCCCGTCCGCATACCATTCTAACTTCTTTTGTAACCAAGTGTTCTAGTGGCCAGATTTTGATAGGTCCTACGTCAATCATGGTGTATGCTTTCTTAGGGAAATCATGGTGAATGCTTTCTTAGGGAAATCATGGTGAATGTTGATCATGATTTTTTAAGTAATATTTTTGAGAGGTGAATGCTGATCATGATTTTGTTAAGGTGTTAGTGGACTTGCTATGCTTAGGGTGGCACTTTGCTGCTTGAGGCACAAAGGCCCACACCACACCATACCATACCGCCTTGATGCCTTCTAGTACTGCCAGAGTGCTAGTCCAACATAGTAAAATGCACAATATCACAAGGAAATTAGAAGTTACAAGATTATCTTTATCTCGTAAATGTAAAAATACTATTACAAGGAATTTGCATAATACAGTTCAATGATGACTCATGTTGAAGATTGTGCACCCTGGTTGACATATTGTTAGCTTTACAAGGAATTTGCATAATACTATTACAAGGAATTTACAAGGAATTTGTTAGCTTTTAGATGTTGTGGTGGTTCACTTGGTGGTATATTGTTTTGAATTACACTTGTTAGCTTTTTTATAAGCAAAACATGCCAATGTATTTTCCATGCTATGATGGAGGCCTTTTTTGCCTTGTCCACCGAGAGGTTCTTGAGTTTGCCGGAATGTCGATTAACTTCCGCTCCGCAATTGGATTTCATATGTCCTATTTTCAGCAAAGGTCATGCTGAAATTTTCCGTGAATTTTAGCATGACTTTGTTAAAAATAGGACATATGGGGTACTTATGACTAATGCATGTTTTATGATCTGTTGTAAGGGTACTAATTGGTCTCTTCTGCTGCTTATCGAGATGGCGGAAGCAGCCATCGCCGATTCATGCGATAATCGCAAAGACGAGATGGATGATTCCGAGTTCTTCACTATCATACTTGAGGCTTCAGTTGGATCCATGACGCTGGTATATAAAATGAGAGAGATCTCCCTTCACCCATCTCATTACGATATTCTGTTGTTTGCTACATCACTCATTTTCCCAAACCGCAGAGGCTGCCCGACAGTTTATGAACATGCTGATGGGTGAAGATCCGCCAATAATGTGAAGCAGCGACAGTGCCGGCAAAGGGTTTCGCAGCAAGGGATGTGCAGTTGGCGATCAAGAAGGGCCACATGTACTTGTCTCGTGGGTGGGAGAACTTCTACTGCGCTTCACGACGCAACTGGGGTACTTCCTTGTCTTCAGTACCACGACGACGCCAACATGCTCATCGTGAAGGTGTACAACAAGACTATGTGTCGCATGCGATACGCCGCCGATGATGATGCCGTAGACGTTTCGCCTCTTCTTATTCCTCTACATTTGGCTTTGTCTCACATCGATTGTTAACGGTCATTGTTGCATTTTGGACAGGTAGGAGCAGCAAGAATGACATCAAGCTACAATGCTAAAGCAAAGAAGCGATTATGGTCTGTAGCGAAGTCATAGCGATTCCGTCAGAGCGACAAAGAAGAATGGATTCGCACCAAAGATAGACAACAAGAAGGATGATCTCGATGGAGGCGGGAGAAGAGGAGCAGAGTGAGGATGGGCATCAGCCGAGGATGACCTAGCTGGTGGTGGCTGACCAAGGGCAAGAGATGGTGGTGGCGACCATGGGCAAGAGATGGAGGTGGCTGAGGATGACCTAGCGATGGTCGTGGCTCAAGGTGGCCTCGCGATGGTGGTGGTGCTCGACAATGACCACGCACCGGTGGTGGCGCCAGCGATCCCACACTGGGCAACATGACCACGCCAATTGTGGTAGAAGACTACATCCCACTACCTCCACGCTTCCACAGCCTCGCCATTTAGGCGATCGTGGAGATGAAGGAGAAGAAGGAGAAGAACTGCCTACTTTGTCGTGTATGTCGATCTCCTATAGGTTAGCTATCCAAAATGATATATATATACTTAGTTACCTATGTTATCTCTAATATGCTTAGTTTCCTATAGGTTAGCTTCATTTTACCTAAGTTGGCTCTAATATACTAACTTAGAGCTTATATGCTTAGTTTCCTATAGGTTAGCTCCAAAATAACTTATGTTAGCACAAAATGATCAAGTTTACATAATAAGCTTATAGTCTTTTTCTTAATCTTCTTCTTTCCAAAATGACATAGGTTAGCTTCATTTTACCTAAGTTGGCTCTAATATACTAGCTTAGACTATGCTTAGTTTCCTATAGGTTAGCTCCAAAATAACTTATGTTAGCACAAAATGATCAAGTTTACATAATAAGCTTATAGTCTTTTTCTTAATCTTCTTCTTTTCCAAAACTCTTCTTATTCTTCTTCTAGTCTTCTTCTTTTTCTTCTTCTAACTTCTTGTTTATCATTTTGCAGATTTGATTTAATTGACTTGAAGCTTATGTGGATGGGGTGCTTCTTTTCCATTTCTGTTTTTATTTTGTATGAATGTGAAACTTTTGTGAATTGATGGATAACGGTGTTGGATGAACAATGTGAAACTTTGTAACGACGGAACTATGTGTTGGCTATGTACGTATGTATATATGATGAAACTTGTGTGTTGGATATGATTGCTATATGTATGCTTGTTGTACATATATGATTGCTATATGGATGCTTGTTGTACATATATATGTGTTGAATATCTCATATGTGAAATAGTGACATGAGATTAAGAAGAAAAGAATTTAAAAGTTGTTACTAATGGCATGACTACAAAGATGTCATACTGTAAGTATAGCAGATACTAGTGGCGATCAGAGTAAAGATTAATGGCGATCAGGGTGCGCCTATTAGAATATCAGATTCTAATGGCGATAGTGGTGCGCCATTAGAAAGAAATTCTAATGGCGTGATGCCAGTGGCGCACCAGCCATGCGCCATTAGAAGGCAAAACTGGTGCGCCACTAGCATGCCTTTTCCTAGTAGTGTTCCCATTAAGCTTTGCTAGTCTTGATACCCATGGTAATGGGATTGCTGAGTCCTCGTGGCTCACCAGATACTTCCAAAACCAGTTTGCATGTGATGCAACCAAGCTCAAGGAGGAGCTCGATGAAGATATTCCCCTTTGTGTTGTTTTCGTTCTAGTTGATCAGTAGTGGAGCCCGCTTGGGGTCGATCGGGACCTTTTGTCGATTTGGGGTTCTTTCTTTTATTTTGGTTCCGTAGTCGGACCTTGATTGTATCTCGATGATGTAATGCTTTATTCATGTAATTGTGTGAAGTGGCGATTGTAAGCCAACTATGTATCTTTTTCCTTATGTATTACATGGGTTGTGTGAAGATTACCTCACTTGCGACATTGCTTTCAATGCGGTTATGCTCTAAGTCGTGCTTCGACATCGGGAGATATAGCCGCATCGAGGGCGCTATAAGTTGGTATTAGAGCCGACCGCGTTACACGGATGGTTGCGACAGGTGCGCGGTCATGTTGTTCATGACGCTTAGACCCGTCAGGCACACGGCATGGCACATGTACCGGACCGATGCACAGACGGTTGTGCCAAGAGGGAACGTTTCGTGGTCTGACGAGGACGCCGGTTCCTCCGAGTGTGGGTGTATGTGATAGCCTGGCTTATTAGGGATGATAGACTACTCATATCAATAAGGAATTCTTCTTTCCGGAGCCCATTCGTGACGTAACTCCAAAGTTAAGCGTGCTCAGCTTGGAGTAGTCTCAGATGGGTGACCGACCGAAGTTGTTCTGCGCATGAGTGAGGACAAAGTGCGCAGAAAAGACTAGTATTGATCTGTAAGGCCAGCCTAGATCCCGCCAGAGTAACGACCACCACCGGTGTGTCCGGGCGTTAATCGCTGCCACGCAGCCTCACCGCCCATCAGACTTCTGCCGCCTGCCTAGCCATCCTCTACTCACCCACACCTTCGTTATTCTTCGTGACGGCAGACAAACCAAGAACCTCATACAGCTCAGATTCTCCGCGGGAAACAATCGCCGAATCTTCCCTGCCTCCGTGTCGCTCCCTTCCTAGACCTCGGCCGTCCCACCGCCTCGGTGATCTCGGCGCGCCTGGTCAACGTGGTCAACGAACGACATGCATCTGGTGGATCAGACGTGGAGAGGCCGACAGTTGGGTCCACGGTCGCACGCAAGGAAATGCCTCCTTATTACACGCAAAATAATGATTCCTCCACTTGACATCGGGACCCACCGAAGGGCCTCTCAGATTTCAGGAAGAAAACGTTATCGCTACCGACAGCTGGACCCACTAGCTATAGCCGACGCGAAGGAAGTGCCTCCTTATTACGCACAAAAATGAATACTCCCCGTTATGGGACCCAAAGATAGTGGCAGGTGACCCTTTGGGCCTACTTGTTGATGGGGACGGAGGGCTTTGTCAACTTAGTCAATATGCACGATTCTAGCTCTAGTGACCGTGACGATGTCCATCCAACGGTCAGAGTGCTTCTTCAACCTCTGGTCTTCTTGCTCCAAACCGCCAAAACCAGCGCCGGTCGTGGCTCGTGCTCCCCTCCCATGGCCGGATGCGATGCGGCGGACGCCACCGCCACCTACTACTCCCACCGCTAGCCGCCATCCTCTACTTACCCACACCCCCGTTATTCTCATGGCGACGGCAGCCTCACACCACAAGAAACCAGTTGAACCTCAGATTTCTATGCGGCATACATCGCGCTTTTCCCAGCTCCGTTGTCCCTTCCTAGGCTCGCCGTCATCCACCGCCTGGTGCTCTTCGGCGCGTGGTCAACGTGGTCAAGGAACGATTCCATCGGACATGGACTATACGTGGAGAGGCCGATACCGGGTCCACGATCATGCAAGGAAGTGCCTCCTTATTACGCCAAAAATAATTATTCCTCCACCGACAGCAGGGACCCACCGGATGGGCCACCGATTTCATGGAAAAAATGTTTCTCGACCGCTGGGACCCACCAGCTACACCTTCGACGCAAGGAAGTGTGTCCGCCAAAAACGATTCGCTTCTTTGACCGCCGGGACCCACTAGCTACATCTTCGCACGCAAGCGAAGTGCGTCCGGCAAAAATGATTCGCTTCGATCTGGGACCCACCAGCTACATCTTCGCAGCAAGGAAGTGCTCGATACCGACCCATCCGGTCAAGCGCACGTAGCATTGTTATTCGGTCGCGAACGGTATGCGTATATATACCGGGTCGGCGTAGAGGCGCGGACGTGTCGATGTAGAGGCGCGCACGCGTCGAGTAGAGGCGCCGCGACGTGTCGAGTACAAAGACACATAGCATGTACACGCACGCACAATGCCGCTGTGCAAGAAAGAAAATACGGCGACGATGTGTACATACGGGCGGGTCTCGAACGCCTACTTGCGCATACGCACGCCAGGGCCTGCGTACATGGCTGGGTCGGAATGGAGAAACAGCGTCGTCGTCGTGTTCATGGGGAGGCAACGGAATGCGTCCTGTTCATGGGGAGGCAACGGAATGCGTCATGTTCATCGGGAGGCAACGGAACACGTGGGAGCCAACCGGCTGGGTCAGAATGGAATGAGTGGTCCTGTTCATCGGGATGGCTTCGACGGAATAGGCGATGGAAACGAGGCCTGGCGTACCACCGAACGGAGGAAACAGCCTTGTGTTTGACCGTCCACGTTCGAAACGGGGCTCCTGTTAATCGGGAGGGGTGTGGCATACCACAAAATGGAGGAAACAGACTTGTGTTGGAGCGCTACGATCGAAACGGGGGTCCTGTTGATCGGGAGGGGTGTGGAGTACCGCAAAACGGAGGAAATGGACTTGTCTTGGAGTGCTATGGTCGAAACGGGGGCCATGTTGATCGGGAGGGGTGTGGCGTACCGCAAAATTGACGAAACAGACTTGTGTTGGAGCGCTACGTTCGAAATGGGGGTCCTGTTCATCGGGAGGGGTGTGGCATACCGCAAAACGGGACTCCACGGGATACTGTTCATCTCCATTGTCGACCTCCTCCAGCCTACACAGGCTACCGTCGACCTCCTCCAGCCTCCACGGGCTCCTGTTCTTCCAGCCTCCACCACGCGCTACTCCACCAAAGAATCGCTCAACCACCCTCCACGGGCACCCTCCACCATCTACTGCTCATCCAGCCCTCCACACCACGGGTCCTGTTCATCCAGAGGCAACGCCACCGCTTAACTATTCATCCAACCCTCCCCTCGCAATGCTCATCGCTCATCAAATCGATCGGCTTCAGCTTAGCAGCAAGGCGGCGAATCGCCGATCGGGTTCAGTTAACGTACCATCGATCGCCGGGTTCGAGAATGTAGCCCGAAGCGCAATCGCCGGGTTCGTTAGGAGCCCAACGCCTCGCTTTGGCTTCAGTAGAGCCAATGCCTCGACACATGCGCCAG